>OZ010800.1:420067612-421267612 GCA_963932465.1 Maratus speciosus
TGTTATTAATGAAAATAAAAAAGGTCTGGCTCATTTCGTGATGCAAAAAACACGTTCAAAGCCGAAATTTTGTGGGCAATGAAGCTTGTTGCTTCACATTCTTCATTTAATTCGTTTAATGATGTATCTGAGATATTTATCACATGTTTCCAGACAGTGATATTGCTAAAAAATGTACTTTAGGACGCACAAAAATGTCCTGTTTGATTTGTTATGGATTAGCTCCCTTTTTCCAACTTGCTCTTCAAAAGTCTGTGAAGAACAAAAAATATGTCATGTGCTTTGATGAAGCATTAAATCGTATTTCTCAAAAGTGTCAAATGGATTTAATAATAAGGTATTGGTGTGATTCAACAAATAGAGTGGTGTCACGATACTGGAATTCTGTATTTTTAGGTCATACCTCGGCTCAGGAACTCTTTGAAAATTTTAAAGAAGCCATTTCGTATTTGGACATAAAATTGCTTTTGCAAATTAGTATGGATAATCCAAATGTAAACTTGAAATTCTTAAAACATGTGAAAGAGGAAATTTTATCGCAAAATGAATGTGACATTTAAATTTAGGAACTTGTGGACTCCATATTGTCCATGGTGCATTTCAGTATGGCCACAAATGCACTAAATGGAAAGTAGATGTTATATTAAGATCTCTTTATTTGATGTTTAAAGATAGTCCAGCTAGACGAGCGAATTTTATTGAAATCACTGGCAGTTGTGAATTTCCTCTAAAATTCTGTGCTATTCGATGGGTTGAAAATGTTAGAGTGACTGAGCGAGCTGTACAAGTTTTAGACAACATAAAAAAGTATGTGGAAAAAACAACTTTGCCAGGAACTTTTTCATGTGACATTGTAATGGATGCATGTCATGATAAATTGATTCTTGCAAAATTCAGCTTCTTTTCATATATTGCTAATATCCTCGAACCTTTTTTTAAAAAATTCCAAACATCTAAGCCTATGATACCTTTCTTACATGAAAATCTTTTTTGTCTTCTTAAGCAGTTAATGAAAAATATTGTGAAAAACAATGTTATTGAAGAAGCAAACTCGTTACAGAAGTTATTTTTGATTTTGATTGATCTGAAAGATTCTAAAAATCTGAGACTTCAAAAAAATACTGACATTGGAATAGTCACAGCAAGATATTTAAATATCAGTGGAGCTTCTGAATCCCAAAAAGCAGATTTTTTAGCAGAATGTTTTCAATTTGTGAAGAGTACTACAGAAAAAATATTTGAAAGAATGTCAAAAAATTTTGCATTGTTAAAAGCTGCATCATCTTTAAATCCTATTTTGTTGCGAAATAATGCAGTATTGTGTGAAACACGTGTGGTACATCTACTTCAATTTTTGTATTCCAAAGGACAGATTTCATCTGGATGTTCAGAACGAGCAAAAATCCAGTTTGAAGTGTTTCTAGAAAAATTAAAAAATGCTTACAAAGAACAGTTTGATTCTTTTACTGAGGATGTACGATTGGATGATTTTTACTTTACTTTGTTAAAACCGAAAGAATTTGCAGATTTATAGGATGCAGTGAAATTAGTGCTTATTTTACCTCATGGTAATGCAGCCGTGGAAAGTGGGCTGGCCGCCGCGGCGAGCGGCCCATCTTCGCCCGCAACCCTTTATTCTTCCACTTATTCCGACTCTTTTGCGGAAGCAAGTTTCATAGGTCCCCAGCCACATCCCAAGTAAGAGACTCTCTAGCAAAAGCGAGATTGGAAAAAGAAAAAAAAATATATCAAAAATTGAAACCGGACAAATTTAAAAGGGAAATTACACAAATTAAAGACACCGAAAAGCAGGAAGGGTTGGGCTCGGGGCGATGAAGCTACCGAACTACCCCTTGCTTCTTCTAGCTTATTATTAGATCAACAAAGATATGCTTGTTGAAAATCTAAAAGAAGATTCTTTAATTGGTTATGAACAGTGTATGATGCTGTGAATTTCTATGGAGGTGTTGTAAATGTGCCACTGATGAAAGATATGCTTCAATATGCAAAATTATCACGCATGAGATACCATGAAGCTTTGGAAAAACAGAGACAAAGTCAGATTAAAGAAAAGGAAAAAGAAACCAGCAAACGAAAAGTATCGCAACAAATTAAATTGTTGCAGAATAAAAAAATTAAACTAATAACTGAAAAATCTGTAGAAGTTGCAGAAATTGATGCTCAAATAAGTGAATTATTCAAAAAGAATAATTAACAGCTAATACTATTATCTTGTAATATTTTTTAAAGTAAAAAATAAACCAGTGTTGTGTATCAAAGCTGTCTTATATTTTATGTGTCCTAGGTCCATATTTCAATTTAAATGCATAAAGTAAGTAGCCTTTTCTTTTTTTTTTTTTCCTCCAATTTTTGTGATATTATGTTTGAAATAATTGGTTTTTAGGTAAGATTCTTTAAAATTTTATATTCTTTAAATTGGTTTAGAGTTAGAAATTAGAAAGTTTTTACATATTCTAATATTCATTTACAAATATTTCAAAGTATTTTTTAGCAGAATGTATGAGTATTGCTTTACTGTTTTTATTATTATTAATGTAAAATGTGGGATTTAATAAGTGTAACAACTTTTAAAGAATTTTTTTATTTGCTCATATTATATATATTCTATTTGGTCAATTAGTTGGGTAATGGTAAATTATAAGATGACTAACTAGTATACATACACACGTATATTTTGCACACTCATTATAGTAATAAACACGTTGTGGTACAGGGAAAATACAGGGAATTTTTTTTCAAGATTAGAGTGGCAACTCTGATTAAGTAATTACATTATCCATCATAAACTTTAAATGCTCTATTACTGAATTGCGTAAAAGAAACATCCTTATAACTCCAAAAATGATAATTATATTAACTAACAGTTTACTGCATCGGATTAAGCATCTCATTTCCAATTAAAATATATCTTTGAATTGAAATTTGAATGAAATACAGTGTCATGAAAAATCAAAGACTGTGGAAAATAAGATTACAAATATCTCAGCAGCTAATTATCCGATTGACTTCACTTTTTATGCAAATTTTTTTTATTGTTATTGTCTTTTATATTCACTCCTTAAAATAAACAGTTTCGAAAATTTTTATATACCTTTTATCAGAACAAATATTTCTAGAGTCCGAAAAAAATAGTTCCAGATAATCGAGGTTACTGAAATTCAGTAGGCTTCTTTTCATTATTACATACTAACAAGGAAGATTTTCGTACGTGCATTCTCCAAAAAATCTGAAAAAATTACAGAATGTTCTTTTCAAAAGGATATATGTGTTTATAAAAATTTTTTTGGCTGAACCTCGATAGAGCCTCTGTAAAAAAAATAATGAAAATTTCTTTTTTTGGTGATTTATCACCAGTTGGTATTGGAATAAAATTTTAAAAAATACTTTTTTGTGTCAAATACTCTTTAAGGAAAAAATGTTTTATGTTGAACTTGTTTAAGTAAATTTAATTTAAATAACTTTAGTTTTGTGTTTTGTCAGTTTAAATTTTTTTTTAACTAGTTTTGTCATATATATATATTTATATACATTTATAATAAAATTTAATTATTAAATTTTACGATTTAAAAGAAAATTTAAATTAATTAAAAATGTTTCAAGCTCAAAATTGAGTTCAATTGGACTGTCAATTCAATTTTGTTTCTATGGAAACAACGATTTTTTCGATATTGAAATGTATAACTGCAGCATTCTTCATCTGGCCTTTATTTTTCTATACGCTTAAATATATAAAAATAATTTTTTCAATGCGAAATTTTTTTTTATATGTGAAAATATTTTTTCAGTGATAAAATTAAATAACTGCAGCAACAAGCAACATATATATGTGTAATACTATACCGGGTGTCATAAAAAGGACTGACTGATTTTAAAATTCAATAACTCTTAAACGGTGACAGATTAAAAAAAAATTCTTGCAGGAGCGCTATGCATGATCTCGGGAGTTTTTTTTTACCATGATTCTCGAATTTAGTTCTAATTACAAACAATAGAGGGCACTGTAAACAATAGGCACTAAATTCAAGCTGGATTTTTTGGCCTTTCTCTTCTTCCAAGCCAAAAAAGGAGATTAAAATGTATTGAGTGCGTCCCGAAGTACCAAAAATCGGGCTTGGATTTAGCACAGCGCCATCTATCGTTTATAACTAAATTTGAGAATCACAGTAAAAAGACTCCTGACATCATACATAACGTTCCTGCAAGAATTTTTTAAACATTTGTCACCGTTTGCAAGTTATTGAATTTTAAAATCAGTCCGTCCTTTTTAGGAGACCCGGTATATATATATATATATATTAAACACTCTCATTGTTTAAGTTCATTAAATACTATTTACATGCATTCTAAAAATCAATTAACAAGTAATTTTCAGATGCATTACAATCATTTGCTTTTGGCGAGGAAAAGTGCTGCTTGCCAAATCATGTGTCGCTTTTCTCTTTTTGTGACAAATATTCCAAAATATTTTATTTTTTTACTGACTTTCTACTGGAATCCCACCACTAAATTTGACTGATCCTTTATTACATACATAAGTAGTTTAATTAGTATTTTTTTCAAAATATTCTGAGTATGCCCAGTAAGGAGACCTTCCTTGTAAGTACATACCAAATTTCAAGTCTATCTCAATTTGTTCGGGAGATAGAAAATTTACAGACACAAACACAGACAGATGGACGGCAATTTTTTTTTTTCTAAAAATGTGCTTTTCGGAACTCGTGTCTGAAATGTCATCAATTTTTTAGAACAATTACAAGATTTACCCCTATTCTACGTATGATGGGTAAGTAAAAAGGGAAAGAGGGCTGATAGGTTACAGCCCCTCTCCCTTCCTGAAATAGGCGAAATTTTCTTTCTGTTAGAGATAAATTTGTAATTTTTTTCGGTCATACAATGGACTTACCTACTATTTTCTCTTTAGTCCCATATTAGTGCACATTGGCAACACAATTATCAACACAATTGTTGGAGACACAGCATACCCACAGAGAGGAAAGAGAAAGCTCATGGGGTTACAGACTCCCTTCCCGAAATAGTGTAAAATGAATTGAAAAAAGTGTGGATTTTTTTTTTTTCTGTCTGCGATCATTTTTTGCCATACAACAAACTATTTACTCTTTTCTCTCTAGCCCATATTAGTGCACAGTGATGAGGTTACAGCCTCCACCTTGAAACAATCAAAAATGAAATGAAAAAAGTGCTGATTTTTTTTTTTTTTTTTTTTTTTTTTTTTACTGTTTGAGATAAATTTGTACTTTTTCTGTCATACAGCGGCTACCGACTCTCTTCTCTTTAGTCCCATATTAATGCACAGTGACACCACAGTATATCCAAAGTGGGAGAAGGGTTTGATGAGTTGATAGCCCTTCTCCTCCAAAATAGTTGAAAATTAAATGAAAAAAGTACAGAATTTTTTTTTTCTGTTTGATATAAATTTGTGATTTTTTTTATTTTCTGTCATGCAACAGACTACTCACTCTTTTCTCATTAGTCCTGTATTAGTGCACAGTGATGCCACATTATACCCAAAGAGGGGTAAGAGGATTGATGGGATTACAGGCTACCCTTCTGAAAAAGAAATGAAAAAAGAGGGAGAAGGGTTTGATGAGTTGATAGCCCTTCTCCTCCAAAATAGTTGAAAATTAAATGAAAAAAGTACAGAATTTTTTCTTTCTGTTTGATATAAATTTGTGATTTTTTTATTTTCTGTCATGCAACAGACTACTCACTCTTTTCTCTTTAGTCCTGTATTAGTGCACAGTGATGCCACATTATACCCAAAGAGGGGTAAGAGGATTGATGGGATTACAGGCCACCCTTCTGAAAAAGAAATGAAAAAAGTGCTGATTTTTTTTCTTTCTGTTTGAAATTTATTTGTAATTTTTTTCTGTCATACAATGTACTACCCTCTTTATTTTAAATCTCATATTACGGCACAGTGATACCACAGCATACTCAATGAGTGGGAAGAGGGTTAATGGTGTTACAGGCACCCACCCCTGCTCCTAAAATAGTCGCAAATAAGATGATAAAGCGCTGATTTTTTTCTTTTTTGTTTCAAATAAATTAGCCATTTTTTTTGTCACAAACTACCCGCTCTTCTCTTCAGTCCCATATTAGTGCACACTACACCATACCCAAAGTGGGGAGGGCGGTGAAGGGGGCTGATGGGGTTACATTCCCCTTCCTCCTCTAAAATGGTTACAGTGAAATAAAAAAAAGTGCTGATTTTTTTTCTTTTTGAGATATTGTAATTCTTTTCTTTTCATATCAGACAAGTCATTCTCTGTTTGTCCCATGTTAGTATACAGAGTAGGGTGTGAGATGAAATCTCACATTTTTGTCCACCTATTCACCAGCCTGCATCTGTGACGGAACTGCGGCCTTGCTCTTGTGGGGTTTTTTCTTCTTTTTTTCTCCCGTCTCCCTCAATGACAACATTAGCGTAGACCTGTAAGTTGTCTTTTCCCCAGTGCCTGCATACGCGCGTCATTCATTCATTCCTCCCTTCCTTTTTTTCTCTCCGTGTTTCATCCAAGGCCGTGGATGTGTGCATGCTCAGTAGACAGGAGCGCCTGCTATGATTTCGAACGGGGCTAACGAAAAAGACGGGCTACCGTGCTTCTCCAATTTCGAGTAGTCACGTGACGCTCGCGGTCTCAGCTGAACTGAGCAAATGCGTGTGACAAAATAGATTATCGTCTAAGCTTTAGATTTCCTATCATATTAAAATAATTCTTTTATTTGATATAATTCATTACTTTACAGTATAATGAAAACATTAAAACTTTGTTTTTATTTCACAATATTTCATTAAATAAAAAGTAAACTGCATAATGTATACGATTTATTTTAGTTCTAATTCTTTTCTATCTAGGAAAAACCCTATACATGCTTTGATTTTTAAATTCTCCTTAAACAGTAAATCCTCCTTATATCACTCATTTGGATAAATCGATGTTTTGTGAGTCTTTCTTCGATTAATAAGCAAAAAATATCTTCACATTAAGAGCATTTTTTTCGGCCTTTCATTTAACTCAACCTGGTTTTTGTATGTAAAAAATGCAATTTATTTGCAATCCATTTTTAATCCATTTCTTACTATGCTAGAATTATACAAATAATGCGCAAAGGTATAATTCGGATGACAATAAAACATTTTTACATTTTTACAACTTAATTTTTAATTAATAAATCAATTTTATGGTATTTTTCAACTAATTCGCCACTGGTAATAAATCGCAAAATATTCTCTGTAACTCGTATAATTGTATGGGAGTTAAAACAATAATGGATTCAATTATGCGCCAATAAAGGTTTTCCAAAATATGCTAGTACACTGTGAAATTGCAACGATGGAACATATTAAAGACTAAAAACCAGAACATAAATTATAAATACAAAATGAAGACTATAATATTAAAAAATATGCCCATTTATCTATCAAACGTTAAATATTAATTTACAATTATACGTTCATAAATTAATTTAGAAATCCTAAAAAGATAGCTTAAATAATGTTTCAGTTTTTCTTTTCTGTTCCCTTTCTTAAAAAATGAACAGAGCAAATATATTATGTTTTTAGTAAATTCATTTGCTTAAACTTTCTATCAAGTGTAAAATAAGCAGTGTAGTTTTCATAATCGAGTTCATTAACAACGTCAAACGGGAATTTCAAGAGAAATATCAGAAATTCATTGAAACTATTAATCAGTATAAATGCGATATAGAGCAAACATATAAATTAAAAATATTATTTTATGACCCCATAAATACATTTTTATAACGGAGATGCATAACATTTGCTAATTTAATGTAAATACACCAAGAAATGCAACAGTGTTTCTGAAATTTATATAAATGCAAAGAAGCTTTAAGAAAATATTGTCATGTTTGGCATTTTAAGACAATTTTAAAGACATGATACACCGTAAAAAAAGACAGATGTTTCTTAATTTACGAAAATGTACTATAATCACGAACGAAAATATTAACCTCTTCCGAGTCACTCAAGATTCCGAAAAATGTTCCTTTATCTTTAGAAACCTCACAAAGAATTTAACTTTGAAATTTAAAGAAGAATTTATAAAAATAATTTTTATTAGCTGCCCGTAGTTTTTGAAAACGTTTCAGAGTAGCTTTTACAGTGCATTAAAACCCAGAAAACGGGTTTTTTGGATGCTATGAGTTCCATTATCTGCAATTTATTTCGTTGAGCTGTTTCAGATAACAAACCAGATGCGTTTACTAAAAAATTACCTGAGTGAATTGGGGCCGCCAGATTTGTCCAATATAGCTCAGTTGGCAGAGCATTGGCCGTTTAAGCCAAAGGTCCCATGTTCAAATCCTGGCCTGGGCACATTTTCACTCAGTTGGAAAATTACAACTCATATGATTTATATATTAATTAGAATAATTCTTTTAAGATTACTGAAATTAGATTATAGTCTCGGCTTTAGATGACGAACACATCCTAATCATTTTTTAATTTGATGCAATTCGTGGCTTTACAAGCAACGGAATCATGATTGTATAATCTTTTAAAATTTTCAAATTACTGGCATAACTATAAATATATTAAATAAAATAATTTGTATATAATGTTGTCAAAAGTGGAAAAAAAATCAACTCAGCTCTTTATGCCCTGGAAATAATCGATAATCGTTTTAAATACACCAAAATTTAAAATAGATTACTTATGAATAATTTATTTCTTTTGTAAAAATTTTAAAGAAAAAGCAGAATGTTAAGTTATTGGAAAAAAATATCATTGTCGAAAAAAAGAGAGAGAAAACAACCTTTTTTTTTTTTTTTACACTTTAAACATTACTAATTTTTCAACGGAAATTACACAACATATTTATTTAATATATATATTTTTTAAAGTTATAGTACAGATATAAATAAATATTTTTAAAAATTTGCTCTGTATTTACCTCCGAGTATTAAGAAAAAACCAAAATAAAACAATATTGGCACACAGAATATATACAAATTGATATTTTTTAATCAAAATTTTTCATAAGCAGCATAATCATGACTAAAAAATCCTATAAAAAGTTCAAAACCATTGGCATCATTTGAAATACGTTAAAATAATTTTTAAAAGGATATAAAGTTCTCAAAAGTAAAAATAATAATAATAATAATAATAACTGATCTCTTTATATAAAACACTAAAAATAATTGTTGTAAACATGCACCAAAATTTAAAACACATTGCTTAAGAATGATTTATTTAGCAAATAAAATCTTTAGCCTTTTATACCCTAAATATCAGTATTTCTGCACGAAATTTATACATCGTCATGAGATAAGTTTTTTAATACATGATATTAATACGCATTAGTATCACAGATATAGTTTTCTGAATATTGAATCGTTACAAATAAACTGAACTTTGAAAAAACTCCGATATGTTCTGATCCTTCTTCTAATAATAAAGTGAACAGCTTTTACAATAAATAGTGGCCGAAAGGACAATTTCATTTAAAATGAATGATATTTACGTATATTTAAAGAAAACAAAACATAAACAATCATACCAATGTATAGTTATCGTAAAAATACACTCTAATTACTCTAAAACGGAAATGGTTAATACTTACATTCGATTGATCCATTCAATGACTTGTCATTATTTAATCCATAAAAATTAGGAAACACTGTCACTTTTTTATAAAAATATAGATTCGCAATGACAATTGCGTTTGTTTTTATAATATTAAATTATTAATATAAGTTATTAACACAGAATACTCGAAACCGAACTAATCAAATTCCTCTGAATCTGATCGAACTCCCGCGTTAAAGTGCGTTCTGGGTAAGACCGCCGCTGTCACGTGACTTTCCACCGCGGGAGCCCAGTACGTTAGCCCCGATTTCGAACAGGTGACGTTTCGTTTTGCGAGCGAATTGAATAGCATTACTTTTGGTTTCGTTTTGTGATTCGCTTTCCGAATACCAGTGACTTTTAAATTTAATCAATTGTTTTAAATCTCTCGCTTAATTACTTTTGTGTGTCCCGTAGCGATGTTTAAATACTGTTTCCCTTAATTTTTTTAAAAATCATGATTTTTTTTTAAATTAAAAAAATCAGATTTTTTTTAAAATTTAAATTGGATTTTTATGATTTTTTTTCCCAGGATTTAAATACTGAATAGCTACCTAGAATTGTAGGTTTCCAAAACAATTAAACCTCTAATTTGTAACATAATCTATGTTTTTACACTTTAATTAATAAAATTATAATTATTATAGTTAGTAATTACAGAAATTATAAAACTGGAAATTAGTAGTTTCATTAGTTAGTAGAATACAACAACGTTACATACATTAATATTTTGTAACTAGTGTAAATACCCATCCTAGGACGGTGGGTAAAAATTGTGTTTTTCACTTAAAAGTTGAAAAACTGATAAAAAAATAATTGACAATATGGAAGCGTTTAGATGAGCAAAGTTCGGCTAGTTTATGTTCTAATAAACATGCAATTAGCTTTTACAATATTTCTGGGTAAACCAGGTTTTCCGGCTAATATACTATAACAAAATTAAGATTTCTTAATAAAAGAAAAATTTAATAAATATGCAATAAAAGTGCGTAATTAAAACAGTTGATGCAACTATTGAAGTAATACTACAACCTGTGGCCAGAAAGTTCAGTGAATGAATTTTTATTTCAAATACAGTTGTACAGCATCAAAAACGATTTACTGTCCTTCAAAATAATCTCCATGGATGGTAATGCACTGTTGGGAACGAGTATATAAGTCCTGGAAACTCCTGTAAAACAGTTCTTTCGGAATGACTTTCAGCTCGGCCGTCACGGCGGAGTCCGTCGTCGCACTTAAAAAATAACCAAGGTACGGTCAGAAAAATCGTGAATAAAGACAATACTTTTCGCATTCTTTGACTCTAATGGTCTCATTCACAAAGAATTCCTCCCCGAGAGTACCACATTGAATGCTGTTCCCTACGCTGATGTACTGAAGTGTTTACTGCAATGGATCCGTTGCGTTCGCCCTGAGTACGCCACCAATGCTCCTGGACTCTTCTCCACGATAATGCCTGGCCACACACCGCCTTGGTTGTATGGCAGTTTCTGGTCGCAAATGGAGTTGTGAAACTTGATCACCCCCTTATTCGGCACCTGCAGACTTCTTCCTCTTCCCCAGATTGAAGTTAGCCCTGAAGTGAAAGAGATTTACGGACATCACCGACATTCAACGCAACATGACGGCCGAGCTGAAAGCCATTCCGAAAGAACTGTTTTACAGGAGTTACCAGGACTTATATACTTGTTCCCAACAGTGCATTACCATCCATGGAGATTATTTTGTAGGACAGTAAATTGTATTTGATGCTGCAAAATACTGTATTTGAAATAAAAATTCATTCACCGAACTTTCTGGCCACAGGTTGTAATTTTTTTTTAATAACACTTTGAAATTGTATTTTTATCGTTTACCCCCCCCCCTTCCTCCCCCCTCCAATTATTTTTTTTAATATGTATATTGATTAATAAATAAGTATCACGGGTTGAATCCCATCCGTCTAATCCCCTAAGCGTCTGTCCTCCTGATGCAAAGCTATAAATCAAAAATTATTAATTTTACTTTTCGTATAAATATTAATTTTTTACTTTTAAAATATGGGATATTTTTTTTTTTTTGTTGTTGTTGTTTTCGTTTTTTAGTTTAAATTTACATACACCTGTATATAGAAAAGGAAAATATAAGCAATGTGTAATTTAAAAATAAGTTGCAAAATGCCAGGATATTATTTCGGGGAGGGGGGGGGGGGCGACTAATCTTCTGTCCTCCCCTAAGCTTCTGTCCTCCTGATGCAAAGCTAATAACACTTTGAAATTGTATTTTTATTGTTTACCACCCCCCCTTCCTCCCCCGCCTCCAATTTTTTAAAAAATATGTATAGTGATTAATAAATAAGTATCGCAGGTTGAATCCCATCCGTCTAATCCCCTAAGCTTCTGTCTTCCTGATGCAAAGCTATAAATAAAAAATTATTAATTTTACTTTTCGTATAAATATTAATTTTTTACTTTTAAAATATGGGATGTGCTTTTTTTTGTTGTTGTTTTTGTTTTTTAGTTTAAATTTACATACACCTGTGTATAGAAAAGGAAAATATAAGCAATGTGTAATTTAAAAATAAGTTACAAAATGCCAGGATATTATTTCGGGGAGAGGGGGGGGGGGCGACTAATCCCCGAAGCTTCAGTCCTCCTGATGCAAAGCTATAAATCAAAAATTATTAGTTTTACTTTTCGTATAAATATTAATGTTTTACTTTTAAAATATGGAATATGTTTGATTTTTTTTTTTGGTTTAAATTTACATACACCTGTATATAGAAAAGGAAAATATAAGTAATGTGTAATTTAAAAATAAGTTACAAAATAATAAGTCTAAAATATTTAAATTGATTACTTTTTTAAAAGAAAGTCATTTTTATCAATTTTTTGCAGGGAAAAAAGGGATATTTTTAAAAATACCATATCACTGTTTTCCGTGATTAAAATTCCTTACATGTCGCAAAGAAAATTTAATATGATTGCAACTTAATACTTGAAATAATCTCAGGTAGGAAGAAGTGTCTACCACTGCTCAATTATCAGGATTTGTAACCTTGAGAAGTAATCGCGGGATTCTTGTTTCTTGTCAACCAATGGGAGAATGGAACCTTTCACCCTTGAGTCTTTTCCTCAAAGACTGGTAAGATTGATGGATTTGCCCCGTCCTGCATTACACTGCCTCTTATTATATAGAGATAATTATGTAAAACTATATTAAATACTAGTGATATATTTATTAAAATATTAATAATTGCATTTAATATTAAAGTGTTAACACAACTTAAATTAGTAAATATTTAACAATTAACTCTCTAATTAGGAAAATATACATTTTTATGCTTTAATTACTGAAATGACAATTTAGCATTCATTTTAGAAAAAAAAGGGGGGGGGGGCAGGATGCTAATTCCAAAAGAGGGCACTATTTCATTAGGAAATATATTAGTAATATGTTTAGTAACGATATAAGGAAAAAAAGTATATAATTTTTTAGTATGATAAAGTATCCTTAATTTTAATAATTTTGTGAATTACAAATTGCAAAATACAATTAAATAACATGTTTTAATAATATCCTGTTTTCTCTAAAGAAATAAAGTTCTATCATTTTTTAAAGGTCTTGGGGCACATGGATTTAGAAAAATTGTGGAATTGGGAGGGAGGGGAGAGGGGTGGAGGTGGGTGTGGGGGGGGGGGGGGGGTGTTACAAGAAATCTCTGACTACAACTACAAGTGAATTTCAATATTTTTTTTAAAGGTAGGGTGCATTTTGTCCATTTCAAGATGAGCAGGGTGCGATACCCTTAAAAAAGTGACCTAGAAGAAACAGTAATTGCAGAATTCATAAAAACTGCAAATATGTAATTGCATTACTTGGAAGCGCACGTAACAAAACTAACAAATATTACTTGCAGCTTGTTTTGCATTTATACTGAGAAAAGTTACTGTTAATCTCCGATTGGTAAACTTACACACATACATGTGTATGCTAACAAAAAAAAATTATAAAAATGAGTTAAAACCATTCATTCAAGCATACAGAGTAAATATAAGAATAACCAATTATATCTGAAATTCTCAAAATATTAAATAAAAGCATTATTGCATCTCAGTAGGGATTATTAGCTTTCAAAGGTTTTTTTTTTTTTTTTTAAGAAAAAAGTTTTGTTGCCTTTTCAATCCCTAATTAATTTTTTTATTTGGTATAAATGAGTTAAAGTAAAAAAAAAATAACAATAATTATTCAACCTATACCGAAGAAGCTCTTGCTATGATTAACATTTTTATACCAATTAGTTCTTTGTCAGTTATACATTCTTTAACAATAACTGTTGAGCAGATGTTATTCTTTCATTCTTCTTTAGCTCCAATATTTACTTTTACTATAAATTCATTATAGCAAAAGTAGAATGAGAAGATTCTGACTATTTTATTCTTTTACTTATAGAAATTTATTATACTTACTATATTTTATATAAAATTAATGAATAATTTAATTACTTAAAGGAAATCGTGACATTGAAAATTATATTAGATTTAAATATCATTTTTAATGGAATTGTTTTCATGTCAGATAAAACTATGCATTTTACAAACTTGCTGTACTTAATTTTTAACATTATTCAGGAATTAAGCTTAGAAACAATTATTTAAAGCTCTTTTTTAATTTATTCATAAGTTGAAATACCTGTAGAAACTTTCTAATTTATAGTCATCTGAGATTTTAATACTTTTTTTTTATATCATTTTAAAGATTTAGAAAATTTCTGATTTTAATCAATAATTTAAAAAAAAAAATCAGTTGATTAAAATCACAATTTAATCGCGGATTTAAATCAACTGATTAAAAGTCGTTGACACCATAATACAGAGTGATATCAGAGCATACAATACCTAAAGAAAGCTGGAGGGGGAGGTTATGGGGTTACAGCTCCATCTAATTTTCTTTTTCTTTTTGAGATAAGTTTGTTTTATTTTCTGGCGTGCAACAAACTTATTTTTCTCGTTAGCCCTATAGTCCTCAGTCCTGCAACCAAAATTACTTAAGACCATAAAATTTATTTTCAAATGACTGAAAAACAGCTCCAAGCATGTTTTAGTGGATTAATGAATACATATTGTATGCTCAACTGACAAGGACAAGAAATAATTTTAACAAATCTAGAAGTAACTTAATTAATTTAAGGAGTTTTTTAGCCTTTTCCACAGGTGAAGCCAAGACTGAGGAGGTATATTAGTGGCTAGTGCACAGGGACAGCACAGCTAATCTCAATCCGATTTTGTCTAAATCAGAAATCAAGTGCTGTATATGTATGGAAGAGTTGACTGTAAAATTTATTTATTAATTTCCGTTTTTTAAGGGTATCTCGCTGGCACAAGCATATCAAAAGGTGTGTGGGGAGGAGGGGGGGGGGACTGATGGGAATAAAATCCACTTTTCCCTTCAAAAAATGACAGTGAAATGGAAAAAGAATGGCTCATTTTGTTTCTTGTTTAGATTAATTAGTATGTATATATATGTAGGATTAGAATTTAAACATCATTTATATTCCTTGTGATGAGCCCAGGGTTCGTAAATATCATGATATTTTCAAAAATATCCGATATTTTCGATATATATCTGATATTTTCAAAATAGTCAACTTATTGCTGATAATAAATATTTTCAAGCATAATATAAATGAGAAACTAAAACATATTGCACTTAACATGAAAACTTAAACAATATACTAAAAGTGCTTTTTTATTCTTTTTATTTATTTATTTATTTTTACTTAGAACAAAATTGAAGATCAACTAATTGAAAACAGAAACAATTTGCTTTATAATTAAATTGCATAAAAAAAAGAAAAATACATAAAAAAAATAATGCTAGGTATAGGATTCAGTATAAACTATCAAGAAATCAGAAATTTATAAAACAAAATTTTAAATATAAAATATTGTTTTAATTGAAAATTTTTAACGAGAATGTAAGCTTATCTTATTTTTTGTTCCCTAATATGATGTACAGTTTAAACCTGAATGAAATCAATTCCAGAACAGATTATTTTCTAATGAAAATTATGTCCCTCATAATCTACAGTTAAAAGTAAAAAATTAACATAAAGCTTGAAAAAGATATTTGTTATCTTCAGCTAAAAAAGTCACTATCAGAGAGTTAAATTCTTTATTTACAGAACACAGTCAATAACAGTTGGAAATTTCATTTGCACTTGTTTTGACTGAAAATATCATAAAAATATCTTGCACAGTGATATTTTGAAAATATATATCAAATATAGAAAAATATTGAAAATGCCACACATATTTTGAAAATATTAAGTAATATGAAAATATCGAAAATATCAAAAATTTTGATATTTTGAAAATAAATATCGGATATATATCATGAACAAACCCTGGATGTGCGTGATCATCAAATTAACTAACCCTCTGGTAATTTTTTATTACCGTATTTTATGGAAGAACAGACAAACCAAATTTTTAAACACGTTCAACTTTGGTGAAAAGTGCTAAAAATCCACAGTTTTGCATGTACTATTTTAAAAGGCGACTGGAATTTGACAAATTGTGCAAGAAGAAAAGTGTCACAACTCAACAAGAAGTTACATTTATTAGGGTGGAGGGCATAAATTTACTAAATCCACCCTACCTTTTTTATGTCTTGATTATTAAAGGTTTTATGCATTTTTTGTACCCTTTTACAAGTGCATGCCGAGTTATGTACTATTGTTTTATGCTACATTAAAAAAATGCGAAACTTAATTTGCCTCTCCTGTAAAATTTGCTTTTGTCGAGATGTATCACTTTTCTTGCGGGTGAGTGATATGATACACTCTACATATTATAGTGTAGAATAGATCGCTATGGCCAGGACTAAACAAACAGCTCATAAGTAAAGTAACTTAACAAAACAAGAAGCCTCCAGACCTCATTGACATGCAATGTTTTTTCTTCTTCTCCTCCCCCACTTACCAAATTCATTCATTTGTAATCAGAATTACATGCAAATAGAACTTTTTCTGCCTCTGTCTCCATAAAAGATATATGAATAATACTGATATTCATAATTTTGTAATGGTATAATTTTTTTAAACATTATAATGATGAACATGCTGAAATTGTGATCTTAAATTTCATTTATATTAGAACTATTTTAATTTGTGTTTTGTTTATTGTAACGAAATTTGTAAAGCCTCCCTTGCCTCCACTCATGAGCTGCCCCTGATTGAAATAATCTTTAATACTTTATATATTATCGGTAGATTGTAATGGAGAAAAATATATAAGCTGTTTGTGACTCATTTAAATATGTAGTTTTAATACATTTTAAAAATAATATCTTTCAATTAAAATGACTTTTTCTAAATTTCCTGTAGTTGCATCTTAAATGAAACAGAGCAAAAATTAAAATATCTTGACATTAATTCATTAATTTTGAACTTTCACTGTATGATTTTTTGCATGCATTTGCGACTTATTTATCATCAAAACTAACAGGCCCTCCTTGCATTGCACCTTAACCTCACCTTAATTAGTTACCTTGCAATACAGATTAATAAATAACCATTTGCATCATGTTGTTTTGAAATATTAATTCGTTGCTCCCAAGCACTCAAGTTTAAAATTATTTAAATTTGTTTTAAAATTTTTAAAAGGATAGGAAAAAAATATTTTTTTCTTTTAATCTTATTTGTTACTTTTCTGTAACAACAAACAACTAATCAAATCTTGATGTGCCACAAAAACAAAGTTGTATTAAAGTTTTTATTTTTTTAATAGATATATTTTATTGTTGTGTACGATAATCTGTGTTTTGCAAGTATATATTTTAATATATAACACAAACTAGAAGTGATTTATCATTCATAATAATTGCTCCTAAAATTTTGTGCTAAAATTCTCTCTTAAAATTTTTTGAAATTTTGTTACTCATCCTGTTTATGGCTTTAATTGACGTAATAATTCTCAGTTAGCTATAAAATTTTTGGAGTTTTAATTCTTCCTTTTTCTTTTTTTTCATGAAATATTAATTTTGCTTTTCTGTTTTTAGATTGATCCTAAAGCGTGCACGCCAAGAAGTATGCAAAAAGTAAGTAATTTATATTAATTTTTGATAACAGGTAAATTAGGGTGGTTCAAAAAACTTTTTTTGAGCTAGAGTCCAGGCCACCCCCTAATTTTTTTAGACTTACCAATAGTATAATACTGGTAAATTTTTAGCTTCTTACTCAAATTCTAAGAGGGTGCTCAATGACACCACAATTTAACATCAGCAGAAGCATAGGAAATTCAACAATTTCTTTATACTTCAGAAATATTTAGTTTTTGCCAGAAGTTTTTAGAAGAAATTTAATTTGTTATATATATTTGTATTTAAATGTTTCTGAAATATTTTATTATATGTTAGATAATAAATCTGACGGTTAAGGTAGTAATAGTTTAATTAATCTAGATTACATAAGATAACTACACTATTTACAATTTAAAGTTAAGGGGGATTTGGGGAAATAACAAACACCGGCCAACACTACGGCCGCAATTATTGAGAGACTCGAACGGGGCGTCCTTCCCATTCAAAAGTGAAAGCTTTTCTCTACTCTGACATCTCAAATTATTCTCAGGCTGGCTTAGTGAAAGTTATATCTCAGCAATTACTTGCACTTGGGTTGGGTTTTACATCATAAGGTCCTCCGTGGGAAATCACTGAGGCATCTTGTTGCTAGCGTGAGTGTTTAAACCACAACTCACATATATGTAGCAACATTTCTGAGAATTATTTACATGATGAAGTTACAGACAACGACAACACTAAACCAAAACAAGAATTCTACCAAATCCTTTTACAGCCAATTGAAAACAATTTGTCATTGAAATTTTTCCTGATAATTTTTTATTTTAAATAATTATCTTATATTTTTCCAAATTCTACATCTGGCAGCAAACATCTGTCTGAAGTTGTTTACATTTAGCTCATGGCTATTCCTAAGTGAAAGGTTACAAATGAAAATGATATTTAAACTATATTTAATTATTTATTGCAAGAGTTTCTACTTTTAAATAAATATCAAGTATTATATTTAGGTTACATTACTTATATTAAATATTAGTCTACTGTTATGGGATGCATTATTCATCTTGCAGTTAATAAGACAAAAATCTAAGCCTAATATGAAATAAAATAATCACAAAATTTGTGCATTAATCAACAATTTTAATTTTATGAAAAATAGCTGTTCTTTTCTGTTTAAAGAAATTTCAAAGCTAAAAATTTGCAATCGCTCCGGTTTCAACTTGTCTTAGTAATGAAATTTTTCTGATTGGTCTAAGATCAGTAGACCAATTGACTAGATTGAAACAACTAACTATGACATGACAAATTCTTCAGCATGTTCTTTAACAGTTGAAAGAATCAAAATTGATACAATATGTTAGTTATTTGACAGTTAAAGAATTAATGCAGATATGGCAGAAATCTGAAATTCCTACAAAACAAAAGAAACACATACATAATTAAAAAATTAGAAAACATTTATTTCATTGGCTTTTGTTAAAGAAAAACAAAGGTCTTTTTCTACAGCCCAAGGACAAGAAGTGGGTGAATATTTAGGACTCTTTCTTTGATATTGGTCATGAAGGTGTTATGAAAATAATAAGAAGTAAAGAAGATGCTAATTTTCTTAAGGATTAAGGAACCAATGGCAAAATGTATATGAGTTTAAAAGATAAAAAGATACTGAAAAAAGTATGAATGTTCTCTTCAGAGAATAAAAGAAGAATGAAGCATTAGAGCCTCTTTACCTTCAGCTACCATGTGTTCATCCAATATTTGTTTAAATAGTTTAACAGAGAATTCAGCCTTCAGACGATGAATTTATTCGAACACAGTTAAAGATCTTGAAAATTGTCTATCAACAAAGAGGTTGCGCTTTCTGCTAGAAAAGTGATGGAACATCACATACCTGAATGTTCTGGTGACTTCATAAGACTTTCTCTCTTATCTGACAGAATTTAAATGAAAAAAAAAAAAAATTAATGTAGAGCGATTTACAGCTATGCAAGCCCTTAAGAAGCGTTATGTAAGATGAGAGCTTGATATTTTTAAAGTAGATGGTATACGACTGTCAGGCCTTGCAACAAGAAGAACAACATAACTCTTACCCTGAATGAATAGAAGTCATTGTTAAACCTTTCTCCCAGAAAATGAAATGACAATGATGACTATCCCAAAGGAAAGGAATGGCTTAAAAATTTACAAGTAGTGTATGACAGTGCAGAACAAGGGGTTAAGCTTAATGGAGATTTCAATAAAATCATAACAAATCATGAAGATGAAAAGCAATTCTTGCTGCAGGTCATAGAAGCAAACGAAAAATGCATTCCGTCAGAAACAATGAAAAAATCAGTTTTAGACACTATTTTGTATTATTAAAGACCAAATATGATTACACTTCTATTTTTTACTCCTATATTGTTTTACTCTTTTCTAAAGAAATTAATTTTGGAACTCTTTATTTTTTTTAAAACAAATATATAGAAAAATTAGAATGGAATACACTAACGTATGAAGTTAGTGGGCATTGAGCACCCTCTTGCAGTTGAAATATGAAGTTCAAATTCTGCCAGAATATTACTATACACAAGTCTAAAAAAATTGAGGGGTGGCCTGGTATATAAGTAAAAGTTTATTTTTTTATATAGATGGCTGAACCACCCTAAGGTAAATATCAAAATAAATGTACAATAAAACCTCCATAACGGACACTCCCGAATAGCAGACACCTCTATTTAATGGGCAGTTTTCCAATCCCCACTCCCAAAACCTAAATTTTTGTATGTTTAACCTCCGAATAATGGATGTTCCGAATAGCAGACAGTAATTTTGGCGATAAAGGATGAAAATTTAATTTTTAAACGAGAAAAAAAGTGGAAAAAAGTAAAAAGCCTCTAAATTTATCAGGGCAATGTGTCAAGTGTCAAGAAACAAAAAACAAAAAATTCATTTTAGTAGGGCTCGTTCATAAAATTCAAAAAGTAATTAACTGGATTGCATCATTGCATAACAAAGAAGAGCGAAATCAGAGACGTCACATTTTGCCATATAATCTGAACAAAAGAAAAATAATCACTGAAAACCTAAGATTTTATTTATTTATTTTTACTCTTTTATAAAACAAAGAAAAGAGTTACTCTTTTTTATTTTATTTTTTTTTAATTGGGAAATTGCATACTCATTTTTTGGCAGCGAGAATTTTAGGGTCCAAGAATGCGACAAGAGCACAGAAAAAAACTATTGTGTAATGTCGATTACTATTTGATTCTTGTTTCTGATTAATATTTCGAGAATGGCCTCAAAAAGAAAACGATTAACTTTAAAAGAAAAATTTGAAATTCTAAGTGTATCTGAGAAAGAGAAATGTAGTTTACAAATACTTGCTCAATGTTTTAAAATAGGTAAAACACAGGTGGGAGAGATTTTATGAAATAAAAGAATAAAAGAGAAATAAAAAATTTGTGGATTACTAACTCTAACGAGAACACCAAAAATGTGAAATTGAGGAAGTCTAATTCTATTGAAATTGATTCTCTAATTCTGAATTGGTTTACTTCAGTTCATTCAAAAAACATTCCTATCAGTAGATCTTTGATTCAGGGAAAAGCTTTAGAAGCCGCTAAAGAACTCTAATTGCACGATTTTAAGGCTTCCAGTGGGTGGCTGGAAAAGTTCTGATCTCGGCACATCTCTTTCAAAGCAATATGTGGAGAAGCAAAATCTGTAGATCTTAAAGAAGTGGAGGATTGGCATGAGCGACTGCAGTCAATTTGTGAAGGTTATGAGGAGAGAAACATTTTTAATGCTGATGAAACTGGACTCTTTTCCAGAATATCTCCGAATAAGACTTTGTGTTTTAAAAAGGATGACTGTATCAGCAAAAAATGTCAAAAGGGAGACTCACTATTTTATTATGTGACAATGTGTTAGGAGAATTTGAAATCCCTCTTATTATTGGAAAATCTCTGAAACCCAGGTATTTCCCAAAGAAGATTCAATTTAATAAATTTGGTATTGTGTGGAGAGCGAATAAGAAAGCGCGGATGACCAGTCCTTTAATGATCGAATGGTTAACTTCCTTTGATAATAGGATGAAAAAACAACAAAGAAAAGTTCTCTTGTTTTTGGATAATGCAAGTTCTCATCCAAAACATTTGAAATTCGACAATGTTAAAATTGTGTTTTTTCCTCCAAATGCAACTTCAGTATGCCAGCCACTTGATCAAGGCGTAATTACACAATTTTATAGCGTGGTACAGAAAGCTTTTATTACACCACATTCTTTCAAAGTTAGATTCTATGAATACACTTGAGAACTGACTAAAATTAGTTAATGTTCTCAATGCTATAATTTGGATTTCCTCAGCTATATAAAACATAAAACTGGAAAGTGTACGACAATGTTTCAGAAAAGCAGGCTTTATATTTTAAAAAATTGAAACACACATTTCCGGCACAAATGAAGAATTAAGCGAAATAAGTGAATTAATAAAATGTATCAGGAGTGAAGAAACTGCTGAAAATTTCATTAGATGATGAGTTCCCTACGGAAGAAGAATCAGTTGATGTAAGCGATTGTATTCTTTCAGAATTTTTGACAAAAACTGACTCTATTAATGATATTGATACTGAAACTAGAGATGCTTCCTGCAATATCGAGAATTTCCAAGGAGCGGCAAAATACAGTGAGCAGTTACACAATTTTTTTGTAAAAAAGATGATTCAGAAGGATTAAAACTTCACATTGAAAAACAAATTACATATAATTGCAAGCAAAAGCAAACTTTTGTAACAGTTATTTTTTGTAAGAATGTAATCAACAATGGATAAAGGTATTCACAATTTTATTTCAGTTTTATTCCTTAAAAAAATAATTTTAATTTCTGATTAATCATATAATATAAAAGTCAGTTAATGAAACATTAAGCATTTCTTAGCAATTTTTGAATCTCTGAGGTTTTCCCAACAGAAGACACCTCCGAGTAGCGGACAGTTTCTGCACTCCCAAGATGTCCGTTATATAGAGGTTTTACTGTGGTAAAAAAAAAATCTCAAAAAGCATCAAGATTGTTTCCATTCTTGATCATTTCACAAAACTTTAATGACATATTAATAAAAGGTTATGGATGGAATATTATGTTTTCTGATTGCTTGTATAAATATAAATCTTCTGATTTGCAAGCTGGCAGGTACAAACATTTTGCAGTAATTTATTTCTATCATTTCTCAGATCTTGACACTGGTTGTTATATACACAATTTAAGTGTTTGCAAAAGGACAATAAATGTCGAAGTAACCAAGTAGCTAATATTTAGACTTATTTAATGTGATTTTGCATGCATTCCAAAGGAAAAATGTCCCGTGTAGTAAGAGATGAATTTTAAAAGAAATGTTAATGGAAGTCAGTTTCATATTTTAACGAATAATTATTATTTATGCTTTTATGAGTGTTACTTAATGAAGCTTTATTTTTCTTTTAATTTATTCTGTTCAGCTCATGTGTAAAGAAATTTTATATTTTTATTGATTTATTTATATATATTTTTAGATTCGAAAACAACCAGGGAAATGTAAAGTATTTCTTGGTGGGCTTCCTCCCAATATAACTGAAGACGCAATTCGAAGTGGGATGTCAAGATTTGGAAAGGTAAAGAAATATGTCTATTTTGTATGTGTATGTGCTTATTTGCTTCTTCAATTTATGCTTTTTGAAATTGAATTCTTGAATTTTTCTTTTTCTAAAATAAGCTGAATGAAAATTAGATAATTTGTGATTTTTTAGATTATACTACAGTCGAACCTCATTAACACAAAATCACTTAACGCGAAATTTCGCTTAACACGAAATAATAATGAGGTCCCATCAGATAAGTCTAAAAACCAATGTAAATTGATTTGTTTAACATGAAATAGAATTTCGCAAAATCCTGCTTAAGGCGAAAAATTTTTTTGCTCGAAAATCAAAGCATACTTTCTTAAGGCGAAGTTTTCAATATTTCAAACTTACATGTCACATCTTATTTGCTAAAAATGGAATTTTTCTCACTGTTTGAAAATGACAAAGAGGAAAGGGGTTTCAAAAAATGGTGAAATATTTGGCTAATCTCTGCTTTTCTTTATCCTCTGATATTCTGCATTCCCCCCTCCCTTCGCTTAAGTTGCATTTATTCACATCCTGAGCAAGTATGCCTGAGATGGGAATCAATCATATGTCTTCCTATTCTTTTCAAATTACATTTTGTGGTCGTGAACAAAAGAAAGGGGAAGTGATCAATAAAAAGGGGTGGTGTCCGAACTGGCAGGGGCTCCTGCTCTTGACCTCTGATCTTTAGAAATCGTATCTGTTTGGTCCTTTATGCAGACATATTCCCTCTCTGAGCTATAGATCGGCCACAATGAATGTTTGAGTGAAGGAGTTTCTTTTTTTAATGTGATTGTTCCATTAATTGTTTGACTCTATTGATAGTGACATAAACCATAAACAGAGTTTCCGAAATCCCATATCTTCGAGTGAAAGAAGTGACAATCTTTACTTCTATACCTGACTACTGAAACTCTGTTCACAGTTGCTCTGTAGAATTCTTTGAAAGATGAGTCGAAAACAGCAAGCTGTACCTTTAGAAACAAAGCAAAAGATTTTAAATGAAATCAGCGATAAAGTGCTAAAAAAATCAGAAATTGCGGCAAAGTATGGAATACCCAATAGCACACTCTCTACACTTTTAAAGAATCGTGAAAAGATTGAAGCGGCTTATGCTGTCAGTCAATTCGAACCAGCAAGAAAACGGATGCACACAGGAAAAAATGAAGAAATTGAAATTGCTCCCTTACGGTGGATAAAAGAAGCAAGAAGCCAGAACATTGTTTTAACTGGTGCAGTTTTGCAAGAGAAAGCAAAGGCTTTTGCTGATGCTCTCAGTTACAACAATTTCACATGTTCTAACAGATGGCTGACAAGATTTAAAGCGCGTCATAGAATTGTCTGCAAAAAGATAATAAGAAGAATCTACCGTAGATGAGAATTCTATACAGTCTTTTTTATTAGGAAAGTGGTTAGACGTTAAAAAAAATTATGCACCCCGTGACATTTTTAATGCCGATGAAACGGGAGCTTTTTTTCAAAGCACAACCCTCGCGAACACTTACTTTAAAAGGAGGAAAATTTAGAAAAGAAAGAATTACGATTATGGTCGGCTGCAACATAGACGGAAGTGAAAAATTACCATTGTTCGTGATCGTTAAGTCGGCGAAACCACGTTGTTTCAAAAATGTTAAAACTTTGCCAGTTTGCTACGCTTCCAGCAAAAATGCATGGATAAACAATGTTATTTTTACGAAATGGTTACTTGATCTGGACTTAAAATTCTAATGAGAAAAGAGAAAAATCTGCTTATTGCTGGACAATTGCAGTGCTCATAAAGATGTTCCGGTATTAAAAGCAATTGAATGTGTCTTTCTTCCTCCGAACAATACAGCAAAACTTCAGCCTTGTGACCAAGGAATTATCCAGTGCTTAAAAGTGCAGTACAGAAAAAGAATTGTTCATAAAATGATTCAATGTTTTGATAATAAAATGGAATTTTCTGTGAATTTACTAGAAGCTATAACTTATCTAAGAAGTGCCTGGAACAGTATCACTACTGGAACTGTGAAAAATTGTTTCCGACACGTGGGATTTACGCATGAGATAAATGAAGAAACTAATGAAACAGAATCTGAAATGACGACTGATTTAATAGAAGAAGCCAAAAAACGGGGAATATTTTGCAGACATTGTTTGTCGAGTATATTTGCATAGATGAAGATGTGCTGACTTCGGATGTGATGACAGACGAAGAAACAATTGCTTCATTAACTGAAAAAAAAGATGACAACATCGACATCTCAGACATGGATGAAGAATTCGACACAGAACTGAAAAGTTCAGTGTCTTTAAATGAAGCTACTGCAGCATTAAAAACTGTACAACGTTTCCTTATGGAACGAGAGAATGCTTCCCGAGCTTTTGACAAATTAGATGAGGCCCATACTGTCGTGTATTCAAAATTAACATTATGCATTTTTATGGCAACACGTGAATGAACACTTTTACTTGCAGAAAATGGCAATGGTTAAAAACAACAGAAGTAGGATAAGAAATATTGAATATGTTGTATTATGTGTTATGTTAGTGTTTGTTCCTGTAATTTTGTAATAAATAGTGAATGTTTACAAATGAATAATTAGTAAATATAATGCACATAAGCGTATACCACTAACAAGAAACCTCCACACTGGCGACGAGGATGGGATTGATTCATCAAGTTTATAAATATTGATACGTTAGAATACATTTATGATTTCGGAAGATTGCCAAGGTAAGAAATTTCTTATTATTTTGTAAAAATGGAAAAGTTGATTGAAGAATTAATTAAACAAAATAAAGCGTTAATGGATGCGCTAAAAGGGGAAAGTACCCAAAAGAATAATAAGGTTTCTGGTGTGCAATTCGAAAAATATGATGAATCATTAGAAAGTTTATATACTTTCATGGATAGATTTGAAGCATTTTTAGACATAAAAAATGTGCCAAAGGAAAAACGCGCAAAAACTCTAATATCAAGTTTATCCGCTAAGTTGTATAGCTTGCTCAAAAATCTTCTTGCTCCACAAAGTCCCAGTGATCAGGAATATGAAATGCTTAAAAATATTTTACAAGAGCATTTGAACCCTAAACCATTAATAATATCCAGCAGACATACGTTTTTGAACAGGAAACAAAATGAAGGGGAAAGCGTTTGTTCTTATCTTGCTGAACTTTGCTCTTTAGCAATTCCTTGCAAGTACAATCATATTATGTTGAGAGATGTCTTTGTTAGTGGTTTGCGAGATATGTCAATCTTAGATAGACTGTTTGAAGAAGACGATATCGATCTCTATAAAACCGTTCAGATCGCTTTAGCAATGGAACGAGCCACTAAAGGCGTTAATGATATTATGAGTAAGCCTCAAGAAATTAAAGCTGTCGGTGTATATAATGGTAAAAATAAAACAACACAACCTAAGAACACACAAAAGAAAAATAACGTAGTATATTGTTCTAGATGTAACGGGTCAAATCATAATAAATATGACTGTAAGTTTAAAACTAGTAAATGCAGAGCGTGCCAACGCATTGGCCACATTGAACGAGCTTGTTACTTCGCTAAACAGGCTAAATCAACTAGATTTGTGAAACAAAAACAGTTTCATGTAAGCGAAACAGAAGTTCAAAATTTAGTTCCACTTCATAGTTTAGAAGTTGAGAACATTTCTATCAAAGAAGAATTTCCTAAGAGACCCCCATAATAGTAATTGTGGAAATTGAAGGTAAATCTGTTGAAATGGAAGTTGATACAGGCGGTACGGTATCGGTAATGAGTTTGAAGAAATTTAAAGAGATTTCGAGAAAGAAAATCTGTCCTACGGACTTGACATTTAAGACCTACAACGGGGAAATCCTTAAACCCCTAGGTTACTCAATGGTTAAAGTAAAATATAAGAATCAAATAGAGTACTTAAATTTGTATATTGTTGAAGAAAATTTAGACACCACCTTGGGTCGGGAATGGCTGTATAAAATCAATTTAGATTGGGCGAGAATAAAAGCTCTTACAGTTATAGAACAGGGAAATCTTACAAAACTATTAGAAGAATACGCAAAGTTATTTGATGAAAAATTGGGCGAAATAAAAAATTATGAATGTAGTCTTGAGTTAAAACCGGATGCCTTTCCAGTTTTTTGCAGACTGAGACCATTACCTTTTGCAATGAAAAAGCGTGTTGAAGAGGAATTAGAAAGACTTGAGGAAGACGGAGTTATTAAAAAATGTAATATTTCAGATTGGGTGACTCCAATAGTACCAGTAGTTAAAGCAAATGGGAAAATTCGATTATGCGCTGATTATTCCGTCACTCTTAACAAAAATCTAAAAATTCAAAGACATCCTCTTCCAAAAACAGAAGAAATTTTTGCTTTGCTCTGTGATGGTAAGATATTTTCAAAGATTGACTTTAGTCAAGCTTATTTACAAATGAAGGTTCATCCTGACAGTCAAAAGTTATTAACGATTAATACCCATAAGGGACTTTACGAATGCACAAGATTAATGTATGGAGTTAATTCAGCCCCTGCTATCTGGCAGAAATATATTGAAAGTGTATTTCATGATTTAGAAGGAGTTGAAGTATTTTATGGTGATGCAGGGATAGCAGCACAAGATTTCCAGACACATTTGTCCCGATTACGGAAATTTTTCGACAGATGTCGTCAACATGGATTGAGAATAAATAAGGATAAGAGCAAATTTTTCCAAAATGAAATTGAATTTTTGGGATTTAAGATAAATGCTCGCGGCTTATGTAAAACTGATGAAAAGATTGCTGCAATCAAGAATGCTAAAATTCCTAAGAATGTTCAGGAAATTCAATCTTTTATGGGATTAGTTAACTTTTACTCTAGATTCTCAAACAAAATTTCTACTTTAGCATATCCATTGCATAACTTAACTAAAAAAGGTGTTCCTTGGAAATGGGATAAAAAGTGTCATGAAGCAGTCCAAAATATAAAAGATGAAATCTGTTCTGATAGAGTATTAGCACACTACGACCCCAAACTTCCTATTTTTCTTGCAGCTGATGCATCTCCAGTCGGCTTGGGTGCAGTGCTCTCCCATAGATTTCCAGATGGTTCTGAGAGGCCTATTGCATTTGCTTCAAGAACACTTTCGCCAACCGAACAACGCTACTCACAAATTGATAAAGAAGCTTTAGCTCTAGTTTGGGCGTTAAAAAGTTTTATCTTTACCTTAAAGGAAATAGATTTACGCTCATTACAGATCACAAACCTCTTGTGGCAATTTTTGCTTCCAAAAAGGGCCTTCCAGTTTTGTCTGCTACAAGACTTTTGCATTATGCTCTAGTATTGCAGGCTTACCAGTTCGACATAATTTATCGGAATACTAAGAACCATGGTAATGCAGATTGTCTTTCACGATTACCCTTAAGATCTGAAGACTTAGAATTAAAAGATGAAGTTTCAGTTTTTCAACTTTCCCAAATCGAAACACTTCCAATAACAGCAAGAGATTTAGCTAAAGCAACTGCAAATGACAAAGATTTGGCACCTTTGCTAAATGCTTTAAAAAAGGGGACTTCTTTAAAAGGGAAGGAAGTCGAGTATACTCTCCAGGATGGTTGCATTATGTACGGCCAAAGAGTTTGTGTACCTAAAAAATATCATGACAAGGTTTTGGAAGAACTTCATCAGGGGCATTTGGGAATCGTAAAAATGAAGGCAATAGCTAGATCCTATGTCAATTGGAAGAACATAGATAAAGACATCGAAGATGTTGTTAAAAACTGTACTGAATGTTCAAGGATTAAGGATAATCCTCCAAGGTCAAAAACACACCATTGGGAGTACCCAAGTTCTCCATGGGAAAGGATTCATACTGATTTTGCCAGGCCAATCTTTGAGCATATGTTTTTATTAATTGTGGATGCACATTCAAAATGGCTCGAAGTCTACCCTATGAAATCGACAACTGCCTTGAAAACAACAGAATGTCTAAGAGATTGTTTTGCTCGTTTTGGATTGCCAGTCATGTTAGTCAGTGACAATGGACCACAGTTTTCATCATATGAATTCCAGAAATTCATGCAAAATAATGGAGTTATACATAAAACGTGTGCACCTTTCAAGCCCTCCAGCAATGGTCAAGCAGAAAGATATGTACATACCTTGAAGCAATCTCTTCGAGCAATGCAAAAATACCTTGGTAGTATCAATCAAAAGATTAACTGTTTTTTGTTACAATATAGGAAATCGCCCAATATGACTACCATGCAGTCTCCAGCAAGTATGTTCTTAAAAAAAGAAATTCGTACGAGAATTGACCTCTTAATTCCTAGCCCTAAAGAAAGAATTCAAAACAAGATTAGGAAGGATATATATTTTAATGATCGGTATTTTGAAGTGGGTGATAAAGTAGCCGTTCGAGATTATACTGCAGCCAATGCCAAATGGAAATTCGGTCGTATCATCAGCCGAGATGGTGAATTATACTATACCATAAATGTGCAAGGTAATTTGGTTAGGCGACATGTTGATCAAATTTGATCAGCAGGCGAAGACGTAGACAATGATGCTGAATATAGAAAAAGAATAGTAAATGTGAATGAACCATCGAATACAACAATGACAGAAATGGAGAGAGACACAGCGTCGACTGAGCCACCTAGGACCTCCGAGGATACCACCAAACAGTTGCCTCCAGTCGTATCTCCTACAGTTACCACACCCCAAGCTGTTCACAATCCAATGCAGCTAAGAAGATCTAAAAGGATCCGTAAACCACCAAAAAGATTGTGCTGTTAATTGAAAGGGGAGGAAACTGTCATGTATTCAAAATTAACATTATGCATTTTTATGGCAACACATGAATAACAACTTTTACTTGCAGAAAATGGCAATGGTTAAAAACAGAACTAGGATAAGAAATATTGAATATGTTGTATTATGTGTTATGTTAGTGTTTGTTCCTGTAATTTTGTAATAAATAGTGAATGTTTACAAATGAATAATTACTTAGTAAATATAATGCACATAAGCGTATACCACTAACGAGAAACCTCCACACATACGTTTCTAGAACAAAGCAGTTTATAAAAATTGAAACAAAAGTCAATAACGGACTTTTTAAAAAAATGATTAGCAGGTAAATAAACTTATTATTGCCTAAAATGATGACCAATTTGTTTTATTTCTTAATTAAATTTTCTATTTCTTAATTAAAATGTCTATTTCTTATTAATTTGTGATTTTAGCAGAGATATATTTGTAAGCTTATTTATTTAGTTTTTTTTTTATCTAATATAGATGGCACCGCTATTTTGATGGTTAACACGAAAAAATTTCGCAGCCCCTTCAATTTCGTGTTAACGAAGTTAGACTGTAGTATAAAATTACTCTTGGGACCCTTTAAACTCAATTATTTTATCTGTTTTAAAATGATAGTATGCACAAGCCAAAACATACACACACAATATTGCAGCTTTTTAAAATTTATTACACTGAATTCAGCATTAAAAAATATTATCAGAATGCTTTCATCTTTATATTAACCCATTACCTGCTGGTGTTATGTTGACACAACGATAAAAATAAATGTGCATGCTTAAATTAACTATCCAGCCACCACTACTTTTTAATTTAAAAAATTGCCGTATTTAATAACAGAACTTTGATCATTAAATAAAGCGAAAATTATCTTTCAAAATTTATGGTGGCAATGGCAAATGTTTTTCTGCAAAAAAATTGATGATCCCTATGTTCTAGTTTCAGCGGTTAATGGTTTAATTACTAAATTCTTTTCCCAAAAGTCATATTTAGGTTCTATTAATAATGCTTAGATTGAAGGTGGACAAATAGTTTTTATCTCCCCCCCCCCCCCCCCCACTTAATTGAATATGTATTATAATTATGTGTGGGCCTTTATTGAAAATTAATATGAAATTGCAGGCTGTGGGGTTTTTAGATATTAAGGGGACAGTTTACCTTTTCAACATTTTTTTTTTTTTTTTAAGTATGGTTCAAATGGTGAACTCACTGCATTTCAATGTTCAACTAAAAGTAGATTTTGAAAAAAAAAAAAAAAATTAACTGCATATTTAATTAAAAGATTTAAAAAGTGTATTTTTGTTTTTTTTTTTTTTTTTTAATACAGTACACTCCCTCTAATCTGTACAGGTTGGAACCAAGGGTTTTGCGAATTATAGAATTTTGCAGATCTTTTCTTTGTTTACATTCTAATATTTGGAATTTATCAACAGATGTAGTAATCACACTGTAAATAAATAACACAAATTAAAGAAAATGCTTTTTTTATATTAAAAAAAAAACTATTCAATATTAGAAATACATTTAAATTTAAATGATATGATAATACAAAATTAATAGAAAACATTTCTACTTATTTTTAAATCTATCAAACATCGCAGTGATAGTGGTTTGCTTTATAGCTTTTAATTTATGCTCTGCAATTTAATCTTGAAACCTTTTAAGAGTCAGGATTTCTTGATCAGTAACAGGAATTTGTTTTTCTAAAAAACTAAGATATTTAACCTTAAGAGCTGACCCTTCTACAAAAGCAATTTTACCTTTTATATAGCCAACAAATGCATTCAAAATATAGTAGTCTAATAGTTATTTACAAGATCTATCTGAAACAAAATTTACTGACCTCTATGTGTGATAGATTTGTTTCCCTAGCCATTGCCAACAAATAAGTGAACAGACAAACACACAAAATAAAACTTTTTTTTTTAAATTTAGATAAGGATTAAAATTTACCTATATGTTTTATTTAGATGTAATTTCAGTTAAACATATTTGATATAATAATTTTCTAACTTTGAGTTGCATTATTATGTCAGAGAATGTAGTATTTAAATGGAGGGCTTTTATACTATGGCTTAAGTGAATTTATGAATTATGACTGCTTAATTTCAGGTAGACCAAGTTGTGATTATGTATGACCAAGAAACAAAGAAATGTCGAGGTATATTGGAGTTTTATTTTTCTTTTATGTATGTAATATGAAATGAATATTGAAGTTATTTCTTTAAAAATAAATTTCTGTATTTAGTATCATTAATTTGCAATAAGACCAAGGATCAAACTTATTTGAAAAGCGAGAGGCTATTTTTCAGAACTGGCCGCTGGATTTGTTACAAAATATTTTTACTATATTTTTTTTGTTACTTTGCAAATCTTTTTTTCTTTCTTAACCTGTGAAGTTAACTTGCTGACTTGTTAACTGTTGATAAAAAAAAAAAAAAAAAAAAAAAAAAAAAAAAAAAAAAAACTATTTCTATATACTTGTAGAAAATAATTTTAAAACTAAATATGTTTGAAGACGTGAAAAAAAAAGAAAATATTTCATCATTTCTAGAATAAATATAAATTGATTGCATTATAATAAGGCCCATTATAATAGATAGGTAAAATAGTTATAAAGACAGCACTTTTTAGCACTTTCCAACAAAGTTGAAAAGTGTTTATGACTTCGATTTGTCTGTCCATCTGGCTGCACTCTAACTCTCGTAAATACACTCAGATTGCCCTGAAATTTTTGGATGTTATTGACATTTACCCTTGCACGATCCCTTTTTCAAGTGAAATTTGTAGCATGTTTAGTTCATTTACAGGGACAGCCAAAAGTATTTCCTTACATTACAGGCGATGGGAAAAAATTGGTTCAAATGATTTTTAATGATGTTACATGCATCCAAACATAAAAAAATTGATATCCATTTATGAAGTGCACTAAAATATGCATTCAGTAGAATATGGAGTACAAAGAATAGTTATTATTCATTTGCAGGGCCACACAAAAGAATTCCGTTACAAAATGATATAGAGAACGGGAAGAGGGGGGGGGGGGATTTTTTGCAGCATATTTTAATTATGTTAAACTATTTCATATATAATGAAATTGATATATGTCGCTGAGGTTTACTATAAGTTATTTCATGTATAATAAGAAGTGCATGGCATTTACAGGGACACACAAAAGATTTCAGATACTATATTGTATCCGAAGTACTGTACATTAGCGGTGATTGCTGGAAATGCATTTTTAATTATATGTGCTTTTATGCATAGTATATGGTGTGTATAAATGCTATAATTCATATACAGGGCTACACAAAAGAATTCCTAATGGTTACTGGGTATGAGTGCAAATTGCTTAAAGGTGGTTTTTAAATGAGTTATCATTTTTACGCTGAACTTCATTTAGTTTACTAAAAAATGTTTGTTGAACATAGATAAAATGATATACAGGATTACACAAAGAATTCAATACATGGCCGTCTATAAATGATAATTTCTGGAAATGTTATTTCAGTAGTTTTAAGAGTGTTTTAGTGTGAATTAAACTGTAGCTAAATAGTGGCGTGTAACAAGGATACTACATTAACTACAGGGTTGTACAAAAGTATACAAGTATGTTTCGATCTATTAGTATAAATTGCTGAAGGAGAAATTTCAACCTATTATGCGTTTTCTCGCTAAACTAAATTTTCCCATTATATACTATATGTATATCAACATACAGATCAAATACAGGACTGTTCAAAAGAATTGGAATACATCTTTGGCTATGGACGGTAACTGCTAAAATAAGTTTTTTAGATGTTTACTTAGTTATCTTATTTGCCTAAATAACGAAGTTTTGTTAAAGCTTTCAGGGAGTGTTGGAAAGTGTTTCATAATCTATGCCATAGACATGATTTTTCTTTCTTGTTTTATTCATACTTAGTTTACCAAAATATATCATTTTAATCTGCAAAATATTACATAGAACGTACAAATGAACATTGCTCTCAACATTTCAAGGACAATTTCAACAATAAAATTGTAAATTATTGCTGATAATAGTATTTTAAAACACATTGTCAATTAACTATTTTATCCCATGCTGTGGGGTAAAATAAGTAACACTTATTTAAAGTTTTTTATTTCTTTAATTAAATAAATAATTGCATGTGAATCTCATTAAAAGTGTCCTTTAGAACACTGAAAATATTAAATAACAGATTTAGGAGAAAAAATAGTCTGAATAAGGCTTCATTGGTGGATCAGAAAGGACTGCTGCAATGTGTGATGCATCGAACATGTCATCTTTCTCAAGAAATATGAAATAGGAACATCCACTCTCTTTTGCAAAGTTAACTATGTATTCCTGATTATTGTAATCACAAGAAATATGAAATTTGTTGTCTTGTTCAAAAACTCTGACATAAAATCCAACTCTGATAGCTTCTCCATTACTATTACTATTTAAATTAGATATGCTTTTCTCTTCTAAAGAAACAAAACTTCTAAGTAACTTAAAATTCTTCTAAATAATCAAATTTGTTGGTAAGAACTTTTTACCATGGTTTGGTTATTATTTCAGGCTTCTATAAATCTTCTGATTTGCTGCAACTTTTTAAAATCTCTTGTATAACAATTGGTACAAAGTAAGCATAACGCTGGAAGTTGCATGTTTTGTTTTTACTGTGTAATTTATCAAATTAAATTCATTTTTAATCAACTTATTAAAGTAAATAGTTTTAGCACTATATTGCTTTAATGCTAAATATTATATATAAATATCAAATTATCGTTAGAAGTAAAAAAATTGCTATTTGTTTGTTAAGCCTAACAATATAATTATTTTACACCACATGGATTTTTTTGCTCTAAAAAATTAATTTTACATTATTTTGTAATAAAACTAGGGGGCTCTGCCCCCTATGAGCTATGCTCACCAACCCCCGTTCAGACACCCCAGATTCTAAAAGCACATAATTTGATCGGCTTTAAAATGATTGAATTATAATTTTAAAAAACAATGGTGATCTCTCTGTAAGTGGGTTTCCATTCCTTTTACTTTTATTGGGTAATTTTTTTAAGGATTTTATATTTAAAATTAAAAATATTGTAACTTTATAACATATGTTAAATTTTAAAAGTAACAAATTCATGAAAGTAATTTGGATTTTTTTTTCCTTATCTTTGTAATGAAGTCGTTAATTTATAGTTACAGTAAATCATCTTATCATATAAATCTCCTCGCCTCTGAAATTTTCACTTCGCTGCCTTTTTTTCCACCAACATATATGTGCAAAATTATATATATAATGTTACGAATATTGCAAATAGTTAGCGTTTGTGCTTAAAAATAATGTAAATAGTTCAATTAAGCTCTATTCATATTCATAAGCTAATATTAGTTTTTGTTTCATTGAAATACGTCAATTCATTGATTTTCTGCAAGCAAATAAACCCTGTTGGATTTCAATGGGAGTCTATGAAAATTTGGCAAAATACTGGAAATAGCACCAAGTTGGCTTCACTTTTGGTGACTAATTTTGGTTGCCAAATTTGGCGATATATCGCAAAGTTGGCGACAGAACCGGGTTTCCTCCTTTGGTAACTCCCTTATTGCGTCAGAAAGCTTTGACCAATCGGATGCGTTTCACGGTATCTATGCAGATTTTCATTGGTCCATTTCCAATGCATTACTTTTTTATATATATATATATATATAGGAGCATAGATGAATCGATGAGCAACGATTCTACTTTGCATATTCATATTCCAGAAATATAGCAGTCCACAATTGTAGATTGTGATGTTGTACTGTGCTGTAATATCAGTAAAAGTTTAATTTCCAATGCATTTAAAATTTTAGATTAAATCTATGTCGTCGTATTGAAGAGGCTTGCAAATAGACGTTCCATGCTGAAAAATGTGCATGCAGAATTACTCTCACGAATACAAACGTATATCGTGAGCAATGGTGAACTTTTCGAACATACTGGTTATTAACTTTTTATCACTTGTGAGACGGTTTGTCTTTTTTGATTTTTTGTGTGATTTTATCAAAATGTATTGAGATAAGTCCATATTTATACAATAAATTGTCATTGTGCGTATTTCTTCATACTTCTGGCTATTCCATTCAAATGTTTTCACAAAATGGAGTGCATTGATTTTGGACATTTTCTGGTATACAGGCGAAGATTTATCTTATCCATGTAAACCAAATATTGTTTCATACTAATTAATTGATGCCCCAAAACTTTCTAATTGGAAATTTTGCTCTATCTCTTTTCATTTTTGATTTGCAATGCCTATCTTCCAAATTTTGCCACTAGGGGCGTTGTTGTCATTTGCATTAAATCGGGCATAGTCGCTTTACATGAAAACCAAATATTTCAAAAGTCTAGTGAAAGGACATTGTATTTATTCAGGTCGGAAACCCGTATACAAGCAATGCCCATTGAGTAAAACCAATCACGAACCGGCATTGGAATCAATGCAAAATGATGAATCGAACGAAGGTTGATTTAAGTTACTGATATGCACTCGCGCCAATCTAGTAAAGAAAAGTTTGTTACTAAGACCAATGTCAGACGGGCGTGTTTTTTGCTTAAGTATTATCCATTCACAATGCTATAGCATTGTGAATGGATAATACTTAAGCAAAAAAGACGCCCGTCTGACATTGGTCTAAAAATTTTCATCTGTAGGGATAAAGAGGCTATGTGAAATGCATTTGTTGAAGCTTTCCCATCAAAGTAGATATTGAATTACTAGCCGCCTCTAGTGACCGGTTTGGTCGCCTTAACTGTATGCTAAGCATTGCAGCATGTTACTTTTATTTATAATTTATTTGCTTAATCCTTTGCCAAATCGGAAGATTCTGACCGAGAAATCAAAAATTCTTTAAGATCATGGCAGCGTTTTTATATTTTTGCAGAAACGTCAGTGAATGCTTACTGTGGAGACATGAAAAGTTTTGGTTTCCGTTAGTCTCTCTGTCTGTTCCGTGATAACTGCCACAAAAAGCATCCGATTAACTTGAAATTAAGTGGGTATGTTGGTTGGGTACCTGGAATTAGCTGTATAGTTTATTATATTTGGTTCATTCGTTTGGAAAATATAGAATATTTTATTTTTCATAATAATGCTTTTCTATGGCAATTCAGACGATTTTTCCATTTTTATTTGTTGAAAGGAAATGGCTCATGCTCATATGATTGAAGGATTTAAATGGTAAATTATGGATGATGAAATTTCCTAATTGGAATCATACATTATTCATATTAGTTTGAAATTTTCTCTGTGCATTTGTCAGAGTTTTAAATTTGGTGTATAACTTATGGAGGGATTTTATATATGTGTTCCAATAATATAAAATTTACTTTTATAAATTTACTTCTTTAGAATGTACACATTTCATTGTTTTAATTTTGTTTTAACTGTTGCCTAGCAATGGAACTACACCTAGAAATATTGTAGATATGAAAGTACAGTAAGTTCTCTGTATGGCGGACTCTGTGTAAGACGGAAATATGTATAACTCGGAAAGTTTTTCAAGTCCCTGTGAATACATAGACATAGAGTTAAATTTGTCTAAGGCGGAATATTGTCTACTGCGGAAAACTTTCTTGGTCTCGATCGATTCCGCCTTAGACACAGTTTACTGTATGTGTAATTGTTTGAAGTCAAATGAACATCAAAAAGGGATGAATTAATGCCTTTTTGTTTTATTTTGTTCAAATATATTTCTTATAAATTAAAAAGTTCGTTATTTTTACAAGGAATAAGTTAACATTTCTCTATAAAATTTAACTTTTTTTTTAGGGTTTCGTTCATCTGACGAAACCCTATTCGTCTCGCTCCTCTGTCTGTCTGTCCGTCACAGAGCCCGTTCTCAGAAACTATACATGTTGGAGACATGAAATTTTGGGTACTTATAGCTGAGCACCTCACATCATACGACAAATCATAAAATTTTGAAAAAGTCGTACATTTAACCCTTTGGGCTCCCGCATGTGTATTTTAAGCAATTCTTTCTAAGTGAGCTCCTAATTATGTTGGAGACATGAAATTTTGGGTACTTATAGCTTAGCACCTCACATCATACGACAAATGATAAAATTTTGGAAAAGTCGTACATTTAACCCTTTAGAGTCGCACATGTGTATTTTAAACAATTCTTTCTAAGTGAGCCCCTAATTAGTTTGGAGACGTGAAATTTTGCATACTTATTGCTGAACACCTCACATCAAACGGCAAATCATAAAATTTTGAAAATGTCGTACGTTTAACTCTTTGGGGTCCCACATGTGTATTTTAAACAATTCTTTCGAAGTCAGCCCCTAATTAGGTTGGAGGCGTGAAATTTTGCATACTTATAGCTGAACACCTCACATCAAACGACAAATCAAAAAATTTTGAAAAAGTCGTACATTTAACCCTTTGTGCTCCCACATGTGCATTTTAAACAATTCTTTCTAAGTGAGCCCCTATTAAGTTGAAATTTTGCATACTTATAGCTCAACACCTCAGATCTCACGTTAAATAATAAATTATGAAAAAGTTTTATGTTTAACCCTTTCAACTCCAGCTTCTGTATTTTAAGCCATTCTTTCTAACTGAGACCCTAATTAAATTGGAGATTTGAAATTTTGCATACTTATTGCAGAACACCTGAGGACAGGCGACAAATCATAAAATCTTGAAAAAGTCTTACGTTTAACCCTTTTAGCTACCACATATGTATTTGAAGCAATTCTTTCTAAGAGAGCCCCTAATTAAGTTGGTGACATGAAATTTTGCATACGTATAGCTGAATGCCTCAGACCACACGACAAATCATAAAATTTTCAAAAAGTCTTTTATTATTTACCCCTCTGGGCTCTAACTTATGTATTTTAAGCAATTTTTCTAACCCGGGGAGAAATTTTCCAACTTTTGCCGACACCCCTTTGACCATTCTTTCATATTATGCACCATAGCCTTACATATTTTAGTTCCATTTTTTCCTGCCAGGTGCGCCCACTTATCTCGGGTGCTATGGGCCCAATCCCCTCGACTAATATATCTACGGATAGTATGTAAAAAGGATTTTCGTTCGGATAGCCTTACATATTTTAGTTCCATTTTTTCCTGCCAGGTGCGCCTACTTATCTCGGGTGCTATGGGCCCAATCCCCTCGACTAATATATCTACGGATAGTATGTAAAAAGGATTTTCGTTCGGATACAGGTTTGTTTAGAATCAAGTGCGCCCCCTGGTTTTGAAATATGGAACTGACAGATTTTTCAAAAGGATAAAGTGTTTTGAAAGGAATGTTAAACGAAACCCTCTGTGTGATCTGTGATCACACTTAACCACTTGTTTTTTACTATTGCCAAGAAAGTCAGATCCCGGAATAATAATTTACCCTAAACAGATAATTTTAATTTGAAAGAATAAGCAAAAGACATAAATATAAGTCTTCATATTGGAAATAAAACAAAAATACGAAAAGAAAGTGAATTTGACCTCATATATCAAAAACAAAACGAATATGCTTTGAGGTTGAAATAAAAGGGCCTTGTGTTATGATATTAATTCTTAATATTAAAAAAAATGTTACCAATATCTCACGGTTTATCATCTGCACACGGCTAACAGAAAGGTTTAATTTTTAATCAAAAATTTCAATATGAAAAAAACTTTTGAAAAGCAAATAGATAGTAAATGTCAAAATTATGCACCGAAAAATTATCTTTGTCGAAAATGACGTCATTGTATCGGGAAATAAATATTTTCATTCTTAAAAACCAAACATTAACTAGATTGCCTGAAAAAATATTTTTTGACGAGTGCTACATCCTAATGCAGCCTCATTTCAGAAAATATGAATGAAAATTATTTTATTTTTAAAAAGAAATTACTTTTTCATTCATAAAACCTAAACTTTTAATATAATTGCGTCAATGTAAATTATCTTTTGTTTACCAGTATTAAAAAATAAGGCTCGGAAGTGTAAAAATCAATCTAAGATTTACGATAACCGCTAGCACAATGAATAAAAAGTTACATATGTAAATTTAATGAGACCATAGGGGGTTCAAGGGGGCGGAGCTTCCTGAAGAAATCTACTTTATTATCTAAAAAAAATACCAGAATTAGCAGGTCATGAAAATTTCAGAATATGCTTGCATAACGTTTTTAAATTAACGCTTCTAATGTCTGAAAACTTCGTATTCTTTATTCTTATAAATAATTAAGTAATTTGAAAACTTTAAATTGCAGTTTGCAGGGAGTCGAATATTACCCAAAAGTGTGTTTAAAAATAATGACTTGCAGAGCTGACCTTGAGGCTCCTGATATGCAGATTTACTAGTTTATGTTATGTATTTCATATTTCTTGTCAAAAGCCGCTTAACTCAATTAGGCATTTTGCTTCATGTCCGTCTGCTTATCCGTTGTAATATGTTCGCTAATGCGGAGACTTTAACATATTAAGTAATCTCCCATAATTGGGTCCTCTTCTATTGGTGCATTTTAGTTAACTAGGGGGTTCGGCCCCCTACGAGCTACGCTCGCCAACCCCCATCCAGACACTGCAGACTCTAAATGCATGCTAATTTGATCGGCTTTAAAAAGATTTCAAAAGATTGAATTATAATTTAAAAAACAGTGGCGATCTCCCTATAAACGAATTTCTATTCATTTCTCTTTGATTGGGGAATTTTAATGCCAAATCCGCTGCGGTACTACTTCATTATCCCGTCGACCAATTTCGCCAAACCATATAAATCGCCAAATTATACAAATTGACGTTATTTTTATTTTAAATAACGAAAGAACAAATAAATTAGTACAACATTAATAAAAATACAAATAAAACGTCGAAATAAAAATAACTTGATGACGTAGACATGTGTAACAACATTTCAAAATAAGCTAATGTAAAAGGAATTAAGTAAACAGTCTTTGTCTCCTGGTATTTTTTAACAAAGCGAAAAGAAAGTTCTTTTAAATGAGACATTTTAAATTAATTGTGTTTAATCTGATGTAATTTTTACCAAGCTATTCTTTCTCTTTTAAATATTCACGTGAAAATACTTTTGTTAGAAATGAAATATTATTTGCGCTTTCCTAACAAAAATAGTTGAAAAGATCCTCTCAAAATATCAAATAAATGTCTAGCGCAATTTCTAAATTTAAACTGTTTTGCAATATTATTTTGTGTTCATTTTATGTAATAACTATAATGTGACGTAATTATGACGTAATTTCTCCTATTTAAGACTTCTAACGCATGTTAATGAATTTATTATTTTACAATATCCTTTCTCTTTTAAAATTCACGTGTATACTTTTTATGACGTAATTTTTAATAAGTTCCTGCTTTTTGTACATAATTATTTAATTCTAATTCCAAATGATTTTTTCTGTTTATAATAGTCACGTGTAAATAAATTTTTAATTTGAAGCAAACATTATTGTTTGCGCTGTTTATACACTTGGCAACAGTATAAATTAATACCATTTCCTAAAATAATGTAAAAAATCTCTAGAAATGCTGAAAATTTAAATTTAAAATAGAAATAAAACCTCAAAAAATGAGTCAAAATAAAAAAATTAATTCAATCTGCACTCCGGCAAATTCTAACGCATAAAATGATCTAAAAATGATTACACTGCCATGTATAGTTTTTGCTGCTATAAAACTTTTTTAGTGGACGATTTTGTCCAACTTTAGCATTAAATATCTCTTAAAATAATTCTTCGATTTGAAAACTGTCTGCATCAGCGTGTTTATCAAACATTTCTGTATAAAACCACTGATTTTCATAGTTTTGTATGCATTATTTTTCTTAATATTAATGAAGAAAGACCTCCGGTCACAAAAAATTCAAAACCGGCGGCGGCGGTAACAGCAGTAGTTACTTTTTTTTAGAATAGATATATATGACACCCAAGAGATCCAGTGCCTGGGTCAACAAAATTACTGTGAATTTAACATTTAAATTACAAAAATTTACTGATTCAGATGAATAAAAAATAATTCTTGTTCAATAAATAGCAACTACTATTTATTATATTACTATTATTTATATTATATTACTATTTTTAATCGGCGCAATGAATGAACTGCTATTGTTTGTTTACTTTGATGGAATGAGATATTGAGTTGTCAACCTAATTTAAACTGAAGTCATCTCAGAATCTATCCATATTTGAATGTAATTTATTGCATAAACATTAATTATTCTTGAATTATCTTCCAAAAAATTTAACTTTTATGCAGCTTTATTGGAAAAAATAATTTTAATTAAAAATGGCTGCTTTATGAAAAGCGAAGCGGTCAGCCCATATTTGGCTGACCGCTATTGTATTTGGTATAATGATTAACAGTCACATGAGTTGGGCTTCTGTTGTTAGAGATGAAAGAAGTGTATTTTAAATTAATCTGAGATATGTATTTTAAATGAAAGTTATGTATTTTAAATGAATAATATGTATTTTAAATGAGTGATAATTTTATATTTCAAAGGATGGAACAATATTTGGCGATTCATCGCCTGCGCCCTGTTAACATAAAAGTACCAGAACGGTCGCTTGGCATATACGAAGCAGTCAGCCCGGAACAGTTGATGACAGTCAAATGCTTTGCGTTTTTATTATATAGATTGTGATTTTTTATCTCAGCCCAGATTAAATTGAAATTTTCAGCACCACCATTCACCTTGCTATGGGAATAAATTCAGCATTCTTTCAAAGAAAGAAAAAAAAACTTACATTGAATAACAAATTGGAAAAAATTCAATCAGAAATCACTCAGAGCAGAGGGTACTATAATGGATTGAAAGTGGATTAAATTTACAAAAGTAAAAAAAAAAAATCTCATGAAATGCAAAAAAATACTAAAATTCATATGAAAGTTTCACCAAAAAAAAAAAAAATCAAAAATCACAGAGGACAAAATTTGCTTTATTAGGCTAAAATATTGAAACTGGATTCCTTTTATGAATGTCAAAAAATTGCCTAAAAACTCTAAAAATGGCATAAAAAAATTCAAAAATCAGAGAGGACAAAACTACTGTATTAGTCTAAAAGATTTAAACCTAGATTCTTTTTACAAATTTCAAAAAATTGCTGCAGAACACAAAAAAAAAATCTCTTAAAATTCCATAAATAAAATTCACAAATAATTTAAAAAAATCACTGTACGAATTCCAATTAAACTTTATTGGAAAAAGGACAAAATTTACTATCTTAGGCTGAAAGATTTAAACTGGATTCATTTTACTAATGTAGAAAAATCACCACAAAACATGAAAAAATGCTAAAAATTGCATAATAAAATTCCCGAAAAAGTCAAAAATTGATGTATGAATTCTGAATAAATTTTATTGGAAAGAGAACACAATTTACTGTATTGAACTAAAAGATCGATACTGTTTTCCTTTTACTAATGTGGAAAAACCATCGTGAAATGCATAAAAATGCTAAAAATTGCAGGAAAATTAAATCCAAAATATCTAATCAAAACAGGCTTCAATTTGCAGAACTTCATAGATATAGGTAACTTCCTGCCAAATCTTGTAGCTCTGCGCTCATCTTCAGAACACAACACAACACACACATGCATGCACAGACAGACAAATATCTATATTTATTATTATAGATGATAAGGATTCCTGTTCAAGCTTTGAATATATTATCGTGTATCATTGTTTTCTTTATTTTTTAGAATGATAAGTTTGTTAGAATGTAACACAGTAGTCATTTCATTAAAACAGGCATTGAAAGGAACTGAAAAAGTTTTTTCTAATTGCCTTTTATCTGACTTCTAATGTTAAATGTCGTCTCTTGAATTTAAAAGTTTAATTTGATCATGATTTTATTTTATTTTACATTTCCCTTTTATAAGTTGCAAAATGATTTCTGTAAGAAACAGTATATGACCTTTTTTTTATTTTTTTTTTTTATTTATTAACCATTTGGAAAAATGGTTATTGTCCTTGTCAGGGTAAGAAATCAAAAGCATATCTGAAGGTTTTTATTGGTTTAATCATCATTTTATTCGTTTACTGATTGGTCTATACAGTAATCTGTATTTCCCTGTACTTTCAACAGAGTGTTGCCACTATGACAAAAAAGTAATAAAAACTACAAAAAAAAAAATAATAACTCAGAAACAAACTGAGATACAGCTTTCAAATAAATTGCATTTAAAAGTACATTTTTTCTCTATACGACGATATAAAAAGTAATATTGTGGGATGTTTAGAAGTTTAAGAATGAAATTTCATTTAAAATTGGCCGTCAGATTTCTTGGAAATCTGACGATGGAAAAGCCTTTTTCCGAACAGCCAATGAAATGCTTGGATAATATGTAAGTTTCAGGTGGATAATACGTACGAGTCGCAGGTGATTTCTGTCGCTTGCATTTTTTACGTGTAATAACACTATTAATGTTTAATTCATACGTAATGCATGATCAACTCCGTGCTATTTTTTATGTCTTAAATTTTAGTTTTTGAAAAAATCATTTTCCAAATGGTCATTGTAATTTGTTAAATTGCATTATTTTTTTTTTTTTTGTGTGTGTGTGTGTGTGTAGTGGGGGTGGGGGAGAACCTGAATGGAAATTTCAAGTTATATTTTCATTGACCATTCTACAGAAGACATTACTTTTCTGTTTATGGTAATTAATTTTTGACTGAATATTTTTTTTCTTTTTTAATGTTTTATCAGTTTTACAAAATATAATGCATTAAAAATGTATATTACAGGCATGAAAGAGTTCCTCCTAAAGGAGGAATTCCACCTTTTTAAAAGCAAATTTGGACATTCTCCGGATTGATGCAAAAATGCAAAGAAAATATTAGATGTATATGGGGGGGGGGGGGGGGTGCCTAGAAAACTTAATAATTAGACATTTTGTCTACTCATATCCTTGGAGTTTATTTCTGAATTGCTGTACTATCAAATCAAAGGCGAGCTTTTATTAGAAGCATCTGAAAGTCATGTAAATAAAGTTCTTTAACTAGGAAAAGGAAGTTTCCACAAGGTTCTTTTTGGAATAGAGTGTTTTATTCGATTAAAGCAGCAAATTAAAGCACTTCTGAGTAATTTCAGTGATGTATTGCTGGAGTAAAGATCAATTTGGCATGCATATATTTAGCATAGAGATTTTTAAGTAAAGTCTTAAACAGTCAAATCATTCAAAATAATACATTTATTTTGAAAAAATAATCACTGTACTTCACATAAATTCATGAGATACATTTGGGTGGATGCAAATGTTTCCAATTTTCTTTTTTGATTTAATGAATTTACACATTTATTGTTATTTTTTTTTTCTTTTAATACTTTTTAAGTTACAAAAAGAAAATAACAATCATATGTGCAGTTATATTTTATTTTATTGTATGAATAACTGTTAAAATAATTTTACGAGTTACAATAATTTTACTAAGTTATACGAGTTTGGCCTTATTGTATAGATGGAAAAAATTTTCCACCTTTTTTCCTATTTCCCACTTTCATGCCTGATATTATAAAGATTTATTTATTTTTTTTTTTTTTTTCTGTTTCTTTCTTTTTTCGAAAAATGTGTCTTGACTCATTTCCTATTAGCATGTTCACTTATTTTGTAAATGTGATTTTATATATATAAGGAAGCCATAAAATTTCCTTGTCTCATCCAAAACCCTATAACAGAAAAGTACAAAAATATTCATAGGCAAGTAGACATTCATTTTTAATTTCTGTTGTTAATCATGAATGTGCACATTGTCATTTTTCACTAATATTGAAGTATTCTCACTGAACTAGAAAGTTCATGAACTTTTAAGTATCGTCTGTTATTGATTTAAAAAGTAGCATCATTTATTTAATAAAATAATTTTAAATTTTTTAATTAATTTTTACACTCAAAAAATGTTTTCTGTTGAATGATTCTCATGGATTAGAAATATATTAAAATTGTTTTTTTAGATTTAAATTTGTTAGTTGAAACTAAAGAAGAATAAGTTGACTTTAAAATTGTATGCTAAAATAAATATATATGCACAACATTATAATGCATTTTTTGCCATTTATTCTTGAATTTGTATCCATCTGTACAGTTAGTGTAAAAAAAAAAAAAATACACCCTACTAATTCTGCCGCAACTCATTGTTTAAAAATGTGACTGGTTATCAACCGATTAATAATAATTTCTACTAATGAATGCTATGCTTAAATTTTGCTTAGGAGGTCGTCTACATATAGAAAATGTAATAAACTTTTAAATTTTCAATACTAACACCTAATTTTGACATTGTAGTTGGATTTTTCAGTAAATTTTACCTGTAGATACCAAACAGGAAGTCATTTGGTGAAGTACTTTAGGAATCATGCAGGTTTAAAATTGTTCGCAGGTCTGCCAAATTATCTTTGGGTTATGCATAAAAATCTACCCACATTGATTAAATATAAATTTAGCATTAGGAATTTAAAACTGTAAATCTGCATAATTCCTGAACTTTTTGACCAATTGACTTCCCATTTCCATTTGGTATCTAAAGGTAAAATGTACTGAAAAATCCAAATACGATGCGAAATTAGTTCTTAGTATTGAAAATTTTAAAGTTTGTTGCAATTTCTTTTTGTAAATTGTGACTGAATTAAAATCATACTATGTACAAAAAATATTTGTAAGTCATGTATATAATTTATTAATCATTAACCTTTCATTTTAAGTTTAGAAAAAAATTATTGGCAACATTTAGTCCATTTAGAATCAATTTTGAAAACCATATGGTGAATGTCCACATCACTTAGTGCTGCATTAACTTTATTGTCTCTTTTTTTTTTTTTTTTTTTATTGCAGAAATTTTTTTTTTTACTGCATAGTTTGTACATAGCAGTGTCCTTTAATGACTGAAACAAATATGTAAAAAAAAATTCTTTATTTTTTAAAAGTTATTAAAAATATAAAGTGGGGTGAAATGGGTATATGGATTAGGCTTAGGGAAAACTTAGGGAAATAATACTTAAAGGAAAAATCTAGAAAATACTTTATTGCCCAAATTGATTGAAACATCAGATCCTTTTACTTATGTTGTAAAATTCCTGCATAAATCATCAGTAGGAAACTTCTGTATCTTTCCTAACAAAGATAACGAGGTAGAAATCTACTGTAAACAACTTTCAGAAAGCTTGGCAAGCCAACACTTAATAATCAGGGACATTATGTATTTAATGTGAAAGAAATTGGCCAATATAATTGTCCATAAATAATTGGATATAATAAAATATGTAACACTGAAATATGGGTTATTGGTTGCTTTGAATGCCTTTTAAACTTCGTTACCCATTCCACCTTGCCCTATGGGGTGGAATGTGTATAGAAAGAGCCATCATAAAAAAAAAAATTTTAAGTTAATAAACTAATAAATCTGCAGATCAGGAGCCTCAACGACAGCTCTGCAAGTCATTGTTTTTAAACACACTTAGGTAATATTCAATTTCCTGCAAACCGCAATTTAAAGTTTTCAAATTACTTGATTATTTATAAGAATAAAAAAATATGAAGTTTTCAGATATTAGAAGGGTTAAATTAAAAACGTTGTTATGTAAGGATATTTTGAAAATTTCATGACTAATTCTGGTATTTTTTTAGGTAATAAAGAGGTTTCTTCAGGGGGGGCGGAGCCCCCCTGAACCCCCCCCCCCCCTGGTCTCATTAAATTTAGATACATAACTTTTCATTGATTGTGCTAATGGTTACTGTAAATCCCAGATTTCTTTTTACAGTTCCGAGCCTTATTTTTCAATACCGGTGGACAGAAAAGGATTTACATTGAGGCAATTATATTAAAAGTTTAGATTTTATGAACGAAAATGTAATTTCCTTTTAAAAATAAAATAATTTTCATTCATATTTTCTGAAATGAAGCGGCATTAAGAAGTAACACTCGTCAAAAAATATTTTTTCAGACAATCTAGTTAATGCTTGGTTTTTAAGAAAGAAAATATTTATTTCCCGATACAATGACGTCATTTTCGACATAGATAATTTTGCGGTGCATAATTTTGACATTTACTATCTATTTGCTTTTCAAAAGTTACCCCCCCCCCCCCCTCCCATTGAAATATCTGATTAAAAATTAAACATTTTCCCATAGCCGTGTGCAGACAATAAACCGTGAGATATTGGTAACATTTTTTTTAATAATCAGAATTAATGTAACACAAGGCCCTTTTATTTCAACCTCAGAGAGTATTCGTTTTATTTTTGATATATGAGGTCAAATTCACCTTCATTTCGTATTTTTGTTTTATTTCCAATATGAAGACGTATTCATGTCTATTTTTTATTTTATTTTCCTCTTGCACATGAAAATCTTTCAAATCAAAATTAACTGTTCATGATAAATTATTATTCCGGGATCTAATTTTCTTGGCAACGGTAAAAAAAAAAAAAAAAAAAAAAAAAAAAAAAAAAAAAAAAAATGATTTCTAAATTTTATAGCAAAATGTCAATTTATTCCTTAAGAAAATGATGAACTTTTTAATTTAAAAGAAAAATATTTGAACATATATATATTCATTCAAATATATTTGAACAAAAATATTTGAGAAAAATAAATCAAACACACCCTTTCTTTATTTCTGGGGTAAATTCCATCTATATGTAAAGACGCAAAAGGCATTAATTCATTCCTTTTGATGTTGATTTGACTCCAAACAATTACACGTACTTTCACATTTATGATATTTTTAGGTTGCTAGGTAACAGTTAAAAAAAAAAAAAATAAAACAATGAAGAATGAAGTATTTGCATTTAAAAGAAGAAAATATTTGATATTATTGGAACACATATATAAAATCCCTCTATAAGTTATGCACCAAATTTAGAGACTCTGACAAATTTATACACAAAATTTCAAATTAATATGAATAATGCATGGTTCTAATTAGGAAATTTCATTATCCATAATTTGCCATTTAAATCCTTCAATCATATGAGCCATTTTCTTTCAACAAATAAAAATGGAAAAATCATCTGAATTGCTATAGAAAAGCATTATTGTGCAAAATAAAATATTCTATATTTTCCGAACGAATGAACCAAACATAACAAAAAACTATACAGCTAAATCCGGGTACTTCACCAACATACCCACTTAATTTCAAGCTAATCGGATGCTTTTTGTGGCAGTTATCGCGGAACAGACAGACAAACAGATAGACTAACGGAAACCAAAACTTTTCGTGTCTCCACAGTAAGACTTCACTGACGTTTCGGCAATAATCTTTTGAAAAACAATTACAATGAAAATGTGATTTCTATAAATGCAATGTAAACACTGAATCATTACTTTTTATAAATTCCTTTCCATTTAGGAATGATTCCATAATCATTTCAAAAACTTGGTATTTTTGTACTCATCCCACCCCACCTGACTTCATTGATTTACAACAGATTAGTTGAGGTGTATCTTTTTTTTTTTTTTTATACTAACTGTACTGCTCATGGGTATTATTCTTGCATTTTTAATTATTCAACACTGTGTTTTTCTTCATTTAATGTTCATATTAAAATTGAAGTATTTAATGACAGTAATGTTTCTTATGTGTAGTGTGTTTATATGCACAGTACATTCAATGTATAAATATAAATATTATGCATATTTTTTAGAAATTTAACATTCACTATGTGACAATAACTTCCATAGGCAATGTTATAGATGTTAAAAAGACACACTTTTACATGGCTTTTGCAAAATGTGTTAATATTCTCTTATCTGAATTTTGAAACTGAAGACAGGAAAACAGTACTTTTTCTTAAAAAAAATAATCATTAGAATTTCTGAATACAAGATTTCAATTTTTAATTAGCAATGTTATAATAATAAATTCTGTGAAATTTAATCTTTGAAATATCATTTTGGGTAAAGGAAAAATTATGCTTATTTGTTTTTCTTCTTTAAACATTGTAATAAATATTTCTTGATTTTTTAAAGGTCTTTTGTTATATAACCAAACAGCAAAAGTTTATGAAGTATTCATTTATTATTATTATTATTTCTGGTATTGTTTTATGATTCTCAGTATTTATTTTATGATGATGGAGCATTTCCATTTTTATTGTACAAGTCTCTTTCTCCCTTTTTTAAAACTTATAAATTAAGATCCAAAAACTGTTACTGTCTATCTTGAAATATCTAAAATTACCAACTATTGCAGTAAAATTAATTACTTCTGAAAGCTATGTTTGCAGTAGAGGCTGTAATGAATTACTAACGGAAATATTTTATTGATAAGTTTATAGAATTTTAGAAACCATTTACTTAAGTTATTCTTCTATAAAATGAAAAATGCATGTCATTGATTTGATTTTGTATGTTAATCCTCTGAGTGTGTGAGGGCTTTCCTGCGTCTACTATTACATATATATATACACACACACACACACACACACACACACAAAATGCAAATGGTAATTTCATTCTGGCTGCTAATAACTTGAGTTCTGCTGAATGGAGTTTGATAGGACTTGCACTGTCAGATAATTTTTCAACAGGGCTTGATTACCACACAGGCCAACTAGGCCGCGGCCTTGGCCCATTACAGACAAGGGCCCCAAAATGAGTAAAATGATTTAGGACAATTTTTTTAAATCTCTTAGAATTTTTTTATTTCTAGCTCTGATATCTAAGCAACTTATACCTCTATTAGCACTTAGTCCTTGCATTTTCGTTCTCTAAAAAAACTTAATTTAGGAATGTTGTAGACAAAATATTTTTATGAAAATTATTTTAAAGAAATATTTGTTGATGCAATATTTAAGGTATATAACATCAAATAGTAAAAGAGAATTTAAAGTAACCTGGGTTTCTCATGAGCATTTTTATAAAATGCGAGAAAATTTCTGAATACTCTCAAAAAACATCGCTAACTACTGCAGTAAAACCTCAGTAACGGACGCCTCCAAATAGCAGACACTTTTTCGATCCCCAACATCTATAAATCTATATATTTCTACCTCTCAAAAACGGACACCTCCAAATAGCAGACTAATTCTGCACTCCCGAGGTGTCCACTATTAAGGTTTTACTGTATTTTGGTTAAGAGGGGTCCTGAAAAGCTCCTGGGCCTTGGGCCCCAAATAATCCTAATCGGGCTCTGTTTTTCAGGGAAGGTTTTAATATACAACATCTATGTTGCTTAGTTTTAGAATTATGGGGAAAGTTCTATAATCAGATGAACCATTTTGAAAGATTTATCTTTTTAAAAGATTCTGTTGAATAGATTTCTATGGAACTTGCACTGTTAGTTAGATAATTATTTTTCTGGGGCGATTTTAGTTTATAACACATTGTTTTACTTTGCTTAGATATAGAGCTAAGGGGAACAAATCTATAATTAGATGCACTCCATTTACGAATGATTAGCTTTTTAAAATTTTTTACTGATTAGGGTTGCACTATAGTTAGATAAATTCTAAAAAATAAAATCTAAAAATTATTTCTAAAATGTGTCTTCAGAATTGCAAAACTTGTATTTTACCTGAGCGGAGCTCAAAGGCAAAAGCTAGTTTTCAATAAAATGCTTATAAAACTTAGATTAACTTAAGTTTTCTTTTGCGATTTGGAACTAAAATTACCTTTCATATTCTTTCATCTTAGTCCATTCATTAAAATACAAGTCTGTTAAATTTTTTTTTTTTTTTTTTTTTTTTTTTTTTTTTTGTCCACGTCAATTTCTAAAAAATATGAGACAGGCTCTTAGAGGCTTAAAGTAGATATTATGTAACAGAAATATACTTTTATTTCTCAATAAAATACACATGTGATTTATTTTCACAGAATATTATTGCTATAACCTTTAACTGCTTTTCTTTCCATGAAATTTAAGCCAAAGCAACAACTGTTAAGTGGTACAAGCAAGTGGACTGTGACTTTTTTTAATATATAAAATTCAACTAATTAAATTCTAACGAACCATTTTTTATTAACAAGTATTTTTGGTTTGCGGAGCTCCCATGGAGACAACCGCTCAAAACGAACGATAAACAACTTCTGACGTTACATGTTCGCCAAGTGAAAGTAGATGCCAAGGTTGGCGCCAACATACCGGCCAGCTCTGAAATATTTATTTCAGCACATATCTTAGACAATGTCCTTAGTTTTAAACAATTAAAATTTAACATTAAATCTTCAATGATAAATATAAGTTTCAATTTAAACCAAGAATATAAAATACAAATATAAAGTCAATTCAATTCAATAATATTAAGATGCACAATTACTACAAATTTTTCAAATATAAATGCACAATAAAATAGAAGAAATAACTATTTACATTATAATAAGGGGTTATTTATAGGTAATATACAAATATTTGATATGCTGCGTTTAAAACACCGGTTGGCGTTTTGACGAGCACTACCCTAACTTTACCATCATAGCCATAAATAACATCTTGAATGCGACCTACTGACCAGGTACACATGGGTAAATTACTTTCTTTCAATAAAACCATGAAACCAATTTCACCGTTTTTTAATCTCTACTCCATTTTTTCCAAATTAATTGGTTAATTTTGGTAACTCCCTGCCATTGGCTAAGCTTATTATCTTCAAGGTCAGTTAAGTTTGGTTCACATATGCTGTTTAAAGGGCGACCAATTAAGCAATGTCCTCGGGTTAAAGTTTCATAATCGCTAGGATCCGAAGATAAAGGTATTGGAGGCCTACTGTTTAAAATACCTTCTATCTGATTAACTACTGTTAAAAATTCCTCAAAGGTTAGTTTTAAATCTCCAATTGTTCTTTTTAAATGGTGCTTAAAGGATTTGACTCTTGCCTCCCCCAAGCCACCAAAATTAGGGGATCTGGGAGGCAAGAATTTCCAAGAAATTGAGTTAGCTAATAAATAAGCAGTCAATTCATCAGATTGATTTTTTACAAGATTATGCAAATTTTTCAACTCTGAATTTGTGCCAACAAAATTAGGGTCATTATCAGAAAAAATTGTCAAGCAAATTCCGCGCCTAGCTACAAATCTTTTTAAGGTGGCTATTAAGGCTTCAGAACTTAAATCTGTTATTACTTCCAAGTGAACTGCACAAGTAGCAAAACAGACGAAAATTGTGACATAAATTTTGTTAAAGACTCCTTTTCTTTGGTGTTTATATTTTATGACAAATGGGCCACATAGATCAACACCTGAATTTGTAAATGGGAGATTAATATTTACCTTTTCTTTAGGTAATGAAGCCATTATTTGTTCTACAATTTTAGGCTTATTTTTGTAACTTTCAAAACAATTATGGACTATTTTTCTGGCTATATTTCTGCCATTTAAAGGCCAAAATTCCTGCCTGACAAAATGAAGCAGTGTTTGAGCACCTACGTGCAAGTTTTTTAGGTGAAAATACTGAAATATTAAAAGAGTAAGCCTGTGGTCATTTGGCATAATAATGGGGTATTTTTTATCATATGATAAGTTTGATTGGTCTAAACGACCACCTATACGTAAAATTCCCTCACTATCAAGAAAAGGGTATAAATTACTTATGCGGCTGTCCTTTGGCTGCTCACCTTCCTTGAGTGCCTTCATTTTCCTGCCAAAATACATTACCTGAACCAATTTTATTAATTTGATTCTTGCATGAGTAAATTCTTCCTTGGTAATAGGGCCTACAATTTTTTCTTTATTTTTACAGTTATTTAAAAACCTGTAAACATAACTTATAATATGAATTAATTTAACATAATTATTACTTAAACTACAAAATTAGTTAATAAATTCATTATTCGCAGTAAATAAACTAATGTTCGAAACAGCCTTGAGTTCATTTGAGTATGCATCATTATTTAGCAGATCAGTTTTTTTAATGTCTGGTGAGTCAATTAAATTATTAGGCATTAATGACCATGCCACCAGAGTTCCAAATCTAGAAGTTCCTGGGGATTTGTTCCACGTGATATAATGTCCGCAGGATTGTTATTTGACGAAATATGTCTCCACTTAAATTGTTCAGTGAGAGACTGAATTTTTGAAACTCTATTCCCAATAAAGGTTTTTAGTAGGTGCGCCGATGTATTTATCCACGCCAACGCTATGGTTGAATCCGATCACAACATTACTTCTTGAATGTCTAATTTCAAGGAAGGAAGAACTTTGGACACAAGTTGCGATAAAAGCAAACAAGAGCATAATTCAAGTCTCGGAATTGAAATGGTCTTTAGAGGTGCAAGTCTTGATTTACTTGCTACAAGGTTCGATGAAGGAGAATTAGATGAATTTGCACTATAGACATAGATAGCAGCACCGTAGGCGGTTATAGATGCATCAGCGAATCCCAGAACAAAGATTGCTTCAGTGGAAGGTGCTAAGATATATCTACTGATTTTTATTTTCTCTATATCTTTTAGTTGATTTACAAATTTACACCAAATCAGTAACAAGAGGTTCAAGAATGATCTCATCCCATCCAATTTTAGAAAGCCACAATTTTTGGAGGTAACACTTAGCCTTGCAAATAATTGGGCCAATGAGTTCTAGAGGGTCATACAATTTTGCAATGACAGAAAGGACTTGTCTTTTTGTATACGATTCTTGTTTTGCCACCGAAACTCGAAATACGAATTGATCTTTATTGGATTGTCGCACCATACCCAAAGTTTTAACTGAAGTTTCAGCTTTAGAGCAAAAGGAAACATATTCAGTTTCATTATCGTTTAGAAGCTCATCTAAATTCAAATTCCACTTGTGCAAGGTCATTCCACAAGAACTAAAGATTTCAAATGATTTTTTAATTCAATAGCTGATTCATAATCAGGGGATCCAGTGACGATATCATCTATATAACTGTCCGATAAAATAGCCTTTGCAGCCAATGGAAATCTATCCCTTTCATCTAAGGCTAATTGCTTTAAGCATCTTATGGCTAAAAATAGAGTGCATTTTGTACCGTACATAACAGTATTCATTCTAAAAGCAATTGTTGAATTATTTTCATAATCTTTCCAGAGAATACGTAAAAGGTCCCCTTGCGAAGGATCGATTAATATCTGACGAAACATTTTTGTTGTATCGGCAGTCAAGGCGACTTTATGTTTTCAAAATCTTATCAAAATATCAAAGAGATCTTCCTTAACTTCACCGGAAAGCAAAACGTCATTCAGACTTTTCCCAGTTGTGGTAGGAGCAGAAGTATTAAATACCACCCTTAATTTAGTAGAGGACTTATCTGGTTTAAAAATGCCATGATGAGGCATGTAATAAACTACTGAGGACGCTCTGGTATTCTCTCCATGTGATTTAAGTTTTCATATTCTCTCAAAAATTCACAATAAAGTTTTTCATATCAAAATTAGTTTCTAATCTTTTTACAGTTTGGCATAAATGTTTTTCTGCTAATGTTCTCGAATCTCCCAAAGTATCTAATTGTTCTAATTTAATAGGCATTTCTATGATAAATCGGCCGGTTTCATCCCGTTTATGAGTATTTTGGAAATGAGCTTCACAAAACTCTTCTTCTTTACTTAGAAGACGATCCGATGAAATATTTTCTATTTCCCAGAAATTTTGAAGAATAGTTTCAAAATTCTCATTGTCACTGTTAAATGTCAGCCCGCAAAATGAATTAGAATTGCTTATTGAGAAAGTACCCGTAGAAATAAAGCCAAATACTGATTTTTTAAACATTAGATTTGGTGAAACACGAATTTTTCCTTCTTTTATTATTTCATAAAAATGTTCAGCCCCAATTATAAAATGGATTTTTCCTGGTTTGTCAAACGTAGGATCTGCTAACAGCGAATGATTAGGTATAATGTTTTTATCAATTTTAATGTTCCTAAAAGGTACACAATCAGTAATTTTTGGGACAAGGAAGAAATCAGTAGCTGACGAAAAAGAAGAATTCTTATTTCGAAAAACAGTAGAAACTTTCGATTTCACGTTAAATGAATTTCCACTTAATCCAGATACAGCGATATTTATTTTTTATTTTTTCAAGCCCAATTCAAAAGCCATTTCTGAAGTAACATAGGACGCCTGGCTCGCGCTATCGAGAATTCCACGAGCAGTAATGAATTTTTTATGTTTTGGGCTATAAATAAAAATAAAAGCAGTAGACAAAAAAACACCCTTTTCATTTGCTTGGCTATGAGCAGAAAAACTTTTTGAAATTTCCAAAGTATTTTGTTTATTTGAATCATTAAACATGCACCTGTCTTCATTACTGAGGTGACGGGCTGGCGGCTGAGAAGATAAATCAATTTCGGAATCCAACTTTTTGATAATATCTTATTTTCAGAATGAGTTTTATTTTGATTTCGATGAAGTAATACATTATGCCTGGCATTGCAAATTTGGCAGTTATATTTAGAATTACATTTAGAAACGTGAGTATGGGCAGAAGAAAAACAATTAATACACAGTTTATTTTTTTTTAACTTCATCAAATCTTTTAATCGGAGTCATTTTTAAGAAAACTGGGCATAAATCTAAACCATGTAATTGTTTGCAAAGTATGCATGGGTTAGATTTTAGAACAAAGGTTTTAATTTGACCTTTAAATTTTTGGGAATTTACTTGTGTTCCCTGTAAATTTTCCAGAATTTGAACACGGTTTTCCATGAATTCGATGAAAGTGTCCCATTTGGGTAAATCTGTTGAGGGTAGACTCATTTCAATTTCTGTACATGTTGTTTTACTCTAACTTCATTAAAATAATGTTAATTAGTAAATTTTCACTGAAATTGTTCATTTCAACATTTAAAACTTTTAAAGCTCTTACATGCTTTAAAATACAATCAAGCAGCATTCTTAATTTTTCAGCTGATTCTACACCGATATTGTCTAACATTAATAAGGATTTAATGTGTGTATTAACAATTAATCTCTTATTTTCAAATCTATTCTTAAGTGCTTTAAATAAGGACTCATAAGTGTTGTCCGCACTTTGGATTTGTTTTGCTGTACCTACGAGAGAAGACTGTAAATAAAAAAGTTTTTGATCATTGGATAGCAGTTCATTCGAATCGATAATGCTACCAAATTGAGTTTTAAAATTATTCCAATTTTCATAAGAACCATCAAATTTTGGTAAAGGAATTTCAGGTAACTTTATTGATAATTTTTGTATATTATGCGACAAAATATTGTTTCCATTTACTATTTCAGGATTTTTATTTTTCTTAAGATCTAGAAAACGTTTAAAGCTTACCTTAAGCTTTTAGAGATCTTGGTCGATTTCTTCAAATTCAGCTTTACATTTATCAACTTCTTCGTCCTTCAAAATTTAATAATATTCCATTTTAAGCTCATCGAGCTTATCTTCTAATTTATTAAGATTTTCAATCTTATTCGAAATATCTACCGAGTCTGTTTTTTCTGCCTCATCTGCAGTGAAGCTTGATAGCTTTGTAAGTTGGGCTTTTATATTACCCCTTCGACGGTTTAAAACCTTGCTTTCTAGTTCCATGTCAAGAACTTTTTTTTTTTTTTTTTACAAAACGAAACGATTACTTCCAACGGTCGCAAATTTTCACTCCGGAGAGCGGAACCAATGTTAAGTGGTACGAGCAAGTGGACTGTGTCTTTTTTTTTAATATATAAAATTCAACTAATTAAATTGTAACAAACCAATTTTTATCAACAAGTATTTTTGGTTTGCGGAGCTCCCATGGAGAAAACTGCTCGCAACGAACGATAAACAACTTCTGACGTTACATGTTCGCCAAGCAAAAGTAGATGCCAAGGTTGGCGCCAACAACAACCATACTGATAAATCATATCTTAAAAATTTACCATCTTATGTATAAAGTAGTTATGTGTAAGCTAAATGAATAAAATAACACAAATGTTATCCAGTCCTTGTCTAATAAAATAATATGTGCAAAGGCTATGAATGTTGTATAAAAAAAAAAATAAACAAATAACACTATTTTGAACTATGGCATTCTTTTATCAAAGGACTAATGTTTAAAAATTATTGTTGGTGGCACAGGCAGGATCTTCATCTAGGAGAGATTTTGAACCACTCTCATAAAATTAATAATTTTGTTGATTTTCATCGTCATAAGGCACTGTTCAGTAAACACATGACACATAGAAACCAGTTTAATGAAAAACACAAAAAACCATAATAAATTTTGCACTTATATTTTAAAGGATTCATAAAAGAGCTCCTCTTTTAATTTGTAGTGCTAAAAAAAGAAAGAGGGAGAGAGAGGAACAGTAGTAGCAGTAACATGCATAGAACTTTTCTGCTATTGCTCTTAACTTTGTATTTCATTAATTTTGTGTTAAAATAGAGGCTCCTATTGTAAAGCTTTGAAATAGCTATGTGTTAAATTTCTTTGTCTGTTTATGCTTTCCTTTAAGTTGGTTTTTACACATAATGTCTTATCTTAACACAAGGGATTTTGTATGCATATTATCAGTTTTTAAATGCTCTGGCAGGGCATTTAAAAACTGATGGCATCTTTTTATAACTCTAAAACCCCATTTGTTGCGCAAGTGTATAGTACATTCATTGACTTGGGGAAAAACATAAATGTAAGAAAAAATACAGTAGACTCCCTCAAATTTACACTGTTTGAGAACAGAGATTGTACGGATTGTAGAATTTTGCAGATTTCTGGTGTTTACATTTTTAAACGGTAATTTCAATGTAATAATACAATCAAAATTATAATGAAAGCTTACAATAGATTAAAATAATTAAGTAAAGTAATAAACTAAAATAATAAAAATTAAGATAATTTTTTAAATGATGAAATTACTAAAAGTAAAGGTCAAATAAATAATGCATAATAAATATGAGATACATTTATCTTGAATTATTCAATGAAACTTACCTCATAAAGGTACTCTACTAATTCACATCAAGATCATTAAATAAGGAAATTTTATCTCAGATTTAATAACCAAAAAAGCTTTATTAATACATAAATATAAGGTAAAAATATTTTGATTACCAGTGATATCAGCAATATCTTGAATTTTTTCAGAAATTAATTTATGCATTCCTTTATGAAAAAAACATGACTTCAGTCATCCTAACAAGAATTACTTATTAAAATATCTACAGAATAATTTTAAAATAAAAAAGTCTGTAATTTTTTCCCTGCATCAGAACTGAAAGTTTCATTGTTTACATCTGCAATCATGTCCGGATTTTAGGCATTTGTGGATTTGAGAGAGTCTATTGTACTGTATTAACCTTCAATTATCTAACCAAAATTTAATAAAACAATACCAGAAGTAATCTTAAAAGATATATTTCCAAAGGTACGTCTTATCAACTCATGTCATTATAGTTTTGCATAAAAATAACCTTCCATCTTATGTTTTTAAATTTTACCTCCCTAGAATGAAACTAGCTTGTGTATTTTTGAAAAATAATAAATGCATGAATTTAATTTTATTGCATCTTATTTTCAATCTTTTCTAGATTATTCTGAGTTTTCCTTGTATTAATTTGTTTTCTTGTATTTGAAGCATCAATATATTATTCTAATAAGTGTGTCTGTCTTGCGGTTGCATGTTTTTCTTACTATTATTAATTTTTTTTTAAGAACTTGCATGAGTAAGTATTTTTAAATTTATGCTATTAGTATGCTTTGTATCTTAACTCTTTGAATTAGCTTAGTCATTAACACTTCTTTTCTAACAAATGCATTTCATTAAATTATTATTTAATTTATAGTTATTTTTAAATCAATAATTTTGGTTGTAGATGGTGTTAACCAAATCAAGATCTAACTTAAAATGTTATGTTGCTCTGTAGTTGATCATTTGCATTAGCTATTTCCCATTATTAGTCATACCCATGGCTTCCTCTTTTTTATAAATCAAATTACCCATCTGTTAGCCCTTAATCATCCTACATATTTTTACAGAAATGTAATTTTATGGAACTAGACAAACATACAATATTTATTTTTATAATATGTATAATGACAGTACCTTCACAAGGGAAAAAAAAAAAAAAAGAAAGACTAGAATTTATAATATTACAGATGTTATAATAATAATAATAATAATAATAAAATATACATAAAGCTGTATTTCCTTTATGGTTCTTATGAAGTAATTTTTTATAGTCTTTTTCTTAAAAGAAAAACCATTTTAGAGTTAAATGTTTATTGAGTTTGGGATATAAAATATTATTAGTGACTTAAAGTATTAACATCACTAAAAATATTGAAATCTTTCTATTAAAACTAAATTTAAGTAACAGATTGTAATTGATTTTCTCTTCTCATATAAACAAATCTAATGATTATATATTTAGTTTTATAATGTTTAGTCATGATTTTCACATGGTATTGTAAACTTTAGCAACATAAAAAAGAACTTTCTAGATGCTTCGTTGGTCCGAACTTAATAACTACAGACACTATGAATAGCTATTACAGAAAAATATGTTGAGTTAATCTGTTTGAAATGTGTATTAATGCAAGTAACAAAATTACTAAAATATATGCATTTGAAAAATAGGAATACATTTTAACAAAGTAGTTAATTTGTTCAATTTTTTTTTTTTTTTTTTTTTTTTTTTTTTTTTTTTTTTTTTTTTAATGGATGGAGAGGAAAAGGAGAATGAGTTAAATCAGGCATAGTTTATAAGCTATTGAATTATCATAATATACTATCATCATTACCTATTAAAATACCGATTTTTTAAATAATGTCTTTATAATATAAATCCCGGGAATAATAATTTAAAAAATCATCTGGTATTTGTACTGCACGAATATTCAAAATAATGACAAACAGGAGGTGTAGGATAATCACTCTCTAATAACCTTTTGCTGCTTCCAATTAGAATTCATTTAAATTGTTTTTGTGGAATAATACTTATTTTATGTAAGTTTTTAGCTTTTTATTCTTAGGTTTCATTTTTGAAATTTATCTTTTATAAAATAAGCATATAGCTATGTGACAGTTAAGGCCATATTAGCATTATCTTCCCATCAAAAATATGATTCACAAAGTGGTCATTTTGGCTTTTGCCAGATTATATAAACTCATCCCTCCTCCTTTCCTTCATTATGTGCGTGTAGTTTCCATCGTTTGTGGTGTTTGTTTTAAATAATATTTTGTTAGCTCATTTTTTTAAAAACTAGGGGGCTTTGCCCCCTACAAGCTATGCTCGCCAACCCCCCTTCAGACACCACAGTCTCTAACAGCACACTAATTTGATTGGCTTTAAAAAGATTTTGAAAGATTGAATTATAATTTTAAAAACAGTGGCGATCTCCCTATAAATGGGTTTCTATTAATTTTTTTTTTTCGATTGGAGAATTTTAAGGAAAAATCAGCTGCTGTTAAAAGATACAATGGCTGTTTTTGTCGTTGATTAAATAAAATCAGTTAAACATTTCAAAATAAGCTAATATAATAAGCAAATCTGCATCAAATATATTTTACAAATACCAATACCTTCTTTTGACGGAAACGACACAGAAGGTTAACAAATCTTAACTAAACCATTTAAGCAATTTCTTTATTTTCTGTTTCACAGATTTTTCTCCTTCAAATCTTATTTTTTGTTGATGACGCTTCATTTTCAACTTGTAATCTTTTATATTTTTATTGCATTACTAAATAATCACTCGAAAGCAGTCTAAACGCGTTCAATAAAATTAATATTAATATAATATCAAAATATCAAATTAATGTCTTGTGCAATTTTTAAATTTAAACTGTTTTGCAATATTACTTTTTGTTCATTTTACATAATAAATGTAATGTGACGTAATTTCTCCTATTTAAGACTTCTAACGCATGTTAATGAATTTATTATTTTACAATATCCTTATAAAATTCATGTGTAAATATAGTTTTTATGAAGTAATTTTCAATAAGTTCCTGCTTTTCACACGTAATTATTTAATTCTAATTTGAAAGTTTTTTTCTGTTAATTCATGTGTAAATAAATTTTTAATTTGAAGCAAACATTATTATTTGCGCTGTGTATACAGTTGGCAACAGTTTAAATTAGTACCATTTCCTAAAATAAGTAAAAAATATCTCTCGAAATGCTGAAAATTTGAATTTAAAATAGTAATAAAACCTCAAAAAAAATGAGTCAAATTAAAAAAGTGAATGCAGTCTGCACACCGGGAAATTCTAACGAATAAAATGATCTAAAACAGAATTAATTCCCATGTATAGTTTTTGCTACTATAAAACTTTTTTAATGGAACGATTGTGTCCAACTTTAGCATTAAATATCTCTTAAAATAATTATTCGATTTGAAAACTGTCTGCATCAGCGTGTTTATCAAACATTTCTCTATAATACCGCCGATTTTCATATTTTTGTATGCAGTATTTTTCTTAACAGAGAAAGACCTCCGGTCACAAAAAATTCAAAACTGGCGGCGGCGGTGGTGATGGCGTAAGTTACTTTTTTTTAGAATAGAGAGATTCCCAGAGAAAGTTCCATAATTGGATACAAAGCCAATTAACAAATTTATGCGAGTGTGTTTTTACGCAAAATTAATGTTAACTACAGTAATATATAGTTAAAACTGCATTGTTGCTAGCATTGCTGTTATTGATGCCAATCTTTGCTGTTGACTTAGTTATAGAGTAATAGCCAAATTCTGCATCATTAACACAATATTGTCCAAATAAATTTGAAATTTTTGAGGAAGTGACAACTAATGATTTTTAAAAGTGTTCATGTTCATGTCCTTTTCCAGGATTTAATAATGAATATTTAAATATATATCTTTAGATGGTATAATAAATTAAAATGTTGTAAGTCAATATATATATATATATTTTTTTCCCCCACAAATATTGATAGAGCATTCATTCCAATTTCATTTGCTGTTAATGTTTCTACCAATGTGCATATTGAGACATTTATAAATTAGGTTTATCTTACTTGGTGGAAATAACTGATGCATAAGATTAACTTAAAAAATAATTTGAATTATTTAAAAATACCCGGGAAAAAAAAAATGTTTCATTTTCCATGGATAAGTTCACCATTTTCATGCCAAGTGTCTAATGGTTAAGGTAATTCAAAAAGTAAAAATTCGTCTCATTGGCTTTTATATTCTATTGCATAAAAATTGTAAATTGCTTCATTTAAAATTAGGATTTGGATTTTTATCATTTGAATTGGAAGAAAGTATTGAACGAGCATGTGCTGAACGCTATGTGACCATCAGTGGCAAACAGGTGTAGTGAAATTAATTTTACTTTTACAAAATTGTTTTATATATTTGTATGAGTATATCTGTGTGAGAAATAAATTGATAAAATCAGATTGATTGAAAAATGCAAATGTCACTTATCGTGAAAAATTGCTTAAAAATATTCTTAACCAGGTTATTTAAATATACATATATGTTAAGTATAACAACTTTTTACTGAGTTTGGTTAATTAAAAAAATAAATCAAAAGGGGGAAAAACTGACTGCTAATTTTGTTATTTCCTAAGACCATTAATTGGAGATTTACCAAACCTTATTTAACTTTTATCATAAATTTCTTTACTATAAAATTTTGAAGGTTGAATTGAATAATGGTAGCTTACTAGGAACCCATATGCTTTATTGAGAGTCCAGTGCAAATTAAAGTATGCTAATGTGAGTCTGTCTTAGCTTAAATTGAATAGACATAATTTCATTTACGATATAAATTATTTTATACTCTTATATTTTCTGTCTGATTTTTCAAAAGCATTTTTCTAATTGCTAATATTTATTCATTAAGTTATGGTACAATTTATGGTAAGTTATGGTACAATGGTTAAAGTAACTTATATAGTTACTTTATAAATCTTAATTGTGATCCTAAATGAACCTTGTATTTCTGAAAAAATTATTTATAAAGACAGTAGATATTGTGAAAACTTTTTTTTTTTAATCTGTAAGTCCTGTTTGAAGACATAATGCACCCTGGCAGTGATTGAAAAGTTATAATTAGCAGACTTTGGACTGAAGGCAAGTCTAATATATAATCTTTGATTTCTTTTAAGTTGTATAGATACAATTACAATGAGCATTTGCAGTGAATACAGTATGGTGCAAATAATAGCTTCTCCTGCTTTGTATGCCAGTGCAAGTTTGTTTATTGATTCTTTGTTGATGTTGATTATTGTTAATGTTTGCTTAGTCGCAGAATTTTTTCTGTTAAGCTGCAGCAAATTAAAATTTATCTATGACTCAACAATGCCTGGCCTAGCCTATCATAGGAAATAATAGTAAAAAATAAGAAAAGAAATTGCATTTACAATGAAAGTAGAATAAAAAGATACAATAAGAACAATAATCTAGATTAAAAAAAAAAAAAAAAAGTTAGCAATCTTTTTAAGCCCATTACTTTTTTTTTAAAGTTGTTATAATTAATTGACAAAGTCTAAGATAATCTGCAGAGTCTGCTGCACTGTTTCTGCTGCTGGGATTTTTTTTTAAAATTAATTACTTAAAATTACCCTAGTTTTCTTCTTCTGAGACAAAAAAACTTGTTAGAATATTTGAAAGTCTAACCATGTATTATCTTATATTTCATGATCAAAAAGCTTTCTCATTTTTTTTATTATAGGAAATCTGAATTTTTGTAATAAAGTAGCATTAGTTTTCTTAACCCCTTGACACCCAGACCACTTTTTTCAAGTATGGGTGTATATATCAGCGTTTAGTGCAAATTTGTATTTTCATATTCCACATGAAATGAACTGAAAATGTTGTTGTTTGCTATTTATTTATAATCAAGCAAAAAAAAGAAAGGAAAAACTTACAAATTATCATGGTATTTGTCAAAATGATCTAACATAGTGAACATAGTCCAGGTAATTCGATGCATCCAGAATACATTAGGCGAGTATCTTTCCTTTTACCTTCTTTAAAGCAGACATGAGATTTTTTTCTGTTGCCTTTTTTTCTTACCCTTGAATGGTATTTGCACTAACTGGTGGAGACTTAGATGAGTTGAAGTTTTACTTTCTTCTGCTGTGCTTTCTTCAATGTGTTTCTGGTAATCCACACTGTGTTTCTGAAGCATTCCTCGGCAGCAGGATATTATGAAATCTTTGAATCTTGCAATTTCATCAATACAATTTGTATGCAGGATAAATGCATTCAAAAGCATTCTTGATACAACATGAATATAAACTTTTTTGACCCATGAGTAAGATTTTACGAGTTGGATTGTAGGGCTGTAAAATTTGGTCAGTTTTATCAACTGATCCCATCATTTGATTATACATTTCAATATGGTAGGGCTTCTAATAAAATTTTGATTGGCCTCCAACTAAGTATCTTTTTTTTTCACAATGTCAAGCCTTGTAACAGGAAGTTAGAACATAAACACCATTTTTATTTAAAAAACAAACTAGTAACATATCCTCATTTCAAATAAATACGGCCGATCCTTTATTCAAATCTTATCAATAAGATGCTGAGGAACCCCTCTGTTACTATGCATTGTGCCAGTAATGTATGTATCGTATTGCAGAAAGTACTGAGCCGGGCGGGTTGACAAATATCAGTTGTCAACAATAATGTGCCTTCCTTCGCCAAGCAAGTTTTTTTTGCCAAAAACACCACTATTTGCTCAGAAAGAGTTAAACTTGAACTGTCTAAGTAAAATGGGATATCATATGTCCTTTCCTATATATAGGTAAAAATTCCACATGTATCCTTGAAACTGTTCATCACGTGGACATACACAAAACAATTTTAGTCCAAATATGGACCTTTTATCATTTTTCTATGGTAAAAATGCAGACGCCCTTTATGTAACATGAGGCATTCATCTATTGCCAGATGTTCTCCAGGATCAACAATAACCTGACAGACTTCATGCAAATAAGCAAAATATTGAGCCACTCTAGTGGGGGGGGGGGGGGATTTCTCTTGTAGGCTTTAGGACTGGAAAATTGCAAGAATTTCAAAATATGGAGAAATCTGTTCCTACTCATTATTTGGGAGCTGAAAATTTTTCGGCTGCTACAAAATATATTGCTTGAAAAGTTAAGGAAGTTTTACTAATGCCATCAAAAACACATATGAGAAAAATACATACATCTCACTCACTTCTACAGGACGCCATTTTAGTCCATGCAGAATTTTTGTTTTATAATCAATGTCCTCAAAATATATATCAGCTTTTTCATTTGTCCATTCGCATAAACAAGGGACAACTTTTTCAAAAAATATTTCAAAATGATCAACGGGAGGTTTGGCATTCGATAATAGAACTGCTGGACTAATTTCGACACCACCCTGAAAGTCTCACAGTGGTGTTTTGTGATGATCAGAAAATGGATCAGTAACATACATCCATGCATTTACGCACCTTGCTTCTACTTCGTCATCAGAAATATCTGACAAATCCATGTCACTTGTAACTTCGTCCTCCTCTTCTGGCTCATAACTATGATCATCACTATTGTCACTCTCACATTCCATCTTGATAATATTAATAAGCACAATAAAAAACTTTCACATATTACAAAATGTGTTGAAATTTTCATACAAAGAAAACGAAACACCCTACTTTACAAGCAAGCACAACACCTGTGTTCGGACTGGCCACACCTCCTCACGTGATCAACATCATGAGATAAAAAGTGAGGGACAGGTCTAACATAACCAGATGTCTCTTTGGAGAAGGGAGAACCTTACGAGAAAATGAAAAACGACACCTCGGATATGAATAAAATAGGACGTACGCATTGTACGTCTGGTAGTGGTCTATGATCAAATCAGGACATATGCGTTGTATGTCCTGGATGTCAAGGGGTTAAGTGCACTTAAACAAGTTTACTAAATTTAAAGTAATATGCACTGGAAACTTTTTTCTTATTACATTCATTCAACCCTTCTTGTGTTTTTAATAAATTCATTCATTCATTTAACATTGTGGCATAATTTATTTTTTTTTCTTTTTGCCAATGGTTGACTGTAAATCATACCATTTGAAACATAGATCATATGTAAAAGGATGTAATAAAATGGCATATTTTATTTCAGGTGTATATTATGTTGATTCAACAGTTTTTTATACTTACACTGATTAAATATAATTCACAAATCACTTGTTTTGAAACCTTATAGCTGCAAGTGTATTTTTCTTCTAAATAATATAGCTTCATAAAAACTTCACAAACATTCTATTTCTATATCCTTAGCACATTACCATATTATTAAGATCTCTCCTTCAAGACTGCATTTCTTTATACAGTTCACATTTATAGCTTCGTTTCGAAGCTCACATTAGAATATAGAACGCACGTTACATTAGTGGTTCAGTCATAAAAACACACACAGTGAAGTGTTCTCACTTCGTTTCATTTCACTAGTAGGGGATATCAACTAGCAGTGACACTTACCTTTTATTTCTCATTTTAATCACATTTTCGACACACCCCACCTGATAATTTCCAAAATTATCACACTATATTTTTATAATCTAGTTTTACCAATAATTATTGAAACCAATATACAATGTCAAAATTATACAATATGGAAATATTCAAAACAATAGATTTTAGAAATTTTTACCTTTTAAGAAAATCTGAAATAAAGCGCTAAATAAACAATCATAATATAATTACAAAACATATGTTTCTTACCAATATGTACAACATAAATGGCCAGGATTTTTTGCAAGGAACTTTCATAAAATAACAATAAATGCAATCAGTATTTACAGTGTAGCTAAATATATATTACAGTTATTAATATTATTTACATAAACACAATGCTGAAGTTAAATATTGTTATATTCACAGAAAATTTATTTACAAAATTATTTCATTAATCAGCAATTTCAAAAGGATATATAAGTTGAACAGGCCGTCTTAAATTTTTGTACGGGCAATTTTTAGATACAATGCCTGTAGAAATATTAGATTGTTTGTATTAGGTGCCAATGGAGTAAACAAAATTGTTGATGTCTTGTCATATTTACAAATCTTAATTTATATTTATTAGAGGTTTAATTTCTTTTGTTAGTACACCTATATCAGTTATGTCACACTGTATTAATGGCAGATGTTGCAAAAGAAGAAAAAAAAATGGGCAACCAATGCTGTATTTTTAAAGACATCACCATTTCTAGTTCTGTATGTTAAAAAGAATTTCAACATCGATTTTCTTTTTTTTTTATTTTTTTTTTCTTCCACTATTCCATAAATATGTTGTCTTAAAATTTGAATTTACTTATTAAAATGGACATATTCATTCTTTTAGAAAGCATTGTTGTGGAAACCTATTTTTACTTTTCTGAGAGCTTTTAATATTTCTTAATGTTATGTAACTGTAAATGTATTTGGAATTACAATCCTTTTAAGAAAATTACTTATATGAAGGTATTTTATCTTAGCCATAGTTTATTTTAAAATTCTAAGAAGTATTAGTATGTTATTGGGATAGTAGCCTAAAAAAGGGGGATGAATGTCACTACACAATTTTTATGTATTTATATTATTTATTATTATTAATGCACAGTTTAATTTAATTTCAAAATTATATTAGTCTTTTATTTTGTGCAATGTCAAGTTCATAAGATGTGTTTCAGCTTTATATTTTAAAATAATGCATAATTTACACAGGCCTGCAACCAAATATTTGATTCAATAAGTTAAATTGTTTCTTATGTTTTTTTTGTGCACTCAAACCAAAAATGAAGTTGTTTTTTCTCCCTCATAAACAGTTTTTTTCAAAAATCAGTGTCACATATAATATCGATTTTGTACCGTGAACATTGTTACAAATTAAATATAAGAACCAAGGGTTTTTTTCCTGACAATTATACTAGTTTAAAATGCTTAAATGTATGGTTTTTTAATTATATGATTCTATTTTTTATTTTACTTTTTTTTTTTTAACTTGGAACCTCCTGTTCATGGTATCAAAATCTAAAATGCAGTTTATTCTATTTTTTTACTAGAAGAGAATGAATGTAGATTCATTCAATCAATGGTTAATAATATTTGTGGGCTATTTGACCAGTTTTGTATATGTTATAGCCAAAATCAATATCATCTATTTGGTTCATAGACTCATCAAAGAATATCCTAAAATCTATCTTGTCACATCATTGTGATACCTATGCTTCAGTTTCAGTTGACCATTCATTACATTTGAGATAAACAGATGGAGTTTACCATTAGTTCTTGGGAGTATTTTAAATACCCAACTTAAATGATTCATATACAATCGAAAATTAAAAATATTGAGCTTGCTCCTTGGACAGAAATCTGATTACACAGTGTTTTAATTTTTGTTTATTCAATTTCTTACGTTTTGGAAGAAATGAAAAAAGTGCTGGGATAAAGTGGTGCTGGGTGTTTGTTTTCAAAGAATGAAAAATGCTAGAAAATTTTCAAAAATGTAATAATAGTCCTTGAATTAAAAAATTTCTAACAAATAACGACAAACAAAAACATGTTCATAAATTTTTATTTAAAAAAAAAAACCCTCTTTCCCTTTCAAAAAATGGAATGATCGCTGCTAAAGATTACATTTTTTCTTTCAAGCAGTTACATACTAATTGTTGGTATCTGGGAAGTTCAGTTCAAAAGCAACCAATCACAGTGAACAAATGGAAAAGCTTAGACATGATGAAAAGCAAAAAAGGAAGATCTGATCATTAGCGAACTCTGATTGGCTCTCGAGCCGAGCTTCCCAGCTGCTAAGCTATTTATTCATCCATGTTCAGTACCTTTACTTCACTGTAAAAATTAGATGACATGTTGATGCCTGCCACAAGATCCATTTACAAGTCAACTTAAAAAATTAAACTAGAAAAGCGGTTTGTCTTTTCTTTGAAGAGATGGTATTTTTCCATACTTGACATCTGCTGAAATACAGGTTGCTAGTTTGGCGTTTCATCACCAATACAATGAGAATGTACTTTGGGAAGGGGGGGGTATGATATTTTTTAATTATTATATGTAGGATCTTTTCAAGAATGTTTCACATGTGTTTTCACATGTTCTTTCGATATTTAAAATTTATGTGAAAGTAAGCAAAGCAGAAATGAATTTGAAAAATTATGTACTACTGTGAAATATGCTTAACACGAAAACGCTTAAAATGAAAATTTGATTAACATAAAATGATATAGCGGTTTGGGCAGTATACTATGGAATTTACTTTTTTTTTCTTTTAACTCAAAACAAAAATTGTTTAACACGAAAAAAATTCACTTTTGATCTTTAGTGGCATGTTTGCTACAAGTCACTGTAGAATTTATTTATGGATTCATTTAACTTCCGGGAATTGGTTCATCTTCCTTCACGGCCCCCTTTTTTCCCCAGTGGTTATCATCCATCAAGGCTCTCCCCCTCCTGCTAATGAATAGAATCCATATCTGTACCAAAGAATCACCGATTGTGGGAACCCAGCTTAGAGCAAGAAATGATTAGAGAGCAAATCCCATTGTTATTCGGAGGGAATGTTCAGGCACAAACCGGTCCTTTTTGGTGCTTTTGAAGTTGAAGAAGTCGAACTTATTGATAATTGTCCAGCACTCCTCTATATTGAATTAAAAGTTATAAAGCTTGTACTTTTACCTCAAGTGTTTTATAACCATGTGATCAAGGCGTTATACAAAATTTGAAATTAAATTATCAAAAGCAATTGCTTTGAAAATATTTAGTCACAATCAAAGCAAAAGAAGATTTCTCCATTTATTAGATGCATTACATATGTTGTGCACAGTATGAAATTTAGTGAAGCCTATGACAATTGAAAATTGTTATTGCCATGCAGGATTCTAAAAAATTCCAAAGTATAAAATTCTTTCTCAAGAATCAGCCGATACTGAGACTGAGCCAACATTTAATGAAATGTTTGGGAGAGTTTCAACATTACTAGACTTTCCTACAATACCATTAAATAAATATGTTGAAGTTTATTGATGATATGTCTACAGCACCGATTCTGACAGACAAAGAGATTTTGTAGATTGTTCATAATCTAAATGATTCCACCTATGTATATCCCAACGACAAATCTGACAATGGAATCAGTGATGCAGTTCCTGTCCCCTTTACTTCAGAAATGCAGAAAATGATTAAAAGTATGTGCAGTTATTTAGAAGCACATTCGAATGGAGAAATGAATAAAACAATGAATGATCTGGAACAATTTGTGGACAATATGGTGTTGAAAAGATGTTTAAGTTTTTAATAATTTAAAAATTTTCTCCTTAAATTTTTTTACTAATTAAACTTTTCTCCTAATGGCTTGCATGATCTTTGATAACTAGTTTATGTGAAAATTTAACTTTGCATATATTTCAATATTCTTCAATTTTTAAAGTAAAGATTCAGGATTTGTAGAAAGAGCCTGTAAGATGTGTTAAGTCCTGGGAATATGCAGATTAGCTAATTTGATCTGACTGTTTTTGACTAGTTGCCTCTTTCCGTTTTGAAAAAGCATAGTTCATCTTGCAATAGAAAGATGGTTTGTTTTTAGGATTGAATCAAATTTTTGATTTTTAATTGATTCAATTTCATTTTTAGAATAAATTGGCACTTTCTGTTAGTCTGCTGGAAAGATCGAGAGGTTGAGGTTAACTGGATTTTTCTATTTTTGAGGGTCAGATCATAAAAGGGTTAAAATACCTAGTATACTTGAAGACGTTTTTCTGTTCAGAAGGAAAAGAAAATCTCTCTATTAGAATTTGTAAGCTGTTTTAAAATGCTTTTTCCCAGATGTTAAGAAGTTTTTCTGTCTATATTGCCTGAAATTGGTAACGGATGAATTTAAATTGAAGGAGGTTGGAAATACAACTATTGTAAGATATAACTAGAGGGAAGTTGTATTTTTAAATTGTCTTTTAAGGTCAAGATGGCAAGTTTTTAAGATCTGGTCCATTTTGATAGAGTTCTCTTCTTGCACTTGATACTATACTGCATGCCCTTTTTAAAGTGTATATCTGTTTTTCTCCCACATACATGATGTCAGTTGGCCACATTGGTTTTCTATTGTTTAAAATGTGAATGTTCCTTAATTTTAAGGTGCGTTCATAATTATATAAATATGTAGCACCTATAGTCGTCATTCGGTCTGTCCATGTGTCTGTCTGTCCGCTTATAACAGAGCAAAAACTACTCAACCAAATGGTCTGAAATTTTAAATATATAATAGTTGCAAAATTTTGTCGCATCATTTCAAATTTTATGAAAGTCGGATGTATAGTTTAGTTACAGGGACAGTCAAAAGTTTTCCTTTACATTGCGGCCAATGGAAAAAAAATTATTTCAAGTGCATTTTAATGATGGTACAGCCTTTCGAACAGAATGAAATTGATATGCACTTATAAAGTGCAGTTAAAATATACATTCAGTAATATATGCAGTGCAAAAAATAGTTATAAAACTAGTTATAGTATGAACGCACCTCATTTGCCACGTTTGACGTGCAATTTCCAACTTGTTTAATTTTAGTATGATTATTCGTTTTGTTATGGTTTAGTTGTATCTTCATGGATTTCTCTTTGGTCTAATATATCTGCGTGTTTATGCAGTATGAAATGGGGTGAATGAAGACCTTCGGCTGGAAGCAAAATGTCGTACAAAAATTTTTTTTTAACCCCTTTGGGACCAACGGCTGTTACACAAATTTTATTCTGTCAGCACCACTTTTTTTTTAAAAAAAAGTTAAATTTACTTAAATCATCATGAAAATGCTCTAATTATTACTTTTATTATATTATAGAAATATTACTTTTATTTTTTACTGGTACCAAAAACAAATTCTGTATGCACTTTTTGAGGGTGCATATATACACCCATGGTCCCGAATGGGTTAATGAGTGCATGCTTCGGCATTTCTGCTGCAAAGGTATGCTGAGACTCTAGGGTTTTCAGCATGTTTGATAGGTCTTGTGGAAGAGGTCCTATTTCAACAATATAATCTTCTTTTGTTTATATTTTCAATTATTATTTGTCAGGATCCCTAGATATATTAATAAGATCGGATGAAATCTTTTGAAGAATTCTGTTTTTGGAATAGAATTTTTGTTTGATAAATCTTAAAAGAAATTTTTCCTGGAGCATCATCTATTTTTATTTATTTATTTATTTGTTTTTTTGACAAGTGGTAGCCTTTAGTAGCTAATGAGAGTTTACCTATCTCTGACAAAGTTGGATTTTATTTGGTGACATCATATGGGATGAATTATGATTAACCTGAAGTTGTGTGATCTTTGACATAGGATTAAAGATGATTCGTTAAGGTTTATGTAGAGCTGCCACATGTTGGTCATTACTGAATTGCACAAAGTATATGTTTACATTTTTAAATTTAAGGGAGCAATTTGTGGCTGAAAATTTTTACATGGATGCTATCACTTGCAATTTCAGGTTTTTTTTTTTTTTTTTTTTTTAGAAGTTGTATAATGCAGCATGTTATGATCTTTCGATCGATTATGTAAAATTGTTATTGATTAGTTATTATAATGAGGAGTAAATGAAGGTGGGTCTGAAAAATGTGTTTTTACTAATATTTTATGTATAATGTGTGTCTTTTTCTACAGTACTGGACCTCAAATCCGGACTGGTCGGGACCGCGGCCGTTCCGGATTTTAGGTCCTCAACCAAAACAATAAATAAACAGATACAGTACATGGCCCTTGGCAAAATTTTACATGCCACGAAGCAATCTATACTGCGAATTGCCATGTTAAGCTTAGTGTAAATAAAGCCAAAAATACAAATTACAAAAAGTAATTCAAAATAAAAATAAGTTTAAAAAAAATACTATTACTACATATTCTTAGAAATTTTAAAGCATTTTTTAGAAAATGAAAATGTGTTGTTGCTCGCGAGTTAGGCCTAGGAATCTATATCGCAGATTGCCATATGAGGTTTAAGTAAACAAACATAAATTTAAAAAAAAAATAATTTAAAATAAGGATAAGAATTTTTTTAATCCTGCACATCACATTATTAGGAACATAAAAACATTTTTTAGAAAATGAAAATACACCGTTGTTTGCGAGAGCCGAATTAGGATAATTAACGAATTTCTTTCAAATTTTCAGCAAGTTACAATAATAGTGAATTTGCTTGTGTAACAAATTTTTATTAAATTATGATAAGTTATTAGAAAGCTAGGGTACCTCTAAACAAAAAGGCCACTAGATGAAAAGAAAGTAAAGAAAAACGACATATCTATCCGCTGTTTGTTTTGCTTATTGCAATTCAACTTTTTTGCTTTGCTTATTCAACATGTTTCTTTAACTGTGTGAAGTGGAAAGTCAACGTTATCAGAATTAGATCATTAGCTTTCGATGGACAGCTTGTTTTGTTATGGAGAAAGGAACTTTGCATAGATTTTTTTTTTCCTCTTTGAGTTAAAGAAAGGAATTTTTTGGTACGGTGCTTACAAACAGAATTTTTTCAAAAAATTAAATTTGTTGAACATATTAAAAGTGGGGGGAGGGCGTTGTAAAATATTTTTACATATAAATATTATAAATATATTCTACAAACCTTTTTAAAAATAATTCTTTCTTGTGGTTATTTATTTATTCTTTTTACATTTTCTATATAAATGAAGAAAAGGGTTTCTTTTTAAAATAAATTTAAAATGTGTGTTCACACTAACTACGATAATTCTGTTAGAAAACTTGGATTAAAACTAATGAATGAAAAACATTGCAATAAAATAAAATTGCTGAGTCTAGTTTGGCACAGCACTGTGTTACACGCACACGTAGCGCCATCTATGGACGTTTTTACGAAATATTTATTAGAGATCATCGCGGAATTTCAGTTTTCTTTTTTCCATTCCGGATTTTGGGTCGTCCGGATTTTGGGATTCCGGATTTGAGGTCCGGTACTATATTTTTAAGCTTGAAAATTAATATGTAAAAATCATTGAGTGGCTTGATATTCTGGAGTTTGCTCTTTCGTCTTTTTTTTTTTTTTTTTTATTTAATTAGGGGTGATTCTGTTCCGAATTTTCCGAAAATTTTAAAAAATTGGTTGCCAATCCGAAAATTCGGGCATAGAAAATATCGCGAATCTCGACAAATGGTCGCCGAAAAAAAAAAATTTGTCAATCATTTCAGAAAATCCAATTTCGTCAAAGAATCGAGGGAAAAATGCAAATTTCGTCAAAGAATCGAGGGAATAATGTAAATTTCGTCAAAAGATCGTGAAAAAAACCACAAATTTCGCCAAAAGTCGCGAAAAACTGCAAAACTCGTAAAAAAAAAAAAAAAATAAATAAATCACGAATTTCGTCCAAAGGGCCGCGGAATAAACGCATAGTTAGTGCTAAGAGTAGATTTCCATCCCCACCTGCTCTGCTGTAACTTTTTCAGAAAATTTGCTGTGAACTTCAGAAATTTTTTTATCTTGAGTTGTGATTCGGATGTGACTTATTGGAGTCTACTGCACATCGTTTGTACAATGTTTTGTCACAATGCTTTTCCTTCGAGAATCATCGACAGCTGCTTCTTGAATTGCGTAATTAGTTTATATCTGAACACCCAGCTCTTATAAATAGACTGGATTTTGTTTTCCTTTGCTTTATTCTTGTTACTTGTTCACTAACCAGTGGATGTTTTCTGGAGATTGGAGTGTTGCAAAAGTGACTGATGTCTTTTAAAGTTCTGTTTTCTTTCTTTCTTTCTTCATATAAATTAAAATCCGGTCGTATTGCTTTTGACTTGCGTGATCTCAGTGTCGTTTTATAAGTATTTTTAAGGAGGTCGGTAATCTTTTTAACTTTGACTCAGAACTTAATTGTGGACTGTGATTATGATTAACGTCTTTAAGAAACGTAATGTATTTGAGAGGACTCAGAACTTAATTGTGGACTGTGATTATGATTAACGTCTTTAAGAAACGTAATGTATTTGAGAGTCACTGTGTCGACTGTTGTCATTAGGGTTGCCAGATTTATCGCAGAAAAAAAAAGGAAGATTTTGATTGACACTAGTTAGTTTTGGTTTTATTACGCTAATGTCCTTTTTTATATCACGATAAACTATACTTAATGTGCCAGTAATCTTTTCGGTAACAAATTTATTTAAAAGGAGGCTATTCATTAATCCATTTACTCATTATTTTCCAACTGTATTTGTATTAGATTTTTCTATTAACATTGTTTAATTAAATTTGAAGTCATATATCCCATTATGAATTGAAAATTGAATTGTAAAAACAAAAACAAATCAAGACATTCCACAATTCAATGATGATCATGAAAATTTTAGTAATGGACACACTACAAATATAAATGTTTGTATTTAAACATAAAGAGGGATAATAAATTAAACAAAATATTAAAACTTAAGATACAGATTACTAAATAAAAAATTTTATAATATAAATACTTATATAGTCTATAATAATGTCAAGTTCAGATAATCTAATTCTATGCAAGAGTTTCAGAATGGGCAATTAATAATACACAACTCTCCCAAGATTTTTGTCATCCTTATCGAAAACAAGCCTTTTTTACATTTAATGCGCATGTGTATAGCTTTTTTGGGGAAAAGGTAAAATTTTGAAGCAAACTGAAAAAGAAAAATCTTCAAACTATCAAAGTAAGATGTGGTAGAAAAACGGAAGAAGTAGTCGTACGGGAAAAATCTAAACCTATACTGTATGATAGGCCTAAAAAAGGCTTAAAAACGTACAACTTACGGGGAAAATGTACAATATGGCAACCTTAGTTATCACCGGAGTTAAAGCTAATATATGTTCATTTTCTGTCTACAATTCTTTTGAAGTTTCGTGATGTTCTCAAGTGAAATAATCTCAACTATAAAGGATTTCCTCCAGTGCAATTTATACTGGAAATGTTATTTAGAAAGTTTTACTTGGATTATGACGGTATTGAATTTAACTTTTCGATCATAGGCAACTTAATGATATATATTTTTTTTACACTTTTCCAAATGCCACGACGTTGGTTCTTTTTATTTTACTTTTGTTAAATGTATTTTTTAGTCTTCATATCATGCAAATAATTTAATAGTTTTATATGCATTTATAAAAGTTAAAGACCTGTTTAAAGTTTGTTTTCCTGATATAGCAAAATTTATATATTGTTTTATACTGTCGTTATTTTTTATCCTTGGTTTTAAATAAACTTTAGTTTGTTTTTATACTTGTATTTATTTTGCCACCATACATTATTATCTTTCTTTAGCTATTTGAATTGAATATTTGATTTACAGCTTTTTCATAACGTTTAAATCAATAGGTCTAAGGATGTAAAGCTTCCGCATACTATTTAATCTCTGCTAATTTTAATCCTTAATTAAATTTAATCACATCAAAAAATTAGAAAAAAAAAAAAGTTTGCTAGAAATTATTTGCCATGTGTCATAATAATACGATCTGTGCCACATGCAATTGACAAAGCTCTGATTCCCTTTAAACTATAAATAATTCACGGAGAAAGCTCCAGACACGCAATCGTGAAACGCCTATTATTAAGGCTGTTCTCAAATCCAAAAGTGCAACTTTATGACATAAGTTTTAATTTATTTTTGTTTGAAAATGCATGAAACTACCAGATGTTTGTTGTTCAGAAACTATGTAATCGAACAGTGTTTTCCGTTTTTTTGCAAACACAATAGATCTTTCAGAAAATATTGTGAAAGTAGGTGTTTTGAATCAAAATTTCACAAAAGAAGAATAACCACTCAAGGAAGGGTGAAAAAGTCTTTGTCACGTGATCAAAATCAATTATAACTCAATAGGTAATTTATTTATCAAAAAAGGGAAAACACAGTTCGATTCCAAATCGCTTCCATAGTCAGGCTTTCCAATTTTATATCGTTCCATTAAAAAATGAATTTTTAAATGTGTCATAACATTTCGAACTTGTCGAGCAGAGTAGTTGAGTGTTAAGCACTATAAAAATAAGTGCTTAGGGGTTAAGATGGGTAGCAGAGTGTATTAAGTATGCAATGGAAACGTAATGCAGATTTTAAACCCCAGAAGAAAAATGATCTATTAAAATTATATTAAAACTAAACTAAATAAACTTGGAACACTTGAAAAGTAAAAATAGTTCTAATATGTGGTGGAAATAAAGACAGATATATTAAAAACACAAATCATTTATTAAACTTAAAAGACACATTAACAAATAAATAAAATATGAAAGTAACTATAATATCTCTCAAACATCAGCTTATCTTGAATATTAACAAATGTATAATAAAAGAAAAACAACTTACCTGAAACTTTAAATACGCTATAAACATCATGGCGAATGAACAAAGAAATTACTTTTAAATGTCACAATACGGCAAAAATATATTAATTACATTATCCATAAACCAGTAGTGCTGCAGGGTCTCAAAATGTAAAGAAGTCCTAAACTTCTGACATAACACTAGGTCATTCTCACTTGATGTGAAATACATTTCTATTCAAATGAGGAAAACCACTAAAATATCGAAGATGTCTCAGAAGATGCTGACACAACTTTACTCAAAACACTCGAGTTTCACCACCGGTCAACATAGCAGAGGAAAGCACTTTACAGAAGATTATATCATCATAATGCAAGGGATTGTTACCCCGGAAACACCACAGCCTAGTAGTGAAGTCTTGGTAGAATACAAAGACCATTTCAAAATGTTTCAGTTGAACTTAGCAAGAGAAACTTTAATACGAAGTCAGTATCTCAGAAAAATACCCACCAATATTTAAGTGACTGTCAACTTAAGTGTCTCACTGAATAAGAGGATAACATGACTGTAGATTTTCGTAAATGGATAAACAAATATTAAAAACAGATGAGACTATGAAGAAGTAAAAAGAACATGAAGAAACTATCTCGAACCTTCCTGGTACATGAAACAAATACAACTGGCGAAAGATTTCAGAAAGCACAGCGATTTATTCAGAATGGACAAGCCGAAATATGGCATCCACGCATGTTAGTCGAACTTCCAACCGGCTTCTGGAAAGAATCACGGGAAGACGTAACTATGACAATGATCGCTAACACTCCGGACACACGACACCATCTTGTGTTCACTACTAGTGATGCAACGAATATTCGTCCTGTCTACCGAATATTCGGCTTCGGCCGAATATGAAGTCCATTATTCGGCCTTGGCCGAATAATACTGTAATAAATGTTTTTATATTTACACAGTATAACTTTTTAATTTGACAATTTATATTCATCATGTATAATGAAAATTTTATTTGAAATTAACTAACTTTTTTTTTTCTTTAACTTTCATACCCCGAATGGGTTTTATCTACCCATTTTTATATAAGAGACTAATTTAGGAATCAGGTTAAAAAAATTTTATGCTGTATCAGTAAGTACAAAAAGTATCTGTAATAAGCTAACATAATCTGTTAAATTTAAAATTAATCTATTCAAAATTGTTTTAATACTGCTGTACAAGCAAATTCAAATTTTTTTCATCTTAATGGGAAGTTTAACATTTATCCCTTGTACATAAAAAATATTTCTTTCAATAATATTTTGAATTATACCTATAAAGAACATAAATATATGATTAATTAGATATAGATGTATTATATGTATAAGATGTTTAAGTCATATATGTTGCAATACTTATAGCGGGTTTTTTCTAGTAAAATACGCTTAAAATTTAAATATAATTTAAGTGATTTTTTAAGTGTGTTACTATTTCTTATTAAATAAGGAAAAAATGTAAGTACTAAATTCTTTTATTTAAGTGATTTTTTAAGTGTGTTACTATTTTTTATTAAATAATGAAAAAATGTAAGTACTAAATTCTTTTAATTAGTATGCATTTACATTTTACATATTTTTTTCAAGAATAGCATTGTAGTGTTTATATTTGCCTTAAAAAACAGTTAAAATGTTTTCAATAAACGTAGATTGTGACACAGAAATAATAATAATTCAGCATTCTCAGATGGTAGTCTATTTCTTTTTTTTTTTCGTAAATGTTACCTGCTTCTGAAAATAATCTCACTATATATGGTACTTCCTGGAGCAGAAAGGTACTTTTTGCCTAATTGTGAAAGGTTTGGAAAGTCTTCTGAATTTTTTGCCCACCACTCCAAATGACACTGTTGTCTTTCTAGCAAGTGGCTGGGAAAGAAAAATACTAATTTCTTTTACTTCTTCACATTGAAAGGAACTTTCTATAGAGCTTCACTCTGTGATTGGCTTGCAATTTCATTAACACGTTGGCGGTGGGTGTCGAAGGGTGTTAGACACTAGTGCCCCTCTCCAAATGGCGGCTGTCGACAACCCTTCGACACCTGTTAATGCTGTTTCAATTCATTCTGTATCTGTCTAGCCAACTGCTAACATCTTTACATTTTTCCCTAGCCTTCTTAAAGAGTTTTGCAACAATTTCAACAAAACAAATTAATTAAATTTCAACAAAAAAATTTCAACAATAAATTTCAACAAAAAAAACTTTCAGCCACGAGGAATGATTTCACCTCATACGGCTTAGCTGCCAACGTGTTAAAGCATGCCCACAAAGAATTTGGAACTTGTGAAGATGGAATGGTTATGTTGGAAATATTTTGTTCACATTCATACTAGCCTTTCTCAGTCTTACTAAAGCAGTTAATTTGGACTTTACTTCTACATCTTTTGCTTCATCTTTGTTGAAAAAGAACACTTTAAATCTGGAGTCCAAAACCGTTGCAATGGAATAGTGTTAAAGTTCATTGACTTGAATCGATGCAAAAGGCTTCTCCAAATTTTGTAGAAGAGTGTCTTTCATGGTGCCTACACCAAAAAAATCTCTGATTTAGATAAATATGATTTTAATGCTGTAGCTATTGGGATGACTTCAGAAATTACTGATCTTGATGAGGCAGTTTGTTTTGTTATTTCTTCAAATGGTTGTAATAGATTGAGCAATTTTTCTAAAATGATCCACTGGTTTGCTGTCAGATTATTTATTTCTCCAAATTTAGTTGCATATAGAAAAAGTGCATTTTTTTTGTTCCAGTAATTTCTCCAACATATAATAGGTGCTATTCCAGTGTGTTGCTACACTGTGAACTAATTTCTTCTTAGGAATTTTTAACTCATTAATTTGTATATCAGTTAATCTTGAACATGGTAATGTTGAATGATTAAAATGTGTGACGATTTTTTTACCTACAACAATTAAATCATTTATTGGTCTTTGGTATGTTAGAGCATCAGATACTGTTAAATGCAATGAATGTAATTTGCTTTTCCTTACAGATATTTCCTTCCTCTGAATCTGAAAACATTATCTATACACTTCTTGATAGTGCTATCTGCTGACAGCAAAGAAAAACAAATAATGATAATAATAATCATCAGGGCCGGCCCAAGACAATTTTGGCGCCCGTGCGAGCGTTCTCTTGGGCACCCCACACACACACACACACCATATCTGTTAAAAATATTTGGCCTTTTTTTCACACAATTTTTAAAATACTCGTAAATTATTCGTTCATAAACTTTTACACATGCTGTTCTTAATTATTTAAGAAATTATTAAAAAAAAACTATAAAATAAATAAACGTATCCATATTTATTTCTATCTTTGAGGTCTGAATTTTATAATAAATATCAATCTCAATATGTAACATTGTGATCCAAAAATTAAACGCCATTCATTAGGCAATGGTATAGGACAAAAATAACAATAATTAATTTATTGAAAGAAGAAATTTTATTAGAATAGTTATGTTTATTATTTGGAATATACTCAACAGAGTAGTACTAATAAGTAGCAATTATGTAAGATGAAATATGTAACCCTGTCTTGTTATTTACTTTCAAGAAAGCATATATTAATTTTATATTTGGTGAGTTGTGAGTTTTAAAATCTTTAAAAAATGATTTATTGTTTTTTATACTCTTTAAAAAATTGCATGATTCTGGATCAAGCAAAACAAAAACCGCATAAGAATATTCGAATTACAAACGGATCAATTTGAAATTAAAAATGAGTACTTTAACACAGACTCCGGTTGATAACTCTGGGTATGCTTTCCAAAAAACTGTGTTTTTGCTACTTGTATACATTGGGGAAAAAAAAAAAATAAATAAATAAATAATAATAATAATAATAGTTTTCTTTGCAGATAGATACTTTTCTTTGCAGATAGACACCTATATTCTTTTGAATATATTTGTATATAAAATGATTATACCTACATACTCTAACAATGTTTGTGTCAGTTAAACAACACGTTTTTTGGGGGGGGGTGGGGTGGTAGAATGGGCTTTTTAAAGGTATATCACATACAGAAAGCACGTTCTAATTGCAACAAATAAATTTTACATCTTTTAAGTAATCAAAAAAGTAGGTAGAAATTTTACTATAATCATTTTATACATATATGTTGAAAATAAATTATCTATCTTTCAAAAAGTTATTTTTTTACAATGTGTACAAGTAGTAAAAACCCACGCAAAGTTGAAATTCAATTTGAATCTGTGTTAAAGTATGTGTTATCAATTAATTTCAAATTGACTCGGTTCTAATTTGAATATTTTCACGCAATCTCTTTTTATAGGTTCAAAATTTTAAAAATATATTGCAAACAAGAAAATCGATTTTTTAAGGTTTGAAACTGATCGTGATCACTACACTAAAATGTTGAATTCTGAAAAGGATTCTCTTATCATAATAAGAATTTTTGATAAATTAGAAATTCATTAATCTCTCGAAAAATTCATTTGAAAAAAAGAATCTTGTCTTTAAAATAAATAAGATATGAACACTCATTCTGAAGCACAGTATATAGCATACATTCCGGTCAAGTAGTGATTACACACACACACACATAAAGGGGAAAAAAGGTCTATATAATTGCTGTTTATCTTCAAAATATGCGAAATAATTTCGATTTAAAGCTTCCCTAAACATGGCGTAATCATGTAAAGAACAAAATGGGTTTAGACAAAAAAACTTCTTATCTCTTCATTTTTTGGATATAATAAAATATTTTACTAAAGAATGCATTCACATACCACACACAAGGGAAAAAAGGACTACAATTCTTGTTTATCTTCAAATATGTGAGATAATTCCGATTTAAAGCCTCCCTAAATATGGCGCCTCCCTTTCTCCATTTAATCATTTGGATTCTCCTTTCAGGTACGTAATCATGTAAAGAACAAAATGGGTTTAGACGTTTAGAGAAACTTTTTCTTTCTTCATTTTTCGGATATAATAAAATGTTTTACTAAAGAATGTATTCACACACCACACACAAGGAAAAAAAAAGGTCTACAATTCTTGTTTATCTTCAAAATATGTGAAATAATTCCGATTTAAAGCCTCCCTAAATATGGCGCCCCCCCCCCCCTCCCTCCTCCTCCTCTCCATTTAATCATTTGGATTCTCCTTTCAGGTACGTAATCGTGTAAAGAACAAAATGGGTTTAGAGAAACTTTTTCTTTCTTCATTTTTCGGACATAATAAAATATTTTACTAAAGAATGCATTCACACACCACACACAAGGGGGAAAAAAAAAGTCTACAATTCTTGTTTATTGTCAAAATGTGTGAGATAATTTTGATTTAAAGCCTTCCTAAATATAGCGCGCCCTCTCCTCCATTTAATCATTTTGAGGGTCCTGTCAGGTACGTAATCATGTAAGGTACAAAATAGGTTTGAGCTATCTCTAGAAACATTTAGAGAAATTTTTCTTTCTTCATTTTTCGGACATAATAAAATATTTTACTAAAGAATACTTTCAGACATACACAAGGGGAAAAAATCTACAATTTTTGTTTATCGTCAAAATATGTGAGATAATTTCAGTTTAAAGCTTTCCTAAATTTGGCGCCCCTCAGCTACGGCGCAATTAATTAGTCAAAAGAATTTGGCGCTCCATAAGGAAGTGGGAGAGTTGAATAGGTGGTAGTCCTTTTCCAGTTAAGGTAATCTGAGCCTTTAGCTTAAAGAGATTTCTTTAAGGAACGCATACTAACATCCTATGTCCCTCTGATATGTTCATCATAAGTTCTTTGCATTTTACTCAAATAAAGAATAAAGAAGTCACTGCATGTGAAAGTTTAGCGCCTTTAAGCACAAAGAAGGTCCCCTGCCCAGCAGATCTACCTAGACCCAACGGATGATTCGCACCTGGTTATAGAAAATGTAAAAAAAAAAAAAAAAAAAAAAAAAGTAGAATCCAAAATTATTTATCGGCACCCCCCGTGACTAGGTGCCTCGTGCAGTGGCACACTTCGCACACTCCTTGGGCCGGCCCTGATAATCATAAAAATTTTTTTTGGTTAATTGTAAGCTTTATAAAGTCTACAATGATCTCTTTCCAATATTTTAGACGATATTCTTTTCATCCTTTCTATCAGTGGTTTTTCTTAAGATATTAAGATTTCTTATTTTTTATTTTATTATATCTGAAAGCTGAAACTTATGTTTCCTAACACTTTTAAAAATTTGTCATTATTTTAAAATGTAACAACAACACACATAATATCTATTAAAATGTAACTAGACAGTATCTGATGAGGAACTTTTGCTAAGAATTTCTTTTTTTGGCTGAATTAATTATATTATTGAGGCAATTTTTAGGCCGAACACAGACGAATATTTTTTCAGAGTAAAATAATGCTTTCAAAAATTAAAAATTTGTATATAAATAATTTTTAAAAAGAAAACAATATATATACAAGAATTGTGCATATAGTGCATACTATATTTTGTTTTTAGGCAAAAATAAGTTCATTATTCGGTGGCTGAATAGGCCGAATGTTCGGCTGTAACTTGGCCGAATACTCGGTATTCGGTTATTCGGCCAAACCACTATTCGTTGCATCACTATTCAGTATGATAACTGTGGCAAAACTGTGAGAAACTCAAAGCTGTTTTTACATAGATGGAAAGGGAAATGAGTGATATCAGAAACTGAATTTAAGGGACATCAAAAAAACTTTAAGAAAGAAATGAATATAAATTTAAGAAGATAGAAACGTAAAAAGATACTTTAAAACAGAAAGTAAGTATGTTTTAACAGATTAAAGTAAATAAAGATGATATTAAATAAAGTAAAAGAAACTGGATAAAGTAAAAAGGTAAGTATGTTTTAACCAAATAAAGTAACTGACTAAAGTAAATAAAGGAATAAAGTGAAAGTAGGGTAAATGTTATAAAGAGTGAACAGTGATGAGAATAAGGGCTTGTAATGCTAACATTGAGAGCCTTAAATGAGTGATTCAGGTTGCAGCAGGCTTACTGTGCCGCATGACTAGAGCAGAAGTTCATTTCGTGTCTGCTCTTTCCGGTAAGGGAAAAACCACATGACCTTACCTACGATTCAGTTGGATGCTAAATGCGAGCTGCTGATGAAGCGCAATAGAGAAAGAAATGCGGAACTAGGTAATTTCTCGAGACTTTGGCGTGCACATTTTTTCCACGGACTTTCGGCTTTTAAAAACGAAAACAAAAATATTGATAAGATTCTTATATAGCACATTTGATTATAATAAACAAGACCTTTGGTTTCAATATAAACAGTTTTGCAACTGGTTTACATCAAAAATAGATCAAGCCATAAATTCCCACTCTGCGTATGATCCCAGGGCTCTCTTAAAATTTGCAATTTTAGAGCTGAAGTCCAAATACCGTTGGATCAGAAGATTTTTAACATTTGGCTATATCAGTCCGAATTTCAGAAGCTGTTTGTGAGAGCTGGGGCTCATTGATAAGTGACATAATGGTGAAAAGACCAACAGCAAAGGATGGAAATATATAGGAACACAACTGATATAAGAGCTTTTGTTATGTTAAATGGTCCTCCACCAGAATACAAAAATACTATTTTATTTAATTTTAAGTAACATTTGATATTATCACATCTGTATATAATTTTTGATATTATCATATTGCATCAATCTTTTCAAAAATTTTAGAAATTTGTGTGCATGTTATTTTTACTGTTATTCTGTTTTCTAAATTCACAGAAATTTTGGCAAATTTTATGAAAGAATTTTCAGACAATGCTGTTAAAAATTTTGAGGACAAAAGTAAATTATTTTTAAAAGTACTTTCTTTTTATGTTAATCACAAATACTTGGGGGGTACATGTGATGTAATGCAAGGGATTGAAAAGATGGCATTTGTCCTGAGCTCTGCAGACTGTTTTTAAAGTTTCTACTTGTGTTGCAGACTGCAGAAAAAAATTCTGCTGCTGGGCTCATGATGATTCCTGGGCTGGTGCATGTTAAAAATTGTTTTAAAATGCTTTGTAAGCATTTTCTGAAAGATCCCTTAACCCCAAAAATGGAAAGTGCTGAATAATAACTGCAAATTTAGTGCATTAAAGAACAAAAATTAATTCATGAATATGCAGGAAATTTCTTTTTTGAGACAAAATTGATTGTATGATTTTTAGGATGAAGGGTGTAAGGAAGACGGGTTGTGTTTTTAGGTTCCTATGTTTCTGTTATTGCTATTTTTACTGTATTTTCAAACAAAACAATTTTGCGAATGCCAATTAAATAATTTCTTTTCAGCGATTGAAAAATAAAAAGCACGAAAATAGAATACCGTAGAATTCACAGAGTGCTCACTCTGTGAAATTACTGGTCTCTAACTAGAGAAATCTCAAATCCCAGCATACTAGAACTTTTCTGGGATGGGTCTCCTAATACACAGTAAAAACACTGGACAGCAAGATTTTTCTTTATTTTTTATTCAGTACCGGACTCTATAAACTCGGCCCCTAAAATAGAGCCGTACCCGACTTGACCAGACAAAATGAATTCAAACTTTTGAAACCTGCCGGGTCAGCAGAATTAGTACAGTTTTTGTAATGAGCCGGGTCGGGCGATAAACAAAATAAACAGTCCTGACCAATATAATAAATTAAGTGGGCCGACTTCCGCAATAGAAATATTGGACTATTTTGCTCGCGCAAAAACACCAGCTCGTTATTGCAAATCCTAAGAAAGAAATTTTTTTTAAATATGTTGTTCGCATTCCATTATTTTTAAATGATCTTTTTTTGTATTGGATAGCTGAGGTTAGTCTCTACAAAGAGTCATTTTTACTTTTTCGATTGTGTTTAGAGGTTTTTTTTTTTACTAGAATACTTTCACTTTCGAAACTGATTCCGAAAATCAAAGTATACTACAAAAAAAATCTGTAAACAAAATCGAAAAAGGGTCTTTTTAGAGATCGACCCCAGCTATTCGACGTTTAAAAAAAAAAATCATTTAAGCATATTGAAATGCGAACCATGTATTTAAAAAAAAATTCTTCCATAGGATTAACATTAACGAACAGGCATTTACCCTTGAGTGAAGTAGCCGAAGCATAGGGGAAAAAAATCGGCCCGGCCCGTACAAAAAATAAATAAATTAATTAATTAATGGCCCGGCATAAAAGCTAAAAGTTTGGCCTGGCCCGGAAAACATTTAAAATCTCGGCCCGACCCGACTGTATTTCTTCAAAACATTGGTTTTTACGCTGATATGGTTAAAAATTGTTTCATACAAAGAGTTCTCAACAAAAATACTTATTTTATCTTTTTTTTCATGTTTATAATCTTTATTTTTAAAGAAGTGCCTAATAAAATCACTCAAGTATGCATTTATAAAAAACTAACATGTAATTTTGTTATCTCTTGACTCAACAAAAAGATAAACACATTGATTTCAAATTCACTCCATCTCCTCGGACCGAACGTTCTGTGACACACTGATCTATGACCTTGACGTGTAATAGTTTCAGTTTTGTTTTTTTGAAAAGAACTTTGAATGCTGTAGAAAAAAAGAGGTAACGAGATAAGAGATTTTTTTTAATGCAAAGTGGATTCGTGGATTTTCTTCTCTTTCCTTAAACTTATTAATTATGATGATAATTATTATGATGATAATTATTATAAAGATATATATCATAACTTATGATGAAATGGAAAGTCTAAATTCTGAGCAAGAAATATTTTTAAAACTTACAAAATTATTTTAAAAAATGAACAAGAAAAGATGCGTATGTAGCAAATAAAATCTGCCTCAAACAGAATCAATGAAACAGTTATCAATAGGTGAACTGCTGAAAGAAAAGAAAAGAATAAAAGAGAGTTTCTAGTTATCCTAAAGTGGTTTCGGCAGTGTGAGATCTGCACGGGCCGGCCCATACTCTTTTCTGAAGGTTCTGTCCGTGCCGGGTTAGGGCCTTACTTTTTTCCTGAAAGATCGGGCCGGGCCGCACCTAACTTATTTTTTCTGTACAGAGCCTGGACTGGTTTCATTCCTAGTCTTCACGATCCAAAATTTTCAGTCCTGGTTTTGACAAAGCCCGTATGAAAATCATTGTCTCGTTGTGGCCTAGTCCGTTCAAAGGTCAGTAAAATTAGGCCTGGACCAAAAATGTTTGCAAAAAATGCATACATTTTTAAATCGCCATTATTCTACAATTAAACATTAAAATTTATTCTTTTTAAAGAGTTGTAGATTTCATACGCTTATTAAAATATAGTAAAACGAGTGAAAAGAACCTGCCTATGACGGAATCCTGTTTTAAACTGAACAACGTGTTGAGGATCTTGTCTATAACGCTTTTTTTCTCTTTTTTATACAATTCCGTCTTGCAGATTTTACTGTATAACATTTTTCAGATTTTTAACACTTCAATACATAGAATATGGATTAACAATAGTAATGATAACTGAAACATTTACATACAAGAAATAGAGATTCATTAAGAAAATAAATATCACAGCCTACGGCACTTCATCAACATTTTGTAGAAATTCACTCGGGCTGGGCCAAGATTTTAACTTTTTTCCAAGTCAGTCTCGGGCCGAACTTTTAGCTGTTATATTGGGTTGGGCCGGGCCGAACTTTTAAATTTTTTACCTTGTCGGGCCACTATTTCTTTTGTATGGGCTGGACCGAACTTTTAATTTTTGTATCGGGCTGGTCCGTTTCGAATTTTTTCTGCGAATTGGGCAGTCCCGGACGAATTTTTTTCTACGAGTCGGGCAGTCCCGACCTAGAAATTTCGGCCCGTGCAGACCTCTATATGATATTTCAAGACCTCTAAAATCCGGAAAAGCCGCTGCCGAAATGATTCCGGAATTTAGATTGTACAAATATCAGCTCCTTGGGTGCGGCGCTTACGTCGATAAACTTTTTTTTTTAAACAGATTTTCATTGGTGCAGCGCTTACGGTGGGTGCAGCGGTTATTCCCGAAAATACGGTAATGAAAATTGGGTGAGCTCAGGTCACACGAGCCTATATATGTTGGTGCCAGAGTCTGTATATCATGTTCCTACCTAAAACTGCTGCTGAGATATAGCAAAATGGCCTAAAACTTTCGATATCCCCTTTAACCCACTTGGGAATTGAATTTCAAAAAATCCTTTCTTAGTGCATCCCTATTGTGTATTATAAATATATACTAAAGACTTCAAGTTTCTATCTTCAATAGTTTAGTCTATGTGCTGATAAATCAGTGAGTCAGTCATTCAGGATGAAGCCTAGGTATAGAAATTGCGGTACCTGTGTTAAGGACATTACAAATTTAATGTTATAATTTGAATTTGAAGGGTCAAGTTAGCTCATGCACCTAAGCCTAAAGAAGTTAATTCCGCACTTGAGAAACCATGTTACAGATGTTCTAAAAATCATAATCCAAAATTCTGCCCTTTTAAATCTGCAGAATGCCATTTTTGCCATCGATTAGGTTATCTCAAAATTTGTTGTAGAAATCGAAAATTTGGAATGAAAAGTGAGAAACAGTTTAAGAACAGAAAAATTAAAACTGTTCAGGAATAATATTGTTTGAATTTCATGGACGACAACTCCAATAATGTGTCACGGGTAAAATCGGTTAAAATAAATGGTGTAAATATACAATTTGAAATTGACACCGGTGCGGCTCATACTATTGTAAGTAAATGTGTTGCTAACAAATTGTTCTCAGGTAAGCTGCCTTTAATTAAATCTAAAATTAAGTTACAAACTTATACTAAAGATTCTCTAACTGTTTTGGGGGAATTAAAAGTAAATGCTGTTGTTGATGAATATTGTATACCTGATTTAAGAATATTAGTAATTAAAGAGGAGGGTCCGAGTCTAATCAGAAAATCTTGGTTAAAAACATCAAAATTATTTTGGCCTAATGTAAATATGATTAAAAACATTTCGAAAGATGATTTAATTAGAAATTTTCCTAATGTTTTTGCTGACGGGATCGGGACAATCAAGGGTCCTCCTGTGTCAATAAAATTGAAAAAAGATGCAAAACTAGTTTTTCTTAAGTCTCGACCACTTCCTTTTGCGTTAAGAAAAGCTGCTGATGTAGAATTGGAACGATTAACTAATGAGGATATTTTGAAACCTGTTGATCATTCAGAATGGGCTAGTCCTATAGTAATTGTTCCTAAACCTAATGGTTCTATTAGAATATGTGATGATTATAGAGCAACAGTTAATGCAAATACTGAAAATGACAATTATCCTCTTCCTAGAATGGAAGAATTATTTTCTAAATTATCAGGTGGAAAATTTTTTACTGCTTTTGATTTAAAAGATGCGTATTTACAGCAACCTGTAGATAACGAAAGTAGTAAAATTTTGACTATAAATACATATAAAGGTTTATTTAATGTGTTTGGTATTTGGGGTAAAATGTGCTGCTGGTATGTTCCAAAGAAAAATTGAACATATTTAAAAAAAATTTGAATATGTTGGTGTATTTTTAGATTATGTTATCATTAGTGCTAGTAATGAATCAGAACATTCTGAAAGAGTTGAAAATGTTCTGAAATGCTTTTATGAGCATGGTATAAGATTAAATAAAGAAAAATTAAAATTTATGGTTTCGGAAGTTTTTTATTTAGGACATAAAATATCTCAGGAAGGAATTAGACCTATTCCAGAAAAAGTTAATGCTACTTTGAATGCTCCTATTCCAAATAATGTGTCACAATGGCGTTCATTTTTAGGCTTAATTTCTTATTATAGAAACTTCCTGCCTAATATTTCAGATGTTTTAGAACCTTTACATAGATTATTAGATAATAATGTAAAACTGGACATGGTCAGAAAAGCATGAAAAAGCGTTTCATAAAGTTAAACAATTATTATGTACATCTCCTGTTTTAGAATTATATGATGATATAGTTTTAAACTGTGATGCTTCTGAATATGGTATAGGGCCAGTTTTAAGCCACATTGTTGAGGGTAAAGAGAAACCTATTGCTCATGCTTCGAGAACTTTAAATAACACTGAAAGAAATTATGAAATGATCGATAAAGAAGCTTTATCTGTAATGTTTGGTGTCACTAAATTTCGCCAATATTTAGCTGGAAAACATTTTAAGATTATAACAGATCATAAACCTTTAATTAGATTATTTGATCCTATTAAAAAGGTACCTGATACATTATCACCTAGAATGCTGAGATGGTCATTAATGTTAACTGGGTATGATTATACAATTGAGTATTGCGAAGGTAAAAATAATAAAAATGCTGACGCATTAAGTAGATTACCTCTCCCAGAAACTGTAAATATAGTAAGTAATCCTGCTGAAATAATGTTTGTTTCAAATAATGATAATTGGCCTATTACTTCTAAAACTATTGCAAAGTGGACAACTGAAAATCCTGTAACTAAACAAATTTTAGAGTGGGTGTTACATGGGTGGCCGTGAAAGGTTAAACCAGAAGAATATCAACCATATTTTCGTAGAAGGGAGGAAATTTCCTGTCTAGAAAATTGTCTATTGTGGGGACATAGAGTGATCATACCAGAGGAAGGCCGTGAATATATATTAAAATTACTGCAATCTGTTCATCAGGGTATATCGAGTATGAAAGCGAAAGCTAGGGGGGTAGTTTGGTGGCCAAATATGGATAAAGAAATTGAACAAATGGTAAATTCTTGTAATAGATTTCAGATGTTTGTGAGGGATAGGGCCGGCCTAAGGCGTATGCGAAGTGTGCCACCGCACGGGGTGCCAAACAGATGAAAGGGCGCCTATAAGAGCACCGATAAAAATTCTTTTATATTTTGCGTTTTTTCCTTCATCTTTTACATTTTCTATAGCTAGGCTGAGGCCAGCTCGAGAAAGGATTCTTCGTTCTGTTTAAAAAGGAATTCAAGGGCGCCAAATTTTCGCATGTAGACATCGGCTTTTGTTCTTTATCTGAATGAGAAAAGAAACAGAATTACGAACACCAGAAATCACCTGATTCAAATCTGCTTCCCTTGCGGGATGCTAATTAATTTCGACTTTGACATATTCATAGTGAATTCTATCACTTCCGGCTATTTAAGCGCATTTTTCTAGAGTCTTCTTATCCCACAGGGAATCTGAGACTGCCCCCAGATAACCAAAAAAAGAAACCGTTAGGAGCTAAAAGGGGCAGAAATTTTAAAATAAAAAGCAGGCGTCTTTGAAAAAGCTTTTCTTCTAGCAGTGTCTTCTGGATGTGAGCTCATCTTTTTCTGGAAATAGTCAATCGCGTTAGTGTCAGAAATTTTGCCAAAAATGAAAAATGAAAAAAAGGGCATGTAACCAAAAATATATAGGTAAATAATTCTTATTAAAATGACCGCAGTATCGAGACAATACAATTCGGTTATTAGTTTATTAAACTGCTGTAAATTGAATATTTAATAGCTAAAAATGAATCAAACCAAACATTTTTCAAGTATAGCTTGATTTGCTTCAATGAGTAATTTTCGTGCGAATGTGAAACATAGTATGTAGAAGTTACAAAGCATGCTTGTAGTATTTCAAAATTATCAGTTCTTGAAATTACGAAGGACGTTGCTGCTCCCTAAACTCAGATCGGCGAAACAAGGGCCTATATGGCACTCCGATGTGTGAAGCAAAGATTTAGATGGTACCCCTATAACATGCTTTTAGCCACGATTTCTACTTATTAAGAAAACAATTTTGGTGTTTGAGGTGGAAGTGGGTGTTTTAGAGTTGAGAGCCCAGTGGCAGAAAGTTTTGTAGCTGTCTGCGACAAGCTTTTAAAATTTCATAATCTGTCTGCAAATTTTCCGTGTAATTTTAATGAATAAATAATACATTAAACTAGGAATTTTTTTTATCCTTTTATTTAAAACATGATAAGCATGATGCAATGTCATTAATTTTGCTTATAACTTTTCATCATCTAACTTCTTGTAGGATTTCTAAAATGGGAAGGATAAGCAGTATCATACATAGACAATAAAGATGCTTTTAAAAACCTTCAGAAATTTCAGAGCTGATTTGTTCTTTCTTAGATTTGGGAATGTTCAGCTTTTTTAAATATGTTTTCCAAATTTTTAGCGCAGGGTAATTCTCAATAAATATTTTGACAAGGGTGGCATCCTTGAAAATGTGTGTTCAAGTTTTTTTTTCACCATTTCACAATCACACACACCACATTCAACCTTCAGGCATGCTATAGGCTCAGCAAAAAAAAAAAAAAAAAAAAAAAAAGCTGAACTTTCATGGCCTCATGCGCGAAAAGCACTTATTTTTTTTCTACAACACTTTGATGTAATTTTTTCTTTCAATTCTTCCACGAAATTCGTGGGTTTTTTTACAGATCTTCTGGTGAAATTTGCATTCTTTCTGCGATCCTTTGACGAATTTTACGTCTTTTTGCGATCCCTTGACGAAATTATTCGCATTTATTGCAGCGGTCTTTTGAGGAAATTAGCATTTTTCATAATTCTTTGACGAAATTCGCGTTTTTCCACTGCCTTTTGACGAAATTTGCGTTTTTTTCGCGATTTTTTGACGAAATTTGCATTTATTCCACGATCCTTTGACGAAATTGCGTTTTTTTTTTTTCATGATCCTTTGACGTAATTCGCAATTTTTCCGCGATCTTCTGACGAAATTCGCGTTTTATCTGCGATCCTTTCATGAAATGTGCGTTTTGTCCACGATCATTTGACGAAATTTGCGTTTTTCCCACGATCGTTTGACGTAATTTGCATTTTTTCTGCGATCTTTTGAAGAAATTTGCATTTTACCTCGAGCCTTTGACGAAATTCGCGTTTCTTTTCGCGATTCTTTGACGAAGATCGCATTTTTTTGCGATCCTTTGACGAAAATCGCATTTTTTACGTGATCCTTTGCCGAAGTTGGCGTTTTTTCTGCGGAAAAAATGTTCGAAAGCTGCAGACAAATTTTTAAATTGATTTCATTACTGCAGACAAAAACTGTCTGCAAGATATTTTCTTTGTCCGCGACTATGTCGCCGTGTTTCTGCCACTGGGGTTGAGAACTTGGGCAGCTGCCTCTTTTGCCCTTGCGGTAATCAGGTTCTGATCGGAACTAGTGTTTCTTTCAGGCACATATCGTGGAAGGTTGTGCCTCTCCGGCGCAAGACCCCCCCCCCCCCCCCCTACTTGGGAAAATTTTCGAGCAACAGTACAATTCTTTTAGTGTTTAATTATTCCAATATTTATCATCTTAAACGGAGAGGAGGGGGGCGGTCGGAGTGCAGTTGAAGGAAAGGAATTAGACTATTTATATTTTTGCTACAGGCACATATTTTTTCCAAAATCTTCCCACTTCAGAGATTTCGTTCAGCCAGCTCCCATGCCATATTGTTTGAATTTGTGTATTTCCCCAGTTTTCCGAAACATGGTCTGAAAGGAACACTGAGCGGAAAGCCAGTAAAAAATATGTAATTGCATTATAATGATGCACTGTTTCATTCATCATTAGGGATTATTTATTAGTGAAATATAGTCTTTGGCCCATTACACAATAAATAGTATGCAATACTGAAATTAAAATAACTGAAATTTTAAGCAAATATTGTTAATTTAAAAACGAAAATTGCTGAAAATTTAACTAAAATGAAAAAAAAAAAAAAAAAAATTTTTTTTTGAAATCAGATTATGTATTTGATATTGAATCAAAGTTTGTCTAAACCGAAAGGGAACTATTCAATATTACAGAGATTCTTCATTATTTTGTGAAATAATTTGCACCTTAAGGCTCCGCTGCACTGAAACACCCCGATCGCGAAATCCCATGTTAACCTATGGGAAAACTTTGAAGCGCGATGACTCATTACCTAATATAATTATTAAAATACCTTTTTCACCATCAGAAAGTAGATGTCAGATGCCGATGATGTGCGTTTTTAAAAATTATCTTCGTAAATTTTAAGTAGATAAAAAATCGCTATAAATTTTGAAATTTCCATTTGATTAAATTTTATCATTTTCTTAAAAATACTTAAAATTTACATCGACAATTTTTATAAACGCACACCATTGGCATCTGATGTCCACTTTCTGATGGTGAAAATGGCATTTTAATAATTATATTAAGTAATGAGTAATTTGGCTTCAAAGTTTTACCATAGGTTATCATGGGATTTCGCGATCGGGGAGTTTCAGTACAGCGGCTCCTTAAGTACTGGAAGAACGAAATCTTCTTAGGGGTAAGGTTTCTTTGGAATAATACTGTTCTAAGCATTTTTATTATATATACATACTTATGTCCAAGCGCAATTTTTCTGTTTAATTTATTATTTAAAATTAAGGGGAAAAAGTAAATTTCATAGCCCCCTTTTTAAAATTATCTACGATGACGAAGATTTTTCGAAAGGGTGGGGCAAAGGCCTTTCCGTGCCCCCCCTCCATCCCACCAGCGCCCATGACATGCACTTTTTTATCTGTAAATCTACTAAACAGAACTTGATAGTAATATTACTTTACTTTGATTTCTCATTAACAGGAGCAACAAAGAGCTCGATGAATAAATCAACATAAGCTTGACAATGTAGAATTGTAAAAGTAGAGCCTATTTAAAAAAAAGAAAAAAAAAATTATTTGTACATAAATTTTATTTTGGTATCGTCTTGAAAAAATCTTTCATTTAATACATTTATCGTTAAATAACTTTTTTTCCCTCTAGTGTCCGATATGTTGATTTTTTTTTTATGATGTCCTACACCTACGATTTTATAATGACACTTTCTTTATCCACTTTCAGTGCGTCGCTAAAACGTGTGCTTAAAAATTTTCTTTGGGATGATTTGTTTGCTTCTAGCGTGAGCACCAGTAGAACGAAATCCAGGAAACTTTTTTTTTTTTTTTTTTTTTGGAGGGGGGGGGGGGGGGTACATTTTTTGTTAATCATATTCCTTATTATTATAAATACAACTCTTATTATCAATCATAGTTTTTTTTTTTTTAGTGCTGAATTAATTTAGGTTACTTAAAAAAATAAATTTTAGTGAGTTTTTTTTTTTTTTGGTGGTAAATATTATCACAGAGATTGAGAACCATTCAAAAAATGAAAAGAAAGAATAGCATATTTATGTTTCCGGAATTAGCTGATGAGAAAACTAGGTTTTCCATTCTTTCGAAAGTTTTCACCATGAAAAGTGAGCCTTTTACGAAAATCGATATTTAAATATGAAATTTATTCGTACTTTTTATGTACTAAATAACGAGACAAGATTGCAGTTTTCATCTTTCATATTTGCTATTTACTAGTAATTCTGCTTCTTTATTTAGTAGCATTCCAAACAGTATTCTTATAAAAAAAGTTTTTTTTTTTAATTAATTATTATTGTTATTTTTGTCCAATACCATGTGCTGCGGCCTTGTGTTTTACTTTTGTATCGTAATTTTACACATTAAGACTGATAATTACTCTAAAATTGAAATTTCTCTGATTTTGCAATTTACCAAATACAAACTCAAAGATGGGGTTAAATTTAGAATCTTTTATCAGTTTTTGAAACAGTTTAAATTAATATCTTAAATAATTAGTAATAGTATGTATAAAAAGTACGAATATTTAAAAAAAATTAAGACCGAAAGTCAAGCAATTTTTCTTGTGTGTGTGTGGGGGGGGGGGGGGGTATGGATGCTCGCACGGGTGCCAAAATGTCCTTGGGCCGGCCCTGGTGAGGGATTGTCCCAAAATGTAACCCTTGAAATGGAAATCTGAACTGCCCTGGGAATGGTCCATATAAATCATGCCGGTCCTTTTGAAGGTAAAATGTTTTTAATAGTAGTCGATTCTTATACTAAATGGTTGGAGGTAGAAGTAGTACCCAGGTCTGATAGTAAAACTACAATTAAGGTATTAAGGAGAATTTTTGTTACATTTGGATTACCTGTTGAATTGGTTAGTGATAATGGTCCCGCGTTCACAAGCGATGAATTTGAGGAATTTCTTAAAAATAATTAAATTAAGCATATGGCTATTTCACCTTATCATCCGTCTTCGAACGGACAAGAGGAAAGTTATGTGCAAACTGTGAAAAATTGTCTTAGAAAGCTAGATAAAAGTGACATAACATTGTCAATTTCACGATTTTTGTTAGAAAATCGTTCTACTCCTCATTCAGTGACTGGTAAAACTCCTGTTGAATTAATGTTTGGAGGCTAGTTCGAACAGCCCTTCACTTGGTATTACCATCAAAACCTAAAATACAGCAACCCCTGCACAAATATAAGCTTCATGATTTAGTTTTTGTTAAAAATTTTAGAAAAGGGGAGAAATGGGTAAAAGGAAAAATTATGAAATTATTGGGGAATAGATGGGTTTTAGTAAATAGATGTGACGGAATATTGTGTAAGCGTCACGTTGATCAGGTGAGACGTAATAAAGAGATAAGTTATGAAATACCAGAGAGAGTTGTAGAGATAAATCGAAATGATAAACTAATGTCAGACAAAGTTGAAAATATAAGACATAGTGGTAAAAATTACAGTAATTATAATAGGTATGAAAGGGTTAACCAAAACCGTTTTTCAGGAATTAATGGGAAAATAAAAGAACAGCTTAATAATGATGATACTATAGAACCAAGCCAATCTCAGCCTTCGCATGATATTGTAACAGGCACAGTTGTGAGCAATAAAAATGACTTTACAACAGATAAAACTTTTGACTAAAAACAATGACGAGGACTGTAAGAAAAGTGCTGCAGTTTGAAGAAGTCATAGAGCAAGATTGCCTGTAGTTTGTTTGAACTATGAGGGGAGGGGTTTCATATCCCAACCAAACAAGAACCCCAATTAGTAGCGATTTGTATTAACAGATGGCAGCACTACACAGTCTGATTGTAAGGTTTCGCATGTAACCAGAATATTCCACGCAGTTGTAAGAAATGACTTGTTCTGAGAGCTGCGTTTTAGCAGCTGTTGTATATATGTAAATAAAAACTATAAGTAATCTTATAGTTATGCCTTCTTCCTTAGTTAAGAATAATAATAAGAGTGTGGCGATATAAAACAAATTTAATGTTATAATTTTAATTTTAAGGTCATCTTTAAAACTTAAACATGTACTATTTTCAAGGACTTGGGGACCATCTCTGAGAAACAAAATGAAAGATTCATCAAAGTACCTATTTACTTTGATTATTGCAGTTAATTTATCCAGCAATATTTTCTCACTAATCAGAACATACATTGAATGGAAAAAACTGCAAAAGATCCACTGCCAGCTTTCTTAAAAATCCAATATACATAAACAGTCAATGTAATAATGTACTATGTTATTCTTTTTTTTTTTTTTTTTTTTTTGTATTATTGTTAGAAAGTATATATTACAGCTTGATTTGAAATTTTTAAAAAAAGTTTATCTAATTTTCAAGAACTCCCATTAACATAAACATGCAAGCTAATTTTATAATGATAATTGAGAAACAAGTCAATTTTAATTCTGCATTACTACAATCCTTTTGGTTATTTATGTTAGCTTACAAATTAAAAAAAAAAAAATTACTGAAGTTTTTTTTTTTTTTAAATTGATTTTTAGAATGCATGTAAATAGTATGTAATGAATTTAAACTATAACAATTCAAGAGTTCAATTATTATTATTATTATTATTATTTTTTTTGTATTAGTTAAATCAAACTAAAACTGGCAAAACTAAAGTTAATTGCATTAAATTTTTTTAAACAAGTTCAATATGAAACATTTTTATCTTAAAGAGTGTTTGACATAAAGTATTTTTTGAAATTTTATTTCATCACCAACCAGTGATAATTCGCCAAATATCGGAATTTTCATTATTTTTTTACGGATGCTCTACCGAGTTTCTGCCAAAAAATATTTTTTTAAACATATCTAAACTTATGAGTAGAAAATTCCATAATTTTTTCAGATTTTTCGGAGTATGCCATACTTCTTCCTTGTTGACACTATCCGTATCCATATATATGTTTGAAACATAGTTGTGCTGAATATTTTTGACTTCCACCTTCTACTATTCTTCCATGTTTATTGTGTCTACTACACCAGGTTGCTTATAATCTGCTCATGATGGAAGAGAACTATCCTTATTTTTTGGTTTTATTATAATGGAAAGCTGAAGGAGCAGCCCAAATTATCAAATAAAATGTTGAAAAGTTTTTTTTGGCAATTTGATGTTTATTTACCAATTAAAATTAATTTATGCAACTGTGTTTTTTACTGAAGCACCATTTATTTATTACATAGCATTCTTATATGTAACTTAATATTTATTTATTTTTAGGTTGAATGTAAAAAAGCTGAACCTAGAACAAATCCTAGATCTCTCACTCAATCTTTTGATTTCTCAAAGAATCAAAATGGCTATATTAAGCATCTTCAGTTTGATCAAATGATGCCTACTCATCAAAGTAACTGGAACTCTCCTATTAACCAAGCTTTGTTTAGCTTACAAGGTAGATATTTAATTTAATTAATATTTTTAATGTTCATTATCAGCAGACACAAAAACAAATTAAATTACTTTACTTAATTGTGTATTACTACTAAAGGATGTTTATATAGAAACTACTTAACAAAAAAAAAAAAAAAAAAAAAAAAAACACTACTATTTGAAATGGTCTTGATATATTGTCTTCCCAATCTGCTTTGATTTCCCATTTAAAAAATAAATAAATAAATAAACCATTTTTAACTACATGATAATTCCAATGTTATTTGCATTGACACTAAAATGTTACTGGTAGCTGATAGTGCTGAAATCTCGTTGGCGATTGACAACAAAAAATAGTACTTTTCCGGTATAGGGGACTTGGTGCTTTTTTTAAAGAGTTTTGTGCAATTCGGGCTTCAAAAAGTAATTTGTTGCCAAATGATATAAATAGTTATGAAAACAAAACATGAACTTTTAGGCTTGTTTTATAAGAATTTATATATATCTATATATTTATTGTCCATAATTAAATGGCCCTGCTTTAAAGTTGTCTACAAACAAAACTATTGCTCACGAAGTTGTCAAATTTGGCGAAATACATAATAAAGGGATGGGAATTTGTTTACACTAAAAAAATATAAATAAAAATAGTTCAAAATTTTGCCACCAGAGGGCTATTTTTAATAAATTACACATTTAGCATTAAGATAGATTAGAAATTTTATTTATTAACTTAACCTTATTCTAAAGAAAGTATTTCACATCACGTTCCTAGCATTCCCCAGAACATACTGCGGTCAACTGTGGAACATGCTATCTTATGATTCCAGGGGGTATCTGAAAATGATGAAAGTCATGCAGAACAATGTCATGTTTGGTTATAACAAAATTTGTTAAACTATCGTAAATGTATGCTAAATGTGTAATTTGTTAAAATAAGGCTTCCTATTTTTTTTTTTCGCTCAAACAAATTCCCATACTTTTATTATGTCCTCCAAAAAATTTCACAACATTCTGAACAATAGTTTCGTCTGTTGACAACTTTAAAATAGCGTCGATTAATTATGAACATCCTATAAATAAAATTTCTAAGCTATCTTAATGCTAAATGTGTAATTTATTAAAAATCGCCCTCTGGTGGCGAAATTTTGAACTATTTATATTTATGTATTTTTTATCTTAAATAAAGTCCCATCCCTTTATTATGTCTTTCCCAAAATTTCATAACTTTATGAGCAATAGTTTCGTCTGTAGACAACTTTTAAAGTAGGGTCTTTTAATTATGGACACCCTACCCTGCATATAATGTAAAATATATTATTATTGTTGTTTTCTATATGCCATTTACTTCTGTTTGTATATAAAAATAGATAAATGTTTTTTTTTTTTTATATTGTATAAATATTGAAAAATATTGGTTGTGTATATGAAACAGTCAGGGGTCTGTCCAGACTTTTCTCACAGTGTCCTGTTTTTGTGAAATTGTGAACAGCTTTTTTATTCGTGAAAAATCTAGTCATAATTTTGTGAATTTGAAATAATCATCATATTCAGGTTCTTATTATACATTTTAAAGAAGACATAAAATACATATATTTTCTTTATATATGCAAAAGTGACTGATCAGATTTTACTTTTAAACGATTTATTTTGTAAAAGGTTGAGTTTGAAGATGGAAAAATTTTTGTGAAAGGTCTATTTTTAAGACAAAGAATTTTGTGAAGGGTCCTGTTTTGAAATGAAAAGTTTCATGAATGGTCCTGTTTTAAAATGAAAAATTTGGGGAAAAGTTCTTTAAAGGACTTAATTTCTTTCAAAACAGATCCCTGACAGTGATAAGGTTGCCAGAAAATATGTTGCCAAATTTCCCTCTCTCGCCAAGGTCATTTTTTCTAACTTGCCGAGGCCCGAATACTGGAAAAGTACCCCAAAAATATTCATTAACCCAAGGGAACAGGAACACCAATCTAAAAATCCCATAAAGCTTAATATAGTATTATGAGCTGAAAAATCCAAAACCCCCCTAAAATATTGATAACAATGTAAACCTAACAGTGGAAACTAATAATGTGTGTTTTCCAGTTGAATGATTTTTCCAAGTATAAATATTGGCTAATATAGTAATTTAATTGAAATATTAATTTATTATTATTTAATTCAATGAGTTAAAAAAAGGGGGAATAAAAATGTCTTACGTATTAAGTGACGTTGAACTAGATAATCATTGTACTTTTTATTACCTATTACTACAGATCAAACTTAAACGTAGGTGAAAACATTTGCTGGTAGTAGCGACAAACACTGAAGGAGAAACTGAAATGTCAATTTATATAAAAGTTGCTTGAAAGACAAATGAAGAAACAAAAAGTTTTGATTTGGATTTTAACTAATGTTTATTCACATACGATGACAGCAGATCAAACAGGATGACTTGATTAAAAACAATACTCACAAATACAGATGACCATTATGACAGGAGGTGTAAAAACATAACTTGATGCACAATAAAACAACAGCATGAGCAAAAATATCCCATACAACTTATTAATTAAAAACTCAGAAAAGCAGCCATACTATTTGAACTAAAACTATCCATGAACGGCGATGATAACTTCTCGAACGTTCAAGTTTCTTGATATCTTCCCTGGAAGAGAGAAGTAAAAACAAAGCGAAGATTTCGTCTAATAACGAAGTATATATACTGCAGATGGATCAACACGTGAGCGATTTCTCATCACGGGATCCAATGAGCTGCTGGTATTGTTACAGATATGCAAATATTGAATCGATTAAATCAATTCAATTCGATTATAACTAACCTCTGCCGCCATCTAGTGGGGAAACGTTCATTAGCTCGATACTTTACTAGTCTCTCTAAGCATTACGTGGATGGTTTTAGATACGGGAAACGATAAGGCTTAACGATGTTTGTATAAGATAAACATCTGGTAAATAAATTATATAAAAGATATTTAAAGTTAGGATGTCAAGAAAGGGTAAGTAATTATTATATTTAAGTAAATGAAGATAAACTATTAATGTTATTGTAATAAATATGATATGCATAAACAGGGTTCGTTTATATATATCCAATATTTATTTTAAAAATATCAAGATTTCTGATATTTTCATATACTTGATATTTATTTTTAAAATATCAAGATGTGTGATATTTTGTATATTTGATTATTCACTTTCAAAATATCACTGTGCAAAATAATTTTGATATTTTCAGTCAAAACCATGGGTGCAAGACCTTCAGTCTCAGAACTGATTTCAGTCCTGGAGAGATTCCTGACTGATAGTAAATTCCACTTTACATACAGGGGTCAGAGTTGTCCTATAGTTCCTATATATCATATATTTATTAAATAACCTTAAAAAATGTCCTATATTTCTCTAACTGTCCTGTATTTCTCTACTTTCTCATATATTTGATATTAATATCGTCACCTGCTAGTATTTACGATTGTTTCTGCTATTTTGTTTTTGCCGTATTTCTATGCAAGAATAATAGCTCAATCCTGCACACAATGCTCACACTTTTAGCCAATTACAAACGAGAGGGAGGATGTGGTGTACATCGCTGGATTTTTAAACATGCCTTCAAAGACAGGGAGATTAAACGTTGATGTCTGTAGAAACTGCTTAATTTCCTTGGCTTTGGTATTTCTTTTTTAGTTTTTATTTAGTTTTTTGTTTTTTTTGTACTTTCTATTTATTTCTTTTTAGATATGGCATCAGTAAAGAAATGTTTTTGAATGACTTGATGTTTTCATGTGCGTCGCTTTGCTCGCTGAGTTATTTCTAACATTCAACTTGGTTCTGTGCTTCATCGTAATTTAGTTTCTTTTATGATGTATTCAGCTGCTATACATAGTTTTTAATTATTTTATTTTATTTTAATGTAGAAAAGGCATATTTATTGCATTACATTAATGTTAATGACTGAATGTGAACATAGATTGATGAAATTCCGTGAAGCTTGGAAAGATCAGATTGATGTTCATGGGAAAAAAATCAACAAAGAGTGTGTGAAGAGGAAAGATGATTACCACACTTTTTGATCAATGTCCGGTTCCCATCAGCAACAGTAGTTATTCGCAATTAACCCAGCATGCCAAACCAATGAAGCACACAGATAATTCAGAAAAACAAAGCGACCCGTCTCAATCTAGCTTTATGGATTCTACTGGCAGAAAAAGCTTGAGTCTGAATATCAAATTTAAAAAAAAGTGTATGCAGTACTTGGACTATAAATGAGGAAGAGAAGATCTACTGTTCTGTGATTCTGTAGGTAATTCACATGGCACCAAATAATTATTCATTTCAGTCATCAGATGGAATGCGAAATTTATTTTGCAAAATGTTTGCAGATTCTTCTTTGCTACAAGGTATGCAGTTAAGTTCGAAGAAAGTATCATATGCCATATCTCATCATGGCCTTGGCTCATGTTTTTTAAAGCAAATTAGGGATGATTTCAAGCAAAAATCCCCTTTTTTCACTCTCATGTGTGATGAGATATTAAATGACCAGAACTTAAAACAATGACATTTTTGGGAGGTATTCGAGTGAGAAAGTTGATAGTATCACTGAAAAATATATTGGAAGCGAGCTTTTAGGTCATGCAAACTGTAGCAGACATAGCAAACAGCATAATGAATGTTATGAAAGCCTCTAAAATTGAGCTAAATTATTTGCTTATGTTAGGATCAGATGGTCCTTATGTAAATAAATCAGCTTTTAAAATTTTGGATAGAGAAGTACAATCTATAAGAAAATTTGGCTTAATTAGTGTTGGAACCTGTAATTTACATGTTCATAATGCATTTGGCAAGGGTATCTATTGCATGTGAGCCTTTCTCAAACATCACAAATTTCCTTGAAAATATACATTGTTGGTTTGGAAAATTTCCATATCACCGAGAAGACTTAAAAATAATAATGGAAAAATTCATTTTATATTTGTTTTTTAAAATTGTATTTTGATTTAATATCATTAATTAGTGAAAATTTATAATATAGATTATGTGTTAAAAATGTTTTTTATAGCAAAATATTTCAAATAACGTTAGTCCTATATATGTCCTATATTTTATAAATTGATCACTTCTACCCCTGTATATACTTAAATGATAGCGATTTTTTTAGCAAAAACTGTTAATAACTTTCTTTTGTCATAAAAGATCAGTTTTTAGCCATAATTCAAGACAAAAAATCATTTAGCTCATTTCCATTTGTTTATACCTAATACTTGAAAAAATTTTCAGTCTTGGCTTAGACGTACTTCTTGCAGCCATCGTCAAAGCAAGTGCAAATGATATTTTCAACTGTTATTGACTGTGTTATTCTGTAGATAAAAAAATTTGTCACTGGCAGTAACTTTTGTAGCCAAAGAAGAAAGCCAATATCTTTTCCAAGCTTTATGTCTGAAGCTTTTATTTTTAAATATAGACTTAATCATTGTGCAAGACAATTTATTCAAAACAACGATGAAAGATAAACTGCCTAATTTAGATAATCACTTATATACAGCTTCATTAAAAAAGCATATTTTCTAATTTTGTTTAGTTGAGTCTAAAGTGTACAACATGTTACTGAATAAAAAATAAGACAAGCTTTCATTTATGTTTAAAAAAATTTTGTTTTATAGATTTCTTGATACTTGGTACTGAGTCCTATAATTTGCTTTTTTTTAGTGCGTGTATAAAGCAAATTGTATCGTTTTTCAATTCGTTATCTTCAATTTTGTTCTAAGTGAAAGAAAGGGAAAGAGGAATTCATTTTTAGAATATTGTTTAAGTTTTCATGTTAAGTGTTTATATTATAGCTTCTAATTTATATTATGCTTGAAAATATTTATTGTCAGCAGTGAGTTTACTATTTCGAAAATATCAGATATACAGTTGAACCTTGTTATCCCGAGACTCTAATGACCAGAAAAAAGTGTCATCATAAGCGGAGTGTCACAGTAACCAGAATTGGAGAAAAATATATTTATAAAAAGCTATATTTTTAATTAATTTAAGACAATTTTAAATTCATAATGTTCTTGCAGTTTTAAGGAATAAAACATTATTATTAAACAAAATAAACACAAAAACAAAATTGAAAAGAATAAAAATCAGATTTATGATTATTTGTTTTTTTTTATTGTTACATGAAATATTGATGAATTAATCTTTGCTTATCCCTAGATGTGCTTCCTACAATTATTTTTTCAATATTATATTATGAATTCTAATCAATACTCGCTGTTTCAGAAATGCTTGGCATATTAAATAATTTCCGATCATTTCGATGCAATGCAATGCTTCGGTTTTCGTCGGATGAAAAATGCTGTTTAACCGCAAGAAAATGCTGCCTGACCAGTATAGGTGCAGAATCCCAAAATTTTTAAGGAGCCAGTGGCTCCTAAACCTCAAAAATCCAGTCGCCGCTTTGGCTCCTAACTAAAATCTAGTGGCCACATTGTGAAACAAACTCATAAAACAATAGTGTTTATATGGAAAAAACTTAACAAAAAAACTCGGGAATTCAAAATGAAAAATAGTTGAATTAATAAATACACATGTACAGCAAAACACAGACTAACTACAACAAGTGTGTATATTTAATTTAATCCTAAAATTCTTGAAACTTTGATATTAAAAAAGTATAATATAAATCTGGAAAAATCAGAAGATAAAGTTGGACAAGACACAATTGAATAACAAAACATGTATAAGCTAAGCAGTCATGATAATGGGAAATATTCGGAAAACTTTATTTCTTATTTTGATTTTGTCATATAAAAGTATACATATTAAAAAATTTAGGAATGTGTAAGATTATTTTGCACTATAAAAATCTCGCACTTGCAGAAAACATTTACAGAGCAAGAATATACCTCGTGTTAAGTATTTTTTCGTGCGAGTTTCTTTTTCTTTTTTCTTCAGAGTTTGGAATCCTCTATCCTCGCGACTTCATGGTCCAAAGCCCTTAAATAATCTCCATCTCATCGGGAACTTAAGACTGTCTCGTGAGCAGATCTGCAGTAAAGGAATATTTATTTCAATTCTGGATTTTGGACAAAACCTTCGAAGAAATGCTTGCTTTCGCTGGTGTACAAAGGAGAAGCTTTACCATTAGCATGCTCATGTGCCAAGCTTAGCAGCTGCTAAGCTTTGTAGTGGAGCGGACATGCACAGAATTATATTTAAACATAATGTTCAGCAAAAAAGCAGTACATCACAGGGACAGCGTTCACGACGGTAACTGAGATCACAAAAATTCCCTGACTTTTTGTCAAGGTCATACTTGATCTCGGCCAGTGAAAAGAGCAGGTGCTTTTCTATTTGCAAAAGAGAAAAAATGCATAAAAATTCCGCAACGGGGATTGGGAACACTGGAAATTGATCTCTAGCGACTAAGACACTGGAAGTTAGTCACCACGTGGCGACTGGTGCCCGTAAATCTGCACCTATATTGACCAGAACGAAAAGCATGCTAGTATACTGATATGTCTATCTGGATCTTAAGTGGATCATTCATAATGTGCGGGTTTATTTATTCAGATAAAAGATTGAAGTAAAATTTCTCATTTATCTCAATGGGTATTTTAGACACTTGTGTGAAAAGTTTGGCTAAGACATTTCTTACCGCTTAATTTCCATGCTTATAAGATGGATTATGAAAAATGGAAATTTTTCCTAAACCATCGTGATATCCGGAGTTGAAAATTATTCACCGACATAAAATCCGGAGTTTATTTACATTAAAATCATATACAGAAAATCAGGACTTTGAAAAAATGACATGATAAGCTGAGTGACATGAAAACCGGTTGTCGGGGTAACGAGGTCCAACTGTATATCAAAAATATTGGATATATATCAAAATATTATATATTTTTGATATTTTCAAAAATATTATACAGTGGACTCTCTCTATCTGAACACTCTCTAATGTGAACACCCCAGTATTATGAGCACATTCCGATGGTCCCGGCGAAACTCCATAGACTTTACAAAAGATGAACTCTCCGTATTCTGAACCAGTGGTGTAGTTGTAAAAAACATAGAGGGTATACGCTCAAAGCAGAGGGTATACGCTCAAGGCAGAGCGTATACCCTAGAGTGTATATACTATAGCTTTCTTGAGAAACAGAGGGTATACGGTGTTCCTTAAAAAAATCCAGAAGGTATACGGCATATACCTCCGTATACCCTCCACTACATCCCTGTTCTGAACACTCTCTAATCTGAACACCCCGCTATTATGAACGCAACTTTCGGTCCCCATTCTACCCCACCTCTCTGTAAACTGAACGTATGTTTGCAATCGAAATGTGGGTAATTGCCCCATCATGGAAGTTCGGAGAAAATGTTGCAGAAGAATAAAAAGGTTCAACGAATTCGATTTAAATATAAACGGACAAAATCACTGCTAGATTTACAGCATCTACCCAATGCTGCAATTTGTTTGAATAATTCAGATAAAATCTTCAACTAACAAAACAAACAAAAAATTTATTGTAAGGGGGAAAAAAATGGCATGGAAAGAATATTTTTCAAACAGGTACCGTCTTTACCATACGTGTTCTACATCTCAACTAACTATAACATTGTTATATTTTTAATGAACAAAAAACTTGAGATATATACTTGTCACTTGCCATTTCAGAAAAAGTAGTAAATTATAATAAACAAAATTAACAAAACAATAAATTTTTATGCAAAAAGATACAAAAAAAAGTAATGTAAAAACCATGTCACGTGGTTCGCCCTCTCTCGAGCTGAGATAAAAATAGATTACGCAGCAGAAATGATCCATCCCCAGTGACAGATAACAGACAACAGATATTAGAAAGAGTGGTCAAAAAAGGATTATGATTGGGCTTTCGCAAAACAGGTTGGACAGCATTATCGCTTTTGTTCCTCTCTGCTTTATTGCTCGGCAAGGGTAAAATGTTTTCGCCGTTTCGCTGTCATTGCAGGGAAAGAAGCACAGCACTTATGCAGATATGTTAGAAATAAGTAGAAAAACAAGGAAAAAGGATTGAAGCCTCAGAAAAAATACGAAGTCGTTCAAAAATTACAATTAAAAGTAAATCAAAGGAAAAATTGCATTTGAGTTTGTAATTTCAGTAGACCAAGTCAACGCCAACAGCAAGAAAGAGGAAAAAATAATAGCTATTTTTGAAGCAAATGAACCTTCCACAAAGTGTAGAACTTTCAAAAAGAAAACGGGAAACGAAAACATAAACAATCACGTCTTGAAGTTTTTTAGCCAAATGATAACGCAGAATGTTTCTGTTACTGAACCCCTGCTAAAGCAGAGTGCTCTGGATTTTGCAAAGAAAGAGAAAATCACACAATTCAAGGCATTGGAAGGATAGTTGATCTGCTTCAAAAGTCGGCATAACATCAATTTCAAATTAATCAATGGTGAAGCTGCAGACATAAATATCAACACTGTGGAGGAATGGAGAAGAAAATTTCAGGACATAAGGATTTCGACAACACTGACATTTTCAATGCTGACGTAACCGGTCTCTTTTTTAGAGCTCTTCCAAATAAAGCCCTAGCAAAAAGAAGCAAGAAAATATTGAAAGAATGACTTGTCGTCATGCTCTGTGCTGGTTCAGCCCCGTGCGAAGGAGGCGGCCGCCCCGGCGTGGAAATTGAGGAGGCGCCAAATTTTTACTACAAAATTCGATATTTTTTTTTTTTTTTTTTTTTTTTTTTTTTTTTTGCCGTCGATCATCTTTCAGGTTTTTTTTTCTGTCCGTCATACTTTTTTTGTAATATATGTATATATATATTGGGAACTTTTTTCCCGATGAAAGTACGTGCATGATTTGTTTCAATCTTATTGCATCGTCCTACCTCACACCCAAAAACAAATTTTGGGCTAAGAACTTATTATTTTTTAAAACTTGCGTTAGGTCTTTATAAGTCTCTTTTGTTAACTTTATCTTCACCAAGTCTGGAATTTTCTTTCTGTGCTTGTGGCAAAAACTATTTCTCAAAATAGCATGTGGTTTCCTTCTTGGAATCCAAAAGGGTTGCAAGCTACTGTGCTGTTAGATAAATTTTTTCCACACCCATTTCCTGGATCCCTTTTCCAAAATATTGAGGTGGGGGGGCGCCTGCCCGAATCCCCATAGGCCGTGATGTCCATGCGCATAGTGGTGTATTACCATTTGGAAAGTTGTTTTTTTTATCTATTGTCTGAGAATTTTTCAGAAAGTTACTTAGAAATTCTGATCTCTATTCATATTTCTTTATTCAATATTAAATTATCCGCGGCGGTGAATATAATATCATTCTCGCAGATAATTGACTGCAACTAAACACAAAACAATCAATGAGACATTAAATAAATAAGAAAATATCAAGGGAACCCTTTCCTGTAGGTGTTTATGGGTAACAAGATGGAACTCAAAAATCAGGTGGCAAACAGGGATTGAGAAAGAATTTTTACTTCTTACCTCTGCACATTTCAATTTTATTTGATTCCAATATATAACTGTGACTTTCTTAGCAGAAGATTTTACTTCGTTTATCGCTATCATTTGCTTATTGGATCTAAGTTTCATGAATGAAATTTAAAAAATAATTTAAACTTTTAATCTAGCTTTGTAGTCTTTCTAAGTTATAAATATCGGCTGTTTGCTTTTAGTGATCGTCTATTTTTGTTATAGTAAGTACCCATAAAAGGAACATGGCCAAAAAACCTGGGGCTCGTCTCCGTAAATTAAAAAAAAGCAAGAAGAAGAAAGAAAACAAATCGCAAGAGCTTGGCAAAAATGGGTAAATAACATTCCAAATATGCTTCTCCAACTTCAAAACTTAGTCCCTAGGATTGAAATCGTAGTCTCTAATGTGGAAAAAAAAACTGTTGAAGAACAGGATAAGGATATTGCATTAGAAATTGTCTAAAAGAATCATTATTTAATCCAAATATTATTGCAGCTGACGTAAAAAATACCGCTGATATTCCGAGAAATCAGCAGAGTGAAACCAAAAACAAATTGCTAATCTTGATCCAGCTGTATGGGAGCATTCTTATCGTCATTACTTTCCTTGTAAAAATAGGTCTAGCACAGGGCGAAGATGCTGATTACATGAAATTTTCAGATGCAGAAGAACTGAAATTTCCCAAGATATGGTTCATGAAAACTATGCCTGATGGAGAAATAATTAATCGTGGTTGGTCTATGTATCGCCCAATTAAGGAATCACTATTTTGTTTTCCTTGTTTATTATTTGGTAATTATCATGTTCGCCTTTCAAAGTTACCCAATCTAGATTGTGAGTTTTCCAAGTAGAAAAAATTAAATCCTAAAATTCCTGAGCATGAACATTCTCTGGAGCACAGGAATGCATCCATTCGTTGGAAGGAACTTAAAATAATTCATGTAATCGACAACAAATTTGAAAAGAATATAGGGTCAGGTGGGGGAAAATGGGTCTAAAATCAAGCATTTTTCAAAAAATGCTTATATATCAACCTTTTATAATTTTCTTAATGAAACTGTTGATACATATTATATACATTTGGCTTATATAGATTACAAATATAACATTATTTTTCACTATAATTGTTACTTTTCAGTACTTTATTTAATAAGGCAGGTATTCATAGGCCCATTTTCCCCCACCATGGGGAAAAATGGGCCTAGTATTAAATTAAGTGAATATTTGAATAAAAAGAGGCTAATACAATGTTTAATCTACAGAACACTCATTTTATTGTATAAATAGAAACATATTATTAAAAAATGTTTTTTTTTTTTTTTTTTTTTTAATTCAATTAAAGAAATAGTGTCCACGGTTGTCAGATTTTGGTTCTTTACTATGCGGTAATTCTGACTTAGCTCCACATCATCTTCGTCATCAATATTCAGGAAAAATGGTAACATTTCCCTAATTTAAATTTAGACTGTGTGATAAATTTCATAAAATAAAACTTTTATGCGATAAAATTCATTGATTTCTTTCACTTGGCCTATGAACGTTTGACTTTATTTCTTAAGTCATTGTAGTATTTAACTTCTACCCAAGAACCTTGCTTTATTTCTGAGAGTGGTGCTGCTACTTTTAAATTAGGACAAATTTTGCTTTCAAGTTCACCAATTTCATTTTTCCTTTTTTTTTTTTTTTTTTTTTTTAAATTCTTATTTTACTTGATGTTTGAATGACCTTTCTTTCTCTTTTGATTGCTTTTTTTTTTTTTTTTTAAACATGTGATGAAAATAAATGGAAAATAGTTTTTATAGGTCAAAAATTGTAAACTAGGTTAATAATACAAGAACTAATGATGAATATATATTACGCTAACGTACGTGGCACAGAAATCGCGATTATTTGTTATTGTCTAATGGCAACGCCCGAGAAACGCATCTCATTGGTTATTGTGAAAAGTCCTTTGGCAAGATTTAGGGCAATCGGGTTTATTTACATTTCGCCGTAGAGGAGGAAGGAGCTCCATGATGTTTCCCTCTTTCGTTGAAATTATAGAGCTTCAAAATATCATTTGAAATGCTCGTAAAAGATCTCGGTGAATACTTGAAAGTGAAGAAGAAGCCGAATTAAGAACAGAAAATTGAAATAGATTGACTCGGGAATAAAGTTAAACACAGAGCATAAGCGATGGCTAAAATAGGCTTAATAAACGCAGAGTGCACGCGTTGCTTCTGAAATCCAAATTATTGATTTAAACATTCTGGGGTGCACAACCGTGGAACTTTGAGTAAAACGTGCAATTTCTGCAAAGCACTATATTAGAAATGCGAATTAATCAGCAGCAAGAAATTTAAAAATGTTGTCATGACATCAAGTAATTTTGTTTACTTCCTTCTGTACGGATCTGCGATTCGAATTTCAGGTTCATTTAAGAGTATTATTATGGGCCTACCAGAAGTAAGATACAATAAAACCTGCTTAGACGGAAACGACCAGTGATAAATTCCGTTTTATGCAGGTTATTTAAATTGAACAAAGCATAATAACATTTTTGGGGAGAGAGGGAAGCTGTAATTTTTTTCTTTTGTTTATTGCAGGATTCCATTAGAAACAGGCTTTACTCTATTAGAAAATAAATTTGCTGGATGGTACTTTTTAAAACATTCTATATAGTAATATTTGCTTACAATTTTATTATTTCTTTTCCAATTATTACAGTTTATGTTGTATTTGTAATTGCTTTTTCATCTACAGATTTTAAATAAAAAATTAAATTATTGAAAATATAATTAAATTTTAATTGAATTCATCAATTAATTTGGAATAAAAAGAGCATGAGACATATAAAAATGGAAAAACTTAACCTGTGAATTTACACAACTTTGGAACTGAACAAGAGTCGGGCCCTGGTAATTTGGGGTCTCCACTCCCACTCCCCTCTGCATGCAATGCACCTGCGATAAAAATTTCAGATTCATTTAAGAATATTATTAAGGCCCGGGCAACGCCGGGCGGGTCAGCTAGTAATTGTTATTTATCTTATTTTTTAACACTTCAAAAGTAAACATAGAGTTAGAATGAGTTGCATCATACAGCTTTTAGCTAAGCCTAACTATAGACCCATTTTACCCCCACCCCAGAAAAAAAATTGTAAAATATTAAAATGATAAAGTTATTCTTGCTTTTTTATACAGTTATGTTTCTAAAAGGGTCCTCTAATAGTCTGTATCAAAATAAAACAGTATTTTCACTATCTAAAGAAGAAATAAGAAAGTTTTTCACAACAAATTGCAATTAGACAATTCAGTGAATGTAAACAACAAAATTTAAGTATCTATAAATTTGTTTCCAGATCCTAAAATTTGATTAGAAATACTTGGCATAATCTCAGAGAATGCTTCTACAGAAAAAAAATTCTAAAACAAGTAAATTTATATGGTGAAAAGGACCATTTTTTAATATAGACCCATTTTCCCCCACCTGACCCTACGAAGTGAAAAAATAAATGACGAAAAATATTAAAAACACTAATGAACATCACCCTTCATTGTGCCGAGAACTATTTGGCATTAACCCTTAAATGCATAGTGATGCAAATTTGCATGCTTCATTGAGTCAAAACACTTCAAGAAGAATTAGCGCATGAAATTTTAAATAAGTTAATGGCCAACAACCTAGACATTCCCAACTGCTGAGCTCAATGCTATGATAATGGTGCAAATAATGGCTCCCAAATGTAAGGGAGTGCATACTCCTGTCATCTAATGTAAGTAAAAAAATTCGCTGATTTTTTGCTGATTTTTCACTGATCTACATACTCACTGAACTTTGTTGAAGTTCATGCTGCTGGCATACGTGCGAAAATGATGTGCATTCTTCGGAACTGTATGAAATGTATTTCTTTTTTTTTTTTCGTCTTCTCCTGAAAGATGGGATATATTTATGTCCTATTTAACAGCTTAAAGAAACATTACGATACTCGATTGTCCTAAAATAAAATAAAGCTTTATCTGTTGTTTACAAACAGTTACCACAGATTTTAGAAGCTCTGGAAGACCTTATAAAAATTAAGAAAAATTAAGAAACTTACTCGGGATCAAAAAACTTAATAAAGCAAATTATTTTTTTTTTTCATTTTATTTGCGACCTTATAGATTGATACAACATTATAGATGAAATAGAAAAATCTAATATTATTCTCCAGAAAAAACTATCAATTTTTGGACTATCAGCAAACTAATTGAAACGCTGATAACACAATTCAGACAATAAGAGGTGAAAATTTTCCAAATTTTTGAACAAGAAAGCAAAGACTTGGCTATGTCAGTAAATGCAGGGCCCTTATTTAAACAAAGCAGAAAATGCAAAATTCGCAGACGATTCAACTTGACTACGAAACTCCTGATGGAAGTAGAAAATTTCGTGCTACATACATGTAGACCGGGACACGGCAGCACAGACAATCACCTCATCGAGTTCATGGATGAATTTCTAGGATTAGTTAAATCTTGATTCGCATATAAAACACAATCGGTCTGCCAAGTGCTATCTTTGTGGAAAACGCCTGAAAACCCGATTTTAGCGACTGATTTGTAGGTTCACCATTGTGTTTTCCTGCTTTTGGTGAAGGAAAACTCAATGTAAACCTACGAGTGAGCCGCTAAAATCAGATTTTCAGGCATTGTCGACAAAGATATGACTTGGCAGACCGATTGCGTTTTAATATGTAAATCAAGATTTACCTAATACTAGAATTTCATCCGTGAACTCGATGAGGTGATTTTCTGTGCTGCCGGCTCCCGGTCAAATAGAGGATATTGATACCATAATCGAGCATCTGAACTGGAGGTTCACGAAACTGCAAAATGTATCTGAAGATTTTGAGTTTCTAACTGATGCAAATCTAAACTCGTTACAGAAAATCTGTTAAGTAAATATTGCATGGATCTTGCAAATAAATATACTGCTGACTTAAATAGTCCCGGATTGTTAAGCGAGGTTTTAAGTGTAAAAACATTATTTCCACCGTTGGACGAGAACTTTTATAAAATGGATAATTTAGTAATCCTTCAACTGCTCCATAATTTTGACTTAACAGGGAATTCAAAAACACGGAAACAGTGTACAGGATTTTTCTAAGCATTCTAGTAACCACCACATCAGCAGAAAGGCCTTTCAGTAAACTGGAGGTTGTAAAAAAATACTTAGGATCTAATATTGGTCAATAAAGATTAAGCATCCTGATTTCATTTTCTATTGAATTTAGTGTGACGCAATCTTTAGAAGATATAGAAAAAATAATAAAGGATTTTGCGAACCTAAAAGCGAGAAAAATAAAATTGAAGTAAATGTTACATTTTTTATTTTATATTAATTCAAACATAGTATCCATTATCTTCATTAATTACTGGTCTGAAATTATAATTTATTTTCATGTTTCATAGTATATTCTGCAGGGTTTTTTTTTGTCTTGCTCTTTCATTACTTATCGGTTAAAGGGACCACCTGTTCCCAACCTCGTTGTTAGCGATTTTTGCCGTCCTAATTTTCTCCTGCTAAAATACTAACAGCAACTCAAAATGGTTCGAAAATAAAGTGAGAAAGATTGAGAAAAATCTGTCTCAAAATATCGGGATCTCTCCAACAAATAAGAGCAATTATTTAGTTGTTTGCAATTCCAGAATTAAAATTAAACCTTTAAAAAGTTCCAAAATAAACACTAAATATTTATTCAATAGAATTTATTTTTGTAACTACACTTTATCAATTTCCTGATACCTGTCACAAAATGAAGAGGGGTAGGGGGCGCCAAATTGAAATTTTGCCCCGGGCGCAGTTTTCTCTTCGCACGCCCCTGTGCCGGTTTTATGGGTGAGAAGCTCAAACCATTTGTGAATGGAAATGAATAACCACGATGCTTCAAAAATGTGAATATCGTATTATTGTTTGTGTACAATAAATCAAATCGAAAAGCCTGCATGACATTTACAATTTTCTCACAATGTTTGGAGGGCATTAACGAGATGATGAAGAGAGAAGGGATAAAAATTCTTTTTTTTTTTTGGATAATGACAGATCACATACAAACACGCATCTGAGCAACGTAAGCTTTAAGTTTCTGCCACCGAACTGTACTTCTATAATCCATCCACTTGATCAAGGAGTAATCAAGACATCAAGACCTTTAAAGCTCACTACCGAATCCATTTTCTGAAGAAAATGCCTCTGGTGATGGAGAAAGCAAAATTCGGCAATCGAACTAATGAAGAAGTTCAACGTCATGGATGCTGTCTGTTGGATAAAAGGGCTTGGAATGAAGTAACCTCTTGCACCATCCAAAGATGCTTCTTCAAAATTGGATTCCCGTGTGAGAATGAGCAATCAAGAATAGAGGACCAAGAAGTAGTAGCTGTCAGTGACTTCGGGTCAGTTCTTCAGGAGTTTCATACTAAAATTGAACCTGGAGCTTATCTCGAAACCGACGAAAGCCTTCTGATTTGCGACAATAACATCGTTGAAGAGGAAGAAGATGATGAAGAAACAGAATCAGAAGTGACCGATGAAACAAAAAGTATGATTGCCTTTAAGCAAAGTGCCAAGAGATTCAAGACCTGTTGAATTATGCAGCAGAACATCATCCAGAACATCATTTCCACTTCTTGTCCTTAAGCAACTAGATAACATGTATACTGCACGAGCATACACAATGCAAAAACAGACTAAAATTACTTACTTTTTAAAGTAATATACCGATTATCTTTTCAAGTAATGTATTGTATGTATGTAATTGTATATTTTATAAAACTTTTTTAATAAAAAAATATCAAATGAGATAGTAGAAGGTCCGGCTGAATTTAGTTTGACATTACATAAGCTGTCAAATCTAAATTCAGCATTTCCATCTCGGTAACTGGCATGACTAACCAGGCTATTATTCGATATAGTCTATAAACTCGATACATAGTGGTAGTAGTAATGCATTTCTGAATCTCCCTCTATAATGAACACCCCATAATCTGAACATTTTTGGTCGGTCCCATGAGTGTTCAGAGTGGAGAGAGTCCACTGTATTTACGAAACCTGTGTATAAAGTAACCAAAAGACCGGTAAGTTAAACTGGTAAGACACTTGAAAAATAGTAAAGAGGCAATGTGAACAAACTTGCTGCTGCCATCAAAAATCCGTTCATTAGTTCTTGAGATAAAACAATTGCGGAAATCTTGAAAAATGCAGCATAACAGTGCCATCTATTGCACGATTTACACCAAAACGTAGTAAGCAACAACATATAGCAATGTCTAACTGAGTTTGAAGTTTGATGAAAATCTGTGCATTAGTTCTTGAGATAGAGCCATTATAAAAATCATGAAAAATTCTGCCTAGCAATCGCCACCTGTTAGGAAATGTACATCAAAAACTAATCAGTGCCAATTTATGTCATGGACTAACTGAATCTGAAGTTTGATGAAAATTCGTGCGTTAGTTCTTGAGATAGAGATATTGCAGAAATCATGAAAAATACAGCATAGCAGCGCCACCTATTGGGCAATTTACACCAAAAACTAATCAGCACCAATTTATATCAGGGACTAACTGAATCTAAATTTTTATTAAATTCTGTGCATTATTTCTTGAGATAGAGAGCCCACAAAATTTGTGTCACATACAGACATTTTGTAAAAACATGTTTTTCGGGATCTCTGGCCCCTAAAACGTGTAAATCCCTTGAAAAGCGAAATTTGAAAATTTTCACGAATCCAATACTTTTTTCTTGTAAAGATAGAAGAAAGTAAAATGGGATAGATAAGGTGTATCATTTAATTCATACATCTGTACTATAAAAATGTAATTGAAAGATGAATTGTATCTCTCTATTCTAAAAAAAATATATAACTAACGCTGTTACCATCACTGTAAATGAATTTTTTGTGACCGGGAGTCTTTCTTCTTTAATATTAAGAAAACTACAAAAATATGAAAATGGGTAGTATTATTGAGAAATGTTTTATAAACACACTGATGCAGACAGTTTTTAAATCGAAGAATTATTTTGTGAAATATTTAATGCTAAAGTTGGTCAAAATCATTCCATTAAACAAGTTTTATAGGAGCAAAAACTATACATAGGAATTTAATCAATTTATCTAAGGATAATGCATTAGAAGCTCCCAGTGTGCAGACTGCATTTATTTTTTTAATTTCACAATTTTTTGTTGTATTTTAAATTAAAATTTTCGGCATTTCTAGAGATATTTTTTACATATTTTAGAAAAGGTTATTATTTTAAATTGTTGCCAATTATAAAAACAGCGCAAAGAATAATATTTCCTTCAAATAAAAAATTTATTTACATGTGACTATTACAAACAGAAAAAAAAAAACTTTCAAATTTGAATTTAATAATTACGTATTAAAAGCAGGAAAATATTGAAAATTACTTCATAAAAACTATATTTACACGTGAATATTAAAAGAGAAAGAAAATTTTAAAATAATAAATTCATTAGTATGTGTTAAAAGCCTTAAATGGAGGAAATTACGTCCTATTTAAAATGGTCAAATAATAATATTCCCAAACAGTTTTAAAATATAATTACACGAGACATTTATTTCACATTTCTAGATGATCTTTTAAACTATTGTTGAAAATTCTAACACAGTGCAGATAAAAATATTTCCTTTCTAGCAACAAAAGTATTTTCACGTGAATATTAAAAAGAGAAAGAAACTTCAGAATAAATTTAATATACTTTAAAAGCAGTAATTAGGAGAACTTGCGTCATATTTAAAATGACCAAATAATAATATTGCAAAACAGATTTAATTTTTAAATATATTTACACGAGACAATTATTTCATATTTTGAGATGGTCTTTTTAACTATTGTTGTGAGTTCTAAGATGGCGCAAATATTTCCTTTCTAACAACAAAAGTATTTTTACATGAATATTAACAAGTAATATAAAGATTTTGCTTTTAAAGTCAATTCCTACTTAGGTCATCAAAGAAAAATTTAATATAATGCCTTAAGCTAATGGGTCATTTTTTATAATGGGCGATTTAGCATCGTTGGCATATTTTTCGTGTTTTATTTATCTTTAAAGATTTAAAAATGCCTCTAAAAATTTAAATTTAGCAGTTTATTTAAATTTTTGAAACAAAAAATCCAAAAACTAACAATTTTAGTATAGTTTTTAAACGTAGAAGTGATAAATTGTCAATCGGATGACGTGTCGCCGTACGGAAAAGTGATTTTTATACAGCTGTATTAAATATTACCACAGTGTTTACGTTTTCAAAATCCTAAAATATTATTTCTATCAACTCTTTTAAACCCACCTTTTATGTTCTTTACTATTGTTTAACACTCCCTTTTTTTTAAATGTATGATTTCAACACGTCGCCAAATTTTCTGTCAATAGGATGCCACTTGATTCCGATTCCTACATTAAACAAAATATGGCGCCATCAGCACTATCGCATTCACTTTACCATCAATCCTTATTATTTTTTACCGGTATATGTCAAAATAATTTCAAGGTTTTGTTTATTTTACTTTAAAGTGAGATAAAGTAAATTATATCGTATTCGTCCAACCTACTACTGTCAATAGAATGACGGCTTTAAAATAGTTACGGTGTGTTTTAGTAAGTAATTTAACTATTTAGTTGTTTAAGCCTGCTGATTTCTAAGAATATTTCGTTTTAAAATCTTCCTCCATACGCTACTCAGAATGTATAGGCTCTTTGTTTACAATTTGTCAATTGGACGACGCTCAACGGGATGATGCCATGTCCGCTGATGCAGTGTCACCCGAATGACTGCCTGTCATTGAATTAACAGAAAATGCAGTTAGGAGTTCGCTATTTATCTGCTTCTTTTCTTTTTCTTTCTTTCTTTCTTTTTTTTTTTTTTTTTTTTTTTTTTTTTTTGTATAGTAGAACACTTTTTTTTCATGTTTCTTTTTCTGGATATTGTGATATTAATCAGTCGTCTGTGTACTAACTGTAAACAACTGATCATAGAATTTTAGAATAGAAATTGGTGCCTTTATTGCCTTTACTTGAAGTTTGTTGATGCTAGTGTGAAATTTTTTGTTGCTGCTTAGATTCGTTATTCTGGGTGTAAAACCATATTAAAATGGAAAATGTTCAAGAAGAAAAAAATAATCAGATTCTCAATTCTATAGAAGTGTCAATACAAGTATGTGTGCCTAGTTCATCTAAAGTATAAAAAAGAAGAAAAGTAAAGAGTAAAGAAGTCAGAAGTAAAGAGTCTGAAGTAAAGAGTAAGTCAACTGAGTATAAAAGAACAGGGAGAATCAAATGCAAGAAATAGGAAATATTTAGCAAAATTAAATGAAGCACAGAGATAAGAAAGAAATAGGAAGAAAAGAGAAGTTTCCCAAAGAAAAAAAGATTTAAATTTAATTAAAGTAATTACTGATTTAACACCAAGAGAGCAAAGAAATAAGAGAAAGTACTGGAAGAAAGCATCAGAAAAATGCAGAAAAAGAAAGGTGTCTGTGAATACTGTGTGTAACTTTAAGATTGTTGACGAATAGGTTTCTTTTTCACATTTTTTATATCACACAGCACACAAATGGTACAAACAATCACACTGAAGAACACATAGAATGATAAGGTGACTTTGCGGTAATAACCCGCTGTTAGAACAAGAGACGTTCGTAAAACATATTTTGGGGAATACTCCAGCTATAAGCAACAGAATAATTGGGGATAAGACCGTTATAACATAACGTGCCACAATGGCAGCTCAAGAACAACAACTCTATACTTGAGGATAAGACCCGCTCCAAAACAGCGTGCCATAACGGCAGCTCGAGAACAACTGAACTGGGTCACATGACCGCAAAAGCTGCGGAGCTCATTCGGCATGCGCACAAGGTCCGAACAAAAGGAACAATTGGAAAATGTAGTCAGGAGTCAAATGAATTCTGAACCAGAAGCACATGTTGCACTTTCACATACGCCTCTTATTTGTCAAAGGGTGCGTGGACAGAAAGTTCGAACACCAAACCGTGATCGGATGTTAAGGCTAACGTCAAACGAACATCTATTTGCACGCTTTTTGTTTCTACATGAAAAGGAAACACATGCTAGCGAAGGTGTAGGGAGGCTGTAAGAAGGGAAATAGACGTTCGTCTGAAATTAGCCTGAGGGAGATAAAAAAGAGAAATATATCAAATGCTATATTGCAACGCAAGGTGTAAACGCTACAAAAATCTCAGCAGCGCATCTAGTAAGAATTCAGCAGCTTTACCTTATAAAAAAATTCAAAATTCTGACTCGGGGACACGCTGTACGGAAAACAGCTCGCAAACAACCTTTATATGGATTAAGTTGGCATTCTCAATTAAAATCCAATGCTGAAATCCTGCCTGCATGTTCTTGTGCGAGGCAAATCTTTAATAAATGCATTAGTGGAAGTACATTAAAAAAATATAAAGTGCAACACCTTGCACAAGATATCCTGAATCAAAACAAAATAAGAAGTTTGCCCGAGATTTAAATGTTGCCCAGTATGAAAGTATATTTGCAAATTCTTCAATGGGATGACACTAGCATCAATGGGGTGACACCGTAATAATTGCTAAACTTATAAATTAAACAATACAATTTTTAAAAATTTGTGTTAAAAACTAAACAAGGAGATGGATATATTTAAAGCTTTCTCTTCAGTATGTTTTTTCTTTAATTGAAACTTTTATATGTGGAATCACAAAATATTTCTTTTTTGCATGATTTTGTCACCTTTTTTTGTGAAAAAATATATTCATGTAGATTGTTTTAAGACTTTTTTATTAATAAACTATTCAACCCCTTTTATATATTTAAAAAAATGTATCATTTTTCATCTAATACTTTTGTAAAAAACTGTTTTAAAAATGTCACCCAATTGACATTCTTTTCTGTTTTTCTCTCAAAATGCTCTAAATAGACAAACTTATTTAGAAAATGTAGCTCAAATATTCATACTACATAATTTGTCATCATAGGGGATACTAAAAATAATTTTGAAAATGCTCTAAGTTAAATTTTAATTTTTGGAATTTTCAATATTCGTTTTGGCTCATTTTAAAAAATCCACCCTAATATTAGTTTTTGCTGCATTAAAATATCTCAATTTGTTGATTTTCTATAAGCAAATAGGTTTACAATGGAAGTCTATGGGAATTTGGCAAAATATTAGAAATATCGGCAAGTTGGTGTCACTTTTGGCGGCTCATTTGGGTTGCCAAATTTGGCGATATATCGCCATGTTGGCAACAAACTTGGCAGTATTTGGTGACAGAACAGGGTCCCCCCTATGGTAACCCCCCTTATAGATATGAAGATGCATTAAATGTTGTTCAATAACCAATGGCCGCCATTTTGCCTCCCATATAAAACTAAAATTAATTAATTAAAATTTAATTAATGAATTAATATTTGAAAAATCTGTAGTAACATCAATTGTCATCCAGTACAAGTTTAAAAAAATTTATTTTAACTTGATAGGATGAATAATAAGTATTTTATTAACGATTGAAAATTTGAGCAAGATACAGTCGGACCCCGATTTAACGAACCCTTATTTAACGAATTTCGCGATTTAACGAATTTTTCTTTTTCCCCAACTAAAATGAAGACAAAAACCCCTACTTAACGAATAATAAACCCCGAATTAACGAATTTTTTCAACAGCCGAAAAAATATTTTTTTTGTTAGTTTGAGTTCGAAAAATATTTGAATGCTTTGCAAATGATATATCCATCTTGTCTGGAACAGAAAAAGACTTTGTACCCAGTAATTTTCGACTGGGGAGGATGCAGCCACAGACTTCTCATATAAGTAGACTCAAAACCGATTTTTCTCCCGTCAAAATCTCCTCAGAATTTCCCTTCGGATTTCCGCTGAAACTTCGTCGGTGTTTCTCTAGAATTGATTGCACTTTTGCTGTAAGAGAATGTCACTGGAAAGATGCCATGGAAGCGATTACCGTCAAAAGAGACAACCTTTAAAGCTCCAAAAAGGACTTGATGTTTGCGTCAATTTTCCCTCCAAATAAAAATGGGATTTTAGTGAAGTTCATGATAATATGATGAAGTGACTATAAATCAGAAGACTATTACAGGGTGTCTACAGAATCTGCAAATCAGGGAATCATGGAAAAATCAGGGAGGTTTATCACTCTGGAAATGTCAGGGAACTTTGTAAAAATATTGGAAAATCAGGGAAATTTGTCTAGATTGCGAAAATATTTGCATTTTCACCTTGCCAATGAGACTGATTCATCTGTTTTATGTACCATATTTTTTCACATGCTGATTAATCTTTTCCAATATTTTTTAAACGATGCCCATGGTATGAATTTTTGATATTTAACATAAATTAAGGTGATCAGATGTCCTAATTTTCTATACATAGCACTTATATTGAAGGCGATTTACACATTTAAAAAAATTTTAAATGATACATTAGCATAACTTGACCAGGTGGCCAGCTTAATCCTATTAGTTATCGTGTCAGATTTAGATAAGTCTTAGAATTGAATATTTTTCAGAAAATGAGGAAACTTTCTGGTCACCCTATATACATTGGCTTCTATATGATGTTGGACTAATGAAGTTGGACGCTATGAAGTTAGTTGAGTTCGGATTTATAAAACTGTCAACCAATATTTAATGAATATTAGGCAATTTTTATGTTTTTATCTTGTTTTTTTTCCCAAATGAGATATTAAGCCTGATAAGTGTGTTATACAAGGAATTGGTATGCATGAAAAAATACCGTATGTGTATTGTTAATAATGGAAATCAGGGAAGTCTGATAAAAATAGTCAGGAAAATCAGGGAACTTTCCTTTAGAATTTCTGTAGACATCCTGTATTATGAAAAATAAACTTTATTTAACAAAACATATCCATTCGCATTTGTCATTGTGAAAATAAATCAGAGTTCACCTGGGCCTCTCCAATGGGACTCCGTAGAAGCGAGGAGAGAAGAGAGGTGCGGCAAGGTGTTGGCCAAAATGAAAATCTTCTCATTTAGGCCAATACTCACCACGCCTTCCTTTCCCCTCACTTCTGCAGCCAAGAGAGAGTGGGAACTCTACAGGATCCCCTCTGTAGTCATGTTTTCTTTGATGGTGAGCTCATTACTATTCCCTTGTGCAGTTGAATCATGAATCATGTGCAGATGAATCATGAGTAATCTGTCATGTGGGTTTCAAGTAGGAGAAGAATACAGTTTAAGGATTTTTTCCAACTGTTTTGTTTCTTGAGAGAAGTGAGGTGTATTGGACACTCGATTTGGCATAATATTTAATTTTTTAAACTTTATAAAGCATGGCAGATTGTTGGAAACGAAAACGTTTTTCGTTGAGTGAAAAGTTTAACACTTTACGCGAATTTGATATAAGAACGTTACACGCAAAACGCGTTAGCAGAATGCCTTGAAATCTCCACATCGACATTAGCAACAATTGTTAAACAACCAGCAGAAATTGAAAAAGAATCCAGAATGTGGTAAAAATTCGTCGAAAATAAAAAAGTCATTGAAAGCCACTCCTCTTTCTGTTCTTGAATCTGAGCTAGTGGAATAGTTCAACATCGTTCATGACGAGAAAATAGCCATTAGTGGGTCTCTGATCAAAGAAAAAGCACTTCAACTTGCCCAGAAGCATAATGTGACAGATTTTTCTGCTTCGAATGGTTGGATAGACCTTTTAAAGAAAAGATACAACTTAGTCCAAAAGAAAATGTGCGGAGAAAAGTCGGATGTAAATGAAATTGTAGTAAAAGATTGGGACAAAAAGTTGCTCAGCTGATTGAAGGGTATTCACCATCGGACCTTAACAACGCAGATGGAACCGGGTTGTTTTATGACTTAACACCCCACAAAATGCTTTGTTATAGAAATGAAAAATGCTTTGGTAGGAAAAAAGCAAAATGAGGATTATAGTTTTGCTTGTGGTTAATGCTCATGGAACTGAAAAAAATAAGCCATTCGTTATAAGAAAAACAGCAAGGCCGCAATGTTTTAAAAACGTAAAGACCTTACCGACAAAATGTGCAGCAAACCTAAAATCATGGATGACTTCTTCCCCAATTGCAAACTTTCTGACGTCTTTATATAAGTCTATGCAGACAGAAAATAGAAAAAATTTTTGTTTATTGATCAATGTCCCGCTCATCCTCCAATTTGCAATTGAAACAATGTCAAAGTTTTGTTTTTTCCCGCAAATTGCACAAGTGTGTTTTAGCCCCTAGACCTTCGTATCATTCGTTTTGTAAAAGTTAATTACGAAACTTGCTTATGCGAAAAATTATAGGATCGTTGGAAGAAAATGCGGAGAAAAGATACAAAGTTAATGTTTTGGATGCTCTATATTTTGTGAGAAAATCTTGAGACCAAGTTTCTAAAAATACGATTGAAAATGCAGAAAGTGGGATTTCCAGGCACACAAGTGGAAAGTAATAATGATGAAGATACCACCCCTTCAGAAAAAGTTATATGGAAAGAAATCGCTCCTGAGATAGACTTTAACGATTATGTCGCATGTGATGACGGCCTAACTACATGTGCAACTGAAGTTAATTTGCCAGAACCAATGAATAGCGATTCTGATTCAGAAATCGATAATGAAATTTCCATTAAAACTGTTACTTTTTCTCTTTCTTTACATGGCTTGGACACTGTGAAAACATACCTCATGCAGCAGGACGTAAATGACTCAATATTTTCTTCTCTCCATAAAGTAGAAAAAGAACTTTTTCGAGTCAAGAATTAAAGAAATTCTCATACATCTATACACAATACTTAACTTAAAATTAATTAGTGTGAATTATTCACTGTATTTTTAGCTGCTGAATAAAAAGTGTACAATTTCTAATTATGGATATTTTTGTGTAGTGGCTTTTTAGAGCGTTTTCAGAAGATAAGTGCAGAATTTTATAATTTTTTGTTTTGGACCCCGATATTACGAATAACCCTGATTTAACGAATAAAGTTTACGGTCCCGATGAATTCGTTAAATCAGGGTCTGACTGTATATAAATAAATAAATAAATAAATATAGGGAGAGTGTGAACTAATAGTAGGAATTGAAAAAGAGAAAGAAAACTTTGGTGAAAGTTATGTCAGATTTAAAACGATATAGTTAAAAATCTTATTTAAAACAACTTTCTTATAGCATTGTTAAAAAATACCGGGAGACATTAATATGTTTTTCTTAATTCATTTTATATTAGCTTGTTTTCAAATGTTTAACTGGTCTTATTTAATCAAAGACGGAAACAGCCATTGTATCTCTTAACAGAAGCTGATTCGCCCTTAAAATTCCCCAATCAAAGGGAAATGAGTGGAAACCCATTTACAGGGAGATTGCCTCTAGTTTTTTAATTATAATTCAATCTTCCATAATCTTTTTAAAGCTGACCAAATTAGCATGTTTTTAGCGTTTGCGGTGTTTGAGCGGGGGTTGCCGAGCATTAGGGGGCAGAGCCCCCTAGTATATTATAAAATAATGTTGCATTTTGTCAGTCATTGCCCAAAATATCATTGTATTATTTTGAAATTTTTATTAGTCTTTATCTATTTTTATTTGATTTTATTTTATTGTTGTTGTTGTGCATTTATTTATTTATATAAATGTATTTCTCGTCATTCACTGTGAATTTAATTAAAATTAGTCTTCTAAATATTTAAATTCTAAAAAAATTGAGAAAATCCTTCTCATTTATTTGTCGCAAATCAAGATAAATAGCTCTTTTCAACATTCCCGTCTTCACCTGTCCATTGGAAATATTTTCGTTGAATAACTAACCAGCTCATTATAAATATGATAGTGCAAAGTACTGATTTAGAAGCAGCCTATGTACGTTCTGTTCACTCTATGCATTTTTTCAGAGGAGAAAAAACTAGATTTATTAAGGAAACTAGGGTATCCAATCCGGGCTTCCTGGGTTACACAATATGATGAAAACCATTTTTTTAAATTGAAAACTCTAGTAGATTTTTTACATTTAATATGTTTGATTGCCCACTGAGAACACAAAAGAGAATTTTTGTATAAAAAATAGCATTAATGTATTCAAATAACTTTTTGAAATTTATTAAAAGAAATACCTTTCTATTAGTCACATGCCAGGAGTTAATAGCTGTAAAAAATCGCCAAAGATTTTGCTACCTACAGCAGCCTTTTGGATCTAGATTATTTCAGTGACTTAAACAGTTTGTTCAATTACATGTCTGTTAAGTTTGTGCTTTATTTATATTATTTTACCTATTTATTGATGAAGTTTTAATTTGCTAGGGAATATTAGCCAGAAACAAATGCTGCACTATTTATATATTGTTTTAACTTCAAACAGGTTCATCTTTTGTAATCAGGCTACACACGATATAGATTTGTTGTTTTAATTCATGCATGAAAGTTATTTTAAAAAGCATGAAAAATCAGTCAATTGAGATAGAGTTTTCAAACAAATTGCATTTAAAAGATTTTTTTTTCATATTCGACGAAATAAAAATTGAAATTGTGAGATGTTTAAAAGTTTAAAAAAAAATTGAAGTAAAAGTGAAATTGATTGGTTAAGTGTTGCTACCGTCAATATGATGTTAACATTATTCACGAACATCTTTTTGCTTTATAATATAATACATTTAATTTATCTCTATTAATAAAAGAAAGGTATGTGTCTATTTGTCTGCTGGCGATGGCTAAAGAAATCCATCGCATGTAGTAGTCTGCAAATTTAGATAAGGAGAGATGAAGACATGTCCCAATGCACCTTAAACTAAGATTTTTTTAAATTTTTGTGATAATTGGTCAAGATAGCCAATATTAGTGCCAATGCTCTTGGCAGGAATGTCTGGCAGGAAACAACTTATTGCTATAACGCCAATCGGAAGGCACGTGAATAATTTGTTCAGAGCACACGATTAGCTCAAAATGAATCATATTATCCCGACTAGTTGTTTTGAGCTTCTAAAAGTAAAAATTTTCTTCATGTTCTTTTTGTTTATTTAGTAATTAAAGGTTATAGGTAAATAAGAGATATAATAGCTTTTTTTGCAAAGTTAAGATACTTGTTTTTATTTAATTCTAAAGTTAATATTCTTAAAAGAAAGCTTTAAATAATTTTCTTTTGATTTTTTTTTCATATCCTGCTTCAAAGTTCGTTTTTTACAATCATGTTGTCAAAATGTATTTTTGCTAGCAAGGAATAGGTAAACAACGCTCTTATAGAATTAACATTAACTTGAAAGTTAGGAATCTGCACTAGTCATGAGAAGAAACTGGAATTGCTGACATTAAACCTATGGGAGCGTACATTTAAAAATTTCTCCCTTGCATATTAATAGTTTTAAATGATTATTTTTCTTGCTTAGAATAGCTGAGATTGAATTCTAACTGGGTTAGTGTTTACTTTTTCGATTTTGGTTGCAGATTTTTTTTTTTAAGTTACTTTCAATTTCACAAATTTGAAAAGAACGCTCCCATAAGTTTAACATGAGCTTGCGAGTATCTTGTTACTTCATATATACATACATTTTTTGTATGAAACTATAAACAGTCAATATCTTCATTTGGCACCAACCCCCCCCCCCCCAACCCTGAAGTATGTGCTGGGTAGCATTGTTTTGTTTATAGGGTATGCTTTATTCACTTTTACATAATAATATAAATTTTGCTTGAAATTTCATGAACACTCTATTTTTGGGTATAATTCTACTTCTGGGCTGCTCTGTCAAGCTTGTCGATAAATGTATAAGTAATTTGGCGAAAACGCAGAATTCCGCTTTTTCGGCAGTGAATTTTATTATCTCTGAGATCGATGCAAATATGCATTAAAATTTGTTGACATTTTTAATAGAGGGGGGGGGGGGGGATTAGCGGGAATGGATGTAATACAACAAAAACGCGAGTATGAACCTTGCCAAATTGAGCAAATTTCTTCAACCGATCGCAGGAAAATACAAATTTCTTCAAAGAACCGCAGGAAAAGTGCAAATTTCTTCAAAGGATCGGGGGGAAAAATGCGACTTCCACCAAAGGATCGCTGGAAAAATGCGATTTTCGTCAAAGGATTGCAGAAAAAGCGTATTTTGCCAAAGGATCTTGTAAAATATGCGAATTTTGGCGAAAGATCGTGCAAAATACGCAAATTTTGGCAAAAGATCGTGTAATAGCGAATTTCTTTGAAAGGTCGTGGAAAAAACTCGAAATTCATCGAAGGATCGCGAAAAAAGAATGTGAATTTCGTCAAAGAATCGCAAAAAAATGCAATTTTTGTCGGATGATAAAAAAAAATGTGAATTTTGTTAAAAGATCATGGAAAATGCGTGAATTTTTGCAAAAGATCGTGGAAAATGCGCGATATTTGGCGAAAGATCGTGGAAAACGCGCAATATTTGGCGAAAGATCGTGGAAAATGTGCTATTTTTTATGAAAGATCATGGTAAATGCGTGAATTTCTTCGAAATATTGCAGAAAAAACATGATTTTGGCGAAAGATCGTGAGAAAAAAAACACAAATTTCTTTGAAAGATTGCAGAAAAACGAGATTTTCGTCAAGTGGTCGGGAGAAAAACGCTAATTTCGTCAATGTATCGCAGAAAAATGGCAAATTTCATCTGTACGCTGCAGAAAAATGTGAATTACGTCAAAATTCCATGAGGCCGTGAAAGTTCAGCTTTTTTTTTGCTGAGCCTGTGCCATGCCTGAATCTTGGATTGACAACCTTGGCGTAGAAAGTGATTGCATGCCAAATCGGCACCGACTGGCCTAGATACAGAAGACGAGCTCTATTTTTTTTCATTATTTACCTGTAAAATTACACAATATTGGATTATACATGAAATTAAAAAGTATTGAATAAACCACAAACAATTAAATGTATGCAAATGGATTATATGACCAAAAAACTATTTACATAAATTTTACTTTTGATATTTGGATAGCGTGGCACAAAAGATAAATCAATTTATTCAAATGAATACAATTCAGTGCATTATATAGATTCAGTGAAAGTAATATATTCAACAGTGCATTTGAAAATGAAAAGTATTGTTTAGATGTGTAAATGTATTTAGCCAAAAAAAATTTAAATTGAATTTTAAAACTAATCGTTTTAAGCAACATCAAGGCGTCACTTAAATTTTCATATCATATCTTTTAATTCGAATTTATGAGATGTAAATGATAAAGCATCAATGAATAAATTTTGATATATATATATGTATAAGTAAATTAATAGCATTGCGTCACTCAAAATTTGATATCATTATTTTTAAGTTCCAAATTTAAAATTCTTAGAGCTAAAGATAAAGTGCTGCATCACAAACTTTTAACCCGTTAAGGGTTTTTGTATTGATAAAATTACAGCAAATATCGACTTAGAATGACGTCTTTTTCAGGATGTGGATATCTTTTGCTTATTTTTGTTTTTTATGTATCTTTTTGGCTTCAAGAGTTCAAACATTTAGTGTTTTAATATTTTTTTTAATTAACTGAAAATGAAAAAAAAAATCTTATTGTTATTTATCGTATAATAAAAGAATAAGAATTTAAAATGAGAAAAATATATATATGCCACAAAAAGGCACATTAAAAATACCATAATATATTAGAAAGTAAAAACTTTTTATATATGTGGGGTAAAAAGGAAATCCAATTAATGTTGAAAATAAATTAATAGGCAAATACTCCATGTATGGGGTTGGTTGATTCTTTGAAGTGACTAATATTGAATCATTTTAATGGGAGCGTATTATTTTGTTTTTGTGGTATACCTCCCCCCTGTGATATTTATATGTTTGCATCTTATAAGGAAAAATAATCATGATTAGCAATATTTATTATTTGAATTAAAATGAACCTTTTTACATTTTATCTATTAATTTTTCATCTTACAAATTTTCTTATGTGGTATCACTAACTAATCTGCAAAGCATCTGATGATATCGCAATGTACTCTGCAAAAGATTACCAAGTGACTAAATGATCAAAAACTAATAGGCAAAAGCTTAGTAATCGGGATGCGGTGCTCGAGAGGCAGTTTGCCGGTCGGACAAAGAGACTTTCCCACCAACCTCAGGAAGTGAGGTCGCCGGTACAAAAAATAATCAGATTAGTACATTCGACGGAAGTTCGGTTGGAAATTATTTGCAGCTTGGGTATATGCTATAGGCAGAGGATATATACCAGAGAGTATACACTATAGCTATGGAGTGTATATGGAGTTATCCAAAAGGTATATGGGGTGTATCACTGCACCATACACCCTCTACAAAATTCAGTGCTGCAGTCATAAAAGATGCAGAGGATATATACACTTTGAGCATAAACGCTATAGCTTTATTTGAGAAATAGAGTATATGGAGTTGCTTAAAAAATATAAAAGATGTGTGTCATATACCACCATAAATCATCCACTAAATCCATGTTCATAAGGAGAAATTAATGTATTAGTAAATATCCTCACTTGTTATCTGCTAGTTCAATGTATTTAAATAGGAATGTTGGTCACTGAACAGTGTTATGTATTGTAATTGTGTATTTTATGAAATTGAGACTAGAAAGGATAATCATTACAGTTCATTCTTTTCATTTAGTAATCATCTGCATGTCTTGATGTCAAGATAAACTATTAAAAAACTTTTTTTTTTCATGTTGTGATTTCTAACCTCAGTCTAAATTCATAATTTGCCCAAACTTTGAAGAAATTTATTGGGTCATTTTTAGATGAGCTGCCACTTGAACATTAAAAACACACAGAAAATTATTTTTTTGTTAATATGACAAAAGGTTGTATTACTGATTTCTTATACTTTAACAAGCCTTAAGAATGTAATTATTTATGGGTTTCTTTCTTTAAAAAATAAAATTAAATAAAAAAAAAAGTTTGACAATTGATTATTTTGATTAATATTGCTTTTTAACAAACAACACTCATGAGCTTTTCAAAAGAATTATGATTCTGAAAAATTGCTATAATTCTTAAGAAGATAACATTAGTCCTGATGGATTCTTAAACAAGAAAATTATTTAATGATTAACTAAATATGTAGGTATCACTCATGAGAAATAATAAAAATATTTACCATTATTATATGAATTTTTCAATAAATAAAAAATACTGTAGTAGTTTTACAATTCTTTTCTTACGCAAAATAAAATGAAACAATATAGATTCTTTTAATTTTGTTGTCAATTCCCAAAATCGAAATCTCTTTTGAGGCAACATTTATGATAGGGACAAATATTAAAATTAAATTGTAAATTATTATGTAAATATTTTAAAAGAAAAACTTATACAATTTATTGCCTTAGACTAGCTTTTGTATTTTAATGAAAACTAATTGTAATTAAAGCTTTGAAGAGGCATTTGTTAAATTGGGTATTTTGATTTGAGACACAAATTTCTGTGCTCTGATAACTAAAATAATCTAATACTCAGATATTAAAAAACCTATGAGTGTTTTAATGAATACATTTTATTAACTATAAAGTAATTGAAAAATTTTCTTTTTTTTTTAACATGAAATATGGACTCAAAGATTCATTAAGATTGCATTAAACGGACATTTCATTTGAAAATGACCCTGTTGTTCTTGACGAGGATTACTTCTGATTTTCTGTGCTAATTGCTAACTTGGTTCATTCATACCCTTGTCTTTTTTGGGAAGAGCATGACTTGACAAAAGTTTTTAATTTTTGGTATCTTGTATATAATAAAAGGAAACAAGCCATTCTTTAATATGCTTAATACATAATACTTTTTATTTTTAAATTGTCAATTGCAATAATATTAAATATATTTTGTTTATGAAATATCATAATTTTTTTCATGCTATACTTGAAAATTAATTTTTTAGGTAGTCCATATCCTAATTATGCAACTTATAGTGCAACTCCATCATTGTCACCAACTAACAATGCTGCATCACCAGGTTATGCAGCTGTACAGCCAATACCATATATGCCACCATTTACAACCATTTATGGTAAAATTTCAAAAGATCTTTTTATTTAATGTATATTGAAATATTATATTTTTTCGTGTATACTGTGCCCTTGTGTAACGCCGCACCTTAACTCATTGGGGGGAAAAAAATGAGAAAAACACTTAAATAATTTTTTTTTCTTTTAAAATCTAATAATTATCTACTGTAATAAATAAATAATATTGTGCACTAATATTTATAAAATATTGCTTGGCTTTGCATATTGAAACCCAAAATAAGAGTCCAATTATATATACTGAGACCAGTGATATTGTAATGGAATAAAAGGCTTTACTATGTTTTATTAGAAAAATTTTAAGAAACACACAAGTAAAACTTTTATTCGTTAATCATTTTGTTTTGCAATTAATAACTTTAATACAGTAGGCTTCCTCAAATCCGCACAGCTTGGGACCAGAGGTTGTGCAGATTTTAGAATTTTGTGGATTTCTGGCCATTGCTGTGCTTACATTTTTTAAACAGTAATTTGAATGTAATAATGAGTAATTTGAATTAATACTTTCAATATAGTAAAATATTAAAATAAGTAATGAACTAAAAGGATTAAAAGCCAGGTAATTTAAAAAATGATTAAATTATTAAAAGTAAAGAGCAAGTAAATAATAATGTATAAATAAATAAGCATAAATAAAGATGGGATGCATTTTTCTTGAATTATTCAATGAAACTTTCCTCAAAAAGGTACCCAATTAACATCAAAATCATAGAGTAAGGAAGTTTTATTTCTGGTTTAGCCAGTCTTAATAACCAAAAAAGCTTGATTAATGCATAAATATATTTGGTAAACAGATTATGAGTACCAGTGATATCCACAATATCTTGATTTTTTTCAAAAAGACATTTTACTTTTGAAAAACCATGAGTTCAGTCACATATTAAGTTCACATATTATATTCAGTTACATATTAAAACACATAAGGAACGATATATAACTGAAAAAAATCTGCAATTTTGCCCCTACATTTGAACTTAAAGTTTCATTGTTTACATCTGTTATGATATGCGGATTTTAGGCGTTTGCGGATTTGAGGGTCTCTACTGTATAAGTAATTATAATATAATTAGTATTAGTAATATTATCTGCCAAATACATGCATACATTATATGCCAAATAAATACAATTATTATCATTTTCTGAATTTAGCAGCAGGATTCAAATCTCAAATCCTCATGCATTACAGACACTCTGATATTTCAATTTATCTTTTGGAATAAAAACTGTATGGCATATACGAAAAAATACCCCATGTATTTCTATATAAAAAATCTGTAAAAAGTAATGAATAAATATGTTCTTATATGTTTACTTTGCATTTTATTATTATTATTTATTTAATAGGAACACCTGTAGCTTATACTTCAGTTCCTGCAAATACTTATGCCCAATCAAATTTTACTAACTCTCAAACGGATGTCAGTGGACAGAATGTCACTATGAGTGAAGCTGTAAAATCCTATGGTAAGATGTCAATCACCCTTTTCTTTTAATCAGTGATTCTTAACATAGTTAGGTGATTCTTTCTGAAAGTTATTCTGATGTATGCTGACCATAATTTTTCTGCTTATTTGAATTTGAGTTTTGAATTATTTTTGGAGTATTAATATTATATTTAAGATTTCTAATATTAAAAACATTCTAAACTTTGTTCTAAGTAAATTATATATTATTCATTCAATTGCTTTGTAATTGAAATTATATCAATATTAGTTTACAATTTTTATCAATATTACTTTATTATTGTTATTAAAATTGACATGAGACAAATTAAAATCTTAAAGATGTGTTTCTCTTATGAAATATTGATACTTTTAATGTAAATGCCTTAAAACATTGACCCCCCCCCCCCCCATAAGATCATTTAATAATAATTTTATATATAAAATAAGAGGTCTGTAAAGAATTTAGGCAGTCCTTATCTCAGGGGCTTTTTTAATTATTTTTGAAATGTCTCTTGGTGTCAAAAATAGTACATGACATTTAACGAACAGTTAGTTATACATACAATTTAATTTAAAAATGCCTGTTATTTTAAAGATAAATACACGCAAAAGTTTAAAAACAAGAAAAATATCTCTTTTCATTTGTCTGAAAATTATCAGTCCTCCAATACATATTGATTCTTTTTTTAAACATAAAAAGACCTCTGGTACTTTTCCGCAAAAGCCATGTCATACATTTTTAACACTTTATAGGCAGATAATTTTTTTGTATTTTTTTATTATTATTATTATTAAGCTACTTTTGCAATTTTTCAAAAATAAAAATAGAAACAAATACAAAAAAAAATAGTTAAATTTATGAAATGTTAAATCGCTGAATAACACATGCATAACTAAAATAAACTAATAACAGTTCATGAGATGACATTTAGCTTAGCAAAGAGCACATTTCTCTTGTGGAATATATGCAATGCCACGTGAATTCAATGGAATAAGATTTTAAATGTTATTGTCAGTGCCTTTTTACAAGGGATGTGCATTATTTAACAGAATAGGATAAATAACATTGTTATTGTGTTAGAATCTGTTACCACATCACATTAATATGTTACTGGAAAATCCCTGTTAAATTAAAATTTTGGCGGAGAAGAGGCTTGGCAGTAAAATCTGACAATTTTGTTCAAAACCCCTACTTTGACATAATTTTCTAAAATATCCTTTACCTTTATTGGAAAATGCAAAATGCTATTCGATTTCATAATTTCTAAATAAGAACACTTGCAAAGTTTTAGCCTCTGTGGTTAAAAATGACTTCAGGAATGTGCCAGAATGTAGCTAGTTTTTATTTGAGAACAAACCTTAAAGAAAATACATCATGCAAGAACATAAATTACACGAAAATGGAATAGTTTGGAAAAAAATAACTATATTGTCTATTTTTAAGAGTAAAGTCTATGGTTTCAAGTTTACTTTTCAGGTAAACATTGTGTAGAATGTAGTAAAATTCTATGCACATTTAAATATTTCTCTAGAAATTTCACGATCAACAAAGCACAAAGGTGATATTAGCTATCCATTAGTGACATTACTTTGATACTTTGATTATAAAAACTATGAAATGTATTATCAAATCAAAGAATCTGGGTATAAGTAATTTTAGTACAGTAGCCTCCCTAAAATCTGCAGATGCAAACAAATTTCAGATGCAAACAATGAAACTTACAGTTAAGTTGCAGGAACTAAATTCAAGATGGTGCTGAAATCAGCTGTGATCACAACTTTTTTTTTTTATTAATTTTTTTCTAATCATGCTCTTTTGGCTATTATAGTGAATTAATTACTAAAAATTACATTACTTTTGATTTTGATGTAAATTAGCATATCTATAGCAAAAATTTGTCATATTGTAGGTCCTGCACAGTATTTGCAAGTGTAAACTGTAGCCAAAATGTTTGTTCATTTTTATTGAATTCATTTTTCTGTGTTTCAATATTTATTTTTATTTTTTTAATATTACATACGCATTTTAATACATAATTCTGGTTTATAGGACTGAACTCGAGCTTTTAATAAAGAAAATATGAATTTTTTTCTGAAAAAAAAAAATCAATATGGAGCTCAAAAAATCAATATGGAAACCGTGTTCCCCCATCACTGATGTAACATATTTTAGTGGTTACACATTGCAACACAATAGACCAAAAAAAAATTTACAAATCTGTAAAATTTTCAAAAAATTTAAAAAATTACACAATTTTAGTAAAAATTTATAAATTTAGAAAATTTTCAAAAAAAAATTTTCCGGATTTTGGAATTCCGGATAATGGGTCCTGTACTGTATATATCGAAAATGGCTCTAACAATTTTCACAAAATTTCGTTTCTATACTAATGGGCACGAGAGAACTATCTAGTTATGTCTTTAATTCAAGAAAACTCGTTTTCTGTGGCTAAAATAAGCTCATTACTCAAAATGGTGGCATAGGCATCAATCAAAAAGAATTCAGATGATTTTTTTTTAAATATGCTTTTTACAATTATGAGAAAACCAGCTAAACATCTCGACTTCAGAAAAACAATTTTTGGTAGGTTTAAGCATTTTTTTTTTCTTACCGTAAAATCCCGATTGTAAGTCCCCTCTCGAAAGTAAACCCCCTCCCACTTTTAAGCAATTTTTATTTTATGTCACACTCCCAAATATAAGCCCCCCCCCTGCCTTTTACAAATATTTTTGTGGGAAAGTTTTAAAAATTTAAGGGAATATTTTGACTGTTTTGGCGGATTTCTACATGTTTTCACATAATAATAATGAACCCCACCCACCCCTCTGCATGAAATGTCTGCTTTCTTTCTCTGCTCTCCCTCCTCCTCCTCAGCACAAAAAGTTTAAAATCATGGAAATCTTAACTCTATTGTTCTATTTGTTGCTTGCTAATAACACACAAGTAAATAGTCGATTATTTAAATTACACTCCTTTCTCCAAAAGCTCTTATTTTTCCTCTGTCCCCAACCCTGCAAAGTTTAAAATCCTTAAATTTAGTTTGTAAAAAAATCCTGCCTTATTTCTTACAGTTGAACCTTGAAAATTTAGAATTGGTGGGACCGCGGCCCAGATTTTGGAGGTCTGTTAAAAAATACTTTTCATGGCAATATAATAACATTCAAAATGCATTTTTTTCCCCTAGTGCAAATAAACAATGATCAAATTGTTGAATTAAGTGAATGATACACTAAAACATAACACTCATGCTGAAATAAAATATACATATTAAAGCACAATAAATTAAAATATAGTACACAATAGAAAATACAGAAGTGATTTTATTCCAAAATTTTCATTCGCTTCCGTAAATTAAAGAAATATCGGCCATCAGTCCGAAAATTAAAGAAATATCGGCCATTAGTCTGAAAAATTGGACATGAAAAAAATCTGCAGAAAAAGAAAAAAGTCTGGAAAAGAAAACAAACTTAACATAAAATCCTCTTAATGGATGTTAAATATGAGTGAACTCGTGTAGTTACATCATAAATTCTTTATCTGAGAAGATTTAGTACCATTTCTAGAGTTTCATGAAAGGGGGGGGGGGGAGGAGGGTGTTCTTTGAGATAACATGCAAAATTGCGTGATTTTTCCGGGAATATATTTAGAGAATTTCTTCAAACAATCATGGAAAAATATCGTGAATTTCGTCACATATCTAAGAAATAATTAGAGATTTTTTTTTTTTCAACTGATCGCTGTAAAAAGTTTCTGATTTCAATAATCAATTAAAGGGAGACAAAATCAAATTTGTCTATCATTCGCTGAGAAAAATCACGAATGTTGTCATAGGTTGTGGAAAAAAAAGTTTTGATAAACAATCAGGGAAAAATATTGCAAATTTCGTCAAAAGAGTGCGAAGAAAAATAGTGTGTTTTGTCCGTCTGTCACATTTTTCTGTCGCGGAAAAATACGAATTTCGACAAACGATTGCCCCAAAAAATCAATTTTATCAATCAATTGCAGAAAAAATTGCCAATTTTGTCAAACGATCGGAACTGAAAAAAAAAAAGCAAATTTCGCAAAATATTGCGAGAAGAGAAAAAAAAGAATGATAATTTTATCAAAAGATCTAAGAAAAAAAAAAAACTCGTTTTCTTATTTTCCTACTGCATTCTATATTCAAAGAAAGAAAACTGAAACCAACAACACATCGACATCGCAAATGTGTGCTTCAAGGTCATAGGGCAATGTGTCACTATGTTGATCATTCTGTTGGAGAAGGAGCAGGTGTTTTAGAGTGACTATCAAGTGTGTTTATCTTTCAATTCAATCAAAAGAAAATGAAATTGCATGTTTGTTTCTTTGGTTATAAATATGTATTTTAGTGATTTTATTAGAATTAAAATATATGAAGATTTCAGCCATCAATGTATCAAGTCACATCTTCTTTTTTCTAACTTTCCAGTTTTTGTAATAATTAAAGTCTTTAATTAACGGTCAATCATTATAAAAATATACCAGAATATATCTATATTTATTTATTTGGTGTTTACAGTTGAAAAAATTTGATGAGAAATATGAAAGATACAGCAGTGTTATTTTAAAAATTAATAAAACTGAAATCAGAAAAATGTCTGGATTTTAGCGATTTCCGGAATTTGGATGTCCGGATTTTCGAGGTTCAACTATATTTTGTACCAAGATGATGATTGATCTAAAATCTCATAAAAGTATCACTCATTTAAAATCTTCATCCTCTTTGAAATTTTTTCTCCATCCTATCTCCCCAAATGGTGGTGGTGGTGTGTTTGTGTGTGTGTGTGTGGGGGGGGGGGGGGGTATTTCTAAATATGCAGAAGGAAAGCAAAAGATTTTCCTGGAGTTTGGCTGTTCTAACCCTTGAATTACGTGTGTATTTTATGATTAAATAGAGTAAATAGAGAAAAAAAAAAAAAGTAAAAATAATTTGTTTTTTTAATACACTGCATGTGTTAGGGGGGGGGGGGGGGACAAAAAAGAAGGGAGAACATTTTTTGGGGGGAGGATGTGAAATAATTTAGGTAGTTATTTAAACATTTTACAACAAAATCACAAATCAAGCAGAAATTTAAAAAAAGAATTACAGATTTTAACTGCATGAGATGCGTGGGGGGGGGTCATGATATGAAAGTCAGGAGAGACAGGGAGAGAATAATTTAGCTGATAGATAATTTAGTGTAACTGTAGTGTATTTGTATAGCCTATTGTGTATTAAGAAATTTAAAGAGTTTTATAGGTTAAATTATGCATGTTTGGTACCAGAGGGGGGGGGGCAAAGGGGGAAGCAATATTTTTTTGGAGGAGGGTGGGGGCTTAGATGATTGATTAAATATTGTTGCAGTAAAATAACAAATAAAGAAGTGCATTTGAAAAAAAAGTAATTTTTTTAAATTTTGCTTAGAATTTTTTGGAGGGATATTTTTTTTTGGGGGGGGGGGGGAGGGGGGATTCAGATTTTTTTTTTTATTATTATTATTACAAATTGGAAAGCTGTCAAAATATGGAAGATTCACACTCCTGTATTTACTTCTAAATTAATGATAAAAACAGGTTTTAAAATCTCGATTATAAGCCTCCCTCCCAAATTTAACTGCGTTTTCTTTTGAAAAAGGGGGGCTTACAATCGGGATTTTACGGTATATTTAATCTTCCATAATCGGAATTATCAGCAATACAGTGATCATTGTATGTCATCCGTAATGGCCATTTATCAGATCTCGAAGCACTAACGGCTTGCTTTTACTAAATCGAGCACTAGGTAAAGACTTTAGGTCAAAAATAAATAAAATTTGTTTTAACTGGCTAGAACAAATAAAATTAATTAATTTATCAATTGTTGATTTTTTGAACTTGAATATTTTCATAAACATTCTGTTTGCACTTATACTTTTGCTATGCTTAAAACCAATATCATATTGTTACAAATATCGCTATAAGTTTGATGGCACAGCAAAACACCCTGGCGCAAAATTATTAGCAATTTTAAAAGCAAGAGAATCTTCCTGCAAAACTTAACACATCTTTGGAGATTGGAGCTCATGTTTATCACCAACTATTGACTTGGTCAACGATTGTTCATGAAGAATAATTTTAATTTGTTATGAGACATGGAGAATAGCACTCAGGATATGACTGATATAATCATATTCATATAAAAAACATTTATTTTTATAAATGACAATCCAAATTTCCTGCTATATACAAAGTTTTTTACTTTTTTACGTACTCGAGTAAACGCTTAGAATTTCAAAATTTAAATTTTACATCCTCCTGTCTGCAAGAAATAACATTATATTTAAAAGAAAACTAGCATTTTTGGATTTAAAAGTGAAACTTGTTATCATTTTTACACCATTATGACACTAATTTCACTGACTTTTCGCTTTCAACCGGGCTTAAGACTGTTCTCAAATCCAAAAGGGCAATTTTATGACATAAGTTTTAATTTATTTTTGTTTGGAAATGCATGAAACTAGCAGGTGTTGTTGTTCAGAAACAATGTTATCGAGCTGTTTTTTCCGTTTTTTTTTTTTTTGCAAACGTAATAGATCTTTCAGAAAATAATATCAAAGTGGGTGTTTTGAACCTAATTTCTTCGCGAAAGGAGATAAACCACTCGAGGAAGGATGAAAAACATGTTTGTCACATGATCAAAATCACTTATAACTCTATAGGTAATTTATGGATAAAAAAATGGGAAACACAGTTCGATTCCAAATCGCTTCCATGGTCAGGCTCTCCAATTTCATATCTTTCCGTTAAAAAATGAATCTGTAAATGTGTCAAAACGTTTTGTACTTGTTGAGCAGAGCAGTTGAGAACAGCCTTAAGACTACAAGCCATAGATACAAATATATCATCCATGACTTATTGATATTTTGCTTATACACTTAAACCTCGAAAATCCGGAAATCTCTAAAATCCGTACATTTTCCCGATTTTGGTATTATTAATTTTTTAAATAAGACTTAGCTCTAACTTTCATATTTCTCATCAAATTCAATTAGTCTTTTAACTGAACACTAAATAAAAAAAATAAAGATATATTCTGGTATATTTTTATAATGATTGACCGTTAATAAAAAGACTAATTGCAATAGAACCTCGATTATCCGATGTAATTAGGACCGAATTTACATTGGATAATCAAAATTTCCAGATAATCGAAAATTTAGCAATAATCATCTAATTTAATATGTAACATCGTCATCGAACTGCTATTATGACTACTGAAACTGCTAAATAAATTAACTAAATTCAAATTATACATAAAAATTAATTTATTTGGAGACAGAAAAACTTACAATGAATTAAATGGAAGCTTCATTATATTTATCTGTACTGGTAGTTCGGAAAGGGTTGCTTGCATACACAGGAGTGCGAAAGTAAAAAAAAAAGGTCAGGAAACCGACGCCGGTTTATGGAGAGATCTGGTTAAATGACGGTCGGATAATCGAGGTTCTACTCTTACAAAAACTGAAAGTTAAAAAACGGCATAAAAAAATAAGGTTTGACCTGATACATTGATGACTCGAAGCTTCATATATTTTAATTCTAATAAAATTTCTTTACATATTTATAACTAAAGAAACAAACATGCAATTTCGTTTTCTTTTAATTGAACTAAAAGGTAAACACATTTGATATTCTCTCCTGCTCCTTCTCCAACAGAATGATCAGCCTAATGACACATTGCCCTATGACCTTGACGTACACACTGGCTGATGCCGATATGTTGTTTCAGTTTTGTTTCTTTGAAAAAAACTTTTAATGCAGTAGGAAAATGAGAAAACAAGATGAGTTTTTTTTAAACCTTTTGGCAAAATTCTCTTTTTTTTTTTCCTGTGATTCTTTGTAAATGCTTTTTTTTTTTTTTTTTTTTTTTTCGCGATCGCTTGACAAAATTGGCAATTTTTTCTGTGATTGATTGACAAAATTGATTTTTTTGGCGATCTTTTATTGAATTTTGTGTTATTTTTCCGTGATGGACTGACAAAATACACTAGTTATTTTCTTAATCTTTTGACGAAATTTGCGATATTTTTCCTCGATCGTTTATCGAGACTTTGTGCTTTTTTTTCTGCAACCGATTGACAAAATTTGCATTTTTTCTCAAAGACCGATAGAAAAATTTTATTTCTTTTTTCTTCAGTTGTTTATTGAAATTAGCAACTTTTTACGCCGATCAACTGAAGAAAATCTTTAATTGTTTCTTAGATATGTGACGAAATTCACGATATTTTTCTATGATCGTTTTAAGAAATTCACTTTTCTTTTTTCGCGACCGACTCACGAAATGATTTTGTAAAAATCCAAAAAAATAAATTTTAAAAAATCGCGGATTTAGACCAAAATAAAAAATATATTCTCGGAAGAATCGCGCAATTTTACATGTTATCTCAACCCGCCCCCCTCAAGAAACTGTAGAAATGGCACTAAAAACCTTCTGTGATAAAAGAATTCGTATTGTAACTATTTGCAGATACACAATTCACTCATATTTAACATCCATTAAGAGGATTTTATGTTAAAAAGTTTGTTTTTTTCCTCTTTTTATGTCCAATTTTTCGGACTGATGGCTGATTTTAATTTTTGGAACCAAATGACTTAAATTTTTGGAAAATTTGGAATAGAATCATTCCTGTATTATCTATTGTGTACTATATTTTAATTTATTGTATTTTAATGTGTATATTTAATTTCAGCATAAGTGATGTTTTAGTGTATCATTCCATTTTTATTATTTAATTTGGCGATTTGATCGTCGTTTATTTGCACTAGGGAAAAATATTGCATTTTGTATGTTATAATGTTGTAATAAAAAAATATTTTTCAACAGACCTCCAAAATCCGGAATCACCGCGGTCCCGCCGATTCCAGATTTTCGTGGTTTAACTCTAGTAAGTTTCACTTTTCTATGGTTATTGAAAAAAAATACGGAAAAGTCCAATCTCCTGTGCCAGAAAATTTGGCGAGTTAATTTGTGCGATAAATGTTTAGATGTGGGTTTTGCATAATTTTGGGGTTTGGTAAGATGGTTTTGTAAATTTATAAATAAAATGAAAAATAATATAAATAATAATTTATACAACACACACATATATATCTATATCTCTACATATAATATATATAATATATAATATAGTATTATAATATATACTTATATATAATAGTATATAAAAATTATAAGTATAATATAATAATTAAAATACAAAAATTGGCAAGATGATAAAACAGCCTTTTGGAGTTTTTTGCCAACCACGTCTAGAGATGCAGGATACTGAACTATTCATAAAAAATAAATAAATGTGGAATAAAAGTAAAAGTAGTTTTAAAAAAAACACTCTTTTATAAGCATTCATTGGTCATCTTGAAAATACCACCAAATCTTTTGACTGCAATTCATATTTTTCCTCAAAAATTCATGTCAGAATACATTAATTTGGTGCGGGCAAATAAATTTTGAAGATATTCTATAAAATAATATAAGTATTTTTTAGCACAGATGCATATATATAGTGTTTTTGGAAATATATTGGATTTTTATTAAACGCCTGATAAAATCAGTATAAATATAAATGTATAATACAGTCGGACCTCTATTTAACGAAGTAGCTAAATCCCGAAAAAAAGTTCGTTATATGGAAAATTCGTTAAATAGAGAATCACCTTTTAAAATACTTTAAACTACATAAAACATATTTTAAGTCCATAAACACTAAATATAATTTTTAAAAAAGTAATTAGTAACACTTTTTTTTATAAATTATGTCTGTTTGTTTTATAAAAGTCAAACCCATCAAAAACCCATCTGCAAGGGAAATAAGAATGAATCAAAACATTGTCTGAAAATACATTGTATTTTCAGTGAAAAAAAATTTATTTTACATTAAAATCACGATTTTTTAAAGATTATTTGATAAGCTGTTCGGAGGAATACCAAATTTTAAAGCAGTATTATTTTTCTTCACGCCTTTATCCACCTCATGAAGAATATTTTTTTTTTTCTTTGATGCTCAAGCTTTGAGCTACAAGAACCGAAATTACCAACACGATTGATCATGATCAACAATCTAGAAAACGGAAAACTATAGTTTATGGACACTGTGCAGCTCCATTGAGAGTTAAAAGGGGATATTGAAAGTTTGCACATGGATGGAAAGCAAAAAATCACAGCGATTTTACTGCTCTCGGTGAGTTAGGTGCCTGGTAAGACCTGTTCATGGTCATTGATCATCATAAAATGCGTTAAAAGAAAGAATAAGTTTGAAATGTCCAGTAATATTTTAAGAAATGGGGAGAAAAAAAAATTAGATCCCAAGGAACAGTTCATTAAATAGAGAATGCACTCCGCTATTTGGAGGTTATTTTATGAAGAAATTTGCAGAATGTTCTTGGTTCCAAGTGAAAGTTCGCAAAATAGAGAAATTCGTAAAATAGAGGTTCGTTAAATAGAGGTCCGACTGTATAATACTGGCATTAACTAAACAACTTTTGTTCATTATTGTTTGAACCTAGTTATCTTTTAATGCCACTTTTACAAGATGGTTTTTCAAGATTGACAATAGCTCTAATATGACTTGGGTCTTCCCATATTCCATTTTTAGATATTAAAAACCCAATGTATTTTACCTTAGGCATCTTAAACTGAAACTTATCTTTATTGAATTTTATATTATTTGCCTTAGCCTTTTCGAGAACCTCTATCAGAATTCTGTCATGCTCTTTTCATTTTTATCTGCGATTATTAGATCATCATAGTAAATTTCTACCCCATTAATATCCCCAAACATTTTCGGATTCTTTTTCTGAAACACCTCAGGAGCAGAGCAAATGCCCTGGGAAAGTTTATTAAATTTAAACCTACCAAAGGGAGAGTTAAAAGTGCATAACTCTGAACTCTGCCTATACCTGACAAAATCCATCTTACAAATCTAGAACCAAAAAACATTGTTTGCCCTCTAATTTGTGTATTATTCATCTGCTGAAGGCATTATATTATGTTCGTGTTTAATTGTTTTCTTAACTCTTTCACCTTCCGAGGGTTTTGCAGTAATTTTATAAGAATGCTTGTAAATCCCAGGATATATATTTTTTTAAATCTCAGTTTGATGCTATAATATCTTTAATATCACTACTTTCTATATAAGGTTAAAAATAAAATTCTGTTTAAAATATTTTGATCTACAGCCATTTTAACATGATTTCTAGGAACGGAAAAATCCGGGCCAGACGGTTAAAGGGTTAAGGTTTCTAGGATCAATGCTTATTCTCAATTTACCATTGGGCTTTTCGACAACCACTAAACTATTAAGTCAAACTGTTGGTTTATTTACCTGAAATAACTCTTCTAATTCATCAATAGTAATTTTAAGCTTTTTATGTAAAGATAGAGGTACCCTTCTAGGGGCATTAATTACAGCGGGTATATCAGGTTTTATATCAGTACTAGCAGCAGTGACCCGGAGCCGAACAATTTTTGATGCTCCAGCTCCGCTCCTAGATAAAATACTGTGGCTCCGACTTCGCGCTTTTGAGTTACAGATTTTAATTTACATATTTAATTTTTTGCTCACAAATTCTTTCTTTTCTTTACCTTCATTAAAGATCAGACAAAATGTATTTTTCTTCTCATCAAACTTGAAATGCTTCTTCAGAAAATATGACATCTTTTAGCTTTTGCTTTTAAAATAGGAAGTTTGGTGGAATTTTAAACACAAAAAATCTTAAATTTCGTCTACACTTTTCAAACAACCAAAATTGTACAATTACACATGTAAACAACAGGCAGCCATATTTGTTTTCAAATAGTGTTGTCACTTAGCTCAAGTAGAAAGTAGAAGTGAAGTAGTGTTACTATGTTTTTGTTTTTGTGAGAAGTTTTGCATCTCTAATAATAATAAAAAAAAACCCTAAAAATGATATAATTAAAGTACTGAATAATGATGTAATTAAAGTATTTTAAGCCTGGAAATTTAAAAGACTGAAAAAAAAAAAAAGATTTAAAAGAATATTAAAAACTAAAGGAGCCCTGGAGCTTGAGGAAATTTAGAGCTCCAGCTCCGGCTCCGGGTCTCTGACTAGCAGCCTTCGCCCACTATGCTGGACTGTTTATCCAAGCAAACCTTGAATCAAACAAAATGTGTGAGTGAATCTGGCCTTGTGATTTAAAGTAATATGGACCTTTATCTGGAATCTCCTTCCACATTACTGAAACTATATGAACATCATTGTGCTATTATATTTTCTAATGTGCAAACAAATTTTCATCTGTTTAGGTTTGTTGTATTTTCTTATCTATATAAATAAAACTTCAGCAGGTGTTACACAGTAGAATCTAAATTACATGGAAATGCATATGAGTGGAAGACTTTAATGAATGAACACAGCAGGAGTAGACTTAAATATTTAATCATGAACTAGAAAAATATATACATGAAGAATGTTGTCAGCATGACTTCGTCGAACTAACTTAAAACAACTTAAGACATTAATAAAACTTCGTTTACAAAACAAGAAAAACTGCCAGCAGCTTTCATCTTAATGTAGCAAAGCTACAACGCCTTAATTACATGGCGAAAACAAAATTAAATGCTGCTTACAAGCAAGCAAAGGCAAGAGAGAGCTACAACGTTACATTCCACTAGATATACCAGTTTCTTGTGGAAATCTGCATAAAGTTGTTGCCATTACATGAAGTGCAATACATGTACGGAATGCCATTGGCTCACGAACAATGACATCAAACATCGATGAATCAGAAAGCAGGAAACATCGTGTAAGCCGAGAACAGCAAGTAACAGTGATTCAAGATCACAGCAGTTATGGTGTGACTGAATCGCGTATTTACCAGCAGAAAGCATGTGAAGCAATGGCATCCGTCCGTAATATAAAGTAGACTTGGGGATGGTAAAAACATAAGGTATGTCATGTTAAACAGGATTTAAATAAAGATATTAATTTTAAACTTTAATATACATGACATAACAAAGTGCAACTCTTTTAGTTGATGAATCACAGTAGGATTTGGTAAAGAATGATAGAACTGATTATAGAATTTTCCACCCTATCTCTATTAGAATGGTATGGTATATACTAAAACTCTGCCCGAAAAATAGTCTAACTAACAGTGCAAGCTCAACCGAAATCCATTTGGCAGAATCTTTTAAAAAGGCAGATCTTTCGTTATCAGGTTTGTCTGATTATATAATTTAAAGATATAATTCTATGTCTAAGCAACATAGAACGATATGTTATATACTAAAATCTTCCATGAAAAAATATCTAACTAACATTTTAAGTCTCATAAAAATCTATTCAGCAAAACTAAAGTTATATGCAGCCGGAACAAAATTCCCATTTTCATTTTATATATATAGTAGAAGTAGATAGATAGATAAGACAAGAATATTGATGCTTAAAATTTATGAAACTGTGAGTTATTTCTTATTTTCATTGTCTCTGTTGAATATTTTTAAAGACTCTGCAATTGGTGAGTATTGAGCTTTATGACCATGCTTACAACAACTGTATTTCATTGTGTACCAAAATATTCTTGTTAAAATTAGCCAATATAGTGTGGGTTCCGATCAGAGAATATTCCTCATCTCTTTTTTAAAATTACTTAAAGAAAAGGTATTTTACAGTCTCAGTGCCAGCTTGAAGTTATATACCAGTTACTTTATTGTGTGTTATTCGTGCCCATGTTATATATTAAAGTCTTCATGCTACAATCTAAAAGTTCAGTACTTTTCCGTTATACCAACACCATAGGCATAATTTGGGCTCAAAAACTAAGGGGGCAAAAATCTCGAGACCCATTTATACAAATTTATATCCTCCCCCTGTTTGTCTATCCTATCACGCATATTTTAATTAAATACTTAAAATATTTAACATTTAAACAAAATTTTTAATGTTCAACTGCAAATGAAAACATATTGCACATTTTATGTATTTCATGGAATATTTAACAATATTGAATGTGCGACCGTTATATTTCTTATGTCTGATGCCATGTACAATTCTAAAAGAATTCAAACAAATTTAGTAAAAATTTGTCAAATCCTTGGGCTTTCGAAGATTTTTTAAATGATTATAATGTTTAGGGATGCTGTTGAGATAAATATGTTTAAAGACTACTATCAGGGTGTTAACAAATGAAAGAAGTTTATGAAAGAAATTGTTAGCTAGCGTTATGATTGGAATGACTCAGAAATTTTGTGATGCTTTTAGTGCACACGGAATAATTTTAGCTTAAGAATTTAAAAATTGATATTGTCCTTAAATTTTGAAAATTGTGAATTCTACCCCTTCACATTTCAAGTGAAGAAAAACAAGAACGAAAACCCATACATCAGTTATAGATCATGAAACATTTTCTACATTATTTGAAAAAAATTTCATTTTTTCATACAAAGAAATAAGATATCGAAATAAACAATTTAAAAAATACAAAATGTAATTGCCCATTTTCACAGTTTCTGTTCTTAGCAGATAATCTATTTGAAGTCTTTGGAGCAACCATATGATCTATAGAGCTTTAAACATACCACATAGTGAAACTAAATATTAAATCAGCTGGAAAATGCATAAAACAACTAAAACGTTTTCTAGGGAATTGTTATTTATAGAAGACAATGTATCAATATCCTTTTGTGCGACCGTAAATATGAATGATACAGTAAAATTTGGTTGAGTTGAAACATGCACAAAACAGTTGAAATTGCATTTTTAGGAAACGATTCCATAAATGTTAATATGAATTTTTTGGGGTAAACCTGTATCTATATGCTTATACAATTCAAATACAATAGAACCTCTGAACAATGGACCCTTCGAGAGCATGGAATTTGTCCCCTATTTAGGGGTAAAAATTTGCATGTACATTGATGTTTGGGATCGAAAAAGTGCCCTCTAAATATAAATGTCCGCTTTTCGACAATATCCGTTATGGAGGTTTTACTGTAATGTATTAAAATTCAGTTCAGCTGAAAAATGCGCAGCACAACTAAAAAGGCACAGCAGTTACCATCCATAGGCGGCAACATATCTAATTTCTTTTGTGCAGCCGTATGAATTTATTTTTTACAAGCATCTTTTAGTATAATAAAATATAGTGCAGCTGGAAAGTGCCTAACGCAGTTAAAAACAGACTTTAGGAATTAACACCCATAAGCTGAAATGCTTAGGATTTTTTTCGTTAAGCTCTGAATATGATCTATACTAGTAAATCTGCAGATCAGGAGCCTCAACGTCATCTTTGCAAGTCATTGTTTTTTAACACTCATTGCATAATATTCAACTTCCTACAAATCGCTTTTTAAAGTTTTCAAATTACATAAATATTTATGAGCATACAAGATACTTCGTAAAGTTTCAGAAATTAAAAGTGTTAAACAAGTGATTGTACATTAATGTTCTGAAATTCTGATGAGCTACTTATTCTGGTAACTTTTTAAATCAAAAATTGCATTTCTTCAGTTGGGCTCTACCCCCCGTAGTCTATTTAAATTTACATTCGCAATTTTGTATTGATTGTGCGGATGGTTATAGTATATCTTAGCTTTTTTTTTACGCTGTGATTTATAACGATAAGCATAAGTTTTTTTTAATAAATTAATTAAATTTAAATTTAAAATAAAATATTCATGTTAACCGTACACAGACAATAAATATTGAAGTGACGCCTAAAATCCGCTACATTCGGCACAACACAACAACGTGCTTAAATAAAAAAAAAAAAAAAAAAAAACGGATGAAGTCAAAGAATTTGGTCCCTGTTCCACGTGCTTGTTTTGTTTAGACCGAATGAGAGCATTTAAATCTGAGCGATAACGCACATCGTATTGCAAACTGTTTTTACGGCATACTGCATCTCCATCTATCTCTTTTCTCCGTGAATAATAGTTAATTTTATTTTACCCAAGATCTTTTTATTCCAGCATCTTTGTTTTCGATAAATGACGTCTAATTCACCTGCTATGCGTACTTACTCAAAACTTTTCATCTTGTTATATTAAGAAATACTCGAGAGTTTTTTTAATATGCCGCCATATTAATTTCTCTATTCTTAATTTTATTTTTCATTTTCCTGTTTCACGACAAAACATTTCAATTGAAAATTGTTTAAAAGAAAACATTATTCCGGGTTTTGATTTTCTTGGCAACAATTAAAGAAATATTGGTAAATGTTATGGGAAAATGTTACGTTATTCTCTGTGAAAATAATGAGCAAAATATTTCAATAAAATAAATAAAATAAATGAAATATTGCCTATTTTTATTTCTGGGCTAAAATCCGTCTATATGCAAAGATACAAATGCATTAATTCATCTGTTTTGACGTTGGCTTTACTCAAGCATTATACACGCAATTATACTAATATTATTTGGACCAAATTCGTTGCTAGGCAACAGAGAAAGAAAAGGAAAAAAATGAAATATGCATTATGTCAATTTGATAAAACAAAATCCTTTATATTATTGGAAAACATGCATAAAATTCCCCCCAATATTATAAACCTAATTAAAAAAATCTAGCAAATATATTGACATAATTTATTGGAATAATTTAATAATGTTATTTAAAAATTTCAGCATCAAAAGTTTACCATTTAAATCCATTTTTCATATCAGCCATTTCTTTCAACAAATGAAAATCTGAAAATCGTCTGACTTGCCATTGAAAAGCATTATAGAGCAAAATAAAATGTTCCATATTTCCCGAACGAATGAACCAAATTTAACCAAAAACTATACAGCTATGTCCGGGTACCTCATCAACATGCCCAGTGAATTTCAAGCCGATCGGATGCTTTTTGCGGCAGTTATCGCGGAACAGACAGACAGACTAACAGAAACCAAAACTTTTCGTGTCTCCACAGTAAGCCTTCACTGACGTTTCGGCAATAATTGACTCATCACATAATTCACTAATTTTTTTTTTTTTTTTAAGTTTAAAAACACATACAGTCGTCTCCATTTAAATGAATATTGGCAGTTCCATAAATAATATTCGATTAAGTGGGGTGTTTGATTAAACGGAGAATCATAACTGTAATATTTAATGTGTAATAATTAGGCAAAATAACTATCTATGGTACATTTAATTAACAGCATAATAAATCGTTAATAGAATAACATGAACTAAAATAAATACTAGTGCTAATATATACATATTAATTTAATGTCAGTACATACATTTATATAGTTTACATCACCTTAATGCAGCTCGTTTGAATTTGGTCAAAACTTTGCTACTTCTAATTTACGTTACTTATACTGCCTTAAAAAAAATCATTCAAAGTGGTTTGTTTAAGTCGAATTTTAAAGGAGTAAATATCAAGTTATTTTTCGAATGAGTACAAAATAGCACAACTACCATCTCGAGTCTCGAAGTGATGGTGGGGAAATCATTTGACCTGTCCATTATACACATGCCGGCTGAAATCATTGCAGGAAGAACTGAAAATTTGTTTTCAGTGTAAAGGAACCGAAAATGACAAAAGGTGGAAGGAAATTCCAGCTGAAATGTGCTTTCCGCACCTATTTTCAAACATCGGTCTCACAGTTGTTATTTGATTAAGTGGCGACGTTCGTAAAAGGTATTTGGTTTAAGCGGGGAAAAATAACATAGAACCAATAGGAATAAATTTGGTTCTGGGAGATTCTATTCGAATAAGCGGGGTATTCGATTGTCCGTGACCTGATTAAGTGGGGAGGACTGTACTGGTTTTTAACCGAACATTCAATAAATACGTCTCCACACACTTCTCATTCACCTGATGGGGCACCATGGGATTTTTTCTTATATCCATGGTTGAAATTGCCTCTTCTTGGTCATCGTTTTATCCATTATTTCAATAAAAGAAAATTCTCTATGAACCCAGAAGTGGTTTCACTTTAAGGCATGTTTTAATGGTTGGAGGGGAAAAAAAAAAAAAAAAAATGTTGGCTGAAGTACATTGAAGTTGGGGGAAATTATTTTAAGAGATGCAGTAACTTTTGATCAATAAATTGGTACTTATTATTTTATGTCACCATTCTGGTACTTTTTTATAACAGTTATATATATATATATATATGCTACTTACTTCATACTCTATAGAAAGTATGCCATAATCCACCTCAGTGGCAATATCAATTTCATCATGTCTGATGTATCATAACATCATTAAAATGCACTGTAAACTTGTAATGCACTTCTGCCTCAATAGAATATACCTATATCGTAGAAATCCAAATATTTACTAGACTCGGAGCACAGACAAACGGTCAAAAAGACGGACCAACAAACAGAAGTTATAGGTCAAAATTAACATTTTTGGCCACTGGCCAGTACCCTGATTTTTTTCACTGGCCAGTTTTTTTTTTAACCACTGGCCAGTAAAAAAGTTATGTACGCTCCATACAAAATTGTGTTTTTTCTAACTATCAACATTGTAATTTACTAATATATTGTACTTGCCATTCGATATGATTACACTCAACTGAAAAAGAAACTGGCATTAACATCTAACAGAAAAATATAACCAAGAAATTACTACTTTCAAAATAAAAGTCAAACACATATTTGAAGATATGTAGACATACTTAATGCAATGTATAAAAGAGACAAGAAAATTTAAATACATTTTAAAAATAATTTTAATAAAATCTTGAATATTTTATTTTTACTATTAATTGCAATGAAATAAATTCACAGGAAATTTTCAGAAAGGTTACAGCGGAGGGGGAATCCCCCCCCCCTCCCCCCGGCACTAACTAATATGCATTTTTCTGCGACCATTTAACGAATTTGTGTTTTTTTTTTCCACGATCTTTTGTCGAAATCCTCGTTTTTTCGTGATCTTTTCACGAAATTTGCGTTTTTTTCTGCGATCTTTTCACGAAATCTGCGTTTTTACATAATCTTTCGGCGAAATTTTTGGGAGGTTTTCGCCATTCTTTAAAAAAATGTGCAATTTTTTTTTCGCGAGATTTTTTGACGAAATTTGCGTTTTAGCTGATCTTTTGACGAAATTTGTTTTTTTTTCGCGATCTTATCACGAAAATTGCGTTTTTCCGCGATCTTTTCCCGAAAGTTGCGTTTTTTAAGCGATCTTGTCACGAAATTTGCGTTTTTTCCACGATGTTTTCACGAAATTTGCGTTTTATCCGCAATATTTTTGCGAAATTTGCGTTTTTTCAGCGATCTTTTGACGAAATTTGTGTTTTTTCCGCAATATTTTCGCGAAATTTGCGTTTTTTCAGCGATCTTTTGACGAAATTTGCATTTTTTCCGCGATCTTTTCACGAATTTTGTATTTTATCCGTGATCTTTTCACAAAAGTCGCTTTTTTTCGATCTTTTCACGAAATTTGAGTTTTTATGCGATCTTTTCACGAAATTTGCGTTTTTTTCGATCTTTTCACGAAATTTGCGTTTTTTTTTTCGATCTTTTCACGAAATTTGCGGGTTTTGTTGCGATTTTTTCACGAAATTTACGTTTTTTCCGCTATATTTTCGAGAAATTTGCATTTTATCCACGATCTTTTCCCGAAATTTGAGTTTTTATGCGATCTTTTCACGAAATTTGCGTTTGCCCGCGATCTTTTCACGAAATTTGCGTTTGCCCGCGATCTTTTCACGAAATTTGCGAGTTTTATTGCGATTTTTTCACGAAATTTGCATTTTTTTTCGCGATATTTTCGAGAAATTTGCATTTTATCCACGATCTTTTCACGAAATTTGCGTTTTTCCAGAGGTACTTTGAAGAATTTTGTTATTCTTTTTCGCGATTCTTTAACGAAATTTGCGTTTTTTCCGCGATTTTTTTTTTATGAAATTCGCGTTTTTTACGTGATCTTTGGGCGAAATTCACGTTTTTTCGCGATTCTTTGACGGAATTGGTGATTTTTTTCTGCGAACGGTTGACGAAATTGATTTTTTTCGGCGATCATATCGAAATTAGCGATATTTTTATGTCTGAATTTTCGGACTGATGACCGATTTTTTTTAATTTTCGGAACCGAATGCCTTAAATTTTCAGAAAATTTGATACATAATCCCCCCCCCCCCCCCTGCTACTTTCTTTTCTTACGTTCCACAGTGGGGCAAAATCCCAAAAAGCTGGCCAAAAGTCGAAAAATAAAGTTACTATTTAGGGAATTTCAACTATACAGATGGCTAGAATATTGTTTGGAGGGTCAGAATCTATATTTATAAAAAGGTTTTCGTTTTGCCTTGACAACCTGTACCATTTCAAAAGTGACGCTTGGAGGATCACCATCTGAGGTGAACAAAAAGAGCAAAACAATGGTTCCGCTAAACACGTGCTACATTTTTTCATATCATCCGATTTTATGCTTTAAAATAGATTCACACGATGATAGAGTGTAAATTATTTGTGCGTGTTACAAAAATTTTTATTAAGCACATAACAATTAATAATTTCATGATTATTTCTGATAAAAATTTTGAAAAAATATCTTATTTTTTTGTATTCAAACATCAAAAAGTTTAAAAGTTCCACAGTGTTCCGCAACGACATATAATGGAAATAGTAGCCTGAACTATTATCTAATGTATAGTGAAAAACCAGCTGCCATAAACTGCCATTCTGCATTCTGTGCAGGTTTTTGTAACCACAAGTGAAAATGTTAATTTTTTAGTCGCTTCAAAGACTCTGAAATTTATTACTTGTCACAGTAATTTAGCTGGCAAACACTTGTGAAATTTTTAGATTAATCAGTTTTGTGATAGATTATTATGTATTTTATTACAAATAAGTATTATAATCATAAACATAAATGAATGTCATAAGCAATATTAGTAAAAAAAAATTAAAATAATTCTCTATCATCGATCCGATAGAAATACATTATCTTATCTTTATAGCTAATAATTCTGTTTATTCTAATGTAATTAGAACAAATATCTTGTTAATTGCAATCTTTGCTAGATCATACTGATGAACGTATTTTATTAATGGAAACGGAAATTATTAAGAATCTGGCTTCCGAGAACATTAGCAATCTGAATTTGAATTTGCAAGTGGGGATGTGATGGTACATCTATGGTCAAAATACCTTTAAACAAAAATTTAGTGACGATGATGGTAGAAAGCAGATTCAAATACCTTTTTCACTTCTCTAATGCCACTACAACTTTTAAGTGTTGTGAATAATTCAGAAATCGTTATCTGGAAAAATTCGAGATCTTCATCTCCCAGATTTTTTTAGACTCATCAGAATCAATGTTTTTCATGAAGATACGGAAACTACTGTCAGTGAAATGGATTATATTACAGATCAGAAGAGTAAACTTATTCCTTTTAAAGCAATCATTGATAGAAAATAAGTAGGCATTAATTAGAAACTAGATTTAAGGATGATTGGTTGTAAAATTTTTAATGCTTTTACTAGTCAACTTAACGTTATAACTGTGTCAGGTAACTTCAAGACAGTTTAACCACTTCAACGGCTGTCCCGAGATAAGTCGGAGATAAAAGCACTGTTTCCCTATACCCGTCGCCGGTGAAGTGGTTAATAACCAAACTAAAAGTGAATGAAAGTCATTTACGATTCGGGATGACCACGTAACATGCCTATATAAGATGTTTTGAGTGTAGCTTGCGTTTGACATACAAATAGGATATAAAGGAATGACAAGCGCGCACTCCTGGCGAAAAGAAAAAAAAATAAATTGCAAAACAAAATTTACAAAAAGGATTTCGTTTACAATTAGGAGTTCTCGTCGATAAACCAAAAGCCGGATTTGGAAACACAAATGATGACAGTATACAGCTCGTCGATTCTTTGAAAACGCAACTATTTCTGAATCCATAAAGAGAGTAGACAAAGATTTGATCAAACGATTTTACGCCATATTACAAGTGATTTCTTAACATTCATTTGATCAATTTTGTGGATTATTGCTCACAAACAGCTTGTATATTTGTTGAATTCTATTCCTAGTTCTATATGCCAACTTCAGTGCCCAGAATACTTATTCATTTCAAAGAAATAATAGCTTGCTCATTATTACCAATTGGGAAAATGTCGGAAGACGCTTAAGAATAGTGCAACAAATCGATCAAATGGTACCAAGAAGATTTCTCGCTAAAATTAAGTAGGACGAAAACAATGGAAGATTGAACTTTTTTCGGCTTTGAATGTCATCAGATCCCATCATTTAAAGATTACATAAATTACCGTAGAAGAAATTAAGATCCTTGTCCTTAGAGGCATAACAAGTACTGTAAAATATTTCGACAGCTCCCATTCTGAAGAATCTACTTATTATACTATAAATGATTTGGAAGACGAATTTCAGAATATCCTTTCGTTTTATTTTAATAATATAAAAATTAAACCTTTTAACATTTTACTTTCCATTAATGTACTTAATTGTGTTTTGTAAATAAAAATTCAACATGTAGTTTCGATTAAAAATATCTTAGTTCCTTGAAAATTTTTTGTAGCGTTTAGTCTCAAAACTTCACATTTTTTAAAAATCTAAATGTTTTTAGTATTAATCCGTCATTTTTTTTTAAATTTAACTTTTGAATCGTCTTAGCATCCTCAAAAGCACCTGTATACGAAATTTCATAGAAAATGAGTAAGTTTCAAAGCATTTTAATTTTAAGTCCGCCATACTGGATTCGCCATATTGGATCCGCCATTTTGTTTTTTGGAATTTTAACTTTAGAATCGTAATCAGGATCCTGAAAAACACCCGTTTACGAAGTTTCATGCAATTTCAATAGCGTTTTCATATTTTGGCCAGCTTTTCGTAATTTTGCCCCACTGTGCATTCGGGAGAATCACCAATCTGGACGTCGTAAATTCCGAATGAATTTCACCTCTTTCCTACCTGGCATCGATCTTTCAGCCATCGCGTTTGGCGAGTGGTGCCCATTGAGTTTGCCGAGTGAGGACAATAAAGTTAATCGCCATGTTTTAAGTGTTACTAGACGCGTGGCGAGTGCTAATTTTGTGCTATAACAGAAGTCATACATACTTTCTGACTCTGTTGGAAAGCATTACAAATTATGGATTATATTTCTTTTTTAAACTTTATGTTATCAAACATTACCTAATGGCTCTTGGAAAACAAAATCTTATTTGCTTTAGTAACATGTAAAAAAAAAAAATCTATACAGAGACTTTTCACGCTTCGACAAGTTAAATTAGATTTAAATTTAAAAAAAGAAAAAGAAAAGAAATCATGATAAATTATTTTAAAGAGATGGTGGATAGTTTTTTTTTATTTAAAAGAGCAATAAGCTATGACTGACATAAAACAATTCTAGCGTAGATAGAACTTTTTTAAATAAAGCACAAAAAATTTTTGGACAACAAATAAATCTTATTTCATAAGCATAATGCATAAGAAATTAATTTTTACAAATGCTCCCATGGAATTTCTAAATGATTCAAAACCAACTGTTATAATTAATTGTTATTTTACACGGTTTTTAAAGAAGTAATTTTCACACTCAACAACACTAAAATTTCTGCTTCATTTTTAATGTGGACGATACTTCAAGAAGTTTATGATACTTCTTGGCGCTATTATTAAATATTTGTAATCAAACAGATTTGTCATTTTTCGATAAATGAATTAAATGTTGAGTTTTAAGCACTTATTGTCTCAAGATGGCCATTTTGTTTCCTTTCCGGAATCTTTTGAATCCCGAAATTCGTTTCAAAACCCCTACTTGACAACATTTTCTGAAAAATCTTCTGTCATTACAAAAAATCAGTGACCCAGAGCCGAACAATTTTTGATGCTCCAGCTCCACTCCTAGATAAAATATTGTGGCTCTGGCTCCTGCTCTAACTCGGCTCCGACTTCGCGCTTTTGAGTTGCAGATCTTAATTTATACATTTTATTTTTTGCTCACAAATTCTTTCTTCTTTTACCTTCATTAAAGATCTGACAAAATGTATTTTTCTTCTCATCAAACTTGAAATGCTTGTTCAGACAACATGACATCTTTTAGCTTTTACTTTTAAAATAGAAAGTTTGGTGGAATTTTAAGCACAAAAATCTTAAATTTCTTCTACACTTTTCAAACAACCAAAATTGTACAACTACACATGTAAACAACAGGCAGCCATATTTGTTTTCAAATAGTGTTGTTGCTTAGCTCAAGTAGAAAGTGGAAGTAAAGTAGTGTTACCATGTTTTGAGAAATTTTCCAACAGTGGTCCACGATCCACTCTATTACTGTAATGCAGAATTTTCAAAATATTTAATAATTTCTTATTCTCTGCAAAAAAATATTGTTTTAAAGTAATTATTTAATTGTAAACAAAGAAAAATACAATTTATTTAACATAGTAAGAAATATTTTGGTTTGTATTTACTGCTTTTAAAAAATACAAAAGTATCCTATTGTCTGTAGCCTTTTATTGCTAAAAGAATTTAGGTTCTGAAATTTTATTACTCATTTTACTTCTAACATAAACCAAATTTGGAATCAAAACTTTATGGTTATTAATCTGTTGTTTATATCAGTGTTATCGTAAAATCATCCTCAGATCCAAAAGTATTTCAGGAAAATTTCAGGCTCATAAGTATTTTGGAGTTTCATTTGCAAATTTTAATGACTGACTTTATTTTATTTAATAATTTACCTTATTAGCCATTCTGTATCTTAATCTATAATTATTTCAAAAATATTTTTTAAAAATAATTTTTCTGTTTTTTTTTTTTTTTTTAAGATGTTACTTGCAAATTTGCATTATGTTATTTTGGAAGTAAAGGAAAAATAAAGAGAAATTAAATTAATAAAAAATAAATTTATATTGCATTTCAAATAATATTTAATAGTGAACCACTGTGCTGCAGTGGGTGGTCAAGTGTACCCTGCTTCTTGGGCACACAGGTCCAATTTATGAACGTGTACAAATATTTTTTTTTTCTTAAATGTATTTGAAACTATGTTCTGAAAAAATTTGAGGCTTGTAAAAATGTTTAAGGAAGGTTCAAGAATATTTTCAAACGGATTGGACTTTCCATTAAAGAAAAAAAAAATGTAAACTGCAAAAGTGGTCCACTGTACCCCAGTCTCCCCTATATATATGTGTGTGTGTATCCGCTGTTTATCTGTTAGTTAAAATTATAGACTGTCTGCAAATTAGGCGAGTTTTCTTGATATTCCTCCCTAATATTGCAGCTGATAGTTAAAACTATTATACTTACAATATTCCTTGTTTTTCATAAGGATACCTTTAAAGAAAAAAACAAACAAATAAACATACTTGAGAAATTTCAAAGGGTTTGAAGGAAAAGTAATTTGAATGAAGCACTTTAATCTTTTCAGGGGCAAGGCATTGCTGCTCCCAAAATGTTCAAATAATTAATGCACACAACAATTTACAAACTTTATTTGAAAATAATTAAAAGCTTATCTTTACGTATATTATGAGATCGAAATTGTACTAAAAAATTACAGGTGCCATTTGGTATTTTGGGCATTAAAAATAAGCGTTTGCAGACTGCAAATGGCGCTCATGAAAGGGCGTGATCAAGGGTGAGATTTTAGGTTAGTAAGGATCCGTGAATTTCCAGACTAAGAAATTATTCGGTACCAGTATTTTCTTATGGAAAATCTCTCCTTAAATAAGGCGAAATTTCGTCCATTTAAACTAGATTTATTTTTCTATTAAAAAAAACTGATATTTCACCTTGAAAATAACGGTATCCGTACGAACCCTGGTAAATCTAGTAACATTTAATTGATAATTTGAACTGATTTAAATCTCACTCATACTGATTTAAGATTAATCTAGATAATTTAGCAATATAAAAATTTAAATCAAACGCTGATTTGAATTTGTTTATTTTAAAGGAAATGTTTTTAATTTTAACCTTTTAAAAGTGTACTTCCCTTAAAGACCCAAATCAAAATATTCAGTTTTATTTTATATTGTTTTTACTTTTAAAATATTAAAGACAATTTTTATATACAATTTAAATTATTTTACTGAAAGAAAAAAAAAATGTCGTTTCTGGTGCTTCTGTTTAGATTGCTGTAAAACAAATTTCCTTTTCCCCATATTATTCAATTGTACTTAAATTAAAATTCGAAATATATGTGTGTTTTTAAATTGCGTTTACGACTTTTTAAATGACACTAGCGAATACTGAAAAACTGAATAAGATAGAAAACTTTTCTATTGCTTTGAAAGTAACTGTTCTATGACTGCCTCATTGCAATTTTATTGATCAATTATATATCTAAAGCTTCGAATAGACTAAGTTATTTTTTGTTGCAACGTTTGATGTGATCGTAGCTCCTTTTAATGTTCTATGACTTCTGTCGGGAATCTAGAGGTTAGAGGTCAATGGTGAGCGTCGTTCACACGTTTATACCTGCCTCTTTTGGTTTTTGACTCCCCTCTCTGTTGCTGATCATCACAGAACGTTTGTAAAAGAAGGGCCAAGGCAGGGATTTACTACTATCGTCGAGAATTTTTGAAAAATGCATATAAACGCACCTTTTAATTAAACAAGGATTTGTTCTATAAGCGGAACATTTGCTTTACATTTCTGTTTTCGAATAATTCCCCAGTGAAATTCAATGAAGTTTTATGATCACCGTGAATTACTGAAGTTTGAATGGTACCGCAAATAAGGGGATATAGCGGAAGGATCAGGGAGTTGTATTCAAATTATCCCAAGGTTATTTTATTTTAAAGAAAATGACAATGGTTAAAGTCAAGAGATCTATTCCGCACATGCAGATTTAATTCTGGGATATTTTTAATTTCCCAATATTTATTCTACTTCATACACAGGATAGCACATAAATAGTTAAATAAAAAAAAAAGAGAAGAAAGAATTAAAATACAAAACTGGGCCTTAACCATTAAACAATACAAAAAACTGGAGGGGCAAAAGGTAAGTTTTGTCCCTGCTCCTGGAAAACTGTGGGGGCATGTGCCCCCCGTTGCCCCCGCCAGATTGCGCCCATGACCAACACCATTGTTGGCAGCAAGCATAATAGTTGGGACCAAACAAAGCATTAGGGAAAAAAAAAACATTGTTGGCACGAAAGTAATCATTTAAAAAATATAACATTTCAAAATTACAGAGTTTCAAGAACTATTTTATTAATACAAATATACTAAAAATAAAAGCCCAAATAAGTATTATAGTCGTACAATAGAATATTTTTTCAAAATCGCCATTTAAACTACATACATGAAATTGTAAGGGTCTCTTGGCACTTTAGGTCAGGCTGTGGGTTGAAATATTGTGGGGTTGGGTCGGGTTGCAGGAAATTATTTTTTGCAGGTTTGGGTCGGGTTATAGAACTTTTTTTTTGGATGGTTGCGGGTTGACTAAAATGGAATTTGCAGGCTCGCCAACCCGACTCTCGCAGGACTCTAGAGTACGTTTACCACATTTTGGGAAACTCTGTTCTGAGGATTTTGTTAGATTTTTACTTATTGACTTTACTTATTTTCTATTGACTATCTATTGTGCACAGATAAATTGTATAAAGGTGGAAGTTTAATATAGCATTAGTGCTTCTAGGGAGGCATTGTCTGCTGCCGAAATAAGTTTTCAGTCTTACACATATGGGTAAAGCATGCATTTTTTTGTATTCAATCATTGTTAATAAGATACATCTTAAAATCCATGTTCTTGTGTATACATAGTATATACTAGCATATCTGTATATTTATAAATATGCAATTGTCATTTTGTTCTGTTATTTATTTATTTTTATTTTTTTTAGTTAGTGATATAATGTGCTTTACTCTTTTCTTCATGCCATATATATTACTGCTTAATATTTTAATAATTTCTAGACATGTTTAATCTCAGGGGTGGAAAATCTGTTCCAATTGCTCCAAATCTCTACAATTTTTATTTTCTGCTATATTCTGCTACAAAAATGGTAAAGTCTCTGAGTTTTGTTCAAATCTGCTTCAAAAAATGAAAATTTCAAAATCTAAGAAATCAGAATAAAGAAAAAAAACTTCACATCAACTTGGTATAGATTTCAAGATATGTCAAGACCAGTTATTAAGAAGTTTGTTGATAATATATGTAGCATCATTTAAGCTGATGAATTTAGCTGAAAATAGATTCTGCTAACAGGTTCCCTGTCTGAATTTCAGTTTCTTCAATATTTATTGATATAACTGAATCCAAAGAGGATGATTGACCAAAGACAAAGCTGTTGTTCTATCTGTGAAAAATAGGCAGTACTGGCAAAAGATTTTTCAGCATTAAAGATTTATTGTGTAATCTTAAATTTAAAATGTTACTCAAGCATATTACACTGCTGCCATTAGCAGATGATATTACAGCGTATAAGCATGGGTTCAGTATTAATAAGCGTTCGTTAGAAAATTGTTCTTTTTTAAAGAGACACTTTAACATTCCTCACTATTCATGAAGTCCCACTGCAGTAATCCATCCAGAAATTTCGTCACATGATTACTCATTGCCTAATAATTTCTTCTAAATTTGATTTTCAGCCTCAAAAAATATGTTTACTGCCAAATTACTATATTTTAAAAATTTAAAGAAATTTTTATAAATTTTAATCATCTTTTGTAAGACCAACTTATGTAAAAATTTGAAATTTTTTGCCTTTTAAAAGATATTTAAAATTTAGTTAAGTATTTATAAATTTCAAATTTATGCCGAGCATACTTCTGTCTTCCATTAATGCATATCCAAAGCAATGCAGATTTTATTCAAAAAATCTTTCAAAAACTGCTAACGCCTTAGGGATGCACCAAATATTCGGTATCTATTCAATATTTCGCCATGTTACCGAATATTCAGTTTGGCCGAATAGCAAACTATTTGGCGTGCCGAATATTCAATTTGGCTGAATATCTTAATATTCGTCAGAACCGAATACTTTAAAAAAAACTTTTGTAACATATTTTTAAAAACCTTATACAACTTCTACGTTAAACAGTCAACTTATAAAGATATTCAGAATAATTAGAAACAGAATCATATTTAAATAGAAACAGAATCATCTATATAATAAAAGTACAAAACATTTGACTGTCATCAACAGTTCCAGGATGACCGCTTCACTTTTTATATGTCAAGTGGCCATTTCAGTACTTTTATGTTAACAGGGCGCAGGTGATAAATTGCCAAATATTGTTCCATCGCCATCATTTCATTTAAAATATAAACTTATCACTCATTTCATTTAAAATACATAAATTTCGATTAAAACACTTATATCAAACTAACTTAAAATGCACTTCTTCCATCTCTAATAATAGAAGCTTAATTCATGTGACTATTATAACCATATACAGCTGGACAGCTTCGCTTTCCATATGATAAGCAGCCATTTTTAATCAAATTATTTTTTCCAATGAAACTGCACAAAAGTTAAATTTTCGAAAGATCGTTCAAAAATAATTGATGTTTAAGTGGTAAATTACATTCAAATATGGATACATTCTGAGACAACTTATGTTGTAATTAGGCTGACAACTCAATATCTCATTCCATCAAAGTAAGCAAACAATAGCAATTCGTTCATTTTGGTGATAAAAAATATTAAGCCATGAAGGTGATCATTCATACCTCCGGAGAGGAATTTAAAATAATTAACCTGATTGGGATTTTTATAGCATGAGGCAGAATGCATCTTTGTTCGTGATATCATTCGCCTATGAACCAACAAAATAAAGCTTAGATTTAAAATTGAGCTTGCTATTCATTGAATGTGAATAATTTATTATTATTATTTAATCGCATCAAAACAACTTATTTGTTATATTTCAAAAATATACTATTTGTTTACACTATAACTTACATTTTCCGTTGATTCATGATGTGGATATTACCATTTAGTACTTATTTGATGATGAAAGAGCTGCATCAAAATTTTAACATGGAATTATACATAAATATTTTAGGCTACGAACATTTCTCAGTATTTTTTTGTAATTTAAAGGATAAATTCACAGTAATTTTGTTGACCCTTGTTTGAGTCCACACATCACCAGAATGACCAACATTAAAAGATAACTTTATTTAAAAACATGCCACAACTACACCACACTATCACAAGACATGACTAGCTGCATCTGGACATCACTCATGTTTACATCTCATCATCCACTGTTGCCACTCACAGTATAACTAAAATATACAGTTAAACACACAGTTACCTTACAACTTCTCTTTTTTTTTTTTTATACACATACATATATTTCACATATTAAAGTTCCAGCACCAACAGTTCTTATAATAAAAATCGCTGTGGAGTTTTTACAATTCTCCCTGATCTGGTCATTCGAGGACCAGTCACGGGCAATTCACTCTTTTGCAATATAGCCCCAGATCCGGAACTGTCATTGTAGTCATTCTGTTTAGGATTCATCTCAACCCTCTCCACCTCCTTATCCTCAACAGCCTGATCCATTCCATCTTCCCGTCTCTCACTCACTTTGTCATTGCATGCTGTAGCCGCTTCTCTCAACCAACTCCTATTTCTTCTTACAATTCCTCCCTCAATATTAACATCGTAAGATCTTGAGTTATGAATGTCAATGACGGAGCCTCTTTTCCACTTAGGGGCCGTTCAAATATTACGTAAGCACTTAAGGGGGGGGGGGGGAGGGGGTTAGCGATTTGCTTATTTTTGCTGACAAGGGGGGAGGGGGAGTTTGAATGATGCTTATGTAAGACATTTTCAAAATCTCTTAAATTGTAAAAAAAAGAAAAAAACCTATTAAAAATTTCAAATTGAAAAAAAGAAATAGCAAAAGAATACTTAACTTGAAGTTCTGATGTCAGCTATTTTGACCGCACAAGGAAAACATAAACAATCTCTTTTATCTAGAGGTGACTGTTCATGTTTGATGCATAATTTGTAACAACATGCTTAATTTGTAACAAAAAAAGTACCTGAGCCGAGCCTTACTATTCTGCGGTACCGGTACTAACAGCGATACCGTCCCCCTTCCCTCCTGCCACTGCAATCTGCATATTTATATTTCATACATTATTTGCCAAAATGTAAAGTATTTTTTTCTATAGAAAAATAAAATGTTTAAATGTATCTATAAACATATACTTAGTTGTGAACTATTCCACTTTTTAGCAATCAATCCTTCCGAATGGAATTCTTTGCCTAATTTTAATGTTGTTAATTGCAGAATTCTGCGATTAAATGTGGTAAGGATTGTGATTCGGAAATAGTGTTAACACCAAGGAATAGTTCGCAGCTATGCATTTTTATGAAAAAAATGAATCAAATTTACAGAGATTTATATTTATATGCTGAAGAATGGAACAACGTTTTTCAATTTCCTATAAAAGGTGCATATCTTAAACTACAATCGATTTCTTCCGTATAACGATCTTTTGCGGTGAGCCTCTGAAAATCAGATTAAATAAAAAATTTAACACCTTATTGGAAAGATTCGATGCTTTTATAGAAAAAGCGGAAACCCTGCTCGACTGCTTTCTAGCCAAGACCACAAACTGATATAAAGATTGAATCCGTTTCATCTCCATCTCCTACGTATGCGACACATTACGTCACATATAATTGTTTTGGTAAAAAAGAATGCAAAACTTGGAGATGGGAAGGAATGAAAGGGTAATTTAGGCTTCGTTTTTTCGGAAGCGTTGCTACACTGAGCTCCGGAGCCCTGTATTTATGAGCTCCGCTGAATTCTGACCAATATTTAAATATTTACTAAGAACGGAGAAGTATCGGAGCTGAGCTCCGATCGGCTCCGGTGCAAATTAAGCCCTGTGCATGAGGGCTTATTATCTCTGAGAACTTACTACTATTTCCAATTGTGAGAATAAAATAGAATAGAATTGAATAGACGGATGCGATATGTTGTATGGTGACAATATGAGTCTTCCGGGAAAGCTTCCAAAATGTAAGTAAAATTCCATCTTTTTTGTTTCCACCCCTCCTCTGTCTAGTGGTTGAACCCCATAACCATAATGACCGACTGCTCTACTGTCTGGTGTCTCTTGAGTTTTGAAAACCTCCCAGTACTGCAGTGTAGTGGTGTTTAAAATAAATAAAATCAGAAATATGTCTTCATTTCGAGAAATCTTGTGTAAAAAACTTTTTGAAAGTTTCAAAAAGTCTGCATCAGATAAACCTTTGAAGGATATCCAATGTAAAACTAATGATTTGTGGCGGCAGTACAAAAAGTCTTCTAAAACTGACAAAGAGTTAGAGGTATTGGTGCTACAAATAATTGAGGACGAACTGCGTAAGGCAACCAAAAAGAAATCAGTCTTTCTTGATTATTTTATAAAGGTAATTATAATCAATTTATTCTTAAAATTTTAAATATATTTTATCATAACTTTTAGTTTACATGATTACTTGTAAAAATTGGAAAAAAGATAGATAAGATAAAATGACCGTGTAGCCTTGGCGAAACATGGTCAGAATGGGAATAAATAAAGACCAAAGAAATGTCAAAAAATGAGTTATTACTTTTTAAATATGGCGTAGCAAGCTAAACCCTATTTTTTCTTTTCAAATAACTAGAAAATTAATGTATCCTGGGGGGGGGAATTAAAAAATATGTAAGTTTTGTAGCAGATAATCTTCTAACTGTTTTCAAATTTTGTACCTTACTAAAAATGAAATGTAATCAAATTGAATTGAAACCAGTGTATCTCAAATTCAGAAACAGATAAATAAGGTTTCCAATGATCTAAAAAAAGAAAAACAATCCTTAAAAAGGAAACGACAAAATGATGAATACCAAAGAAAACATCGAACCACCAAACGCACAAAGCTTGAAGAAATCTGCCATGATAATCCAGACATTAAAAAAAATTAGCTTTGAGGGAATCATTAGGAAGACCAAGTTTAAACGTAGATCAACCATTATTGCTTAAGGCAATAGCAGACATAGCTATTATTAGAAGCGCTGCAGATGCAAAAAGAAGAAGCGAGTCAATACGAAGTGTCAAAACTTTCGATAACTTGACTGTAGAAATGAAAAAGGTTGTTTTTGCAATAAGCATGAGTGAAACATATCTTCGTTTGCTTCCAAAAAATTCCTCAACCATCGAGGGTCGAAGACATGTCACCACAGTGCCGATAAAACTTTCTTGGGTTCAGACTGATTATTACTGATCACACATTGATACCCAATTTGCAGTAACATCCATCCGCTATTTAGAAACTTTAGCTTCAATTCTTGGACCCATGCAAATGTTTCTTCTTTCACAGGATGACATAGTACGTGTACCTTTGGGAATTACTGCAGTCAATAAACAGTCCCCGATACTGATGCATATGGAGTATCGTGTATCCTTACCCGACCACGAGTGGGTCATCGCTGAACGCCACAAACTTATCCCATCTATTTACTCTGTTATTGTGATTGCTCCTAGCATGGCAGGTCAAAGTAAAGCCATAGGTTTTTCTGGTCCAACGTAAGAAGTGGGAAACACAGTTCTTCCACAGCAAATACTCATATTCAGGATTTTGAAACTATTAATACTCAAAGACTTTGAAAAATTAGTGAAAACAGAAGAGGGTTTCATCAAACCTGTAATCATAGTTACGGTTGATGGAGCTAAAGATGAGAATCCCCACTACCAGAAAGTTATATCGTTTGCTATTAACCATTTCAAAAAGCATGATTTGGATGGAAATTTCATTGCGTGCAATGCTCCTGAAAGAAGTGCATATAACTGAGTAGAAAGGCGAATGGCACCACTCAGTCGAGAACTGTCTGGTCTTATACACCCTTATGACCATTATGGTTCCCATCTCGATGAGAACGGTAGCACTATTGATGAAAAAATAGAGCAAAATAACTTTGCATATGCTGGTAAAACTCTTGCAGATATCTGGAACTCATTAAACATTGACGGTTATCCTGTTACTGCCACATATGTTGATTCAGGCGAACCAAACTCTCTTGGTTATGACTTGGATTGGTATTCGAAGCACTTACAAGAAAATCAATACTTGCTGCAAATTATAAAATGCAAAGAAAAGAATTGTTGCTCTCCTGCACGTAGTGGATTATTTCGTATATTAAAAGGACGATTCATTCCTCCTCCAATTAAAATGATACAATCGTCAAATGATATCATTACAAGTGAGGAGGGGAATTTATAGATTTAAGTCTCCGTCTGGCCTTAAATCCCAATATTACAGCAAAGGGATTTTTAAAGTTGCTGTATGATTATTTTTGCCCCTCCATAAAATTGCAATTATCCCCAAGAACTTGTGGAAGTTGTGGCCAATATCATGCATCTCAGAAGTCAGCAAACAGACACAAAAAAATTCAGCACAGTGAAAAAAGCGAGAAGGACTGCCTTATACGACCATTGAAAATTGCTGCTCGTCGAGCAAATGAACTTATGGGCTTCATAAAATTCGTGAAAGGTACAGAAGATGTCGAATGTATCAAGGAAGATGAAGTTGATCAAGATTGCATCCGAAAAGAAAGCGATGAAGATAATCAAGTAAAACTGGAACCAATATCACAACAGATATGGAAAAATGGCTTGAGCAGCCGTGGTCAGCATCGGAATAGATATGGGCATGTTCAAATTTAAATTTTTCAAATGGCTAAGTTCTTCTAAAATTGTGATCTAAGAAATTTTCTTAAATAGAATTGTAAGGAAATAAAACAAGCATTTATTATTATTTTTTTAAGTCGAGTAGAGTTTTTTTTTTTTTATTTGTATTGTGTCCTAACTTTTTTTTACGTGGAGGGGGGGGGGGGGGGTGTTGAGATTTTCTTACGTAATTATTAAGGGGGGGTTTGCGATTTGCTTATTTTTGCTGACAAGGGGGGAGGGCTCAAAAATTGTCAAAAACATGCTTACATAATATTTGAATAGCCCCTTATCAGTTTCCTTTGACAATGTAGGTGGTTTTCGTATATATACCTCCTGACCAATTTCAAGTGGGGGCAACTGTTCAACCTTTCTATCATAATAGCTTTTAGCTTCCCTTCTTTTTAATGATATCTTATCTGGAATCAAATCCTGAATTTCTGGCTTTAACAATTTCTGAGATATAGGCAAATTAGATCTTGTTCTTCGAGACATCAATCTTTGAACTGGACTTGAATTCATATTAACTGTTGGAGTATTTCTCCAATTTAAAATATTCAACCATACATCTTCCTTATTTTTAATAGATTTCTTCATAATATTTTTTACAATCTTAACTGCTGATTCTGCCTTTCCATTACCCTGACTATGATAGGGTGTTGATGTAGATTGTTCAAAACTCCACCTGTGCAAACTCAGCAAACTCTGAACTTCTGAATGCTTTTCCATTATCAGTAATCAAAACTTTTGGAATACCATGCCTACTAAAATGTTGTTTGCATCTATTTATCACACTTTCAGATGTGATATTTGGTAACCTATCAACTTCAAAATAATCTGAGTAATGATCCACCCAAATTAAATAATAAGTACCATTTATTTCAAAAATATCAGATGATACTCTCTCCCATGGCAATTCTGATATACTGTGTGTCTGCATGGGCTCTTTTTGCAAATAACTTTGGTTCAAGTTACAAATTTCACAACTTTGAATAACATTTTTTACCTCACTTGACATTCTTGGCCAAAACAATGTGTCTTTTGCTATTCTAATAGATGCATTTATTCCTAGATGACCCCGATGAACCCTTGAAATCATATCTCATCTCAAAGACCTTGGAATAACAATTCGATCATTTTTAAAAACAATTCCATCCTGTATTGTTAGATCTTCTCTAAAAGTCTAATATTCTGTGATTAAGGGCGATATCTCCTCCTTTTCCAATGGCCATCCATCCAGCACCACCTTTTTCAATTCCAGAAGTACTGGATCTTTATTAGTTTGTACTTTTAAATTTTCATATGTCATATCCGATACATTTAAAATTTCTTGTATTTTAATCTCTGAGAGCTCTTTATAAATATTATCTACTTGAAAAATATCTTGCTTCACCTCATCATGTGAAGTTTCTGACAATGCAGCCCTAGAGAGTATATCGGCAATATGCATCTTTTCACCTTTCCTAAATAACACATTCAAATTATATTTTTGTAAACGAAGAAGCATTCTCTGCAGTCGTCTTGGAGCTTACAATAGTTCTTTTTTAAAAATAGCCTCCAATGGTTTATGATCAGTTTCCACATTTATTTCACTTCTTCCACTTATAAACTGATGAAATCTTTCACAAGAAAACACAATAGCCAAACACTCTTTCTCTATCTGAGCATATTGCTATTCAGTTTTATTTAAACTCCTTGAAACGTATGTAATTGGCTGTCCTTCCTGCATTAATGTTGCACCCAATCCAGCTTTGCTTGCATCACATTGAATAGTTATTTCTTTATTTGGGTCATAATAACCAAGAACAGGAGCTCTAATTACTAGATTTTTTATAGCTTCAAATGCATTTTCTTGCTCTTTTGTCCATTCCCATACTTCATTCTTTTTAATCAATTTTCTTAATGGTTCACTAATCGATGACAATTTTGGTAAAAATTTACTCAAATATGTTGTAAAGCCTAAAAAACTCTTAATTTCATGTACATCTTTTGGTCTTGGCATATTAGTAATGGCCTTTACTTTTTCAGGATCTGGCCTTATACCCTGAGGGGTAAAAATATGTTCTTAATTTCTTTTTTTCTAAGTTTTATTTTATTTTTATTGAATTTAATATTAGCCTCTCTTGCTCTTTGAAACAGACTCTCTAAATTGTGATCATGATCTTTCCTAGCTTCCTCCTCAGTAGCACCACATCCCACAATAAGTATATCATCAGCTATGATGATAATTCCATTCAATCCTTCAAATATTTCATGCAGTCTTCTCTGATATTCCTCTGGTGCTGTGCATAATCCAAATGGAAGACGCAAAAATTTATACCTTCCAAAGGGTGTCCAAAAAGTGGTTAAATCTGTGCAGTCTGAACTTAATTTAACATTCCAAAACCCACCTTTAGTGTCTACTACTGAAAATATTTTAGCATTAGTTAACAAGGGCATAATCTCTTCAATTGTTGGAATAGGATACTCTGATCTCTTTAATGCCTGATTCAAATTCTGTGGATCCAAGCATATTCTCAATTTATTTGTAGTCTTTACCAAAACTAAATTGTTAATCCAATCAGTTGGATGAGTGACTTTACAAATAATTTTATTTCTTTTCATATCATCTAATTTCAATTTTAACTCTTGTCTTAGTGGAATAGGAATTTTATGAGGCGACTGCTTCACCGGAAGCATGCCTGGTTTAGTCTGCAAATGATATTCACCTTCCAAACAACCCAATCCTTCAAAAATTTCTTTATATTTAGTAAGCAATGGTTCATGACTGAATGACACACTCGAAGAAATTTTATTTATCTCAGCCTTAATCTCTAATAAATTTAACATTTGGCAAGCCTCTGCACTTAATAGTGGATTTTCCCTATATTTAACAATTTGAAAATCCAAAGGAAACATCTTTGAATTCCTCCAACATATAACAGTAACCTGTCCAATCGGTTTTAAAATCTTCCCTCCAAAACATCTTAATTTTGTTTTACTTTTTCTAAGACTTGGGTTTGAATCTTCGCATAAATTACAAAGGTCATTATAACTCATTACATTAACTGTTGCACCAGTATCCATCTGACACTTAATTTTCTTTTTTACCCTGTCCACTTCCAATGTTAAATATGTCATCAACTTCTTAGAATCATTAACCTTAAAAATCATTTCCATTTGACTACACAACTCATCCTGTAATTCATTAGAATCCTGTTCATGAAATTCTTTTATACTCTTATTTTTGCAAGCTTTGGCAAAATGATTTTTCTTTCCACAGTTTTTACAAGTTTTATTAAATGCCGGGCATTTATTTTTTCCAAATTCATGCTTTTCTGCACAATATTTACACCTAGCCTCATATCTAAAATAACTGTCATTCCTATAATATCCTGTTCTATCATTTTTTAATTTATTTTTAACTCTATTAACATCTTCAAAATCCTCAGTTTTATTAGTCAAACTATCCACATGTCTGTTTGCACTTTCATTACTTTTACAAATATCTATTGCTTTTTGTAAAGTTAATTTATGGTCACTTATAAGTTGTTTTGTATTTCTATCACGAATACCCAAAACAAGTCTATCTCTAATCAATTCTTCCAACATATTTTGAAAATTACATGTCGATGCTAATTTTCTCAATCTACACACATATTGTTCAATTGATTCATGTTGCTCCTGAACTGCTTCATTAAATACAGATCTTTCATAAATTTCATTTATATATGGCTGAAAATGTTCTGATAATGCTTTAATAATTGAATCTGACTTTTTTCTATTTTCCTCAGGTATAGCTAAATGCTGATATATAAGAAATACTTCTTTCCCAATAACAAAAAGCAAAGTAGCAACTTTTATTGCTTCATCTTTTTCATTTAATCCAGTAGCAATAGAATAATTTGTCCAACTTGCTTTAAAGAAATTCCAATTTTCCAACACATTTCCACTCATATCAACAGGCTGTGGTGGTGGAATTAGATTAGCCATCTTCAAATCAGATTCAGACATGTTAGGCTTAAGTTCAAGAAAGGTTAGGCCTAGCAATTCTTCAAAGTTCAACTAAGTCCAAAATATAATTTATTCAGCAAAAATAAATCCTTTATCCCATCTCTGACACCATGTTTGAGTCCACACATCACCAGAATGACCAACATTAAAAGATAACTTTATTTAAAAACATGCCACAACTACACCACACTATCACAAGACATGACTAGCTGCATCTGGACATCACTCATGTTTACATCTCATCATCCACTGTTGCCACTCACAGTATAACTAAAATATACAGTTAAACACACAGTTACCTAACAACCCTGACATTGGATCCCTTTGGTGTTACGGAAGATTACGGACCCAATTATGGAAGATTACTTCATATGTTAAAATTTCTCCATTAGTGAATGTATTACAATTTACTTCATATGTTAAAATTTCTCCATTAGTGAATGTATTACAATTGATATGCATACAGACATCAAACAAAATGCCTAAGTGAGTTAAGCAGTTTTTGACAAAAAAGATGAAATACATAACATAAAAAAATATATGAAATGCTGCTATGATCTTAAAGAATTTTTCATTTCTCGGTCGAGTCTTCTGTTTTGTTGAAAGATTAAGTAAATAATTTAAATTATAAATAAAAGAAAGTAACAAGATGTAATTCTTAGCATACATTTAAACTATGTACAAACTATGTATGTAGCATACATTTAAACTATGTACAAACTATGTATGTAGCATACATTTAAACTATGTATACTTTGATCTTCAGAGGCGGCTAGTATTTAAATAAAAGAGAATATTTTTTCATTATTTATTTGCTGTTTGTTTTAAGCATTATTTAAGAAAATTAACCAATCACGAGGATTTTCATAGGAATTAATTATGTACAAATGTAAGTTCCTAAACATTGTCTAGGAAATAATCTGTTTCTTGCTAAGATTTTAAGAACAACGTTTACAATCTCTGAAAATGATCGCCCACTCCAGACACCGATCTAGGATGCATTTAAAAACTTCGTTGCTTAATCAAAGGGAGAAGAACAGTTATTCTTGCTGAGTTGCCACCATATAAAATTTGAATAGATTGTATTATTTATTTACTTTCACTTTAGTCTCTTCCTGACAAGCAAATAATATATGATCCTGTACAATTTTTCTTCCAATTTTTTCACAATTTCTCTTTGATTTTAAAATGTTTTAGAATTTAAGAAAATTTTATTCATCTGTTTTAATTCACAGAAGAAGCCATGAAATTTAAAATTTTACTAATTAAAAAAGTTTTATAACTATCTTCTTCTTAAATAACTCGAAGCAGATTTTTTTCAGCCTAAAGTTTACTTGAAAAAAGCTCTTGTTTATCAAAATGAAAGTTTCTGTTTTAAATATTATGTAAAATTGCTTTAAAAATTAACATTTTAATGCTTTTAAACTTTGAAATATAAAAGTATTTGACAAGGCGAATATTCGGTATTCGGCCGAATAGTTTCTATTCGGCTGGCTGAGTATTTGGTATTTGGCTGGCTGAATATTTGGTATTTGGCCTAACAGTTACTATTTGGCTAGCCAAATATTCGGTATTCAGTTCGCCTGTAGGCCGAATATTCGGTATTCAGCCAAAACAGTGTTATCTGATTCATCCCTAGTTTACAATCTCTTGAAAACGATCGCCCACTCCATACACTGATCTAGGATGCATTTAAAAACTTCCTTGCTAAATTAAAGGGAGTAAAAAAGTTATTATTGCTGAACTGCCATTATTAGGGTAGATTGTATTATTTATTTATTTTTACTTTAGTCTCTTCCTGACAAATAAACAGTATATAATCCTGTAAAGTTTTTCTTCCAATTTTTTCACTATTTCTCTTTTATTTTAAAATGTTTGTTTTAATTCATAGAAGAAACCATGAAATTTAAAATTTTATTAATTAAATAACTCAACTTCTTAAATAACTCAAAGCAGATTTTTTTAAATATAAATTTTACTTATAAAAAGTTCTTGTTTATCAAAATGTAAGTTTCTTTTATTAAATATTATGTAAAATTGTTTTAAAAAGTAACATTTTAATACCTTTAAACTTTGAAATATAAAAAGTATTTGGCCAGCGGAATATTTGGTATTTGGCTGAATAGTTACTATTCAGCTGGCCTAATAGTTACTATATGGCTAGCCGAATATTCGGTATTCGGTGCATCCCTAGACAACATTCTAGTTTGTCCTACTACAAAACTCCTAAATGCTGCTACAAAATTGCAGTTTGTCCTTCTATAAAACTGTTAAATTCTGCTACTCAACTTTAATTTATTCTACTACAAAAAAGATTTCTGATTTTCCATCCCTGTTATCTGCGTATTGTAAAAAATGCAGTAATATATGTTTTTGTTTATTACTTGAACTAAAGAAGCTCTGTCTTAAACAGAATCTTATACATAAAATTTTACATATATTTTTGTAGCGATTATTTTAGCTCATTCGTCATTAAATCTTAGAAACTGTAAATAATTTAAGAGTTACTTAAAAAATCTACATTTTATATTTTTGATCACTGATGTTTCATATAGCCTGCAATTTACCAATATTAAAACTGGAGGAGTTAATCTCAAGCCTATTGATTCAAACCTTTCAACTTGTTTTGGACGAATTTACAATTTTTTTGAAATGAATACAATATGTTTCAATTTACACTCTTGATTTGAAAAATAAAATATAGGTAATTATTGCTTTTTACATAGAAATAACCTAAGATAATTTAAGATAATATTTCTTAAAATACCGTTAAAAGAAATAATGTAAATTAATGATTTTAAAATATTCATATTCTTTCTTACTGACTTTTTGTAGTTTAGGTTAATTTCTAAGATACATTATTAGTTAAATTTTAGATAATTCTTGATTAGTACATAAATTGACGAATTTATTAAAATATTTATTAATGCCTTCAAAGGGATGCATCATTAATGTGCTAAAAATCATTATATTTGTCAAGCACTTTTTTTATCATTATTTGATCATACAGTGGAATTCGGTTAAGACGTGTTTCAAGGGACTAGACCAAAGTCACATATTAAGCAGGATCGCATATTAAACGTGATTTGTATAATGTTGCAGGAATTGGGCTTATTTACACATTTAATTGTGTGACTTTAGAACTTTCATTTGTATGTTTACAGTTGAAAATTGTATCTTTTAAGTATATTTAGATTAAAATCTATTTGTGTTCATCTTTAATTCGTTATTCTTTTTACAGGAACAGCTGAAATACTGACTGAAAATAAAAAATGAATTTAAACTGCTTTATCGTGGATTAATACGTTACAACCAAAAATAAAAACAAATTCCAGATAGCCTAATTTTTTTAACAGAGATAAAAAATATTAAACGTTTGAAGCACAATCCAGTTGTTAAAATCCTATTTAGTACTTGTGATAATGCCCATTATAATATGTCCTTTTAATAATAAGAAAAAACTATTATTATTAATCTTTGTGTAAAAGCTATTGTTCGCATAGCAAAAAGTAAAGAAAATATAAAATAATTAAACAACCGCAGTCGTATTTTTTTAATCCTTGAGTTTTTTTTGTTTTTTTTTTACCTATAATATGAATTATAAAACATAATAGGGATATAACGTACATCTAAAATCTCGCTAATAATATGTATAATCACCTTTAATCATAATAATTTTATGACATATCTGAGTTCCTGAATTCATCTCTGTACTACAATAAAAATATACACTAAGCAAGAGACAAAGAATGTTAGGACGCTGGATCAAAGAATTGCAGTATTGCCAGTTTACCGGCTTTTTTAAAATTAAAATATCTACCACTATTTCCAATTAATAACGTTCGCCTTCATTAATATGTTATTAAATAAAGTAAATATTACTATTCGGAAACAGTGTTTTTTATTTGAATATAAAAAAAATCCGGTAAATTGGCAACACTGGAGAAGAGACAAGGAATTTGCATCTTGATCAATCAATTCGCATCTTAGACGTGATTTTTTTGCCTTAAATGACCGGAAATTTCTCGCGTATTAAGCGGGATCGTTTATTAACCGTTCGCGTCTTAAACGTGATGTTTTTGCATTAGCCTTATGGGCAATGTTCAAGGAATCGGAAAAAATCTGCATATTAAGCGGGATTGCGTATTAACCGTGAGCATCTTAACCGGGTTCCACTGTATTTGCATTTTAATTTTCTTTCAGAGTAATGGGAATTTAGTGTAGTAGGTTCTTTCAGAAAATCTTCCATGCAAGATATCTCTAATTTTTTAGTAAAACTTGTTCTATTTAGTTACAATTATAAATTAAAAAAATTCGAAATTAAGACATTGCATTTCATATAGAATTTTTTTTTAATTTAGAAAATACTTTGTAAAATAAGCTTTATGCAGAATTTATAAAATTACTAGCAAAGCTTATGGTTTTGCCCACATAGTTTTGAAATATGTCAAGTGGTATTTGTATGCCTTTTTCTATTACAGGAAATTATATTGCTATGTATAATGCAAAAAAATAAAATCATTGTGTCCAATGAATTTCACTGCTGTCCTATTAACCTAGTTTCTTCTTGATATGGTTTTTCTCTGGTACAGCTTGAAAAGAGGAAACAGAGAGGAAAAAAAATCGTTTTCTTCGATGTGTTACAGCGGTCTTGTGTCGATAAAAATGAAATAGCTCCAGTGTCTTCAGAAATGAAAAAAAATTGTAGTTGGCTGCTTATAAAATCCAAAGTCTGGAAACGTGTCTAGGGGAATTTAATTAGATTCTAATAGGCCGGCCCCCATATGATAGAAGAATAAGACCATAATTAATGAATAAAAGGTGTGTAATGGTTCTGTATTATAATTTACACTTCAAGTTAATACTGATATTTACAAAGTTACGGGAGGGTGGAGGGGTTGCGGCATCTGAGAATTCATACCGGACTCTTGTCCGGTTTTGCCGCGACTTTAGCTGTCTAGCTAGTAAGATCCGTCTGATCTCGCCCACTTCAAAAAGAAATCTGAGCTTGTGCTGTTAATTGTTCCCAAGCTCAGATATGCAAAAATATGCATCAGCAGTTAAATTCCATCTGCAGTTTTGAGGTTGCTAGTTTCTCACAGGAAACTGCTGCCGTATCTTGTTGCTAGGCGGAGAATGTTTTGGGAACTTTAAAACCACAACTCACATTAATGAGAAAATCTAAAATTAATTATTAATAAATCATAATTAAGAATGTATTTTGAAGGTTTTTATTTCAAATTTTTTTTAGAAACTGTTCTTAGCAAGCACCAGGCAGAATTCCAAGCTTCTATATCAACTGTATCACAAAAGCTGCAATTTTAGGGCTTTTTTGATCTTGCACACTTTTAAATTTCTAGATTAAAAAAACTGTTCTGTGGATGCATTCCCGCCTCTAAAGTACCAGTTATTTCAAGTTTCTTTCCCTAACAATTTCAGATAAGTCATAGTTTAGAAAGTTTCCTGCTCATTTCACCCTTTTAATTTTTTTATTTTTTTAAAACCATTCTAGCAAGCACTTAAAACTTAAAAATAACCACCATGTCAAATTTCTAGTTTCTAGCCCAGCAGCATCATAAAAACTGCAATTTTATAACGCATTTTTCTTCTGCACCATTTTAAATTTCGAATTTTTTAAAAACTGTTCTGTCTGAGTATTTACGTCTTAAAAATAACTGACATGTCTAATTTTAAGTATCTATCTTTAACAATTCTAAATAAATCCTAATTTAGAATGTTTTCTGTTAATTTTCACACCTTTAAATTTAGAAATTTTTATCAACTTTTTATACCAAGCATCTGCATCTTAAAAGTAATCACCATACTAAATTTTGAATTCCTAACCCTAACAAAATTCAACCTAAATCGTAATTTAGAATATTTTTAGAACGTTTTCTGCTCATTTCATACTTTTAATTTTTGAATATTTTAGAAACCATTCTTAGCAAGCATTTACATATTTAAAGTTAATGCCATGCATAATTCCAAGCTTCTATACAGACTGTTACATAAATCACAACTTTATAATGGTTTTTGCTTCTGCACCTCTTTAAATTTTGAGTTTTTAAAAACCTGTTCTGCATTTATGTCTAGTTCTGCATTTATCGAATATTTACATCTCTTAACAGTAAACATCACTTAAAATTTCTAGCCCCAACAGTATCACAGAAATCACAATTTTAGAATGTTTTTTGCTCCTGCATCCCCTTGGAGGTTGTTCTGCGAACAATGGCGCATTCAGGATTACGCTTTGGAGGGGGCTAGCATATTTTCGAGGCTTATATGTGCCCAGATCTGACCCACCTGATTCCGAGTTCTGTCTTTCATTTGATTTGATGGGATATGCCGGATCAGGTCCTGACTCAAATTTTTTCTGCTGACTTGAGCAGAATCGTAACCAGCCAGAGAAGTCTGAGGAAGCTCTGAAAAGTTTTGGTTGGGCTAATTCTGAATGCTTTTAACACGTTAAATAATGAAAAACTGTACTAAAATATATATCTTTGTTTTTGCGATTTTTTTTTTTTTATGTGTTTATTTCGATAATTTTAAAATGTGTTTTCAATCAAACGATTTAAAGTTTTATTATTAAATTATCAAAATATTATAAAGGTTAAAGAGAGCAAAAGGTTGCATGGGGTCTTAAATTTTTAATTAAGTAAATTTTAAACATGCTAATATTTCGAATTTCGTAATAAAATTTATAAAAGTGAAAAAATTGTGTGACAAAATTAATATATTTTCAAAAATTCCAATTTTTTACGGACCTTTTTAAAAAAAAAATTTATTCCTGATAAAAAAAAAAAATAAATATCTCGTCTAGTCTGGGAAGGGCTTCAGCCCCTTTAGCTCCCCCCATGGGTGCGCCAATGTCTGCAAACATAAAATATCACCTATGTTGGAGAAGAGATGGTCTCCAGCATTTTGCCACCATTACTTTAAAAATTTGTTTAATAATTCCAGAGATTACCCCCTACAAACAAACATTACTTCTTTATAATATTAGTATAGTTTGAGTTTTATGTTATTTGTTTTTCTTCAAAAAATGAATATATAACATGAAATTGTTATCTCTCTATATATATTGCAAAGAATTAAATAAATTTTTCATTGAATAATTTTTTTTTTAAATACTAAATTTGGTAAAAGTTTCTGAGTATATATTATCCATAAAAGATCTGTTCATTAACTTACTCTGTTAATTACAGTTAACAGCCAAATAAAAAGGGGGAGGAGAAAGAAAGATAACACACCATATATCTTATTTGCCAAAATGTTGTGAGGGGATGCAAAGAATATAATTGGAGTGGAAACAGTCTTCTTTGATTATTTATGAATGAAATTGTGTATAGTAACAAAATTTTAAATTTATGATAGCAGTACACAAATTTGACATCATATTTTGGTTGTAGCGGAAGTTTTACTTTCACTAAATTTAAAGTTATTTGGTGAAGTTTAGAAATTATATAGATGTAAAACTTTAAACTCTAAGGTGAAAGTAGGGTTTTTAATTTTCATTAATATTTCCTTTAATTATTATTTTTTCATTTACTTATTGTGTTAGTATCCCAAAAAGTATTGTCAATTATAATCTCCAAATATTTCAATTGATATCAATTTTTAAGAGCTCGTAATTTGTGCATATAAAGTTTCACCTCATTCCTCCAAGTAATTTTTGAGTTATGCTTTAAAAACTATCAGCGCTACAGGCTGAGACACCATAAAATCATTAAAAAATATATTATTATTTGGAATATTTAACTGATTTATTTAGCATTTTTCAAATATTGACAATATTTTCTATTGTAAAGTATTGATAAAATTTAAAATGCATTCAATCTTACAGTAACTGATTTCCCTTTTGAAACATCTTCCGGATGGTCCCAATTTTCTATGTTGAGTATAGTAATGAAGTGATATGAATGATAGAAGTTAAGGGTTACTGAGAAAAAAAAATTAAAGTTTGCTTATAAATAAGATGCAAATCTCCTAAACTTGTTTTTGTTTATATATGTGAAAGACTCAGGAATAAAATATGGTAACTGACATTGAAATTTTTTTCCCATTTTCTTATAAAATTGTTTAACCACTTCACCGGTAGCAGAGATAGGAAAACAGTGTTGTTACCCCCGACTTATCTCGGGGCTGTCATTGAAGTGGTTAACTGTATCCTGACATAATTGTAAGCATACAAGAATTGGAATTTTTTTTTCTATTACTCAATAGAAACAAGGTATTAAAAAAAAAAAAAAAAAAAGCCCGTTTTTTATTTATTTTTGGTTGGGCAGGGGTTGTATGTTATTGGCAATATTCCCTCACTTAAAAAAAAAAAAAAAAAAAAAAAAAAAAAAACCTGGCCTGTGTGCGTTGTTTAGGAGAAGGGGAGTATTTAAAAAAAGAAAAAACACTGATATTTTTAAAACCTCGATAAAGTACCACTATAATGAAAGATAAATTTTATATAAATTTAGCAAATTTTCCTAATTAAAATTCAAGTCCAATAAAACAATATCATGCAAAATAGGGCAGCAGTTAAATACATAGTTAACTGAAGGTTCAGGTCTTAACAAATCAGATGTTTTACAAAAAGCAATCACAGTGGTTTTGTTTTTAGATTATTTGATAAACTTGGGGACTAGGTAAGGGAAATTCGACCAAAAAAACATTTTTTACTTATTTATATCATTAAATAGTTTAAACTTTTATCTTTCCAACGATATGTTTATCAAATAAAAAGAAGTGTTGGATTTTTTCATTCTTTCTAAGAGCACTTCACTGCTTAATGGCCATTTTTAAATCTTTAATTGACTTTTTCTCAAAACTTGGATTTTTCAGGTTAGTGTTCCTTTTTATCAATAATATCTATGAAACTTAATAACTCGGATTTTTAATGACATTTTAACTTGCATCATGTTAAATTGCACCCTTTAACACGGGGGTTGGATGCTTTGTTGAAAATTATTTATTTTAGGCAGTGAAATCTTACCAAAAATTCTAATTTAAAAATGATTTTCAATAAATAATTAGGATGAGCGAAGCGAATCCTCTACTAGGCTACACAAATTACATTTTGTCGTACACTTTACAAAAAACTATTCAGTATTTTGACTTGAAATTAAACATAAAAGTAAATTGTCATCGGTAGATCTGTACAATATTATTTTTTTACAGAATAACCTTAAAAAAATTATTATTTTAATTAATTTATTTTACATGTTTTTCCATTACGGGTGTGTTTTTGCAAATAAAAAATGAAACATATATTTTCAGAAGAAAAAATAAATCATGGAGTTAGCAATTATAGATAGAATCATGATTAATTAAATAGATTCAAGATTTCTTTTATGAAATTTTTAAAATACCTTTATGAAAATTATAGCATATTTTTAATGAAATAAAATTTGTGAAAATTCAATTATTTACATTCAGTTATAAAAGTATTTTTCAGTGTTAAGAATTCAAATACACAATTTATCCTTATTATGTGAAATCATTTACGCAAACGATACTTACGCATTTTAAAAGAATTGTCAAGACCCCCTTATCATAATAACAGACCACACAATCGCTAAGTTTTCTTTGTCTGCTGTACAGATGGTCTGAAACCACATGGTTGTCCTGCTACTAGCGCCATCTAAAGTGAGAAACTGAAATATTTTTAATTTTTCTTTCCATATTAGTTTTCCCATTTTCATTAAGATATGCTGTATATTTGTAGTTCACAGATGATGTTAATTTTTAAATTTTCATATATTCTAAACATTTTTTAAATAACATGAACTTATTTTACTGTTAAATAAAATAAGTTTACTGCTGTATTACGTTATGTAAATAAATTATAATCAGGAAAGAAAAATATTTTTCAATGAATTCCTCAGTGATTTTAGTTTTTGAAATAAATGGATAGCATTTAGATTCCAAAAAGTTAAATATTTTAATATATTTTCTCTTTTATATTTTCAAATATGTGATTTATTTTATTACTGCCGTTTTGTTTCTTTTCATAGTTAATTCTATGCTACAGTATTAATTTAACATCGTTCTTTACATTTTTTAAATGCACACTTTTATTTGTTTATTTATTGTTTCTATCATTTGTTTTATTTTTGAAGTGATCATTTCAGTTCAACATACTTCAGGTGCAATCTTCACTGATTTTTTGTATGTATTAATCCATAAAAAGTTTCATAATCGGGTCCGTAGCCAATTGGCATATCTTGGCGCACATTGTTTGACGAATAATTAATCTTGTTGCAACTCACATATGTTATATGACTTACTGTGCATATGAGACCCTATGTACATCTATTTTATGATATACCTATAGAAGTTCAATGCACCTCATAATGTACTAAAATTTATATAAGCACAAATCCAGCAATTACCAGATTTAATAATAATAATAACAGTAAAACTTAATAACATACATAAATTTCATGACAATCAAAGTATTTTAAGAAAGAACAGGGATAGATAGGCAAAGAAACGGTCTAAAGCCATAAACACTTAAAAATTTTTGAAAACATAACAAAAAGTTTAATAATAACTTAAATTTATATGTATCTCTCAGCTTTTCCTCAGAAATTTAAATTCTTGCCATGCTGCGATTTTGGTGTTTGTAAATCTTACTTCTTCCTTAATCAGACCTACAGCCAATTGGCTTATTACATAAAGTGCAGTTTGGTGCAAAACGAATTTCATTTTTAAACCGCATACTTGATACTACATTGTTCCAGCATTGTGCTTTTTGCAGCTAACTTTGGCTGTGAACAGATTACAGAAAATTAGCTAATACAGTTGAAGATCTTTATAACACAAACCTAAAAACGCAAGGTTGTGCGTTATATAGAATTTTGCATTATATGGATCACATCCAGACTTGTATAAAACCAAAAACTTTCTGCGCACATAAATATTGGGTCAAAAACTTTCTGCAAATTAATTTAATGTTTAATAAAATAATGTGTTATATTATTTAGACGATATGAATTAAAAACAGTAGTTTTAAAATAATTACCATTTAAATTAAAAATTAATATTAATTACAGAATAATTATGTTAGTTAAAAAAATAATAAAGCTAAAAATCCATGATAAGAAGGGCATCTTATCAATTATTCTGTCAATAAATTTAGAAACAGCCCAATCCTTTATATTGTGAGCTCTCCGCACAAAATGCCAGTCTTAATATTCACAGAAATAATGTGATATTGCTTCTGAAACAACTGAATCATATTTTGTAAGGAGAGGTCCATTCATAGGTATCATTAAAGAGACCGGTGAATTTTTATTGCGGCCGACGAAATTCCTGTTTTTCCGCAATCCTTTGACGAAATTTGCGTTTTTTCGCGATTCTTTGACTAAATTCACGCTTTTTCCGTGGCGCTTTGACGAAATTCGCGTTTTATTTCGCGCTCCTTTGACGAAATTTGCGTTTTTTCGCGATCCTTTGACGAAGTTAGCGTTTTTTTCGCGATCCTTTGACGAAGTTAGCGTTTTTTTCGCGATCCTTTGACGAAATTTGCATTTTTTCGCGATATTTTGACGAAATCCACCCTTTTTCAGCGGCGCTTTGACGAAATTTTCGTTTTTTTTTTTCGCCATCTTTTGACGAAATTAGTTTTTTCCGCGATTCTTTGACGAAATCCGCATTTTTTTTTCGTGATCTTTTGACAAAATTCGCGCGTTTTCCGCTATGCTTTTACGAAATTCCTTTTTTCCTGCGCTCCTTGGACCAAATTTGCTTTTTTCTGCGATTTTTTGACGAAATTCTTTTTTTTTTCTGTGATCTTTTGACGAAATGTGTTTTTTTCGCGATCCTTTGACGAAATTTGCGCTTTTTCCGCAGCCCTTTGACGAAATTCGATTTTTTCCCGCGATCCTTTGACAAAGTTTGCGCTTTTCCGAAATGCTTTTACGAAATTTTGTTTTTTACCCGCGCTTCTTTGACGAAATTTGTCTTTTTTCTGCGATTCTTTGACGAAATTATCTTTTTTTTCACGATTCTTTGAAGAAATTCGCGTTTTTTCCACGTTCCTCATAGAAAAAAATTGCGTTTTTTCCGCGATGTTTTGACAAATTTGGTGACTTTTTTCTGCGAACGATTGACAAAATTAGCTTATTTTCGGCGACCATTTGTTGAAATCCGCAATATATTTCAGTCATACTTTTTTTATGGCTGAATTTTCGGACTGATGGCCGATTTTTTTTTTCGGAACCGAATGCCTTAAATTTTCGGAAAATTCGGAACAGAATTCCCCCTGGAAAACAATAAATAAATCGTACATAAAATTGGGGAATATTTTTAATTTTTCGGTATTTAAAAAAAAAAAAAAAAAAAATTACAAGAACAAAAATTACGTTTTTTTTTTTTCCCTAAAAATTTTCTGCAAAGTTCCGAATTTTGCAGAAAATTTTTGCAGAAAATTTTTAGCGCACGGCGTGCGCGTGTGCATCTATATTATATAACTCTGATCACATCATTAAATTCACCTTGTAAACATGGCAAAATATGTGTGAAACATATCAAAATACATTAGAATATCTTTATACTGCATTCCTTGTTACCAAGATTTATCCAAATTGTAAATTTTTGCATAATATAGGTCAGACATTGTTAAATTTACTTTATAAACATGATCCAAATATAAGTGACACAACCATCCCTTATATTAGACATTTTCAAATATGTTTATTGTAATAATAGCATTTTTTTCAGTAAAAAGGTCTTAAATTAGAAGATAAAGTTGAACTAATGTATAAAATTTAGTCCTCTAGAGAGTAGCAATATTTTTCAATGTGAAAATGCAGGTGCTTTTTAACTGCAAAAATCATTGTTTACATTTGAGAAGTTGTGCGTTATATGGAGAATTGCGTTATAAAGATCTTCTACTGTATTACATTATATAATAATAAATCGGTACTTTTCAAGTATAGGGGCCTTGGCGAGAAAAGGAAATTTGGCAATGTAATTTCTGGAAACATATTCACTGTTTCATATGAGGAAGCAATATTTTTCAATTTTCATACAATTCATTTTACATGGCCATTTATCTATTTTTATGTACAATCATAAGTAAATTGTATATAAAAAACAATAAAAATATCTATAAATTAAATTTGTATATGTATATTCTTATAAAACAACCAAACAGTTCATAAGTTTTGTTTTCATAACTGTTTATATCATTTGACAACAAATCGCACTTTATGAAGCCCAAATTGTGCCAAGATTAAGGGAAAAAAAAAAAAAAATCGCAAAGGTCTTTATGCTGAAAAGTACCAATAAATCTTACATTTAAATCTCCATTATCAGCATTTTTCACATTTTTGAAAGACAAAAAATAATTGTGAGAAATAATTTATTTTTCAGTGGAATTCGAAATATACTTTTTACAATTTTGTCAATAACACAATATTTTCCATTTTTTCCTATGCATATGTTTATGGAGTATTACCAGTAGTATGCACCAGGTGGCGTAACTTTCGGGACAAAGTCAGTTAATAAGTTGGCAATTATCGCGGACAATTTGACTCAGACTTTCTCCAGATTGTCAAGTCTGTTATATGATAAGAGAGTCTTAAGAATTATATTATGATTTTTTTTTTTTTTTTTGTAAAGTGGCAACAAAAGAATTGTAAATAAATAAAATTAATTGTTAAATTTGTTATATCATAAATAAAAAATTCCGAGGAAATTCTTAATTATTTGGCTGAATTTACATTTCTAAAATTAAAATTCGCCAAAACATAAAATAACATGTTTGCTTAATAAAGATGCAAAAATAATATAAAAAAATATTGTTACTTTCAAATATTTATCTTATTAAATATTACTTTGCGAATCCAAACAAAGTATGGCTTTTGCTAGTCAATAATAATTGTTCAGTTTCACTTAGATAGAAGACGGTCTGTTAAAATATGTAAAACATGTTTTTTTAACTACCATAAAAAATCTACACCTCTTTCACCATTTCTGAGGAAAAGGTACCTAAAGGTGGTGAATTTAACATGGCGGAAATAGGGCTTTCCCGACCCCCTTAAATAACTTGAAACTTTCATTTTGTTAGTTACCTTGTTTTGCACCCAAGCCCTTCATATATATGTAAGTATAAAAAAGACACTATTCCCATTGAAAAGGTATTTCTTGTGTCTTTCTTTGTCACTTTTGTGATTGAAAAGTATGGGTTATTTTCTTTTACTTTGGTTGGCTCTACATGTAATGTATTGAAACGAAGCATATTCAAGAATATTGCATCTTCCCCCATGATATATGTCGAATAGGAAAAGTGTTACCAAGAGAAAATCCTATTTGAAAGACTTATAACTTGTAAAAAAAAAATAAAAAAAAATTTCCATTTAGCACTAGTTATTAATATGTAAAAAGTTAATAATGCCTCAAATTTAAAAAAGATAAAAATAATCTGTTTTAAGAAATTTTTACTCACCTTTGTATTTAAAAAATAATAAAAATGATATTAGATGTAAATTTCCAACTGGGCGAAAAATGTCCAGACCAGGATTCGAACCAGGGATCTACTGGCTGAATAATCTAATATGATTTATTTACCAATGAGAATAATTGTGATAAAATTAATCTAGTAATAAAAATGATGTTCAGTTGATAAAAAATGTATGAAAAACTGTATTGTAACTGTAAATCAGTTAAAAAAAAAGCAAAGATTGATTATAATAATTTAAGTTTGCGACCAACAACTTTTTAAGTTGATTAGTTTTAAATTTTGTCTGTGATTTTAAAATATGTAGGATGAAATCATTCTTTTTTGTATTTGATAATTCATATGTGTGTGATATATTTCAATAACAATACAAATATTTACAATAACAATACAATATTTTTCTAGCTTTGAATGAATACTCATCATCAACTCCTTCATCATATGGGCCATTGAAAACTGTTGGAAGTAACGGTAACAATATAATTATTTTATTTTGCATCTTGAATTACTTTAGTTTTACAGCCTTTATTGTAGTGAAGAGGACAGTTTGTGTTTTTTGAAAAACTTGCTGTCATGCAGTTTTATCATCTGGTGATGTGAAGTTGTACAAATGCTCCTATAGCATTGCCCAGTTTTGGCAAGTGTTTCTAGAGTTTTGTATTACATGGGTGAACTCTCAGAATGGGTGAAATTGGACAAATACTCCTATAGCATTGCTCAGCGTTGGCAAGCATTTCTAGAGTTTTGTATCACCTGTATGAAATTGTACAAATGTTCCTATAGCATTGCTGAGTTTTGGCAAGTATTTCTAGAGTTTTGTCCAATTTTGCCTAACATTCTTAGAACACTAGTCTAGTGTTGTCAAAGGTTTTGTATGACTTTGCCCAACATTCTTGTATTATTGCCAAATTTTTCCCACGTTGCCTTAGTTTCAAACATTTTTTCCTGCTTTGACCATGTCCCTATAGCTTTGCTCCATTTTCCGAAGTATTTCTACAGTTTTATGCAGCATTAGTAAGTAGCTTTTTGTCCAACAATTTAAAGATTTGTTCAGCTTTTCCCCAATGTTCTTATACCATTGCGTGATTATTCCAATATTCCTTGAGTTTATCCCATCATTTCAAATGTTTTGCCTGGCTTTATCAGTGTTTCTATTATCGTATTGCCCCATTTTATTAATGTACCTTGATTTTTCCCAACATCTCTAAAGCCCAAAATTATGAAAGATTTGACTGGCTTTTCACGTTTTGTCCAACATTCCTAATGTTTTGCCCATGCTCCTACAGCATTGCAAGATTTTGCCCAGTGTTCCTACAATTTTCTCCAATGTCTCCAGAGTCTTGCCCCAGTCCTCATAGAGCAAGACTCTGGAGACATTGGGGGATAACCAAAACAACCAAACAGTTCATAAGTTTTGTTTTCATAACTGTTTATATCATTTGACAACAAATCTCACTTTATGAAGCCCAAATTGTGCCAAGATTTAAAAAAAAAAAAAAAAAAAAAAAAAAAAACGCAAAGGTCTTTATACTGAAAAAGTACCAATAAATCTTACATTTAAATCTCCATTATCAGCATTTTTGAAAGATGCAATTTCACATTTATGCATTTGTTTATGGAGTATTACCAGTAGCACCAGGCGGCGTAACTTTCGGGACAAAGTCAGTTAATAAGTTGGCAATTATCGCAGACAATTTCACCCATAGACTTTCTCCGGATTGTCAAGTCTGTTATATGATAAGGGAGTCTTAAGAATTATATTATGATTTTTTTTTTTTTTTGGTAAAGTGGCAACAAAAGAATTGTAAATAAATAAAATTAATTGTTAAATTCGTTACATCATAAATAAAAAATTCCGAGGAAATTCTTAGTTATTTGGCTGAATTTACATTTCTAAAATTAAAATGCGCCAAAATATTCTAGTCGCCAGTAAAATATATTTATTCCCCCTCCGTTCCTGCCCACACATATACACACACAATCTGTTGTCTATTCCTTATTTTAAGTTTAATCATTGATCTTCAGAAAGCACAAAAGTTTTTGTGAATAATTGAAATGGAATTGTAACAAGCATAGTTTAGAATAGTGCATAAATTAGAAAGATAATAGAAACTAAGTTTTCTATTTAAAACTTATCAAAATTATATAACTCTGGAAGGGGGGGGGGGGGGGGTGAATGAAATATGGTAAAAGCTTAACACTTTGTCTTCTGTCCCTTGATGCCACCTACTTTTTCTCTTCCTACATAATTATTACAAATAAAATAGTATAACTAATAATCGAAAAGAAATGAAATCTACTCATAATAAATGAAGAATAATGATTTTAATATTTACATTGAATGGTGAGAAATTTCACCGTAAAAATTCAAAAATAAAAGTTTTGCTTGAATCAACCTTATAGCACAAAAGGATAGGCAATATTTGGTGCTACCCTCAGGGTTCGCACAGACTCCTTAGACTCCTTGGAAACTCCTTAGAAATGAAAACATTCCTAAGTAGTACTTAGAACTACTTAGATAAGCAAACGACTCCTTAGAAACTACTTAAATTATATTGGGGCTTCGGACGCAAGCAATATTGCTGCCGAGGAAAAAAATCGTGATTGTAAAACGCACAGTAAATCCTTTATGCACGTCATTCATCTGAAGCGCACAGCATTGATTGGTTAGGATAATCTTAATAGCACGGCTCCCACTAGGTCCATTTTCAATTATTAGGTCCGTAAAGTCGTCCGTTTTTCGACACTGTTAACCGACCTTTATTTTAAATTTTAACGATGTTTGGCATTTAGCCAAGAAACTCGGAAAAATCGTGCTTAACGGAAATATGTTTAAAAAAATACCGTCAAATTTCGTCAATCGATCGCGGAAAAAATCCTTAAATTTTGTCAAAGGATCGCGAAAAAGCGCGAATTTCTCCCAACAGATCGCGGAAAAAATCGAATGTCTTCAAAAGATCGCAAAAAAGACTCTAATTTCTTAAAAGACCTCGAAAAAACGCGAATTTACTCAAAGGATCACGAAAAAAAAACGCGAATTTCGTTAAAAGATCGAGAAAAAAGCGGATTTCCTCAAAAGGTCGCAAAAAACGCGGATTTCCTCAAAAGATCGCAAAAAACGCGAATTTCCTCCAAAGATCGCGAATATCCTCAAAAGATCGCGAAAAACACGCGAATTTCGTCAAAGGATCGCGAAAAAACGCTAATTTCCTCAAAAAATCGCAAAAAACACGCAAATTTCCTCAAAAGATCGTGAAAAACATGCCAATTTTCTCAAAAGATCGCACGCAAATTTCGTCTAAGAATCACGAAAAAGGTCAAATGTTCGAAATAAAACGCGAATTTCCCCAGAACATTGCGAAAAACACGTGAATTTCCTCAAAAGATCGCGAAAAACAAGCGAATTTCCTCAAAAGATCGCGAAAAACATGCGAATTTCCTCAAAGGGTCTCGAAAAACATGCGAATTTCGTCAAAGGATCTCAAAAAACACGCGAATTTCGTCGAAGGATCGCGAAAAACACGCAAATTACGTCAAAGGATCGCGGAAAAAAGTCAAAGGATCGAAATAAAACGCGAATTCCATTAAAAGATCGCGAAAAAACGCGAATTTCCCCAGAAGATCGCAAATTTCGTCAAAGGATCTCGGAAAACACGCAAATTTTGTTAAGGGATGGCGAAAAATCGCTTATTTCCCCCAAAAGATCGCGAAAAACACGCTAATTTCTTCTAAAGATTGCGAAAAACGCGCCAATTTCCTCAAAAGATCGCGAAAACACGCCAATTTCCTTAAAGGGTCGCGTAAAACACGCTAATTTCGTCAAAGGATCTAGAAAAACACGCGAATTTCGTCGAAGGATCGCGAAAAAAGTGAAATGATCGAAATAAGACGCGATTCCATTAAAAGATCGCGAAAAAACACGTATTTTCCCAGAAGATCTCGAAAAAAAACCGCTATTATCGTCCAGGGATCGCGAAAAACACGTGGTTTCCATCAAAAGATCGCGAAAAACGCACGAATTTCGTCGAAGGATCGCGAAAAAAAGAAAAATGATCAAAATAAAACGCGAATTCCATTAAAAGATCGCGAAAAATCGCTTATTTCCCTCAGAAGATCGCGAAAAACATGCAAATTTCGTGAAAGGATCGCGAAAAACACGTAAATTTTGTCAAGGAACTGCGAAAAACGCGCCAATTTCCTCAAAAGATCGCGAAAAACACGCCAATTTCCACATAGGGTCGCGAAAAACACAAATTGCGTCAAAGGATCGTGAAAAAAAGTCAAATCTTCGAAATAAAACATAAATTCCATTAAAAGATCGCGAAAAAACGCGTATTTTCCCAGAAGATCTCGAAAAAAACCCGCGAATATCGTCCAGGGATCGCGAAAAACGCACGAATTTCGTGATGCGATCACAAAAAACACGAATTTCGTCGAAGGATCGCGAAAAAAGGACAAATGATCAAAATAAAACGCGAATTCCATTAAAAGATCGCGAAAAATCGCTTATTTCCCTCAGAAGATCGCGAAAAACATGCAAATTTCGTCAAAGGATCGCGAAAAACACGTAAATTTTGTCAAGGGACTGCGAAAAACGCGCCAATTTCCTCAAAAGATCGCGAAAAACACGCCAATTTCCACAAAGGGTCGCGAAAAACACAAATTGCGTCAAAGGATCGTGAAAAAAAGTCAAATCTCCGAAATAAAACATAAATTCCATTAAAAGATCGCGAAAAACGCAAATTTTCCCAGAAGATCGCGAAAAAACGCGAATTTCCCTAGAAGACCAAAAAAAAAATGCGAATTTCGTCAAAGGATCGCGAAAAACACGCGGTTTCCATCAAAAGATCGCGAAAAACACACGAATTTCCTCAAAAGATCGTGAAATACACGCGAATTTCGTCAAAGGATTGCGAAAAACACGCAAATTTCGTCAAAGGATTGCGAAAAACACGCAAATTTTGTCAAAGGATCGCGAAAAAAAGGTCAAATAATCGAAATAAAACGCGAATTCCATTAAAAGATCGCGAAAAAACGCGAATTTCCCCAGAACATCGCGAAAAAAAACGCGAATTTCATCATAAGACTGCGAAAAAAATGCGAATTTCGTCAAAGTTTCACTTTCGAAGAAAGCGATTACCGCTGTTCTAAAAGAATAAATTCAAAACTTGTTATATTTTTTCTTGTATGTTGCGTTTAGCATTCTTTTTTTTTTTAACTTTTAAAATTTTCTTTAAGATGTATTATGTAATATGCGTATGTCGTATATGCGTATATATCATGTAATATGCGAAAAAAAAGTGAAATGACCGAAATAAAACGTGAATTCCATTGAGAGATCGCGAAAAAACGCGTATTTTCCCAGAAGATCTCGAAAAAACCGCGAATATCGTCCAGGGATCGCGAAAAACACGTGGTTTCCATCAAAAGATCGCGAAAAACACACGAATTTCGTGATGCGATCACAAAAAACACGAATTTTGTCGAAGGATCGCGAAAAAATGACAAATGATCGAAATAAAACGCGAATTCCATTAAAAGATCGTGAAAAATCGCTTATTTCCCCCAGAAGATCGCGAAAAACACGCAAATTTCGTCAAAGGATCGCGAAAAACACGCAAATTTCGTCAAAGGATCGCGAAAAACACGTAAATTTTGTCAAGGGATTGCGAAAAACGCGCCAATTTCCTCAAAAGATCGCGAAAAACACGCCAATTTCCTGAAAGGGTCGCGAAAAACACAAATTGCGTCAAAGGATCGTGAAAAAAGTCAAATCTTTGAAATAAAACATAAATTCCATTAAAAGATCGCGAAAAAACGCAAATTTTCCCAGAAGATCGCGAAAAAGCGCAAATTTCCCTAGAAGATCTAAAAAAAATGCGAATTTCGTCAAAGGATCGCGAAAAACACGCGGTTTCCATCAAAAGATCGCGAAAAACACACGAATTTCCTCAAAAGATCGTGAAATACACGCGAATTTCGTCAAAGAATCGATAAAAACACGCAAATTCTGTGAAGGGATCGCGAAAAACACGCGAATTTCGTCAAAGGATTGCGAAAAACGCGCAAATTTTGTCAAAGGACCGCGAAAAAAACGCGAATTTCATCATAAGACTGCGAAAAAAATGCGAATTTCGTCAAAGTTTCACTTTCAAAGAAAGCGAATACCGCTGTTCTAAAAGAATAAATTCAAAACTTGTTATATTTTTTCTTGTATGTTGCGTTTAGCATTCTTTTTTTTTTTTAACTTTTAAAATTTTCTTTAAGATGTATCATGTATGTAATATACATGAGTGTTTGGGGTGTTTGACTAATCTCTATTTATATGACCATTGGTCATGGTCACTGCATAAAAAAGTTGATTGTCTATTTTGTATTTAAACTTACGAAATCAGTAAGCAATATAATGTGAATACTGTGCAATTTCAGCACTAACAATTCTAATAGAGTAAAATTTATTTTTGAAAGGTTTTTCTCTCCAAATTGGGCATTAAAAATTGGAGTGTGCATACAACATAACGAGGTAGCACATAAAAACAACAAAAAAAAAAAAAAAATAAAAAAAAAATGGCAAATTCTTAAAATTTTTTTGGACTCCTTGGATTTTTTCGGTACTCCTTGGATTTTTCCTTCCCAACTCTGTATGAACCCTGTACCCTAAAATAGAAAGAGTGTAGATAGGTGCCAGTGGTGGGGAGAGTCCCTTGAAATATAAAGAAGCTTTCTGAAGGGTGTTCGCAACACAGGGGCAGATCTTTAACTCTAAACATGCTTCAGAACCGGCAGCCAAAGTGTTAACTAACCAGCATGTTTGGGACTTGGTGATTTTTTTATATTTCCAATATCTGGATAGTTGAGTGTCATAAAACATAACAAAGGTGAGGGGAGGAGGGGTCATCAATGTAATAGTGAAGCAAGAAAGAAATTTTTTCTCCAAATCAAATAACCCTGATATTATTATTTTAAAATTTGCATTTCACAAACTATTTTTTGTTAAAAAAAAAAAAAAAAGTTTAGGTATGATTTTTAGGTTTATTTCTTAATATTTTGTAACATTGCAATATCTCATAAGGATTTTAATTTAACATTGTCACTAAAATGAGTGGCAGATGCTGTTCTTGGTAGAAATAGTAGGGAAGCAACATGTTGATTATAAAAAAATAAGCTTATTTAATTATTTAAGATGGGACTTGCATAGTAAAACTCTTTACATGCTTATAAAATATTCTTTAAAAAAAGAATTTTTTTTTTAAATTGAGGGGATAGGTTTTCCTAATATTCTATTCCAAAAACGTACTAGGCATATAAAATAGTTTGGTTGCTGGTGGTGGCCATATTTTTCGAGCCCTGCATTGTTAATTTATTTCTGTGTTCCTAGAGTTTAAGTTAGCAGTTCAACTATTTTTTTTTCCAACTTTATCCATGTTATAGTATGACCATTTTTGACCAGTGTTCTTCAAGTTTTGCATAATGTGTCCAGAGTTTTGCCTAGCAGTTCTAAAATTTTACCCATGTTCCTATAGAATTGTCCATTTTTACCCACTATTTTCAGAAATTTGCACAATGCTCCTAGAGTTTTGTCCAGTATTCGTAAAGATTTGTCTGGCGTTGTCCAAAATTTTATAGCATTACTAGGGGCTCTGCCCCCTGCAAGCTACGCTCGGACAAACACCGCAGAATCTAAAAACACGCTAATCTGATCGGTTTTTAAATTATTAGAGAAGATTGAATTATACTGAAAAAAGCTGTGCAGATCTCCCTTTAAACGGGTTTCCATTCAATTCCCTTTGATTGTGAAATTTTAAGGCCGAATCAGTTGCTGTAAGACATCCAATGGTTGTTTTCGTGTTTGATTAAAGAGGATCAGTTAAACATTTGAAAAAGAGCTAAAATAAAATGAATTAAGTGTACAGAGTCTTTGTCTCCCGGTATTTTAAAGCAATTTCTATAACAATAGCCTAAGTCATGTGACTATCATCAACAGTTCCGGACGGACCACTTCGCTTTTTATATTCCAGGTGCCATTTTGGTACTTTAATGTTAGCCAGGCACAGGTGATAAGTCGCCAAATATTATTCTGTCGCCATCATTTCATCTATATTATAATAGTCCAAGTCATGTAACTGCCATAAATAAATACGGTCTGATCCCTTCGCTTTTCATATGAAAGTTTGGCCCAGATATCATATACAGCCCCATATTGCCGCGAATTTTTTTCCGATGCCAATTTGGGGAAAACAATCAACAGCATAAACAACAACATCCGGCTTATCAAATCAAGCAAAATAACGATACTATGGCGCCAGTTAAGTACCCGTTGCGTATATGACATTGGAGTCAGAAAAAAATCGCGCCAATACGGGTCCGTGTATGACATCTGTGCAGAAACTTTTCCCTTTTGAAAACCAAATTTCTTTTTCGAATAAAACTACATAAAAGTTTCCATGGTCGCAAAGAATTCTTGGTACTGTTGCGCTAGCCGAGTGCAAATCTCGCCAATAGCTATTTTTCAACTTGCCAGTTAGCATTTTTTTTTTTCGAGTGGTAAATTAAAACATTGCTTTGAAGTTGAAATTAAATGTCATGGTTTGTTGCATTATTTAATGTTTGGCCAGATGTCATATACGCACCAGGTTTGGCATGATATTTTTCTACAAAAATTTGGCGAAAACCTCATTTTTGAATGCCAGCTACATATGTATTTTTGGTACTACTTAGTTATCCTGTCGACCAAAAATCTATCACCAAACTACAAGATTAAATGCCAATAATGGTTGATCGTAAATGTCACATTCATTTAACTTTAAGCAAGTTACACGTGTTTACGTCATCAAGTGATTTTTATTTCGACGTTTTACTTGTATATTTATTAATGTTATACTATTTTATTTGTTCTTTCATTATTTAAAATAAAAATTACGTCAATTTGTATAATTTGGCGAGTGGTTTAACGATTTATATAATTTGGCGAAATTGGTCGACGGAAATAACTAAGTAGTACCATATTTTTTAATTATTTTCTATTATTTCTAAAAGAAAATAACTAAAAAAATAATTAATAACTATAGATCAAAACAATTTATATAATTTTAAAAAAGAAAATAAAAGTAAATAAACATTTATTATTAAATAACAATAGCCAGGTTACCATGTCAATCAAAAAAATGCATTTTGGCGCCAATTAGGTACCGCGGTGCGTATATGACATCTGCGCCTAATATTTTTCTTTTCGTTTAAAAAAAAAAGAAAAGAAAGAAGTGAAAGCCATCAATTTTAAATGTTCAGTTTTAAATGAAAGTTTTGTATTTTAAATAAAATGAATGAATGGATTATATTTTAAATAAAATTAATGAAATACAAAAAAATGCGACAGGGAAAATTGTTTGGCAATTTATCACCTACGTCCCGCTAACATAAAAATACTGAGTTCTTGATTTCTCTATCAGAATCTTTATTGTTCAAGTAAGTTGAATTGTGAATAAAAGTAACATGATGCATTTCTTAGCATAAGGAAGGCCAAACTGGTCGCCAAATTAGTTTAAAATAATAAGCTTTTCTAAAGTATGAAAAAAAAATAATCTGTTATGATTAAAATTTGAGTTGCCATCATTAGAGAAAAGTATTTAAAATTGGAAAAAAAATTACTATCTCAAAAACTAAGTTGAATTTAAAAATTCTATACCAGTTTTGAAATCTGCAGATCAATACGAATTTTTGATGTTAATTTCATTGCAAAGCATTCATAAATTCGTTTCATTAGGATTTTATATGTATAGGGTAGATTTGGTTATTCCTGTGTTCCTAGAGTTTAGCCCAACATTTCAAATATTTTTCCTGCCTTTACTTGTGTTCCTGTAGCATTGCCCAGTTTTGTCCAGTGTTCATTGAGTTTTGCATAACATTCCTAAAATTTTATCTAGCGTTCTAAGTTTTGTCATCTTTTCATGTGTTCCCATAGCTTGCTAGGTATTGCCCAGTGTTCCTAGAGTTTGCCTAGTTCTGTCCAATGTTCCTAGAATTTTTTGCCCATCATTTCCTCAAGTTTTGCCCTGCTTTGCCCATGTTTCTATAGCATTGCAAGGTTTCCTCAGTGTTCCTACAGTGTTTCCCAATGTCCCTAGAGTTTTGTCAAGTATTCCATATTTTACCACGTCATAACATTGACCAGTGTTCGTAGAGTTTTGCTTAATGTTCCTAGTTTTGGCCAGTGTCTCTAAGGATTTGTCTGACTTTGTTCAGCGTTCTTATATCATTGGCTGATTTTCTCCGGTATTCCTGAAGTTTTTCCCAGCCTTTCTGATATTTCAGCTGTTTTTAAGCCTTCTTATCTAGCGTTCATGACTACTTTGACCTTGTTTCTATAACATTGCTGGTTTTGCCCAGTATTCTTAAAGTTTTGCCTAATGTTACTAAAGTTTGTCCAACTTTGCCCAATGTACTAATAGCTTTGACCATAACATTGCCCTGTTTTGTTCAGTGTTGTTAGGAAAGATTTTCTTAATGAGAATTTAAACTAATAAAACTTAAATATTTTATTCTGATGGTGCATAATTTCCACTCATATTCCCATTCACCAGTACCAAGTTGCTCTACTATATAATACAATTGTCTAAAAATACACTTTTTATCCTATTATTTTGATCTTTGTTAAAATAAATGGAGCAGAACACACAAAATAAAAACTGGAATGTACGAATTCATTACTATATAGCATTATATAAAACAACTTTTATAGCACCACAAGATTCACCTAATATTCTACACCGTTTTCTGTACTATTCAAAATACCTTCATGAGTTATGTATTGGTAGTGTTTGTACACTTGGTGTAAAAAAAAAAAAAGGATACACCCCCTAAAATTTAATCATTAAATTTTCTCAAAGAAAAACAAAATAGCCATTTGATTAGGAAATATGTCTTTTTTTCTATTTATTTTTTTAAAAAAAAGCTTAGGGGGCTATCTTTATGCTGAAGTTGTACCAAACTCTGAAATTTTGACCTTGAATAGAATTCATAGGTTTCGGTCAGGTTAATACCATCCTGTGAAGTCTGACTATAAATTAGGAACAACTGCACAAAAATTACAATGGAAAAGAAAAACATAATGCAACATTGGTTGAATATATTTAATAACTAAGATTAAAGAAAAATTATATACAATACAAATTTTACACATTGACACAACACAATGGTAGTTTCTTTCAGTTTTGGTTTACTGTCAATAATTTTTTTCTGTAGTCTATGAACACTCATTACTTCTTGCTCTGAGATAAAAATTTTGTTACTCAAGGAAATTTAAATATGTATATCCAATTTATGTTTAAATATTTATTCATTGGAAAATTGATAACTGAAATAAAATACATACCAAGTTTAACTGTTAATGACAATTTTCATTGTTTTTACATTCCAACTTGTAGTGCGGATAATAGACGTTTGCAGATTATACATTGGTGGATTTCACAGAGTTGACTGCGTATGATGTCATACTTTGTTGGCATATAATAAAGAGTTAAGTACTGGAATTGTGAGCAACATTTCCAATGTGACTTCATAATGTTCATCGTATTCACTCCATTTGAAAGCTTAGAAATCGGTGAAATATATTTCATTGTGGTATGTGTTTAAATGTAATTAAAAAATAGTTATACTGAATTAAACGCTACAGGCCTAATAATGAATCATAATTTCAGTACTATATTTTACGTATTTGTCCTAAAATTCCAGAAAAATGAAAAAACGTCCTGAAATGTCCTAAAATATTGGTAACTTATCCTGAAAATTCACGAGTTTTGTGCTACAGCACATAATAGTCATGATTTTTCTGCAAATACATATTTTTCTTCGTAAATTATTTATTTTTGCAGAATTCTACAGAATCAGTATTTTGGAATTAATAAGTGCATAGGAGAGAAGAAAGGGAGCCAGAAAACAGCTGTGATCCATTTTGTCTGCTGATGATGAAAAACTCTTAATTTCGTCAAGTGGTCGCAGAAAAAAAAAATCTAGAATTATCTCGCCAATCATTCGCTGAAATTCAGAAATTTTGTTTGTCAATTGGACGCTGAAAAAGATCACGAATTTCATTAATCGTATGCTGAATCGCTAAAGAAATCATGAATTTCATCAATCGAACACTGAAAAATGTCATGAATTTTCTCATTCAAAAATCGCAAATTTTGTCATTCAGACTACAATCCTGCCCGGGTTGGGTTGTAATCGACCTGAACCTCCAAGAAATTCTGCTTAAAGGCAATTTTTTTTCCTCAACAAAAAACCCGACACATTTCAACTCGAAATCAACGCCCTTCTGAACCAAACTATTTAAACCCGAATCCAGCATGGAAAAAAGTTTTCATATTTTAATACAAGTATGTATAAGTAGTCTACAATTATCTTTAATACCCATTTTATCTTTTCGGTATAAAAATGAACATATACTACATATTCATTAATATTCAGATATTTTGTTTTTTTCATTTGAAAAATGTACAGGACATTCTTTTAAAAATTTGGTTCAACCTGACTCAAAAGAGTCGTAACTCAACCCGACCTGCAATGAAAAAAATTAATGTTGACCTGACTGCAGAACTCGGCCGGGTATTATCGGTTATCCAACCCGATGTAGGACTAATTCATATGTTGAAAAAGTTCAACAATTTCATTCGATTATTGAAAGAAATCTGATATTTATTCAATCGATCATTGAAAAACAAAAATCAGGAATTCCTTCAATCAATCGCTGAAAATAACCATGAATTTCATCAGTCAGTCAATGAATAAGGCCACATATTTTGTTAATCAGACTCTAAAAATATCACAATAGTGAATTTTGCCAGTAACACACGAAAAAGATCACAAATTTCATCAATTGGATTCTAAGAAAGATCATGAATTTCAGCAATCAGATGTAGAAAAAGATCAAGATTTAGGATCAAGATGTCAAAACATTTTAAGCTGGTTTACTACTGTATATGTGACTTTGCATGCGACTCTAATGCAGATTAAAAAACTAATTGGTGTTTTTTCAGTTTTATACTGAATCCTTGAAATAGTCTCTGTAGATTGTTTGTTTTGAATATATGCTCTTAAAAGTTTATTGGCATCATATTCAAGGCTGTGTAGTATCGATTTGAAGACCGGGTTCTAAATGCTGAAAAAAACTCCAACTATAAAATTTACTGGACTTACTCTTTATTTAAAAGCATCGTTAGGTGGTTCAGTTAAAAAATGGGAGAGAGAGACCCCCATAAATACATGGGACGCCGAAGCGCCTTTTCTTTTAGACAACTTTACATCTCGAAAGCTGAAACAGAAGTGCAGTTTTTGCAAGAAGTCAAGAAATCTTGGCGTTGCACAGAATCGCCAATTTACAACTTTTGGTGACTGCGCGAAAATGAACAAAGGCTTTTGGCGATAAACATTACCGCAAAAATGTGGTGACACAATCGGACGGGGGAGGCCGAGATTGCAAGCAAGCACTTCTAATACGATGAGAAATGCGTCAGAAAAGCGAAACTTGTTTATACAACAGATTTTACAAAGTAGACCGCTGCCTGAGAAAAATTCTGGAAATCACAGGCATCTGGCTTTTAGCTCGACCACAAAGCACGATAAATACATGCTTCCCATAAGATCTGTTCATTTTTACTTTTTTTTATTTTTGTTGTTAAAATAATTTCAACGGTCAAATGTTAGCAGAGATAAAAATTGTTTCTGACTGCGCCGGGCGAACATCCGATGAAATTAATGAAGGCCTTGAAACCAGCAGCTGCGATTCTAATTTTTATTTATTTCTTTGAACTGGAAGCGGTAACAGACAGATAAGGAAAAGGGAAAAAGAAATGAATCTTTGCGGCTAGAAATAAAGATGTTTTTAGAAAGAAAACCTTTTAATAAAAGCTGGAAGGTTTTGAGAAATGAATTTAATTACATATTTCAGCATAAGAAAGAGGGGGGGGGGGGGAGGATAATGTGATTTAAAAGTAAAAATTATGTTTTAAATTAATTTTGAATAAAAATTATAGGTATGGGACAGAAACGCTGTCACATAACTCGAGTAGCACAGTTGAAGTTTTTTCCAACAGAGCAAAAAATGCCCAGACCAGGAATCGAACCTGGATACTTGACGTGCCATGCTGATGCTTTGCCTAGTCTGGACATTTTTCGCTCTGTTGGAAAAAACTTCAACTGTGCTACTCCAGCCTTGAATGTGATTTAATCCAGTTGGAAAAAATGTTCGTTCTCTTCATTATGAGTTTATTGGTATTTCACTTTTTCAAGCTTAAATAAATTTTAATTCTTTAATGGTCTGGCATTGCAGTTAGTATGCAAGGCTAAAAGGTGTCCTGAAATTATGAAAAATATATGTCCGTCCTGAAAATTCATTTGGTGCCTGTACTACCCCTGAACTTATAAATGAATGTATTTGGTTTAGAGGTTAAGCTAGTTATTAGGCTTGTTAGTTTAAATGTTATTTAAAAAAATGGTGTTACAATATATATTGTGGTTTTCAAATAAAATAGATATTGACATATAGAACAAATATTGATAATGTAGAATGTTTTTTATGCAAGGAAGACAAGTCTTTTGATAAAAATATGTAAAATATTGAAATGGAATAATTAAAGTATGTCTTGTATAAATTGGTATTCTGATGCAATAAAACTAAAAATTTAATGTAGTTTATTACTTTTTATAATTAATGCATTTTTTCTTTCTTTTTAAAGCTGCTGATGCTGCTTATAGCACACAAACTGCACTGTCTGCTTCAAATTATCAAAGATTTCATCCATATAAAGTCTAAACAAATATTACATATTTTACAATGTTGTTGTTATTTAAACATATATGCATCTTTTAAATTTATCATTTTATTCTATACATTGACTTGCGTTTCTCATATTTTATAAAAACCATTGTTATGGAAAAATTCCTTTCTGTTAGAGTATTTAATAAATTCAGTTGAAAGCTGTGTCTTTGTAGTTATTTTATTTTTTGCAAGTTTTAGAACATCATGTTGTGTATACAGAAATAGAATATAGAGGTTCCCCCCCCCCCCCCCCCCCCGTAAACTTAATATTTATGTCATGTAAAGTTTGCAGTTATTAGCATGGCCATTGATCCATCTCATCATTTGAAACATTCTTCAGTTTCTCCTTTCAGTGCTTTTAAATTAATAGGAAAATGTTTAAGTGAAATTCAATTCTTAAATGTGTTACAGAAAAAAAATTAATTTCATAATATTTTCAACATGCCAATTGCCAAATGGGTTCCTTCATAAATCCATCTAGAAGCCCATCGTGTGCTTTTACACTTTTCCTACATTAATTTAATAAAAAAAATTATAATTAATTTTATTTGAAACATTTAACTTTAAATGCTGGTTCAAATTTCACAGTTTTAAGCTACTTTTTTGTGTTAATCTTTATTTTTATTATATGTATATTTAAAATAAAAGCTAATATTTTTTTTAAAGCTCACCTGAGCTAAACTGAATCAATATTAATAATTTGTTTTAAACTGAAAACAGACTATATAGACTCCTTGGAAGCTCTCCAAGGAGTACTTAGAACTCTTTAAATAAACAAAATACTCCGTAAATTATCTCAAAACAAAATTTTAGCGTTGGTCAATGATAGAGTTGATCAAGAGTAGAAAATGAAGACTGATATCTTACAACATGATAAATAACACTGTTTGTATAATTATCTTTCTTAAGTATACATGGCATGAAAGAGATTAAAGGAAGTAAAATAAAAATCCTTCCCTATTAAAAAAGAAAAGTTTAAATGATAAATTGTGCTATTATTTGGCCAAGGACTAGGTAAATTAAGTTATTATATTTTTTTTATTGTATAAAGAATATGACGCATGTTTTTTCCCTGTAAAATTTACTTTTAATATACTGGTACACGTGATACATGTTGAGTATTTGAGATCTGGCTAGCCTCTTTATGTATGTAGTACATGGGCCACTGCATAAAATAGTTACTGGCAATTTCATACTCAAATTTATGAAACCATTAAGCAATGCATTGTGAATTCCTTGTAATTTTAACATTAGTTATTAGATTTTAATAGAATAAAATCTGTTTTCCTCTCCTAATGAGGCATTAAAATTAAAGTGCGTTATATGAGAGCATGGTATATGTGAAAAAATAGGGTGAGTTCTTTGAAATTCTTTGACTCCTGAGAATTTTTCTAGACTCCTTGGATTTTTTTTCTTTTCAAGTCTGTATTGTTAAAGCTGTTCATTTGTAGATGACCTAGCACTATTTTTAAAAATATTTACAATCATATATTTTATTCATTTTTAATTTATAATTTTTAATTTATTTTTAATTTAAAATTTCTAAAAGAAATCCGATTTCAAATGGTTTCAGCAGGGCTATAGTGGAGTGTATATAGTGGTATATGCTGTATACCAGAGATTCCAGCGGTGCACTCAGGATTATACTTTGGAGGGGGCTAGCATATTTTAGAAATCTTCATGTGTGCCATGATCTGGCCCTGTCCGTGGCGAAGCATGGTCCACTTTTCTTTCATTTGACTCGATGGAACGGGGTGTGTCATTTTCTGACCTACTTTTTTTTACTGACTTCAGGAGAGTCATAACTAGCTAGAGAAGTCAGGGGGAGGTTTGAAAATTTTTTGTGCGGCTAATTGCTAATTCTGAATGCTTTTAATATGATAATGATATACTTTCGATAATGAAATACTGTACCTAAAATGTATCTTAGATTTTGTGATTTTTGGTGTACTGGATAATTTAAAAATGTGTTTGCAATCAAATGATTTAATTATTAAAATATTATGAAGGTTAAAGAGGTTGCATGGGAGCTCAGCTCACCTTGCGTCTGTCTGGTTACAGCACTAGTCTTGAGAAATACAACAGCATGCAAAGTTTTGTGTGTAGAAAGTTCCATTCATAAATAAAGTAAGCTCTCAAAAAAAAATTTCACCCAAACATATAAAAAGTACAGGCAGTAAATTGACCGAAAACCCCTGTGATTCAAAGATATTTTTCTGTCATTTGAAGAACTTTTGTCTTTTAACTAGAGAATATGTAGGAATTTCAGATTCATGAATATTTCATATTTTAAAAGAAAGAACATATGTAAAATTTCCGTTTCAAATACAAAAAAGTATTACACTGTAAAAAAAGAAACATTTCTTAATCTAGGAAAATATAATATAACCATGAATGAAACTAATAACCCCTTCCAAGTTATCCACTATTCCGAAAAGCATTCTTTATCTTTAGAAATCTCAAAAACCAATATATTTTCAAGATTTAAAAAAGCGTTTTTTTTAAAAATAAAAACGAAGTTTCTTTTGCTGCCACTTATTTTCGGAAACGTTAACGAGTATGAGTAATCTGTCTAGTGTATTAATCAGTTTTTTCAACCAGGAATATATGTTTTTAGCATGCTATCCATTCTCAAATAAACATTTTCATGTTCAACAAGCATGGTTTACAGACAAACATGATACACTAACAGCATGACTATTAACATTAAAATTAATATTATTTTGTTACTAGTGTATAGCCCTGTCAAAAATGACGGAATGTTGATCTGTGTTAACAATTAGACAAAACAAAGAGCAGTATTTATTGCAACAATATTAATAATTAGCAAAGTGAAACACAATTTTTGAAGATTTCACAAAACATTAAAGTTAAGTATTCAATGCGTTAAAAGTTTTTTTTATAAATAATTTTTTTAAAAACGAATGAATCTGAATAATGAATGTACCACCGCTTTTCTTTAGGGCTGGATCAAGGCACAGAGTTAATAGACCGGGAGACGGTAGCACAGACACATGGTTCGTACAGTTATCGTTATTTCTCCAGGAAAACTACCAGTATCTTTTTATAGGAAAAGAAATCGTTATAAAGGTTAAACGTGCAAAATTTGCCTTCTTTTAAGTAGAGATTTTCTATAAGGTAATACTGGTGCCGAAAAATTTTCTAGTCTGCAAAATTCAAGGAGGCGTACAAACCCTGAGACAACCACCTTATCGAGTTGGAGGCTAAAATTCCAGAATTAGCTAAAACTCGATTCCCATATTAAAACGCAATCGGTCTGCCAAGTCATATCTTGGTGGAAAACCCCTAAAAACCTGATTTTACCGGTTGACTCGTAAGTTTACCATTGTGTTTTCCTGCTCTCAGTCTGCCATGTTTTCATACCTTTAGCTGCAAGAAAACGCAATGGTAAACCTACGAGTCGACCGCTAATATCGGGTTTTTAGATGTTTTCCACCAAGATATGGCTTGGCAGACAGATTGCGTTTCAATATGGGAATTGAGTTTTAGCTAATTCTGGAATTTCAGCCTCCAACTCGATGAGATGGTTGTCTGTATTGCCGGCTCCCGGTCTATAAGAGATAGAGAGATATTGTAATAACTCTGTGGGATGAAGTCAGTGGGTTTTACTCATCTATGGACCTTTACGTTTCATTTCTAAGTCTGGACTTGGTGTCATTTATCATCAATTATATAAACAAAGGAACTTTTTGTTAAAATTTGTAGGGTTTTTTTTTTATTTTTTTTTTATAGAAAATACGCAGGACGCATTGATTTAATTAAAGATGAAATTTTGAAAGTTTCAGCTATATAACTTTAAAATTTCATTTGGTATAAATAAAACCAAAAGTCATTATTATTATTATTTATTTCATAAAATTTTTATTTAATTTTATCAATTTTTAAGAACTTATCTTTTATCCACTTGAAATTGACTTGCATTGTAAGTAAAATTTATATTTCATATCAAATGTAATTAAAATGTAAGGAATACACAATTGCATGTTATGTACTACATATATTAATTATATTAATGCGGATAAAATTTCAATTTTTAACATAACATTTGAACAAACAAAATTATAATTTAATAAGTGAAACGATAATATTCAGCCATACTAATGCAATCATGATAACATCTTATATTTCAGTTACATCTGGGGGGAAAATAACATTTATAATGCAAACAAATTTTTAAAAAATTAAGCAGATAAATGTTAAGCTAAATAAAACTAAATTAAAATTTTATCAAAGTCATCATAATAATAATATTATTATTCATTTTATTTATATTGAATGAAATTTTAAAATTATATAAATGAAGCTTTTAAAAATTGATCTCTAATTACATCATTACGTCTGCATTTTTTTTCCTTATAAGAAACTCAAATTTTAATTGAAAGTTCTTTCACTTATATTGATTACCGAAAGATGGCATCAAAGCAAAGTTTAAAAATAGATGGGATTTTCTGTAAAGCTTAGGCCGAGGATGCTAGTGTACCGAATACAGCTTGTACCTCCAATTAACTCCATTTTTTAAAAAATCGTGAGTTGACATGAAAAAGGTGAAAAACGCATTTCAAAATATTTAGAGGCTTTAATATGCTTTTACAAATATTTTAATAACAGAATCAGGTTTTTTTTTTTTTAATGAAATACTGTAAGAGTCATTCATTTGCTTCTAGATTTCGAATTATTAGTTCTAAATGGAAACAGTCTTCATTTGTTTATATCTTGCACTCTTGTTATCCGTTGTTTATAATAGCTGGTTTTTCGTTATTTTTAATTTAGAATTTAAAACATTACTAGATGGTACCCGTCAAGATTTGATGGTAAATAATTTGAATGTTTCATTAGAAAAATTCTTGAATTTTGAATTAATTGCTTTTAAATTAATTATTGAAATCGTGACAAACTTTTATATTGCTTAAGTTATTCCTATTTCTTGAAGGCGAGCTAGAGGGTGCTGTCAGTCTAACCTATTGAATGAAGTGAAAGAACTTTATTTTATAATTTATTTATAATTAAATTATAATTTATTTATAATTTAAGTATATAATTTATAACCAATTATGCTTGCCTTTTATCAGAAATTTACCAAAAAATACTGGGCAGAGCATTTATTTTTACTTACTACAGTCTCATTTTTTTGTTGAAAAAAAATAACAATATCTATTTTTATTTTTATAACTACACGACCTTTAAAAGCTGCCATGAATTTTATTTATATCAGTAATCAGTCTCATTCTCTAAAAGCCCAATTTTGAAACTTGATGCAACTAACGATTTATAATATATATTTTTTATTACTTGAATTTTATCTTACTTTTTTCCTCATTTTTTAAAAATTAAACCATGGATATCAATATAATTTATTTTATAGTTCTTATATGAATATTTTCCTTTCTTTCCCTTTTATTTATTTATTTTTTTTTTTTTACGGAAAAGAATGGCAAACTTTTCCTTCTGACTCGCACACCTATCTATTCTTAATAATGGTCAAAAAATATAAACAAAAGTTGTAGATCAGCTCAATTTATTTAATTGATAATTACATGCAAAATATTTTAGGTTAAATATTTTAAATATAAAAGTATTTTTTCAAAATATTTTTGAGTGTTAAATTTTATTTAATGATAAGCCATTCAAATAATAATAAAATCAAAATCATATAACTTCTCCTCTTAATAAAATATGTGATTATCGAAATGAATTATCGCCAAAAATGGTACAGAAATCATTTTGCCGAGCGCTGGGCTCGAACCCGCGTCGTCTACAAAAGTTCACAGCTTTAAACCCCTCTGCTAACCAGACTTGCCCTAAAATTCCTCTAAATGGAAGATCTAGTAAATTTAACTTCACGCATGCGCATTGCGTGAATTTTTGAGTCTGATCTTACAGAATCAGGTTTACGCTTTAATATATATGATGATAATTTATAGTTTTTGAACGTTTTAGAGAAAATAATGAAGAATTGATGTGATACAAAACAGATTATGTGTATATTTCCATACGTTGAACAATCGGCAAACTTAGATCTCTCGAATATTTTTGCGTAACATGGCCGCGGTAATTCCTTTTCTTGAGAATGGGTTCGCCCCGGATTCAGGGCCATAGCGACCGCCCCTTATACCCCCCATTTGGGGGGGGGGGGCTGGGCAAAGTCAGGGGCCCAGTAGTGAGCTATTGTACCTTTCAGCCAAATGTTTTTTTTTTTACTTTTAAAATTATTTTTTAATGTATTTTTAAAAGGGCCCCAGATGAAAGAAATTTTGCAGGCTCTAAATTCTTTTTGAATTGTCTTTTTTTAGGGCCCCCTATAAAAGTTCGGAAAAGTTGGAGCCGAAGATTCAAAATTTTTAAGCCCATTTTTTTTATTCAAATTTTTAAAAAATATGCTTTTTAATCTCACTGAGGGCCCAATAAGTTTCAAAACTTCCTTAATACTATTACTTCCTTCAACCAAATGTGCTTCCTTTCTATAGTCATTATTCTTTTAAAGGTGCCCAGATGAAAGAAATTTTGCTCGCTCTTAATACTTTTTAAATTGTCTTTTTGGGGGCCCCCAATAAAAGTGAGGAAAAGTTGCAACTCAAGATTCAAAACCTTTAGGCCCCATTTTTATTATTCTGCGCTTTCTTTCTATAGCCAGTATTCTCTTTAAAGGTTCCTAGATGAAAGAATTTTGCAGGCTCTAAATTCTTTTTGAATTGTCTTTTTTAGGGCCCCCTATAAACGGGAGGAAAAGTTGGAGCCTAAGATTAAAAACTTTTAAGCCTCATTTTTTTATTCAAATGTTTAAAAAACATGCTTTTTAAACTCGTTGAAAGCCCCAATAAGTTTCAAAACTTCCTTAATACTGTTAGTTCCTTCAAACAAATGTGCTTTCTTTCTATAGCCAGTATTCTCTTTAAAGGTTCCTAGATGAAAGAAATTTTGCAGGCTTTAAATTCTTTTGAATTGTCTTTTTTAGGGCCCCCTATAAACGTGAGGAAAAGTTGGAGCCTAAGATTCAAAACTTTTAGGCCCCATCTTTTTATTCAAATGCTTTTAAAATATGCTTTTTAATCTCGTTGGGGACCCCAATAAGGTTCAAAGCTTCCTTAATACTATTACTTCTTTTGACCAAAACAGATATGAGCTTTTTTCTATAGCCAGTATTCTCTTTAAAGGTTCGTAGATGAAAGAAATTTTGCAGGCTCTAAATTCTTTTTGAATTGTCTTTTTAAGGGCCCCCTATAAACGGGAGGAAAAGTTGGAACACAAGATTTAAAACTTTTAAGCCTCATTTTTTTATTCAAATGTTTAAAAAGCATGCTTTTTAAACTCGTTGGGAGCCTCAATAAGTTTCAAAACTTCCTTAATACTATTTGTTCCTTCAAACAAATGTGCTTTCTTTCTATAGCCAGCATTCTCTTTAAAGGTTCCCAGATGAAAGAAATTTTGCAGACTCTAAATTCTTTTGAATTGTCTTTTTTAGGGCCCCCTATAAACGTGAAGAAAAGTTGGAGCCTAAGATTCAAAACTTTTAGGCCCCATCTTTTTATTCAAATGTTTTTAAAATATGCTTTTTAATCTCGTTGGGGCCCCCAATAAGTTTCAAAACTTTCTTAATACTCTTAGTTCCTTCAACCAAATGTGCTGTCTTTCTACAGTTACGATTCTTTTTAAAGGTGCCCGGATGAAAGAAAATTTGCAGGCTCTAAATACTTCTTAATTGACTTTTTTGGAGACCCCTATAAAACTGAGGAAAAGTTGGAACTCAAGATTCAAAACTTTTAGGCCCAATTTTTATTATTCAAATGTTTTAAAAATATGCTTTTTAATCTCGTTGAGGTCCCCAATAAGGTTAAAAACTTTCTTAGTACTATTACTTCTTTTAACCAAAATAGACATGCCCTTTTTTTCTATAGCTACCATTCTTTTTAAAGGTGCCCAGATGAAAGAAATTTTGCAGGCTCTAAATACTTTATAAATTTTCTTTTTGGGGGCCCCTCTTAAAAGTGAGCAAAATTCCGAACTCAAGATTCAAAACTATTAAGCCTCATTTTTTTTTTTTTTTTTCAAATGTTCAAAAAATATATTCTTCTTAATCTTGTTGGGAACCCAAATAAGCGGGCATCTATCTATGTGCATTGCATATGCCACCTATCCCGTTATGTTCGACCTGTTTCATTTTTAACGTTTCATTTCTCTTGGCTGGATAAATTATTTATGTTAACTATACATAAATTATATTGTGTATTAATTTAATCGCCCACTTCGCTGGTTGCAATAAAAAAAAAAGAATCAGCTTTTTGAAGTTCTCCATTGGGGGCCTTCGCTGCCTTCCGTGGCGTAAACCCGTTCCGGATATTCCCGCTCCGATCTTGAATCAAACAATCATTGAATTAATGTATTTATTTATTTTTTGTTTCGATAAAAGTGATATTGTCCAGATAAAAGTGAAATTTTCCAGCATCGTAGCTCACGTTGCTACAGGAACAAATTTGTTATTTTCCCACTTCAGCTTAATTATGACAGCAGCGAAATCTACTAGATAATTCTTTGGTTTCAGAAAAAAAAATGTCAAAAAACTCCGCAAAACGCGAAAAAAAAGTGTAAAAATCTTATAAAAAATCGGGCAAAAATTCAAAAATTGCTGTGAGAAAATTGATTATATCAAGCCAAAAGATTGAAACTGGAATGTTAAAAAATCGCCGTGAAAGACAAAAATACGCTAAAAATCACATAAAATGTTCGTAAAAAATTCAGAAATTTCTATGGATATATTTTCTATATTGAGCTAAAAGACTTGAAACCTGATTCCTTTTAGGGATGTCAAAAATCTGCGCCGCAGATGGCAAAATTTACTATGTTGGGATAAAAGATTGAAACTGGGTTCCTTTTACACTCTCTCTCAAGAAAAAAAGAGAAAGAAATCAGTGAATTGAAGGATTTTTTCCGGAACTTTTTTTTCATTCAAACAAGCACGCACACACACACACAAAAAAAAAGCTTTGATTTGATTTGTTCATTTTCTGTGAAAATATAGAAAACTCACCAATCTAACGTAAAAATTACCTAACATCCTTACTAATTATAAAGATGCATTTTTGTCAAATCAAATCACAGGAGTGTTCCGCCAACTTTGCTGCATTGTACTTTTCCCTATTGGAAACTGAACTTTTACGCATGACTTTTTTCCTTCATAACACGAAGAAGTCGCGTATCAAAGGTCAAAATTTCTAGAAATTTTCCTTTCTAAAGACGAAAATTTCTTCAAATGTGAGATAAAATCTCTTCTAATCACAGGGGTCTTAGAAAAAAAAAACGTTCGTGAAAAATTCAAAAATTGCAAAGGACGAAATTTAGTGCATCGGGCTAAAAGACTGTAACCTGATTCCTTTTACTAATGTCAAAAAATCAAATCGGAATGCGAAAAAAAGTTAAAAATCACATAAAAACTTTGCGATATATTTAAAAATCGAAGAAGACTACTTTACTATATTCGGCTAAATGGAAAGATGGATTGAAAATAGATTCCTTTTATGAATGTGGGAAAAAAAGCACGAAACTCCAAAAAATAGCGTAAAAAATTAAATAAAAAAAATTCGAATCAAAAAATTTAAAAACCTGTTTGGAGGTTCATAACTTCAGGCATACAGGTAACCGTCCTGTCAAATTTTGTTCTGAACAGAAAAACATCTGGTCAGACAAAGAAAAACTCTGGACAGACTCTGTGTCTTATTTTCTACTAGGAAACCCGTCTTCGTTGCCCACAGAAAGGTACCTTCTATCCAAAGGTTTTTTTTTTCTTTATAAATTTCAACTTGGGTGACAATTTTAAACTGAAGAAAACCGGAATGTATGAAAACGACATCCCAAAAGTATATTTTTTAAATTAGTAAATCTGTACACACACATATACCGGGTGTCCCAAAAAGGACTGACTGATTTTAAAATTCAATAACTTGTAAACGGTGACAGATATTTAAAAAATTCTTGCAGGAAGGTTATGCATAAGGTCAAAAGTTTTTTTACAGTGATTTTCAATTTTAGTTCGAATTACAAACAATAGATGGCGCTGCGATTAATAGCCACTAAATTCAGGCTCGATTTTTGGTACTTCGTGGCCCGGATAATACATTTCCATCTCCTTTTTACACATGGAACAAGATAAAGGACCAGAAATCGAGCCTGTATTTAGCGACTATTGCTTATAGCGCCATCTATTGTTTGTAATTCGAACTAAAATTGAAAATGACTGTAAAAAAACTTTTGACCTTATGCATAACCCTCCTGCAAGAATTTTTTAAATATCTGTCACCGTTTACAAGTTATTGAATTTTAAAATCAGTCAGTCCTTTTTGGGACACCCGGTATATATATTTAATAAAAGGCACCAATCCGAGCAGGAAAAAATTTTTTATAAGTGAACATTTTCTGCTTAAAGAAAATCTGTCTGGGCCGCGCAGATGGCATTGTCAAACTGAAGAGAAAATTGAAAATACAAAAATGACTTCCATATTTTTTATTTATTTATTTTGTTTATGAGCAATACTTAGCGGTTTATAACATTTGTAAAAGGAATTCAGTTTCAAACTTTTTTGCCAAATTTTGTCCTCTGCTGTTTTTAAAATTTTCGAGAATTTTTATGTGATTTTTAGCTTTTTTTCACTTTTCTGGTAGTTTTTTTAATATTCGTAAAAAAATAAACCCGGTTCCAATCTTTTAGCCCAATATAAGTAAAGTTTGATCTTTGTGAACTTCGAATTTTTTAATGCAATTTTTGGCGTTCTTTCGCGTTCTTCGGCGATTTTTTTGACATTTTTTTCCTAAATGGAAGAATTCTCAGTTAATTTTTGCAAGTCCTTTGATTAAATTCACGTTGTAAGAATAACAAATTTGTTCCTGTGGCAACGTGAACGAAATGTTGAAAATTTGAATTTAATCTGGGGCGAAGTATAAAAAATTATTAAAACCTTGAATTATTCAAGGTTCGTATGATTCGAGATTGGAGCAGACATAGCCCCCATGGGTGTACGTTGCCAAAAGCAGTGCAGCCCAACTACAAATTCGTTCAATTTTAAGTTCGTTTTGGAAAATCCGACCAGCGAAACTCCGCTGGTGTTGTTATAAAATGGAACTCGGGTGGAAAATTAAATATAGATATTTTTCTAAAATCTTAGAGCGGGGGCCCCCTAAAAATATGTTTGGGAGGGGGGGGGGGGGGCTCAGAAGACCTTGCTACGGCCCTGCCCGGATTTGTTACACGGTGTTTTATTAGGTAGAGATTCTTGGATGTATAAAGTCAATCTCGTATGACAATGTTTTATTGAGAGCTGATTGCATCATAAAATACTGATATTGCTGTTTGAAGAAACTTATTCCTACACTGGAAAAACTACTTGGAAAGGTTTTCAGAAAATTAGTGAGAACTTTATTTTATAGATGCTTCTTTAAATCTCAAAAATATTTTGGTTTCTGATACAATGATTTTCATAAAATGTGACTTCAATGGGAAAAAAATATATAGTCTATTCTTTCTCTAGCCTATATATTATGTCTGTTCTTTTTCTCACAGTAAAATATGTAAAAAAATAAAATAAAATAATTTCGAAATATTAAACATACTAATGTTTCAAATTTCATAAAAAAAATCCATAAAGGAGAAAAAAATTGTGGGTCAAAATGAATATTTTTTAAAAATTTCGATTTTTTAAGGAACTATTAAAAAATATAATATTCTTTCATAATTTTAGAAAACTTTAAGTAACTAATCTAGTGTCAGAGTCTGGGAGGGGCTTCAGCGCTTCAGCCCCCTTAACACTTCCTGCGGGTGCACAAGTGAATGATTCCCAACCTTGTTTTGGCATACCCTACCTAAGCATCTCTAAAATCAGTTATATACAGAGCCGTAACTGAATGATTTTGTGCCCCTGAAAAAATGGTGTAGATCATGCCCCTAATTAACTCATTTTCTGCCTCTAAATACAAGCCCCCCCCCCCCCCGCAAGGTTTAAATATTGTTTATGGAGGAGGGGGAGGGAAGCTGCGTGAATTCTATGTCTTGCTTTTAGAGGGAGGATAAAATGTATAAATTTGATTTTTAAAAGTCCAACCCTTTAGATCTTTCTTTGAAACCTTTTCTTATGAGGCAATATTGATCATTTTTATTTATAGTCATAAAATACTTAAGATTATTTCATCAGACTTTGCACCCATCTGTTGTCTGCATTTATGGAGGGTGGGGGAGAGGAGTCTTTTACTTCATCATCATACACTAGTTATGGCTCTGATTTTGTATAATTCTTATTACTAAAAAATGAACTTTTATTTACATGGTTAAAGCTTAAAAGGCAGTGGTGGGATTCAGCCAGTTCGGTAGAACCGGTTGTTAATTTGTGTTGAGTTCGGCAAACCGGTTGTTAAAATGATACTTCACTTTAAATATTTATCTGCACAACATTGTTTTCTAGGCATAACTCTGTGATAAGTCCTGATTAATTTCATTTAATAAAATAATATTTCATTTGGAACAATAATATATGTTTTCTTCATCAGTCCTGTAAAAGAAAATTGAACTTAAAAAAGGAAAATTTAGAAGTATTTTGGTAACTAAATTGACAGCTCTAGGCTAATCCTAGTTATATGGCAAGGTTATTAAAAATTACACTAACTACTTATCTATACTAGTATATATTTAAGTTTTGCTCTGTCTGTGTGTATGCGATGGCTAGCTAAATCTACCGCGCGTACGAGACTGAAAAGTTTTGTGAGGCTATCTCAAAATGTCTCCTGATGCACCTGAGACACAGAATTTTAAAATTCTAATAATTAGTTGAGTTATTAATTAAAAATCGCAACTCACTCTCATTAAAAACTCAACTCGGTGTTTGTGAGAAAGAAAAAACTCTGGCGCACACACAGAAGCCCTATTTACGCATCAGTTGAAAATGAAGAACGAAAAAAAGAAATTTCGAGGGAATTTTGTCATTATTTATTACCGGGAGAGACGTTAAGCTCTAAGGGGCAGGCCTAGCCGGCCCTGAGCAGTCTCTCTTAGGCTGCCTAACTTACATCGGCCAAACCTCTTAGTAAAGTTAAAAATGAAAGACATATTCTGAAAGATTTACGTCTCAAATGCCGCAATCAATTAAAAAATATATATCGCAGTTAACCGCTTGAAAAATAATTTTCAAAAGGGGTCGTTTTTCCGAAAAGCTTTTTCTCCCTTATTGCAACGCCCATCCAGGGTGCAATTTTGGAGGTACCGACAAACCAAAAGTATGTTCTTAAAGTTAAACCCTCTTCTAATAGATGGTGCAGTTGGTTTAAAACAAATATGAATTTTAACCCTTTCAAATACACCGGTCAATTCACGCCTCACGAAGAGGATATTTTTTCTACGCTAGAAATAACTAAACGTCCGTATTTTAACACAATCATTTTAGAGCATCTCAATAGACCAGATTTACATCACCTACAAAAATTTTGAAATGTTCGAACGTGAAGAAATATTTCTTACAAAATAAAATGTGTAAATATTTCGACGAAATCAGAAAAAATCCGAGTATTTCGTCCGGGTTTCGCACCTTCAGGGCGAAATTTTAGAGGTAATGACAAACCAATAAATGTGTTCGTAAATCTGAAACCACCTTCTTATTGATAGGACAATTGGTTTTAAAAAATAGGAATTTTAACCCTTACAAATACACCGGAAAATGCAGGTCATTTCGCGCCTCACGGAGACGATAGTTTTCTACACTAAAAGTAATTAAACGGTCGCATTTGAACACAATCTTTTAAGAGTATCTCAAATTGAGATGGTATTGAAATTCTCATTACATCAGATTTACATCATCTACAAAAATTTTGAAACATTCGGATGGATAGAAATTTTTTTTACAAAATAAAATGTGTGAAATTTCCAACGAAATCAGTGAAAACCTGAGTCTTTCGTTCGCTTTCGGTGCGCATAGACGCCACAAATCAAATTGCGCAGAATTGCCAAATAGCATATACTTTCAATTCAACATTTTTTTCATTTAAAAATGTAAATTCAGATAAAATAGATTTAAAGATATAAAATCATAAAAATTTCAGGTTAATTTAAGGATCATTCATCACGGGCCCGGGCAACGCTATTATTCGAATAAACGGTACTTTGCTTTGGCATCGAATGTTCCCTGTTATCGCTGATCTATAGCTAATACTTAAATCGTCAGATTTAGATATATATACTTCCAACTGCACATTTTTTAAATATGTATTGTTCTTCATATCTTAGAAGTTATTTAAATGAAAGTAGTTATTTTCGTAAATGTAACAAATCCAAAATTTTGATAAGTTCCTCGAGTCCTATAAGTTATATTTAGAAAAATATTTTTCCAGCTCTAACAAATGGAAAGACATTGTATGATTTAAACTTGCCGAATCATGATACTTTGTATTTTACGAATTTCCAGCGTTGTCTAGACTGTTTTTGTTGTTGTTTTTGTACTAAGAAATGGTAAAAATTCCTAAAATTTCTAAATGTCATAACTCGAGAAGTTTTGGTCGTGCAAAAATTTGTCTCACTTGCCATAGCATGGATAATATTTTTCTAAATATGTTATATACAACTTTAGGTCATGAACACGGGTTAATTCTTAAACTTACATTTGTGCTATTTTTATATTATATTGTTTTCAGGGCTTAATTTGCGCCGGAGCCCACCGGAGCTTAGCTCCGGTGTTTCTCTGTTTTTAGTAAATATTTAAATATTTGTCGGAACTCACAGGAGCTCATAAATACAGGGCTCCGGAGCTCAGTGCAATAGCACTTCCGAAAAACTGAAGCCTAAATTCCCCTTTCCTTTCCTTCCCATTCCAAGCTTTTGCATTCTCTTTTATCAAAACACTTATACGTGACGTAAGGATATGTTTCAACTCAATTTTTAAATCAGTATTTGCGTTTGGGCTGGCTCAAGCTCAATCTGTCTTACATTCAAAATTTTATTTATTCATGCATAGGGGAAAAAATCCTCCCTAAAAATTACGTATTTTATTTAAACCATTTGAATGCTATTTTGGTCAGAATAACGGGAAACAGGAATTGTATTTTTCTATTCTGATTGCAAATTTATGTCTGGTATTGATGGCGGTGACGTGTTGATACAGAACCAATCAAGAGACTGAGCAATGAATTTGCTTATTGTTCAATTTTCTTTTGCGACATTACGATAATTTTTAATTGTCTGGTTTATTTTATTTTTTGATGTAGATATCGAATCTGAAAAGAATATTTTCTATTTTTAGTCAGTGGGCATCAGCTTAAGGTTTTGTTTTTGTTTGAGGTTTTCAGTCTTCTATTTTGTACGAGTATAAAAATCACGTTAGTGATTTTTCTGTTTATTTTCTAACATGAACGATGTCCATGCCAAGGTTCTGCTCTGCAGATTTGCGAAGTTTGCTTTCATTTGTAAGTAGATATAATTGCCATGTATCGTTACTCTGATAGAAAGCAATCGAGCAGTGTTACCTCTTTTTCTGTAAAAGCATCGAATCTTTCCGATAACGGTGTCAAAATTTTCATTTAATCTGATTTTCAGGAACTAACCACGAAAGATTGTTATGTGGAAGGAATGGATTATAGTTTAAGGTAAGCATATTCTATAGAAAATTGAAAAACTCTGTTCCATTCTTCAGCATATAAATATTAATTTCTGTAAATTTCATTCATTTTTTTATAAAAATACACAGCTGCGAACTATTCCTTTTTTGTGTTAACACTATTTCTGAATCACAATCCTTATCATATTTAATCGCAGAATTATTCAATTAATTAACTTTAAAATTCGACAAAGGTTTCTATTCGGAAGGAATGATAACTAAAAACAGAAATAGTTGACAAGTAAGTATATGCAGATTAGGGTGGTCACAAGCAACATGGGGAAAATTTTTTTTAACGTTTTCTTCGGGGGGACCCTCCTAAAAGTTACCAATTAGTTAGAAAATGAGATTGGCAAAGTTTCAGCTCAAATAAATAATATTAACCCGTGCCTCATCGAGGTTGAATTCTTGAAAATTTGCTTGGCAAAAAATTGTCGTTTTTCTTTCCTTATGTGAAAAATATTTGTCTTAGAAACCTGATTCTTGTTTTATTTCATAGAAACTGTTGTTGCAGTGAACTTTTACTCTCATGAAAACTTATATTTAATGAACATTTAGTATTTTTCAGGACATCTAGTGAACCATACCCTCAAACTCTGCATTTTTGAAACATAGGTAAAAAATGACAAATTAAAAATTTTATTACTTTTGATAATTTTTTTGTATCATTTTTATTAATAGGCAAAAATAAGTGAACAATTTTTGTAACTTTAAAAATATTTCACGAATTATAATTGATTATTAGTTATCTAGTTCTGTGTCTAATAAGAAAGAGCTTCTCTATTTGTGTTGCAGTTGAACCTCTGAATTTCTCTTTTTATTACAAGGCTGTTTTTGTTATCTGTTATGGTTATCTATTTTTAGAATTGACGAAACATTCCGTAAAACCCCTTCCCCCTCTTGATATGATGGCAGAAATGTAAGATTTTTTAAATTGACCACATGTCTCATCAAATCATCGACAGTAAGCAGCTAAGTAATTGTCAAGTTTTATGTATTTTATTTTATAATATTCGCAAAATGAACTGAACGCCAGAGAAGCTGCTAGACTTAGAATACATCCACTAGCTAACCACAGACATCGACTCTGCAAATAACTGTTTCGTAAACAAAAAACTGAGCTTATCAAAAACAGATTTTAAAATTCCCATTTAGAGAGAACTGTTGTTCACTGGGGTGAAAAACTGCTTCACCATTTTTTGAATAAAGAAAATGTAGAGTGGATAAAAGTTTTAATTAGTTGTGGGGATGAAGAACAGTTACTTCGAGTTTCTCAACTTGAATAAATAGTATTGGAACAATTCAGGCGAAAGCTGTATTTTCAGCAGTTGAAGAGTGGGAGGAAGTTGGTAAAATCCAGGCAATATTTTTTTATACAACTGCAGTCAACACAGATCGCCTCATAGTTAACCTGCATTTTTCTATAGCAATTGTTAAAGAACAGTCTTCTGTATTTACCATGCCGCCAGCATAATTTAGAAAGCTGTTCTTGATTGTAAAATGGGCATAATCACTGCTCCTCAGCCAGATATTAAAAAAAACCGATTCTGATTGGGTGGTCTAAATTAAACCAGAGTAAGTATACAAATGTTACTGAAGATGAAATACTAGGTATAAATAGTTAATTCAGAAGAAATTTCAAATTTTCTTACAGGAACTCTTAAAAATTAACAGCTCAGGGATGATTATAAAGAGTTTATCCAACTTTGTTTAATTTTTATAGAACTCCTTCCTGCAAAAGACTTTTTTTTTTAAAGCACCTGGTACTTTTAATCATGTCAGATGGATGGAGGCACAGGCCATTCCTTCTCTTAAAATAATATTGTTTCAGGGATCATCTTTCAATAACAAATTTAGAAAAAGAAGGTATCAGAGATATTTTCTTATTTTTAATCAATATTTATGCAAAAGCAATACTTCCACTTCAATACTTCCACTGCCACTTTAGTCCCCAATTCAAGACCTGCAAATAATAAAATCACTTGTTCACTACAGAAAATTTGATAAATAGGTTGCAGACAAAGCACTTGCTAAAATGACTAACCGCCTTTGGTATCTTAATTCGGATCAAGTTGCATTTTCATTTTTAGATAATACTTTGGTAAAAAAAGTCAACATAAGCCACCTTATCTAAACCATTACTACTTCAATCCTTTCCGGCGCAGTGTCCCACGCCGGGACCACCTAATTTTAATTCCAAACTTACAAACGGTACGAAGAATACTTTAATAAAATTTTGCTTTTACAATGAAAGGTTAAAGTAATGTGATTTTAATTTCTAAAAATGTCGTTTGTCAATTCCGGGGTAGACCATCATTTCATCCTTTTACGAACAGAATTTTTCTGTGCCGGAAAGGGTTAACGTGACAGTTGTAAGGGAAAATAATTTATTTTCTTTATTATGCCTCCTTTCTTGTAACACAACTTTAATAATAAAATGCAATTGAGCATTATTTGCTCTCATTTCTATACTTCCTTTGCCCTCACTTTTTTAAAGAAAATTCTTTCAGTTTAAAATTCGATTTTTTTCCTTTTCTTTGGATTTTTTTTTAATCAAACACTTTATTGGACTTCACAAAATGAAAAAAAGAAAAACAAAAGGTGGAAAGCAGATGAAATGCAATGTTACAATTTTTTTTTCGCGTTTTCATATAAAGTCAATTTTTAGGATTCAGGTGAAGTCTGGTCCTGAAAAATGCGCATATTTTTAAATCCATACATTTTTAGAAAAAAATGGTGTGTGGTTCTTCAAAGAAAAACTTTTTTTATAAAATGAGACCTGCATTATGTTCCTAGATTTAATTGTATTCATTTCATGAAGGAAAAACAGTATTTTTTTGCGAAAAATCACGTTTTTTTCAAACTTAAACCTCAATGAGGCACGGGTTAATATTATCCAAATGAGCTGAAACTTAGCCAATCTCATTTTCTAGTCAATTGGCAACTTTTTGGGGGGTCCCCCCGAAAAAATTCGAAAGTTGATTTCTTGTGACCACCCTAATGCAGATAGATATATTTAAAATTTATTTAGCTAAAGAAAAAAAATGCTTTAAATTTTGTAAATAATGTATGAAATATAAATATGCCGATTGGAGTGACTGGGGGGGGGGGGGGGAAGCACGCTACGGTTGTTAGCATTGCAGAATATTAGGGCTCCGGTACTTTTTTGTTAGAAATTAAGTCCTGATTGTTTTGATGCATTTTGTGATAGAAATTATGATCAGGGTTTCATGATTGCAGAATGTTTATTAACGTCCTTTTATAGGGTAACATGTTTCAGGATTTTTTTCACTGTACCAAAGGATCAGAGTTTTTTTTAATAATGTTCTTATAATATTGGAAAGTGTTTCATAATCTATATGTGATGCTTCATTTTTCTTTCCTTTTTGTGCATCAAAAATCATTCGGGCAGCGAACCGATTGTTAAATTATTTGAATCCCGCCACTGGTAATAAGCATATGCAGTTGATCTTAAATAAAAGATATTGATGCCCTTAATATTATTAGTGACAAAACACTTCAAAATATTTTGAGTTTTTCAGGGATGCCACTCAGAAAATAACAAAAAAAAAAAAAAAAAGGGAAAATACGTGTGAAAGTAAATTTTCTGACATTTTTAACAATAATTATGCATAAATTTTGTGAACTGTATTGTATTGAATATATAAAATAAATACTTTGACAAATTTCTTATATTAAAAAGTTTTATAGTATTTTTTGTAAAAAATATATTGTATTTTCATAGTTGAGTTAAAGGAAAAGGCTAGCTATGTCAACATGTACAGTTTTTTTTACTACATTAACATTTTTTCAACCAAATGTAAACTTTTTTTTATGTGTTCTTACCAGAAGAAAATAATGTGAATTCAGGTGTGACTGTGAATTCATGAAAAAATACCTGAAATTTTAGCTAGAAAAAGTTTTCGTATGGAGAGAGCCCATATAATTTATTGCAGGGAGGTCCAATTCTCTCATTATGAAAAACATTAATTTTAATGATGATTAGAAGTTATATATGAAATTGAAATTTTAGTCTTATTTTATGAAATTACCTATCGGAAAAACCGGAATTTCGGTATTGAAAATGAAATAAATAGTACCTGAATACAGGTATATTATCTAAACACAATCCCATTGGAATATTAAATAGCCAAATATCATTTTTATATGTACAGGAAACGGTAACTTTGTTCAAATTTACGATATTCCCCATGACTGAGTATGAAAATTGCAATTTTTTAACGCGACCTCTTGATGAAATTCATGATTTTTTTCCGCGATCGTTTGACAAACGAAATTTGCGATGTTTATGCGACCTCTGGACAAAATTAACGATTTCTTTTCCTCGATCATTTAAAGAAATTCGCAATTAATTTCTGGATTTGTTTGACGAAATCCGTAATTTAATTCCGCGACCGACTGGCAAAATTTACGATTTTTTCAACGACCGCGATTGACGGAATTCGCGATTTCTTTCTCGAGTGATTGATGAAATTTATGATTTTTGTCGTAATTCAAACAAACTTACGGAAGTTTAAATGCGAATAGGCGAACCAGCATAAAAACAATTTTCGACTTGTCGAAAAATATTAAAAAACAATATACCTTATTTCTTAAAATGTTAATTTATTGGTGTATTCAGTTTTTTTAAAAAATATTAATAAGTTTGGAAAATCTGCGTCCCCCCGTGTCTCTAGCGTCCCCCTTGAAAATATAAAGTACGGGGACGCTCGAGATAAAATAAAAAAGTGAGAGGACGCCGTTCACCTGCGTCCCCCCTCGACTACACCACTGTTTAGAAATGGCGCCCCTGCCTGAAGCTGCAAAAATCTCACCCGGAGAAAGTGTTTGAATCAATCGCTGATCTTTCTGTCATTCTGTTGATTAATATGAAACGCTAATTACTAGTTCTAGTAATTAGTACCTATATAAATCTCATTAAAAATAACTTCATAATAACTTGGGTGATGGTAGATTAGTAAGCATTAAATAAATCCCTCTTCTAGAGAAATGTATAGTGGCGCCATCTCTTGACAATAGTTATTATTAAAAGAATTCTAACCTAAGGAACCTAAACTGACAATTTAACAAGCTATTTTATTAAAAAAAAACATGTACCATAATTTTCGAATAGTAATCTTTGATTCACTTTATGAAGTTCTGGGATTAAATGAAGTGGATTAATTTAATAAAGGATTAATTAATTAATTTTAATAAATTTACTATTTGAAAATTCTGATAGTTTTTGAATAAAAAAAACGCGGTAAATTGACAACACTAGAAAGAATACATATATTTTATTTAAATTTTCAAACACTGACTGCTTAAGGAAAAATAAGTAGTTTTTCAAAGACTGCTTTTGTCTTTAAACATGAAAATAATTCGGCAGATGGCAGAGAGACAATATTTACAGGATGATCCAAGTTGAGATGTGTAGATAAATCTGATGGAAAACTCGAACATGTACTTTCCCGAGTATTTGATTTTTATTCCTAAAAATAGGAAAAGTCACACTCATTTTAAACGATAGAGAAGAAAATGGGGGTTGCCGGAAAGATGGAGAAGATCAAATCCCTCTCTATATATAAGGGATCATGCTTCATCTTCACCAAACGATTCTAGCTATCATGATAGAAGACTTGCCAGCGGCAGCTAGTCACTGTCTTTTGAGCGCATTACATGCTTGACTCTAACTTATCCTTCTTCCGTTATTCTCACCTCTATTTTTTAATAAGAATCTTCGTCTTATTTAATCGTTGAAATCCTACAATTAAATAAGTCGAAGATGTCTGAAAAATGGTTAAAAAAAAAAAAAAGCTTAAAAATTGGAGCCGCGGCTTAAAAAGCCGTTTACTCGTTAAACTATTTTTTACCCATAAAACATAAAACAATAGTGCCGCTACTGCACTCAAAGTATTTCGACAGATAAAAGATTTGCGGAGAGGTTGTATAATAAACCTTCATCTTTCATTTGGAAGAGACCGGAAAATATTTCTTGCAAAGCCCGTTAGAGAAAGCCGGTCCTGGGCACCGGAAAATAACAAAAATGCAGAGATAGACCAGAAAAAAAAAAAAAAAAAGGCCTTCTTTCAAAAAATTACTAAATTGAACTGAATGTGGATTTTTACTTTTCAAAGGTTTCTCTAATTTTATTTTAACTAACTCGACAACAAGTCTCTTCCTTATATATTTAGAATTTCGAGTTTATATACATGACATAGATCGGTAACCTCATTCTATGTCAAAGAATCACTTTTTCCATATAATATATCTTTGATTAAAGTCAATTTTTTTCCTGATGATTGAATTTTCATGATTTCAACTCATGAAAATTGGTTTTAAAACACCAACTTTGGACGTTATTTCCCAGGGCTGAGGATTCTGAACCGTAATATTTTTTATTCCTATTCATTAAAAATATTTTGCTTCGGTTCCGGTTTTCGCTTCATTAAATATCGGTTTTCAGTTCAGTTCCAGTTTCTTCCTCCACCAGAAATGTTTTGTTTGTTTTCGGTTCTGTTTTGTTCAAATCCCTGCTTTGGGCACATGCGTTTAGTTACTGTTTATTGCTATACTAGGGGGCTCTGCCCCCTGCAAGCTATGCTCGCCAACTCCCGTTCAGACACCGCAGAAGCACGCTAATTTGATCTGTTTTAAAAAGATTAGAGAAGATTGAATTACAATGAAAAAACCTGTAGCGATCTCCCTGTAAACGGGTTTCCATTCAGCTCCTCTTGATTGCGAAAATCTAAGGTCGAATCAGTTGCTGTTAAGAGATCCAATGGTTGTTTTCGTGTTTAATTAAAGAAGACCAGTTAAACATTTGAAAGGAAGTTAAAATAAAATGAATTCAGCAAACAGAGTCTTTGCCTCCCGGTATTTTTTAACAGCGTTATAAAACGATTGACATAATACAATTTACTGCTTTAACCCCTTCAAGGGCAGTGGTTCATTTTTGGACCACTTTAATTCTTAAATGCCACATTGGTACCAGAATATTGGAATGAAAATTTTCCTTTTATTAAGTAAGTGAACAAAAGCATTTTCGTATTTCGAAATTTGTAAATTCTGGTGCCATTCACTGATTTCAACATTTTACGAATAGAACTACCTTGCCCCTGAAAGGGTTCAACGCATATTAATATATCTATTATTTTAAAGTTTCCTTTCTCTTTTAATATTCACGTGTAAATACAATTTTCAAGACATAATTTTCAATATTTTCCTGCTTTTAACACTTACTCATTTAATAGTAATTTTAAAGGGTTTTTTTTTTCTGTTTTTAATAGTCACGTGTAAATAAATTTTTAATCGTTAGGCAATATTATTCTTTGTGTTGTTTTCAGAATTGAAAGCGATCTCTATAATAATAGCCTCAGTTATGTGACTATTATCAACAGTTCCGGCGGATCCCTTCTATTTTTATATTCCAGGCGGTCATTTAATGTTAGCCAGCCACAGGCGATAAGTCGCCAAATATTATTCTATTGCCATCAATTCACTTATATTATAATAGTCCAAGTCATGTAAATGCCATAAACAATTACAACCCTTCGCTTTTCATAAGAAAGATTTCCATTTTGATTAAAGAATCAAAATTATTTTTTCGAATAAAACTACATAAAAGTTGCCATGATCGCAAAGAATTCTTAGTACTTTTTTGTTAGCCGGGTGCAAATTTCGCCAATAGCTTTTTTTTACTCGCCAGTTACCATTTTTCTTATTTTTGCGAGTGGTAAATTAAAACGGTACTACTTGGTTATCCCATCGACCAAAAATATAGCGCCAGACTATAAGATTAAGGGCCAATAATGGTTGATCGTAAATGTCACATTCACTTGACTGAAAGGAAGTTACACGTGTTTACGCCATCAAGTGATTTTTATTTCGACGTTTTATTTTTATTAATGTTATACTAATTTATTTGTTCTTTCGTTATTTAAAATAAAAATTACGTCAATTTATATAATTTGGTGAGTGGTTTGGTGATTTATATAATTTTGCGAAATTGGTCGACAGGATAACTAAGTAGCATCATCAGTGTTGCCAGATCAATTTTGGAAAAGTAGCCCACAAATTTTCAAAAGTAGCAAAAAATAGCCCAAGGCGGAAAAAAGTGGCGCCATCTATTGATACTTTTCTTTCTGTTTTTGAGGGGGGGGGGGGGGATAATACTCAAAATTTTCCAATTTAATTTTAAAAAAGACATTGAGCAACACTTACAAGTTTAAGTTCAAAACCAAAATGGGCTATTTGTAAAGCAGAGGTTCAAAGTAATAAAGCAGGTGTGAATCACTTTAAGGATATACATAAGAAATTATGAAGATTTTTGTTATTGGGAAAATTTATTTAAAATCATCAATTTTAGAAACCAAATTTTTTCTATGTTAGACAATGAATTGCAAAACATCGTTTTATAGAACGTCCAAAGAAATGTTCCTACCAACAATGCTGAAGAATATGCACGAATGTCCTTAATTACTTAAACATAGCAAATTTTATTAAAGATATAAATCAGAATTAGGTTAACTCTTTGTGGCTTAAAAATATAGCATAATAATACAGAAGCAGCGTAGTGCTGCACAGCAACTGAACGTCTTCCGTTTTCGAGCCTGACTCCCGGAATGTCTCCCCTCTCGTGAGTCGTGACCGGCATCAGTTATGAGAGGTGGCGCTTTAGTCCGTGACTGGTACTGCCATCTATTGATGACAATGTGAACTATGCTACAGGAGCCCCTTTCTAAGAGACGGAGTCCTTATAAATCCAGTCTTTGTGGTGCTTTCACAATTCGTCCGGCTCTAGTTCTAGTCACTGGGGGAGCAAATGTGACATGCCGGATGGTTTGGGAACTGTGAGTCGTGGCTCTTCTTCTGGCAAAGGGAAAGTGTGAGATGTTAAAAAGTTTTCATTTAGCAAATGAGCAGGCTTTATTCTGTCAATTCCCACGGTTTTAGGCTTACCTCCACAGGAAATTGTGAAAAAATTTTCTGTCCTGTGTATTACTAGGAATGGGCCGTCATACACAGGTTGAAGAGGTTTACGCACAGCATCGTGTCTGAGGAAAACATGGCTGCAACTGAAGAGGTCCTGCGGGATGTAAACGTTCCTTTGTAGTCCATGTCTTGATGTTGGGATTGGCTTTACTTTTAGCATGGTATGGCGTAGCTTTCTGATGTAAGCATCTAAAGGTTCATCAGAGGTGTCGGACAAGATTTCATTCGGCAAGCGGAGTGTTTGTCCGAAAACCATTTCAGCTGTTGTGGCTTGGATGTCCTCACGGAAATAGCTGCGAAGACCTAACAAAATCGATGGTAAACATTCTACCCAATCATAAGACGGGGGTGCCATCTCCCGGTCCCAGGCCCTTGCAGGCCCATCTGTCTACGCAAGGAACCACCCGTGAAACGAGCCCCGCGGCGCGTCCCGAAGGTCGCCGCCAGACAAGCTCCAACAGAGCAGAACCTCACGCAAACTCCGGTCAGGCCGACGCACTGCCCAGCGCACGTCACGCCGGCTATTCCCAAGTTGGTGAACAATCGCTACGATAGCCCTCACCACCCAGCTAGAAAAACCAAGTGGTCCCTAAACTTGGTTACTCGAGCCGGTAGACCCCGCAAGCCATCGCAGGAACCAGACGCCTATAAAGACGCTGGGCCCACGGGCTGAACCGAGGCTTCCCAACCCGAATTTAATTTACGGAAGGCCCCCAAGATCAGATACCATTTTCCGGCAGAGACATTTTTGTGGGCCAGCCGATAGGAAAGTTATTGAAGAGCCCCTAACTTGAAGACCAGGGAGGACGGGGAAAGTCCCTCCGGCCGTAAAGCAACCCAGTTCCTGGCTTTTCGCCCAAACCACCCGGCTCAACCGACGCACAGTGCGGTATTTCACAAATCTGGGCGGCCAAAATTATTTTTTGCTTTTAAACTAATTTAAACGTTTAAAGCAGTAAATAAATGCATTTTTTAAAATAAATATTGTTTGATAACTTAAAAATCATGAATGTTTTGCAACTTCGTACTGATTTTTATTGATCAAAATTAGTATTATAAAATAAATGATATTTATGAAAAACAATATTATAAATTAAATGATAATTATGATAAATAGTATTATAAAATAAATGATAATTTTGATAAATAGTGTTATAAAATAAATGATAATCATGATAAATAGTATTATAAAATAAATGATAATCATGATAAATAGTATTATAAAATAAATGATAATTCTGAAAAAAATGGAATAATGTATTTAATAATTGAATAAATTATAAAAACAGATTATTTATGATAAGAACAATTAGTTTGTAAATCCCCAATGTGGGATCTTTTAATCAGATAATAATTCAGAATCGTAATCTGTTTCTTCATAATCAGAATCCTCTGGATCACGAGCTTCAGAAGATTCCATAGGCAGTAACATTTCTAGAGTTTCTTTAAGGAACAATTTTGATTTTTTTCTTATCGTGGGTCTCATCTCAGTTAAAACTGGATCTGAACTCAAAAGCAATCTGTTGAGAACATCACGGTTACAAGAAATTCTTGAAAATTTACGCGATAGATTTTGGCGAAATAATCGAAAATGTTTGTTCCGTGCTTCGGCTGCTTCTTCAGACAATTGGCCTATTGGTAGTAAAGCTTTCTCTATCACAATGGGTCCATGGATTAATATTTTATGCATTGTGGGTGACATTGGATACCATTTATATAACTGGACGTAGAGCTCTGCTGTTTTTTCTGTATATTCCTTAAATTTATCAAGGTGAATTTTGTGGCCACTGGATTTGGTTTCAAGAATAACTTTGAATCGATATATTAAACTTTCATCAATGCCGGTAATTTCTGCTGCTAGAGATGGGTCAGTAAAGAATCTTCTGCTGGTATTTCCATCATTTGCATTACCATATCCAGGCTTAGGAATATCTACAAGTAAACCTAACTTTGTTTTGAAATTTTCTTGAATGCGCAATTTTGTTTCATTAACGAGAGCATTTTTGTCTTCTGCATTCAATCTCCACCTTTTTTATCGGTAGTTTGTAAGCTAAATGCAACAAATTTTCAAATCTTAGCATGCAAAATCTATAGTCCAAATTCTAATGTTTCTGGCTTCACATTTTTCTTTTTAGAGAGATCATTAAAATCTTTGGATGTCAGTCCACAAATGTAGCAACGCATTGTCGATTTTGTACTTGTAACTGCGTTACATATTTTTCCATCGGCCATAGTAAGTATCATTTTATGTTTTACTAAAAATGTATTTTCCTCTAATGTAATTTTTGAGGGTTGTACAGATTTTAATGCATTTTTTATGTAATTAATCTCATCATTAATAAATTTCTGTTGTTTCTTTTACAAATTTTATTCGCAAGGGCCGGCAATAACGTGGTGATGAAGGCAATGGATTTTGCCAGATAGTCTTGTTGTTTATACTGCAAATTAGCTGAATTGGAACAAACGAGCTCTAGAATATAGGCGCATCGGAAGAGGAATCATTCTCAAATTTTTGTTTGTATTGTGCTTGTTGCGATCCATCGCAGACTCATTTATATATAAGAATTAATGCATTTCTTTCATCTTCTTTTAAACTTTCCAAAACTTCTTTCAAATAAATGAATAATCGTGTCACTGTTAAATTAAGTAAATCTTGAATATTAATTTCAGCGCAAGTTTCAGTAATTTTAAAAGAGTCTTTGTCTGGATAGCAATCAATTTTAGACCGTTGTAGAAGACTATAACAAGGGTATACATTTTTTTGATATCGTCTTATAATTTCGTATTGATTCCTTGAAAGGTTAGCTTCGACGAATAATGATAACGCTTGTAAAGGCGATATTTGTGTTTTCTTTTCCGTCTGCTGAGTTCTCAAATATGCTTTTTTATATTTTGTTGCTCGCATTGGTGAACATGTTAATTCCTTTAGAACATGGGCAGCATCTCTCTTCCCTGAGGTTTCTAACTTTATCTGAGCGGCATGTGTAAGTAATTCCACATCAGTCGAGCTCCTCAAACTTTCAGACTTTCTCCGCTTTGACCTGACACTTGATTCAGTGAAAGCTTTTGCTGGCCTTCCTGGTCGATTTATTTTTTAAAATTTCTACTGTACCTTCAAGCCATTCCTTATTATTTTTCACAAATTTAACATATAATGGGCTTCGACCCATTTGCTCTTGAACTGAGATTTAAATTGGGAGAAATTGTGCTTGAGGTTTTTAATTTCATCATTGTCAAAATTATCGCTATTAAGAAGGTAATTTTCAAGGAAATTTAATCTATGATTAATGTTTGGCAAATTCTGCTGTTGCATAATGTTTAAAAATTCTTTTCGAGTCATTACTCTGACATTCGGAGGCCCTAAATAAAAATAAATACAATATATGAACAAAAAAGAATGCATAATAGTTATATGCAATTTAGATAGATAACATCATTTTATCCCTTATTTTTTAAAAAAATCTCACAATCTTTCACTAACTTTTAACAAAAACATATGGAAAATTGCCTCGACTTATTTTTTAGGTAAACAAATGTTAATAACGAGCAATAAATTATTTCAATTTTGTGAAAAGTGCTTAACAAAAGATAAAAGGGAATGAATACATTATTTTAAAGCAATTTTTTTTAAATTATATAAATTTAATTTCAATCAGAATGACTGAAAAATAAACAAATGTGATCACTTTCTAATGAATCATAACAGTTTTTTTAATATTAAAATTTATATGATAAATATCAGTTAAAAATCAATATATAGTAATTGTGTATGCTTACTCAGAATTTTGGAAGAGCATATTTATATCGCCTTCATTTTAAAAAGGGGACGAAGGTGGAACTACTTTAAACGAAAACACAAATAGAAGGGTGTATATTTATTGGTACAATAAGTAACTTTGCTTGGAAATGTTTGGAAATATAACTAAGCCCTTCGTGAATTGGGAAACAAGGGAAAAAATAATAGAAAAATATGCGTTATTTTAAATTAATTTTATAAATACTAAAACTATTTCTTTCTCAATTCAAAGTTAATGATAATAATGATACATACCTGCCTCGTCACTATCCATAACGATTAGAGTTTAAATACTTCCAAAACTAAAGTTATTCATATTCAAAAATAGGAAGTCACAATGAAGAACGATTTGACACTCATTCACTTAACGCAACATTCCAGTTTCAACTGATAACAGGAAGTCATCGTTCTCTTAAAGGAGATAAAAATCGCATCACGTGATTCCCCGATGATTCAGTTTCAACTTATATCCATCCGTTCGATACAGCGCTGTACTTTATGAAATCGACTTTTGGCCGGCCAGATTCTTCAAATACCCCATAGTGCGACGGAACCCCTCGTGGATCACGTCGGGAACCAGTTGGCCCAGACTAGGTGCCGTTAGCGACCCCAGGCGGGCACGGAAAGCTCCACTTAGACGGAATAGACTCCGCCTCGCTAGGGGGTTGGACGGAACGGAGTCCCGCCAGCCCCCACCGACTCGACCCCATCCTAAGACAGAGAAGCCAGTGGAGGCCGACAGAAGCCCGCCCGCCACTACCTTACCTCACGGCCGTCGAGGGTACCCAGGCCCGAAGGCCCCTGACCCCGTGCAGTGACCGACCGCTACCTTTGTTAGTGCGTTCGAAAGTTAGGTGGAGACACCTCTAGGTCCTCATCACCAGACGAGGAAAACTCCGGTACCACATAGACACGGAGGACCTGGATCGGACCAAGAGTTCACCTGAGGCAGGATGAGCCGCCGCGTTACCGGCGAGCCTCCGGCCCGTTTCCCTGCGGGAATAGTGTTCGATGGTGGACCTGCCGACCGACCCCCTCCCAAGGGTCACGACACGACATGGAGCAACCAGAACCATGCTGGCCTCCCCACGCGACCGCTCCTTGGTCAACGGGGGCACCGCCAAACCCTACCACCCTAAGGGTCGGCTCCCAACTGCTCCAGCTGAGGTCCTCGGAGGGATGAGCCACCCAAGTCATAAAGTAACCTGGGCGCTGTCCGAAACCCTCGCCCTTCGGTTGCTCCGGGAGTCCCTGCATGGCGTTTCCGCGAGCCCCGTCGTCACTAGCGAGCACCGAGAATTTTCCACTACAGAGCCCTCACTCATACTTCAGGCTCCCTCTTAGTCAATTGGTGGATGGGGTCCTATCGCCTTAGCTAGTCTTTGCCCGGCGACACCGTCCGGCCCTTAGACCGGCACCGGGATCGACCTATGGAGCGTCGCTATCCGGCTTGGCCAGAGAACCCGGCTGCCGGGGGATGCGTGTAGGTCGAACCCGAAGGTCCCCGCACCCCATGCACAACGTCCGTTAACCGTGGCCACCGTGCTCAACGCCTGTCGGAGATGAGCCTCTCGAGGAGGTGGCGATTCGTCCCCATCCGGCCCCCTCGCATTCGTACACAACGAACTCTGCCGAGCTTCCGGTCACCTCCCCCACTCAAGGGGTCGGGTCGGAACCACCCGGAGGGGCGGCCACTAATCAATCATAAGTCAAACATGCACGTAAAGCTTGTTTTAATTGTCTATGCTGCCGTTCAATTAATCCGTTTGCTTTGGGATTATAGGCAGTTGTATGAATGTGAGTTATGCCAAAAAATGAATTAAAAGTATTAATGAGATTTGATTCGAATTGCGGTCCTTGATCGGTTGTAATTTTAACTGGTACATCGTACCGCGAAATCAATTTGAATAAATTGCACGAGCGCAAGTTTCAGCAGTTTGATCCTCTACGGGAATGGCTTCGAACCATCTTGAGAATCATCTTGAAAATGTATCTAAAACCTTGCGATAAAGGGAGAGGTCCTACAAGATCTACATTTATTTCGGAAATTTTTTTAGATGGCACAGAAATACTTTGAATAGCACATCTAGTGTGTCTGTGAACTTTAGATTTTTGACACAAAATGCAAGCGTGAACGAAACTGGCTACATCTTTTTTAATGTTTTTCCAAAAAAATCTCTCAGAGTTTTATTGAGGCTTTTACACCTGGATGGCATAACGAGTGAAAAGAGTTAAATATAGGTAACCGAAAAGGCTCAGGCACATAAATACGGTGCTTAGTGTTTGAAGTATCAACGTAAAGTTTTAGTCCTTGTTCGGGTATGAATATTTTCTCTATCTTCAAATTATCTGATTTAGGATTATTTAACAATTCTTTTAGTTTTAAGTCCTCATCTTGAAGTTTTGCGAGAAGATTATAATCAATTTTCGATACATTTATGGGTTCTGAATAGATTCTTGATAATGAATCTGCAGGAGTGTTAAGACGACCAGGTAGGTAACGTATGTCGGTCGTATATTCACTAATATAGCAAAGGTCTCTTTGAATTATTGGAGCAGCTTTTTCTAGTTTCTGACTAAAAGCATGAGAGATCGGTTTATGATCTGTGATCACGGTTAAAGTACGCCCCTGGATAAAATGTCTAAAATACTTAATTGACAAGTAAATGGAGAGGAGTTCACGTTCATATGTGCTTTTTACCATTTGGGCTTTGTTAAATGCTATGCTGTAAAATGCTAATGGTTTTAACTTTAGTAAGTTTTTTGGATCTTGAATCTCATTTTCAGTACCGTCAAATTCGCACAGTGAAGCACCTGCATGCGTAGCACTAGCATCGGTTAATAAAAATAAATGAGAATCTGGTCTGGGGTGTGCTAATAGAGTAGCATTTGCTAAGGCGTCCTTAACATTTTCGAATGCTTTAAGTTGTTCACTAGAAAATATTATGCGTTTAGACGGTTTATATTTGCCCTTAAGTAAGTTATTTAGAGGTGACAAAATTGTTGCACAGTGTGGGATAAACCTCCTATAGAAAGTAATAAGGCCGATAAACCGTTTTAGCTGTTGAAGGGTACATGGGACTGGATAATTTTTGATAGCTTCTATTTTATCTGTTAGAGGCATAAGTCCTTCACATGTTATTTTATACCCTAAAAATGCTAATTCAGGAACACCCAAGACGGATTTTGTAGCGTTTAAAACTAAGCCATATTTAGAAAGCCTTTCGAAAATTATTCTTAAGTGTTCTTCATTCGGCTTCTGATGTGCTGTAAACTAATAAATCGTCCAAGTAGCAAAATACAAAAGGAAGTCCACGTAAAATTGAATCCATAAACATTTGATAGGACGATGCGGCTCCTTGCATGCCGAAATTAAGTCGTGTAAATTCGTATTTACCTAAGGGACAAACAATTGCGGTTTTATGCTGATGCGCTTCATATATAGGAATTTGAAAATATGCCCGGGTCATGTCCAATTTGGAGAACATTTTGCTTCCCGAAATTTGATTATTTACATCTTGAATATGGGGAACAGGATATAATTAAGGTTTTGTGATTTTGTTCAGCATTCTATAGTCACAAGGCATGCGAAAAGTACCGGACTTATTCTTAACTACATGAATTGGCGAACTATAAGGAGAATTACTTGTTTTTATAATACCCAGTTCTAAAAGGTTCTCGATCTCTTTCTTAACAAATGAGTATTTGTCGGGATTTAGTCTACGTGATTTGCATTGCACGGGCGCATGATCTTCCATTTCAATATAATGCAAAACATCATGCATCGGTGGGTCAATTTTAGGGTTAAAAGGTCTAGTTAATAAAGGAAATTTTTTCAAAATGTCACTATATTTGTTTTGATTAATAACTGTTGAGATAGAATGGAAAACTGAATCGCGAAAAATTCCTTTAGTGCTAAGTCTAGTAAGAGGATCTGTTATACAAAGTTTTTGAAAATCAATTAAAAGTTGAAAATTACTTAAAAAATCAGATCCTATAATCGCGTATTTTGTACGGGTTAAAATAAACTGCCATGTGAATTTCCGACGTAGGCCTAAATCTACAGAGGTCAACTTAGTGCCAGAATTTGGAATTAGTTCACCATTTGCGGCATATAAATTAAAATCGTTACAATCTTTGATTTCACTAGGCTTAGGATGAGGCAGAATACTAATTTGGCTTCCACTATCAATTAAAAATAATTGCCGCTAATAGAGTCTTTTACAAAGAGACGACTTTTATCGTTTCGCAAGTGCACAGTGTGCGTCTCATCAACTGTTTGCGCTACTCGTTTTTTTCATTGTTTGATTCCTTAAAATTACAAGGACTTCTACACCTGCGTGCATTACTCTTAAATTTTTCATGATAATAACACATGCCAGAAGTACTGGGTTCACGTCGGGGAGTAAAAGATCGCTTCCTAAAATGATTTCGAGATCGCGAATCGCTGCGTGATAATCTGTCAACTTTAATTGTTAGTTCATCTAACTTTTTGCTTAAAGCAGCAATAACAGCATCAGAATTTTTTGAAACGGCGTGAGTTTCATATTGTTGCGGAACCGATAGCGAGATTATTTGGTCAGCTTGTTTTGCTAATGAGTCTAAAGGTTCGTTAGAAATCGCGAGTATGCTTTGAGCGAATTGAGGCAGTTGGTTAAGAAATAATGTTTTCAAAAACTCATCTGAAAGCGCGCCTTCCGCTAGTTCTCGCATACGCCGAAGTAAAGTTGTTGGCTGTTGGTTATCCAATTTAAGTTGAGACAACAATGTTTTGATTTTTGCCTGCTTACTTTGAGAAAATTCGTCTATTAGTGTTTGTTTTAGGTTGGCGTACGTACGATTAGTGTTAGCTGGATCCAAGAGCGGTCTAACTAATTTCAATTCTTCGGGACCGAGCGATCCTATCACAAGCTGAAATTTTGTTAAGTCATCGTCGATTTTATGCAAAAAAATGTAGCCTCTACATTAGCGAAATAAAGATCTGGTTCCTTACTCCAGAAATGTGGCATTCGTATGTTCGCGGCCATTATAACTCACGTGCGAGGTGACACGAAATTTCAGAAAAATTAAAAGTTAAAATACACTAAAATAATACAAAATACTATGAAATGTGTGCTTTACGGCATGCCTAACAAACAACTAGATAGAATGAAAAACAACTGACCTGTTTATTTGCGATTTTGTGCTGGATGATTTCCGATTATAGATGCTGCATAAAATGGCTGCATTAGAAATTCCACTCGCGGGTCACCACTGAAGAATATGCACGAATGTCCTTAATTACTTAAACATAGCAAATTTTATTAAATATATAAATCAGAATTAGGTTAACTCTTTGTGGCTTAAAAACATAGCATAATAATACAGAAGCAGCGTAGTGCTGCACAGCAACTGAACGTCGTCCGTTTTCGAGCCTGACTCCCGGAATGTCTCCCTCTCGTGAGTCGTGACCGACATCAGTTCATGAGAGGTGGCGCTTTAGTCCGTGACTGGTACTGCCATCTATTGATGACAATGTGAACTATGCTACAATGCAAACATTTTTGAGTACAAAACGCCTATTGTGTACTAATCCGCATCCACGCCCACAGGACAAAAATACAAAGATAAACCATCAATCAGACAAATGTAGGGAGAGATCGAAGTTTCTGAAAGCTACTGGAAAAAAACTGCCAAATTTTCGCCAATCGCTTTGGGTTTATTGGAATAGTCTTCCGAAGATTAAAATTCCTACGTTTTTCGCACAATTTATCCACAAATATTCAAATATTAGGGGAAAAAGGGGGGAGCGTGGAGATCTAAAAGTAGCAAATTGTAGCCCAATTTTTTTCTTTAGTAGCCCAAAAAGTAGCAAGTAGCCCAGTTTTAAAAAATAATAGCCTGGAGTGTTGAAAAGTAGCCCAATTCGCTACTTGTAGCCCGATCTGGCAACACTGAGCACCATTAAAACATTGCTTTGAATCTGAAATTAAATGTCTGGATTTGTTGCACTGTTTAGTTGGGTTTGGCGTGATTTTTTTTTTTACGACAATTTGGCGAAAACCTTGTTTTCGAATACCAGTTACATATATATTTAAAAATTATTTTCTATTATTTTTAAAATGAAAAAACAATAAACAAAAGGAAATTAATAACTATAGAACAAAACAATTTATAACATTTTTTTTAAATAAAAAGAAAATAAATGTAAATAAACATTTATTAATAAATAAGCAACAATAGCCGGGTTACCATGGCAGGCAAAATAACGACATTTAGGTATCCCGGTGCGTATATGACATCTGCGCCTAATATTTTTTTCGTTTCGTTTAAAAAAAGAAAGAAGTGAAAGTCATTGATTTTAAATTTTTCAGTTTTAAATGAAAGTTTTGTATTAAATAAAATGATAATAAAATACAAAAGAAAAAAAAAGCATTGTTCTTAGCATACGTTTAAGGGAGGCCAAACTGGTCGCCAAATTAGTTTAAAATAATACCCTTTTCTAAAATATGAAAAAAAAAATATATATGTTATGATTAAAATTTGAGTTGCCATCATTAGAAAAAAGTATTTAAAATTAGAAAAAAAAATTATATTTCGAAAACTAATTCGAATTTAAAAATTCTAATACCAGTTTTGAGATCTGCGGATCAATACGGATTTTTGGTGTTATTTTCATCGCAAAGTATTCCATATTTTAGGAGAAATTGTCGCGAAACATAATCAGTTGTTTAATCAGTCGTTTCATAGAATCGTTTCAGAAATTCGTTACATTTCAGTCGTTTCATATATCCGTTTCATAAATTCGTTTCATTAGGATTTTATATATATAGGGTTGATATATATTACAAAATTAAAATTTTTCACCAAGGTGAACATTATTATACATAAATTTCCTTTTAATAATATTCCATACATTATACTGGCTTATTAAATTAAAAACTTATTCTTAAACTAATCTATCAATCTCCATATGTAAAGGTATAAAATCTTAACCAAACTAATATTTATTTCAAATTTCGTAAATCTAAAAATGGCGCAAACTATTTATATTCCTTTAATAAAACCCTTTTATTATTCAAATCTTTATTAAAATTCGCTATTATTTACCGGTATATCAAACGCCTCTAAATTATTTAATTGCTAAAATATAATAATTCATGATTTATCCCGTCTAAAAAACTTATTTATTTGAAATCATTCTTTTATTAAAATATCAAGGTGTCTAATATAATATTCCAATGTTTTGAAACTTATTCCGCGGCAATAAATTCATTTTTCTTTTCAGTTAAAATTATCATCTGAGGGGATAAAATCTATTTTTAGCTGCAATCTCGACCGCATGGGTTAATTTGTGTTTACATCTTGTGCATCTGGTTTGAGGTTAGAGAAGATTCTAGAACAATGTTTTCGCGCTAAGAAGTTGATTTACTTCGATATCATTCCACTGGAACTAGTAATCAATCCCTCTAAAAAAGCAATATGATTGGAAAAGAGGAATCAGCTGACCTGTATTTTGTAACTTTGAGCCGATGTAGTTTAAATACAGACGCGTAGCCAGATACGGTGTGTAGAAGTGTTTAGAAAGGTGTAGTGCAGAAGCCAGAGAGAATAAGTGTGGAGAAATGTGTAGTGGTGTAGTCGAGATCAAATGTTTATTGAGACTTCGAAAGTTGATGCGAAGTTCCTTTTTTCTTCAAAAACTCCGGTTAACACCTTGAGATGATGAATCGATAATCTTTTTTTTCATCGATTACTTCGAGCATTTTCCCAAATGAGTATTCCTGAAAAATGTAAATAAAGTGTGGATAATATTATATTGACTGCATCATTTATGAGTTACGTCTATGTTTTTCCTCGCATGACCAACCTGGCAAAAACTCCTGTGCGAGTTAATTGGAAACTCAGATATATAAGCAGGGACGAAGCTAATGCCGGCAACATTGATCACAGTCGGCAAATTCTATGTAGTCAGTATCGATCGATACAATTCTGAAACAATCCATCCCCCCCCCCCCCCCAATTTTCTACGTTTTATCTTAAAACATACACTAAAAAACATCAATCCTTAGCATTTATCTTAATTTCTTTCGAAAATCCGTAGTTTGCCCCTCCTTCCTTCGACTTCGCGTGACCGCTCAATATAAATTGAAAAAGAACCAGGAGAGACTCGTTTCTCAATATACAAAGGGATCTTTCTGAGAGTCCGCAGCGGTTTAGTAGGGTTCTGAACATCTAGATGATCGACTAGCACTGAAGATGATGACAACTTAGGTGAAGGCATTCATAGTAATCGTAGTGTATTGAAATGAGCTGGACAATTGAATCATTTAGTCGATTGTTTAAACGATTGCAAGCTGATTATTGAAAAATTTACCCGATCTGATGAATTAAGTGTTTTCTTGTTCCTTAAGGAGACCATAGATATAATTGACAGGAAAAAGAAAATTGTTTGTCTGTGTCAAATATTTATAGCAAGATCGTGAAAGAGATCGAGCAGAACCGTGGAGAGGTTAGCATTACGGAAAGTGGAAACGATTCCATCCTTGAGCATGACCCAGGAAGAAGGTCTAAAATGAAGTCAGACAATCAGAGACATATTTGATCAGTTTAGGTCTGTATCAGTCAAAACTCAGAGTATGTCCTATAAATGGTTCGATCCCGCAAGATAGACAGCGACATTTCAATACTGCTTGGTACAAAAGATTATCCGTTTTTGGAATATAGCACTGAACTCAATGCTATTTTTTTTTTGCTTATTTCATGAAGGACCTAGGAGAGAAAAAATAGAAAATGCTTCAGTTGAGAGTGGTGTAAACGAAGGACACAAAATGAAGAGCTTAAAGAAAAGAAAAGAAAAGAAAGTTCGCACAACATTTCTCTTCCAACTCCCACCAAATTTGCTGTTTCCTATTTTGTCAGTTCATAATGATGCGTAATCACTTACTAGACGAGAGCAAGCACAAACAGATTATTCTGGAAGGGCAACAGCAACATCTTGCTCTTGCATTCAGCACTGAAATTGTAGCAATCTTGATAGACATTACGCGAATATGGAGTAAACAAAGTCTGGCTTGTGGAAGTGACAAAGACGAAAATGGAAACTTTTGGCAAATTGCAGTGATGGAACAGTGTAGCAGCAGAGAATCAATTGACACCACAAAATTTTATTAGTATTCTTCAGCTAACTTCAGGACAGAATTTCTGAGATTTTTGAAGACGAAGAATACTACTATAAAACTTTAGTGGTGACAATCGCTCAATTGCTGCGCCACTGTTCCATCACTGAAATTGTGGAACTAATTTCCAGACATAACCACCAGTTGAAGAGCTAAGTGGAAGAACATGTTAAGTAACAAAAATTACATTTGAAGAAATTTGATGTGAAAGCTTTTGTTCTCAATTTTAATGATTATTTTCTGTTTGATACCATGTGTTTAAAATATAAGCAGGTGTGGTACTAAACTCTATCAAGAAAACTTATTCATATTTAATTTTTAAATATTAAAAAATATTAATATTATTTGGATTATTAAATATTAAAATATTAAAGAATAATGTCTTAAATCTTCAAGGCTAAATAGAACTTTGGTATTTTAGCTTTACCATGTGATAGAATACCTGATAACACCTTCGTCCAAAAGATAAAATCATTTTTAAGAAAATGTAGTACAACAGTTTCTTCCACTCAGCTCTTCAATTGAGGAAATGTTTGAGGACATACGTTTTAAGGCCACACCACATAACTTACCTTTCCGCTTCATCCCAAAACGAGATGAATGAATTTCTTGCTTCAGCAGTGCGCAAAACGAGTCAGAGATATTCAAGAAGCATAATAATTTTATAGAATTATGGCAGATACGATACCAGATGCTTCGCACTATGATCGATCAGCTGTTGTGTTGAAATATGTCGACAAAGTTGAAAAAACTCTGATCGGCTTTTGGAAGTTGAAAAAGTCGATAAAACCAATGTCGACCTCGCATGCTAGAAATCGCACATCCTTATGAAGAATGAGCTCGAAATAGAACAGATAGTTTTCCAGTCATACGGTTTTACAAACAGCATGTCTGGGGAATTCAATGGCACTTAGGACTAGGAGACGTTTTCCGAAATCATAGGTCTAATTGTGAAATATATTCCTTGTCAATGTCACAGACTCAGCACTTTCGATTCGCATATCTGCAATGACAGCAATATTATTGGTGATGTTTTCGACGTGCTGAAAGATGTTTGTGTTTTTCACAAAAAGTACTAACCGAAAGAAACCATTAGTAGACAAGCTCAAAGAAATAGAAAATGCTCTTCTACTGCGGAATCTTTCTAAGGCGAGATGGACTGCTCGAACGGAATCATTGAAAGTGGTTTGGATCTAATATTAATATATCCTACAGATTTTGAAATAGTTGATTCCTCTACTTCTGTTAACAAAGCAAAGATCAATCCACGAAGTTTAAGAAAGAAAATGTTGTCGCTCGACTTCATTGCTTCACTGATGACTCGCAAAAATGTTCAGTAGTAGTGCAAGTTAGTTACTGGAAAAATGAAGTCGAAGACTCTTAAAATAGACGCTACGAAAATACTGCAGACTTGTATCAAATCTTTAGAAACGATCAACAATGACAATGAAAATATGAATAGGGAAATATAGAGTGCAGTTCTCTTTTAAACCAAGTAAGGTGTTGATCCGTTAAATGAATTTGCTGTAGAGTATCGACGGAGATTGGCACCAAAGAAGTTATATGGTAATTGAAGCAATTTCTTTGCTCCCGAACTTCTAACGTTCTAACGCATGGAGTTTCAGAAGGTACTGGATACCCTTACAGTGGTGATAGCTGAAAGTCTTAATTATTTCATCAGCATAATCACACCACTGGATAAAATAATGTATCCTCTCATTACAAGAAATAAATAAAAACTAAATCTGGTTAAGAAAGCGGTAAATGTCTTTCGTGAAATATTGGCAATTCCTGATACGAAAGCATTACACGCAGAGATGAAAGTTTTGTCAGACTTCTGCACAGAGGCTGAAAGAATGGACGATATTTACATGAAAACAGAACCTTTGAGATACATTCTGCCTCTCGCGAGCCATGTCAATAGCCTGGGTATAACTTCTCCAGTCACAGTTGTTTCGAATGAAAGAACAATGTAAATAAAAAATTGTGAAAAAAAAAAATGAAAGAACAACAATGACCGATCCACGTTTGAATACACTCATGATGCTTACGCAGGCCCGTAGCTAGACGATGCTTCCAGGTCGGGCAAATGTTTTTCAAAGATGGGCAAAGTTACTTCATTTTTTTAGACTTTTACGATCCTTTAAAAATATATATTACGTATTCATATTCAGTATAAGTTTATAGCTCTTCCCAAAGTAGTTGAAAGTGACAATCTTTCATCTTGCTGTCAATCCATAAATTAATTTTTGTAAATATGGTTAAGATAATATGGATTTCCACAAAAATGTTGGATGTTGTTGAAGATTGCTACAACAGCGTCATCAGCCAGTTGTCTGTGGACACCCCCCTCCCCCAGCCGTTGTCCGTAGAAAAATCTGGATACTTGAATTTTTATGCTTTATTAATAATAAACTAATAATACAATATTCCAAGAAATTCATTTACAGTAAAAACTGTAAAAATGGATTCGCAAAGGATAGAAAAAATGTTCCGTTTTAGAAAGTTTCCATCTTATGAGGTATAACTGCTGTGTTGAATTTAGGCACTTTTCTCCGGGAGAAATTACTGATGCTCCCGGAGTGGAAGATAGAATGGAGCTTTTAGGGTGGGAATTGCACTTTTACAACTTTAATAAGCACAAAATTAGAAAGCTTCCGGGAGTGACATTTCGATGCTCAGGGGAGAACCCTCCTCCCGGCTACCTGAATTGCTTACTTATTGTATGGTATTCCTTTCAACGGGACCACGAGATGCTCTCATGTAAGACAGCATTTTGTTATAGACAGGTTCTATTTACACAGGTTTTACAGTATTTATGGAATTTTATATGATTTAAAATTTTATATAAAGAACGCCTTGGTAATTACGTTGATAGATTCGTCACTTATTTAAAAAGCAGGTAACCCTCTCGCAACTAAATATTAAAATATATTTTCACGGATTTTTAGACATGCTTTAAAACCATAATATGCGTTTATAACTGATAACATTTTCAAACAGTTTGAACAATAGAAAAAAAAAATCACTGCCGGCTAGGCCTGCAAGCACAGATAGATTTCGAAGCTAAGTACTATAATTTCACCAACAAAAACTAAATCAAGATGAAAGATAAACCCAGTTTAACAATTTTATCTGGTCGCTTTTGACGAGTTTTTAATTTCATTTTTCAGTAAGAGTTGGTTTTATCAGAATCATGTCAATACGATAATTTTTTCTTCAAACACGATTTTTTTCACCCTTTGAGAATATTTTTAGTAATATCACCCATTAGTAGATTTTCATCTTATCAGAAACTTGTAACTACAAAAGTTATAGATAATATTAAGAAGATTTATATAATAAATTTACACCTTGTGGTGATTGTTTCATTAAATGAACCATACACTGGATTTTAAATTCTGACGTTCTATTTATGGATGCACGCGCACGTTTAATAATACAACCCTATATACAGGCACCTCTAAGGGTTCTCAAAAATGTTCATCACGCCAATGATACTTTTTTTGTTGCCTTAGTGGTAGATTAGCGGAGATGTGAATTTTTTTCTTCTACAACACCCCCCTTTTTATTTTATTTTTTTCTATTATTATTGTATGTGTGTGTAAGAGTTGGTCCTATCATACAATTGTTAATACAAAATTGTAGATAATATTAAGAAGATTTATAATAAATTAAAGCGGATTTGATACCTTGTGAATTGACGAAGTTATGAATTTTTTTCTTCTTCACCCCCCTCCCTCTCTTTTTTTTTTCTTTTGTGTGTGCTGTAAGAGTTATCAAAAACTTGTCAATATAAAAGTTGTAGACAATATTAAGAAGATTTATAATAAATTTAAGTGGATTTCGTATCTTGTGAATTGACGAAGTTAGGATTTTTTTTTCTTCTTAAAACCCTGTTTTTTTTCGCTTCTTGAAGCCACTTTTAATGATATCAAAAATCTGCCATACATAAATTATTGGCCCTTTTCCTAGAAGTAATAATAAGTTTAAACGGATTCGATATGTATCCTAATTAAGAAATCATTTTTTTTTTCTGTTTTCACAAAAATCCTTTCCATTTTCTGCCCCTTGATTTCACGTATCAGTTTAGAAGAGATTTGTGCAGAATTATGGAAGTTATCGTGTCTATAAAAAAGTGATATATATATATATAGGTAGGTAGGTAGGTAGATACTAGATATAGATAAAGTTTTCAACTCTGTGGTGGTTTTGGGTTCTAGGGGTCATGATCGGTATAGATCTGCAAAAGTTTTCAGAAATTCCGACATAGGGGAGAATGTAATAGGTAGTGTTTCTTACGAAATCTACCTAAAATAGGGGGTGCACAACCTTTTTTAGAGAAGGAACAAAAATGTCTGAGTTGTCGAGGGCCACATAAGTAACACAGAGAGAATTTTATTTTAATGAGGTGGGAGGGAATCTGTGGCTTATAATCAGATAAAAATGAGGATTTCAGAAGGAGGAGTTTTACCCCTCTAGGTTCCCCCAGCTAGTCAACATACCGAATTCAGTTGGCAATTTTTCCGCGACCGATCAATGAAATTCGCGATTCTTTCACACCTGATTACCAAAATTCTGAGTTTTTCACACCCTCCCCCCCCCCCCCCAATTAACGAAATTCGATATTCTTTAACTGAATCTGGTGAAATATAGAATTTCTTGCGCGGTAAATTGTCGAAATTCGCGATTCTTAACTGTCTGACGAAATTTGCAATACAGTAGAACCTCGATTATCCGAAGTAATTGGGATCGACCATCTTTCGGAAAATCGAAATTTTCGGATAATCGAGAATGCTCCCATTTTAAGATTAAGGGGAAATATATGCAATATTTCTTATTATGGTTACAAGTGCTTAATAAAAATAAAGCAATAGCAAAATAGAAACAAGAATAAATTACCTGAATTTTAATTTTTAAATTAAGTACCTCTTACATATATCACAAGGGTTTGAAACAATGTTCTGTTTGTCACAGTTTCGTTTGCCTTTACTTTGAAACTCTATCATGGAGATTTATAATATTATTAGTTCACCAGTATCACAGCCTTTCTGCTGCTCCAGCCATGCCAAACCTTTAGCAAAGCATTCAAAAGCTTCAGAATTGCTACTTTTTTCGTTTTCTTCGTTCCACTCCGCAGCTTACGGGAGCTCAAGTTAAATTCAAAGGAACTCTAACAAAGGTGATCGAAAATATTTACATGTACTCGTAGTTCGGGAAGGACCACTTGCACACAAGGAATATGATAGTTAAAAAGAAAAATAAATAAAAGCTTTCAAAATGGACTTGCACACAAAGAATGTGATAGTTGAAGAAAAAGCTTTAAAAATGGATTTTGGTTAACCGAAAGATTCGGTTAAAAGAGTTTCTGATAAAAGAGGCTCTACTGTATTTTTAAACGGCAAATTGGTGAAATTTGCAATTTTTTTCCGCGGCAAATTGACAAAATTTGCGATTTTTTCTCGTAGTAAACTGACGAAACTCCTGATTTTTCCGCAGCCGATCAACGAAATTTGCAATTTTTCTGCGCCTCATCCGCAAAATTCATGATTTTTCCGTGCACGATCAACAAAATTCGCGATTTTCCGCTCCCGATCGACAAAATTCGCGATTTTTCCGTTCCCGATAGACGAGACTCGCGATTTACCGGCCTCGATCAAAGAAACTCGCAATTTTTCCGTGCCCGATCAACGAAACTCGATTTTTCCATGCTTGATCCACGAAATACAACTTTTTTTCATGTTCGATTGGCGAAATTTGAGTTATTTTTCGTTTAGCGACTGATGGAAAATGCAACTTGGGAATTTTTTATGCTGATATTTATGGTATCGGCCGGCCGCTTAACGAAGTTCGCAATTTTTAATTGACTGACGAAATTTGCCGCCACCGATATGAGGTTCGTTTCGATTTTTTTTTTTTTTTTTTTTTTTTTTTTTATTCAGTATAAATTTTAAAAAAATCTGATTAAAGATATAAACTAATACAAATTTAAGGTCAATATTATCACATCACAGGCGACAACGGGCTGGTCAGCAAGTATCACACAAATAAAAACTATCATGATAATGTATGTCAATATAATTCCCTATTACGGTTTCCATTCGAACTCTCCATTCTCTAACACAAGCACGAAAACATTTTTATGCTTAAGTTCCATAAAGTTACAATTATTTTTGTTCTGACCCCACGATAGCAAATAGCATTTTCTGTTTTCTATAAAGACAAAGTATATTTCAAAAAAAAAAAAAAAAAAGGAAAATGGTGTTATAAACCAATTTTTGAGTCTAGGAAAGGTCGTCCGAGACACTATAGCTTAAAGTTCAAGATTCCGTGCATTTGTCAAAAAATGAAAAATGCTATTCTTTTTTAAACTACTTCAATAATCTTGCCTGCGAATGTCATGCCTTTACATTTAAAAATAAATCCACAAACGCATTATAAAGTTTCGCAAAGTCGAGTGAACAAAAATATTTTTTACAAACAGCCGTACGTGATTATTGTTTGAAAACAGCAGCTATAAATTAGGGAAATACCAAAAAAAAAAAAAGAGTATTTCATAGCTTTAAAATATTAATGCTCGTTTAGTATTTCTTAATTTTTCAATTTATCTTACCGCCTAGCAATCTTTCATTTATTTCTCCTTTTTCACACAGAAACTATGTAATATTTGGATATTTATATCACATATATAGGAAGAAAACAACAAAAAAGTATAATAAATAAGGTGATATCTTTGTTAAAAGTAAAGGGTTGGGGGAAGCACCATAAAAGAAAACACTTTCCGCTTCGCAATTTTACATTTATTTCCCTTTTTCATACAGAAACTATGTAATATTTGGATATTTATATCGCATATATAGGAAGAAAGGAAGGAAACAACTAAAAAGTAGAATAAATAAGGTGATATCTTCGTTAAAAATAAAGGGTTGGGGGAAGCACCATAAAAAAAGCACTTTTTGTACTCATAAAAATAATAATTTAATTCGGTAATATTCGCATTGCTAAATTACATTTAAATCATTTAATTAATATAAAAATATTATATTCAAATAGTTATATATGACATTTACAATGATTATAAAACCCCTTTACTCTGAAAAACCCTTCCTAGATATTGCAGTTCTGTGTTATAATGATTTTACAATACAAACTTTTATGAGTTGCAACAGAAAGCTGTCTCAAAGAACATTTCTCACTTTTGTTGAAGAGCCCTAAAAGCAATATAGTGAAGTTAACGATGACAAAACCACATGATTGTAACACATGGTAGTTGCCTGGTTTGTGGAACTGAAAATCCAAGCATTTGGTTTCAACCTTACCTGATTTCAATAAATTTCACGTATGATAGTTGTACAAAGAAAACGATTTTCGCGGACATCCGAACCAGTTTGAGAAGAGGATAATCTCTAAACCCCATTATTCTTGCAGTTTGACTCTTTGGGGAGGCGGTAATGTAAATTTCTACAAAGAAACAAAACGAAAAATTTCCTACAGATCTTGGAATGAAAGAAAAAAAATGTCTTTACAGGTGAATTTTTTGTTTAAATTGTAATGTTGGAATTGAGTTTTAGAGATAGGTGTCTGTTAGGTTATGGTCTATTCTGAAAAAAAGTTTTTTCTTTTTTTCTTTTTTTTTTAAATGAGGCAAAAAAAAAAAAAAAAAGTTTGGAAATTTAATGTGTCGATCAGGGATTAGGATGTCCAGTCAATTGTGCTAGGTCTGGCAAATATTTTTCCAGGTCGGGCATTCCCCGACCTCGCCCCCACCACGCCCGGGCCTGTACGTTTGAGGAGGTTATTTTGAAATACCTAGATTTGGATGCTGTCGTGAATAGATGGGCTTGTCTAAAAAAATGGTGGGTTAAAATGCCTGTTATGCAATGGATGAACAAAGATGTAATTAAAATATGTTTTGATTTAATCTTTTTTAATGTAAATATAAATAAGCTGATTCTGTATAAGTTCCAAGTAGCATCTTACTAAAAACGCAACTTGTTTTATTAATCCTAATTGCAGATTTCCATCTGCACATTCAGCAAAAATTATCAAAATACTTTACGGGAATATTTACAATAATGTCACGTAAGTGAAGGGGTGGTATGTCCATCTTTAAATCTACCTTATATTCTCCTCAGTATTCTAAAGTATAAAATATTCGACGTTCTAAAGTGAAAAATTTGATCTCGATGGGTTAATAATGTTGAATTTTATATATAGAACATACCGGGTGTACTAAAATGGATTGAGTGATTTTAAAATTCAATAACTTGTACATGGTGCAGCTTTTGTAAAAAATTCTTGCAGGAGGGTTATGCAAGATGTCAGGTTTTTTTTTTACATCGATTCTCGATTTTAGTTTAAAATAGCAACGATACATGACACTACTAGCAATAGGTGCTAAATCGGGGCCTGATTTTTTTTTTCTCTTCTCCCTCAGTATTGATGCGAAAGAAGGAGATTAAATATATGGGATGGTTCTCAGTCGCTTATGCAATTGTGTTCTTAGGGGCCCACTGCATATATTTAATCTCCTTCTTTCGCATCAATATTGAAAAAAGAGCGAGGTTAAAAATCAGGCCTCGATTTAGCGCCTATTGCTAGCAGCGCCATCTGTCGCCGCAATTTTAAACTAAAATCGATAATCGCAGTAAAAAAATTCCTGACATATTACATACCCTCCTGCAAGAATTTAATTTTATAGCTCTCACCATTTGAAAGTTATTGAATTTTAAAATGAGTCAGTCCATTTTAGGACACCGGGTAGATGCATATATACAGACACAGAAACATACTTTTAAAGATATATATATATATTTAAGTTAGTTGTCAAAATCGTCATATACGGCCCCCTAATGAATTCTGCTTAAATACGCCCCTGGACGAAGATTCTTATTAAAAAAATAGCGGTGACAATAACGGAAGAAGGATAAGTTAGAGTCAAGCATGTAATGCGCTCAAAAGACAGTCACTAGCTGCCGCTGGCAAGTCTTCTATCGTGATAGCTAGAATCGTTTGATGAGGATGAAGCATGATCCCTTATATAGATAGAGGGATTTGATCTTCTCCATCTTTCCGGCAACCTCCATTTTCTTCTCTATCGTTTAAAATGTGTGACTTTTCTTATTTTTAGGAATAAAAATCAAATATTCGGGAAAGTACATGTTCGAGTTTTCCATCAGATTTATCTACACATCTCAACTTGGATCATCCTGTAAATATTGTCTCTCTGCCATCTGCCGAATTATTTTCATGTTTAAAGACAAAAGCAGTCTTTGAAAAACTACTTATTTTTCCTTAAGCAGTCAGTGTTTGAAAATTTAAATAAAATATATGTATTCTTTCTAGTGTTGTCAATTTACCGCGTTTTTTTTATTCAAAAACTATCAGAATTTTCAAATACATTAAAATTAATTAATTAATCCTTTATTAAATCTTCCTTCATTTAATCCCAGAATATCACAAAGTGAATCAAAGATTACAATTAAAAAATTATGGTATATTTTTTGAATAAAATAACTTGTTAAATTTTGTTTTGTTTGTTTAACTTTTAATTACTTGTTTGTTTTGGTTCCTTACTTCCTCCTATTCTAATATAGAATTCTTTTAATAATAACTATTGTCAAGAGATGGCGCCACTATACATTTCTCTAGAAGAGGGATTTACAAATCTACCCTCGCCCAAGTTATAATGAAGTTATTTTTAATAAGACTAGGGGGCTCAGCCCCCTGCGAGCTAGTTCAGGCACACCAAAATCCAAAAAGCACGCTAATTTGACCGACTTTAAAAATATTGAATTAAAATAATATATATAAAAAAAAAAGTAGCGATCTCTCTGTAAACGGGTTTCCATTCGTTTTCTTGGGATTGGGGATTTTTAAGGCCAAATCTGCTGCTGTTAAGAGATACAATGGCTTTTTTCGTACTTAATTAAAAAAATTAGTTAAACTGGTACTTCTTAGTTATCCCGTCGACCAATTTCGCCAATTTATATAAATCGCCAAACCACTCGCCAAATTGTAAATATCAGATACACAATAAAACATATGATATAAATCTATAAAGGTAAGTAAAAAATACTTACCGATCCAAGGTAGGCCGCCTTCTTTAGAATCAGAACTTATTGATTCCAGGATAGATTCGGCAATTAAAAATAATTCACATCAAGTAGTCGGAAATGAAGAAACATCTCTTTCATTTTAGATTATTTATATGGCTCACTTATACAAAAAAAAATATTTACATTATATACATACGATGAATTAATCTCGAATTTGTTAAAAACATGTTTGATGGGGAAAAAAACCCACATCTCAAAATCGTTCTTTCGTTTGATCTACAAAACAAAAAGTTTCTGTTGCCAAACGACAAAAATAAATAGTCCTCATTCGAAGGGAAAATGTGCAGGGAGGTCGGGAGAAAATGTCCGTGGAGGTCGTGTTTTGTAATATCCTCCCACCTTTGAGGTTCAGTATAGTGAAACTCAAAACTTCATAAATTTAGTCGTTGCGGCTGTTTCAGTTTTCTACCAGCTCGAGATCGTCGATTGCCATCCTCAGGTATGGAAGACTGGTGCACAGGAGCAGGAGTGATATCCAGAGGATCAGCTACAGAAGGGGAATCTGAAGACACTGGCAGTGAAGCAGGAACGCTATCCAAAGGTTCAGCTACAGAGACAGGATCTGATGACTCGGGCTCAGGAGCAGGAACAGAGACGCTATCCAAAGGTTCAACTACAGAGGCAGGATCTGAAGACTCTGGCACAGGAGCAGGAACAGAATCGTCGTCTATAGGAGCAGGAATTCTGTCTACTAAAAAAGGAGGCATTAGTTCATTGTTGATTTCAAGAGGATATAGTCTTTTAAGGGGTCTCAAAAAAGAACCCGTTTTGGTTTTAACTTTGGCTACCCTGAATTTTCCGTCTTTGCCGGGATATAGTTCTTCAATTTTTCCCAAAGGCCAATTAATACGTTTTGAATTATCGTCCCCAATTAAGACAATATCGTCTTTTTTTAACTCAGTTTCCCTATTTCTTCCCGCATTTTCTCGAAGTTGCCCCAGGTATTCTATTCTAAAGCGTTTTCTAAGATCTTCTCGGATTCTTTGCTGATAAGCAAATCTTTTTTTCATTTTTGTTGAATCAAGTAGGTCAAATTCAGGAACTCTCGAATCTTTGATATCTTGCAAGAACATCGCAGGGGTAAGAGGGTCAAGATCATCATCATCATCTGCGATATATGTCAGCGGTCTAGAATTGATTACACTTTCCGCGTCACATAACACGGTGTATAATTCTTCATAATTTAGGCTGGCCTTTCCAAGCACTCTTCGTAAAATACCTTTTAACATTCCTATCATGCGTTCAAAAAAACATCCCCACCAGGGAGCTGAAGGTGGATTAAATTTCCACTGTATTTTTCGTTCAATAGCAAAATTTTGCAAGCGTTCAAAATTTATAGACTTCAATTCTGATGATGCTTTCACTAGATTTCTTCCGTTATCAGAAATAATAATAGAGGGTCTCCCTCTTCTTGAGATAAATCTTCTCATAGCTAATAGAAGATTTTCCGTTGAAAGTGAAGATACCAATTCAAGATGAATTGCGCGAAATATGGCGCACGTAAAAAGAACTATCCAAAATTTCGAGCCATTTCTTAAAAAAAACGGTCCGCATAAATCGAGACCAACACTTTCAAAAATTGAAGCATCTTTGACTCGTTCTTCAGGGAGAGGGGCAGTAGGTGTCTCAGCAGGTGAGGCAGTGAATCGTCTACATGTCATGCAACTTTTTATAATTTTTCGAACTGTACGCCTGCATCTTAATACCCAAAATTGTTCGCGCAAAACTGACATTACAATTTGTACCCCTGCATGAAAAAGTTCAATATGTTTTCTTCTTATGAGCGAATAGGTAATATTATGATCGAACGGCAGAACTATCGGATACCGGAAAGAATGGAAATCTTTTCGCATAGAGATTCGTGTTTTTACTCGAATTAGACCTTCCTCATCAGTAAAAGTCTGTAAAGAGGTATAACATGGTTTAGATTCACTTAATAAATATCTCTGAGCATATTTCAATACGACGTGTTCTGCGTGATTTATTTCCTCAGATGTTAAAATTTTCTCTAAATTTCGCTCATTCGGTGTCTTTCTGATATTTCCAAAAAATCTATACATCCAGGCAGTAACTTTTATCATTTTCAAATATGAAGATGTATTTTCATATAACTCAATTGGAGTTTGAGAGATATTTACTGCACTGACAACTGTCTTTCTTTTTTCAGAGTTAATTATTTCAAAATCGGGATTCAAACTACTTTTTGGCCAAAATTCTTGAGGTTTTTTCAACCAATCAGGTCCCTCCCACCAGAGGGATTGTTTAAGGGATTCCGCGGAACATCCTCGGGAAGGTAGATCGGCTGGATTAAGAGTTCCAGGCACATAGTGCCAATTTTCTGGATTACTAAGAGATCGAATTTCTTTAACACGATTGTATACGAATGGAGCCCAGTTTTCACTTCTTTTTATCCAGTACAGCGCATTACTAGAATCTGTCCAGAAAAAAGTTGGAAGATTTTCTAATTTTAAGTCGGACTTAACCCCTTTAGATAATCGTGCACCAATCGTACATGCGAGGAGTTCAAGTCTGGGGATGGTAACACATTTTAGCGGTGCTACTCTGCATCGTGCTTGGATCAGTTGACATGATGTTGATTTTTCGTTCTCATTTCGTAAATATATGCATGTAGCATAAGCTACCTTGCTCGCGTCACAGAATACATGCAAACTTAAATCACCGATGTTATCTGGGTCGCTTATTAAACATCTAGGTATAGCAATATCTTTAAGTGAGCTCAATTGATTTTTCCATTTCTGAAATTTTTGGGCAATCGGAGTTGGTAATTCAGAAACCCAAGTTATTTTCTTTTTCCACAAATCTTGTAGAAGTATTTTGGGGAAAAGAGTTACTGGACAGGTATAACCGATGGGGTCAAAAATTTTATGAACTTCCGACAATATTTTCCTTTTAGTGATAAGTTCATCATCTTTACTAATTTCCCTTACATCTATGGAAAGAACATCTGAGGGCAACAGCCATCGTAGGCCTAAAACTGGGACAATTTTGTTTTCTAAGGAAAAATCTGGCATCATTGAGGAGTTAGAGTAACTGTGTTTCCAACCTCTGAGGTCAAATTTAGCTTGGCTGAGAATGTATTTTGACTCTGTTATAAAATTATTGAGTTGCTTTTCATTGTCAACACTAGTGACACAATTGTCAATATAAAAGGATTCTGAAAGTTTAGAAGCTGTTTCCTGCATAGAGGGAGGTGACTTTTTTAAGTGGTGTTGCAAAGTTGCTCCCAATAAATAGGGACTGCATGTAAGCCCGAAAACAACTCTTCGATGTTGGAAAATTTTCGTTTCTTCAGAATTTCCCTCCTTCCACCATAAAAATTTTAAAAATGCTCTGTCATTTTCATTTAAGCAAATCTGTAAAAATGCTTTTCTTATGTCTGATATTACACCAATTTTCTTCAATCGGAACCGATTTATCAATGAAGGGATAAGTTCTACTAAATTGGGGCCTTTCAACAAACAATCGTTAATAGAGGGTGAGCCTTTTTCCCTAGCGGACCCATCAAAAACAGGGCGTATTCGGGTAGTGGAATTTTCTTTTATTACTGCTCTGTGTGGCAGAAAAAATTCAGCTTCCGTTCCTGGAGTTGATTCGACTTCCTCAATAATGCCCTCTTGAAGCCACTCATTAAATACTGCTTCATAGGCAGCTAAATTGCCGGATTTCTTTAATGAATCTGCGCAGTTTTTTAATCTACGTTCTGCAATTTTCCGAGCACTGGGGAGAGGGGGGTGACCAACAATCCATGGAAGACTAACCTGATAACGTCCTTCATTGTTGATATGAATATTTTTATTGAAATGTTCTTTTACGGCTTGTTCGAGTTCTAAACTAGACCCTTTGTCACCTGGATCAAGAATTCCTAAAGTATCTAATCGCCATAAATCTGTGAGTTTTGCTTCATTTACATGTAAGGATAAAACAACTTTTGTGGAATCGTTTGTATCTTTTTCATTAGTTTTACCCATCAATGTCCACCCCAATTTGGTCTGTATAGCAATTAAATTACTATCCAAGGATTTAATTTTCCCCGTTAATAACTTTCCATAAATATCTGCTCCGATAAGTAAACTTATTTCTTGTGCATTTGTAACTTTTTGCTTCCCTGTATATGCATCGTAATCTGTAAATTTTATCCCATATTTTTTAGCTTCCTTTATCCAAGGCCCATTTTTTATTTTTGGAACCTCAGTACATATTTTGTCTTGATCATAGATATCAAAATTACATTTAAAAGTATCTTCTAAATTACTTAAATATATTTTATATCGCTTATGAAAGTGTGTTTCTTGAATACCACCAAAAAGACCATGAATCATTTTTTCTTCTCCTATTGCTTCGTATCCCATTCGATTAATAATATCTTTACTCAGATAAGAACGTTGACTACCTGTGTCTATCAAACAGCGTACTAACAAGTGTTTATTTTGATCCTTTGATTCTAAACGAACAGTTAAAGTCTGCATTAATACTGCGCGATTACAAGTTTTATTTGATAATGTCGTGCTTTCATTATTTTCTTGTGATCTGGCATTTTCTTTTTCGGGACATGAAATTTTATAATGCCGTTTAAAACAATTGCTGCATTTAACAAATTTTTTACAATATTTTGCTATGTGCCCTGCATTTTTGAGACAAACAAAACAGTAACCGTACTGCTTTAAAGTTTCCTTTTTATCCTGTAATGATTTATTTTTAAATAACTCGCATTCGATCAAAAAATGTTTTTCTTTACATTCCGGGCATTTACTTTGTTTAGAAAATGATACCGTTTCATTTATTAAGCCAGATGCTGAAGGAATTATTTTCGGCGACTGCTTGTCGCGCACTGGCCTCCCAGACGTAATGTCTGCGTTCGAAGACTCTTGATTAGAAATTAAAAAAGCAGTTCTTTCCCGGGAAATAACTTCCATTTTCAAATAATCAATTATTTCCGTAACTTTTAATTCTTCATCGTTACCACATTTTTTTGTTATTTGTAACACTATGTCAGAAGGTAATAATTTAATTAGAATGGGAGAGAGTAACGCTGAATAATTTTCAATCTCCAATCCGAGAGATTTCAGATTTCTGATTTCGGTCTGGCAAGTGTCCAGCAATTTGCGGAGTGCATAAACGTCACTGGATTTCTTTACTGAATTAAGTGATAAAAGTTTATGAAGGTGTGAGCTAATTACTAATTGTTTCTTACCGAAACGTTCTTTTAGAGTTTCTATTGCAGATAAATAGTTACTATTAGTTAAACTATAACCTTTTATACAGTTAGCAGCATTTGAAGTCAGATATGACTTTAAATAATTGAATTTTTCTACTTCAGACAATTCTGCATTTTTATGAATTGTAGATTCGAATTGGTCCCAAAATCTTTGCCAATCCGAAGGATCGCCGTCAAATTTTTCAATTATTAGCTTGGGTAAATTTATGCGAATGGATTCTAACCCCCGAATTACAACTGTTTCGTCGGATTTGTTTATTGTTGTAGTAGAAACATTCGAATTAGATTTAGTTTCTAATTTTAATTTAGCCCTTTTTACTTTCGTTTTCCAAATTATCAAATTCGAATTATACTCATCACATTTCAAAACTTCAGCTTCTAATTCATCTAATTTACTAGATTTTTGAATTTCAGTATCTAGATAATTAAGCTATTTTTCTTTCAAATCTAACTCAGCGAGAAACTGTTCTAATGTATCTTCATCGGCACTATTTTCTGAAATTGCCGCTTCTATTCTATTAATTAATTTCGTAGTTTGAGACCTAACAGTAGTGCGTTTTGTTTTATTAACTGCATCCATTCTCTTAAATCAATATTATAACTAATAAAATTTATCAAAAACAAAAATGGTTGCAATTATCGTATATAAACAAAGCACTTCAATAAAGATTCTAATTCAACGAAATTCTTATTCTGACTCAAATATTTTAGGCAGTCGCTGTTACGGGCGCCAGTAAATATCAGATACACAATAAAACATATGATATAAATCTATAAAGGTAAGTAAAAAATACTTACCGATCCAAGGTAGGCCGCCTTCTTTAGAATCAGAACTTATTGATTCCAGGATAGATTCGGCAATTAAAAATAATTCACATCAAGTAGTCGGAAATGAAGAAACATCTCTTTCATTTTAGATTATTTATATGGCTCACTTATACAAAAAAAAATATTTACATTATATACATACGATGAATTAATCTCGAATTTGTTAAAAACATGTTTGATGGGGAAAAAAACCCACATCTCAAAATCGTTCTTTCGTTCGATCTACAAAACAAAAAGTTTCTGTTGCCAAACGACAAAAATAAATAGTCCTCATTCGAAGGGAAAATGTCCAGGGAGGTCGGGAGAAAATGTCCGTGGAGGTCGTGTTTTGTAATAATACACATTGACATAATTTTTATTTTAAATAACGAAAGAACAAATAAATTAGTAAAACTTTAATAAAAATACAAATAAAACATCGAATTAATGGTTTTATTGACCATTATTGGCATTTAATCTTTCAATTAATTAATTAATGGCAACCATTATTGGCATTTAATCTTACAATTTGGCGACAGTAATTTGGTCGACGGGATAACTAAGAAGTACTGTTAAACATTTGAAATAAGCTAATGTAAAATGAATTAAGTAAACACTGTCATTGTCTCCCGGCATTTTTTAACAGCGCTATAAGATAGTTCTTTAAATTATTCATTTTAAATGTATCGTTTCAAATCTGACGTAATTTACACAAAAGTTTTATTTCTCTTATTAATATTCACGTGAAAATACTTTAGTTGTTAGAAGGAAATATTATTTGTGCTGTCTTCGAATTCACGATTATAGTTGAAAAGATTATCTCAAAAATCTCGCGAAAATATATTTTTCAATTTAAATTGTTTTGCTTTTTTTTTTTTTTTTTTTTTTTGCCATTTTAAATATGACGTAATTTCCTCAAATTACAAGTTTTAACGCATAATAATGATTTTTTTTAATTTTAAGATTTCGTTTCTCTTTTTAAATTCAAGTGTAAATATGGTTCGGCACAGATGTCATTGGCGCAATTTTTTTCTGACGCCAATTTCATATACGCAACGGTTACTTAACTGGTGCTAAAGTGTCGTTATTTTGCTTGATATGGTAACCTGGATGTTGTTGCTTATGCTACTGATGTTTTCGCCAAATTGGCGTCGGAAAAAAATTGCGTCAAATTGGTATATGACACCTGTGCCTATGGTTCTTATGACGTAATTTTCCTGCTTTTAACATGTAATCATTTAATTCTAATTTTAAAGTTTTTTTTCTGTTTGTAGTAGTCACGTGTAAATAAATTTTTAATTTGAAGTAAACATTATTGTTTGCGCTTTATACAACTTGCGGTTTATACAACTGGCAACAGTTTAAATTAATAACGCTTTCTAAAATTTGTAAAAAATATCTCTCGAAATGCTGAAAACTGAATTTAAAATTGAAATAAAACCTCAAAAAATGAGTCAAATAAGAAAAATAAATACAATCTGCACACCGGGAACTTATAACGTATAAAATGATCTAAAAATGATTAAATTCTCATGTATAGTTTTTGCTCCAATAAAACTTTTTTAAGAGAACGATTTTGTCCAACTTTAGCATTAAATATCTCTTAAAATAATTCTTCGATTTGAAAACTGTGTGCATCAGCTTGTTTATCAAACATTTCTCTATAATACCACCGATTTTCATATTTTTGTATGCAACAGTTTTTTTAATATTAACGATGAAAGGCCATGCTTAAGCATTCAAATTGGATGTGGATCTACCCGGAATATCTACGCAGATGTTCATTGGTCCATTTCCAAATCGAAACTTTTTTTTATATATAGAAGGATTTATATAAGTATAGGGACTAATTACTAAAACTAGTAATTAGCGTTTCATATTAATCAACAGAATGAGAGAAAGATCAGTGATTGATTCAAACACTATCTCCGGGAGAGATTTTTGCAGCTTCAGGGAGGGAGTGTTACATTATGCGTTCGATCCGTGGAACAATTTGCAAGGCTATTATTCTCAAATGTCAAATCCCCTTCTCAACAAACGCGAAACTTTCTGGCACACTTTTAAACGTAAAGGTATAAAATTGGCAGGGGTAACTATTGAAGCGATTTAGAATCGAAAGAGGTTTTCCAATTTTTGTCATGTGATTACCAGTTTTTCTCCTGTTCCGGTGGGTCCCGTTAGGAAATTCAGTTCAAAAGCCAACTTTAACAGTATTTTCTGAAAGATCTTTTGCATTTAGCAAAAAATGAAAAATATTTTTTGATTACATAATTTCTGAATAACAAATGTCAATTTCATGCGTTTCCGAAAAAAAAAAAAAAAAAAAATGAATTAGAAAATGTGTCAGAAAGTACACATAAAGTCGGATTTGAGAACAGCCTTAATTTGCATAAAATCGGAAATCTCGCGGGTCAAGGAATATCTCCAGATTTTATCACAGAAGGAGATTACATTTAAGGCTGTTCTCAAATCCAAGAGGGCAACTTTATCATGACATAAGTTTTAATTTATTTTTGTTTGGAAATGCATGAAACTAGCAGGTGTTGTTGTTCAGAAACTATGTCATCGAGCTGTTTTTTCCGGTTTTTTTTGCAAACGCAATAGATCGTTCGGAAAATAGTGTCAAAGTGGACGTTTTGAACCGAATTTCCGCGCGAAAAGAGAAAATCCACTCAAGAAAGGGTGAAAAACATGTTTGTCAAGCGATCAAAATCGCTTATAACTCAATAGGTAATTAATTAATCCAAAAATGGAAAACACATTTCGATTCCAAATCGCTTCTATGATCAGACTTTCGGGTAATTCGCAATATACTCTCCTTCGCCAATCTCCTTCGATAACTGCGCCAATGTGGCAATCGGGCTGCTCCTCGGACGTCACAAAATATGGCAACCCTAAGATTTCTCCGGAGAGAGTTGATGGTTAAACTCCTTGTTTTCTAAGCTGCTTTCTAATTGGACCGAATTGGAAGCTTATTTTTTTTTGTAAAAGGCTTTCTTATTGGACAAAGAGGAGAATCAGGGGGGCGGTAGCCCCGCCCCCCTGATTAAAAAAAAAGGGCTCCTCTGATAAAAAAAACAAAACATTGTTTTGCTCCCATTACTGTTAATAAACGCTCTTTTTTAATAATTTGGGTAAGTGAAAGTTTTGTTTTTAGGTATATTTTATAAAATGTATTTTTAAAAATATGAAATGTATTTTTTTTTAAATGTATTTCGAAAAAATTTGAAATTTTATGTATTATTTTTACTCAAAAATACAGGTTAAAATAAGAGAAAAATGACTGATCGAATATCTATTTTCACATTTTAAGCATTTGTCTAGATAGGTACTTGTTTCAAAACATACGAGATACGAGAAGAGAAAACAAATAATAATTTTGCGTACTCTCTCCCGGATGTTGCAGCGCTCCGGGAGTTAGTACGCGAAAATGCGCCAATTTGGCGATTTTTGAAAATTGCGCCAAGAAGGAGAGTAAACTGCGATCGCACCAGACTTTCCAACTTTATACCTTTCCGTTGACATAGGCGTAACCAGCCTTTTGAACGGGGGGGTGCCCAGACTTTTTAACCTGAACATGTTGGATACAAACAATATCTTATATAGTAAAACCTGCTAAAACGAATCCCATAAAACCGATCTAATTTCCGTTTTAGACAGTTTTTCATCTTAGAAGGTATAATTGTGTGGTATTTCTTTTAAAAAAGGGCTCAAACGCGATTTTTGTTTGCGTGAGGAGGGTTGAGAAGGGGTTCAAAACATTAAAACTAAATCTAATGGTAAAAAAAAAAGATATGTAAATGTCCTTGCTGCAGTGATATAAGACAGTGACTAAGTGTGGTCACAACTGTAAAACCTTTTGGCACCCTAACTTCTAATAAAGATTAAAAAAGGTCTTTAATCATGCTGGAAACTTCTATAGGCACAGGGGAACACTGCATGAGATCTAAAATTATCGCAGTCAAAGTCTTGTAGATGAAATTTTGCCGGAAGATAAATCTCAGATAATACATGCGGTACATCAGTACATGCGCACGAAATTTTTTCAGAATGTGACTCCGTGATTTCTTAGGGATCACCGGAGGGACCCAAGAAATTTTGGAGGAAAGTCTATATAAATAATTATTATAATATTATAAATAATTATAATATTCATTAATAGCGTAATTTCCTGCCTATTATCCGCGGCTCAAACTATCATGTTTCGACCCAGAAATTTTATTTCATTATTTAAGTTAAATATTTATCGCGATTTAATGAGTTACGTTTTATGAAACAAAATTTCTGGGTCTGAACCTAATTGTTCGATCCGCAGATTATAGGCCGGAAATTACGGTAATTTAGGTTTTTTACCCCAGAGTGTGTCGAATATATTAGGTAAAGCAGGTCATGATAATATACACTATATTTTATCAAGACGATAAAATTATACTATCATGATACGACTGTAATAATAAAGATAGGTGCTTGTATGTCTCTCTGTGTGTGTACGCGCGTGCGCTCTGAGCTCTGAAAAAACAATGCAGCCTGCACCGGTAAGATTTGACAGGACCTGTATACCTGAACTCATGCATATGGAAGAGAATTTCTGGAATTTTTCAATTAATTTTTTATGCGAATTTTTTTTGCATTTTGCGGCAATTTTTTCAAATAAGTAAAAAAGAATCCCATTTCAATATTTTACTCAGTAAACTTTGTCTTCTTTTCAATAAAGTGTTTCCGAGATTCTTACAGCGATTTTTCAATTTTTAACAATTTTTTAATGTTATCTTTAGAGGGGTTTTTTTTTCGCATTTCGCGGTGATTTTTTTTTTTTTTTTTTTTTTTTTGACATTTCTAAAACGAATCTTGTTTAAATCTTTTACCCAATTAGTTAATTTCATTCCCTGTGGTTTTATAATCTTTTCCGAATTTTTAATGCACATTCTAGCGGGGGTTTTCGTGCTTTGAAACGATTTTTTGAAACAGAAAAACTCTCTGGTAATTTTTGCAATTGCCGTGATTAAATTCGAATTGGAATAATGCCAAATCAGCTCTTATAAGAAAGCTGAAAATTTAATTTTGCTCGAAATAAAAAACGCAATAATTAACGCAAGATTAGCTTGTTTCGAGACAGAAGAGGTCGTAGCTTGCTCGGGAGTACGTTGCCGAAGGCAGTCCCCCCCCCCCCCCCCCCCAATCCTAGATTTGTTTAATTCTAAGTTCGTTTAAAAAAACTAACCACTTCTCTAGTAATGAAGTTTTCTTTCAGGGACAGGGTTTGAAATAACGCACGGGATCGCGCGATTTGTGCACAGAAAAGGAAAGTTTCTCATAATAAACAATGTTGGGCAGTATTTCCTCCTTCAAATTCTTTCATGGACCTGTGATTCTTCAGTAAGTATTTTTAAAAAAATTGGGTCCGCGATTTTTATTTCTTTTATGGAATTTCTCAAAATCAATTCGTGAATCAGTTCCGAAAAAAATTGAGAATTTCTTCAAACGATCGTGGGAAAATATCGGAAATTTCAATAAAAGAGTGCAGAAAGTAATTGCAAATTTCGTTTAAAGATTGCTCAAAAAAATTACGAGTTTCGATAAAGGATTGACGAAATTTTTTTTCAAATTTCGTCAAAATGTTGCGGAAAAGAGTAGAGAATTTTGTTAACTGGTACGGAAAGATATCGAGAATTTTTCCGAATGGTCGCGCAATACTATCCCGAATTTCGACAAATGATCTCCCTGTAAAAATATAAGTTTCGTCAATCGGTCGCAACAGAAAATAAATTTCGTCAAAGTATCGCGGTAAAAACGAGAATTTTGTGAACGGATCGCAGAAAGAAAGCGCGAATTTCGTTAAAAGATTACGGAAAGAAAAAGCGAATTTCATCAAAAGATCGTGGAAAGAAAACACGAATTTCATCGAAGGATCGCGTGCTAAAGAAATGCCAATTCCGTCAAAATATTGCGGTAAAAAATGCGAATTTCGTCAAAGGATAGCGGTAAAAAACACGAATTTTGTCAAAGGTAAGTGGCGAAAAGTGCGGATTTTGACAAAAAATCGCGTAGAAAGACGTGAATTTCGTCACACGATTTTGGAAGAAAATTGTAAATATCATGAAATGATCACAGAATAAAATCGCGAATTTGTCAAAATTTACTGCACTGGGTTAAAAGGTTGAAACGGGGCTCCTTTTCCTACTTTCAAAAGAACGCCGCGAAACGAGAAAAAACTCTAAAAATCGTATACAAATTTTCAGAGGAAAAACTGCAACCATATTCCTTTCAAGAATGTCAAAAAATGGCCACGAAACACTAAATTCAACCAACCAACCAACCTGCAGATTAATTTGAATTTTCTGTGCTATTATTTTTCATTTACAAAGGAGGCAGCGTATGTATCCTCCCCCCCCCCCCCCCCCCTTTACCTCGGCTAATCGAAATTTGGAATTATCGTTTCACATTTGCATCCCCTTTCATATTTTTTTAACTTTAAACTACCAAAGCAAAGAGACAAATAATTTCTATCTTCGTCAAGAACTTGCGTTAATTTCTCATGAAATTGCAGAAACATGCAATAGAAAGAACGGCGTTAAAAACATCTCCCACAATCAAAGTGGGGTTATAAAGGCATCTTTTTGAATTACTATGACTAATACAGATTCTTGCAAATATTCTAGTTTTAAAAAAGATATTTCTTTTTTTATCACATTTCAAAACTTAGCCGTTTAGTTTTCTGAACTAAACTAATTGAACTCTGCTTTCACTTCTTCTTTTTTCTTTTGTAGATTTCGATTTTTTAAAATAATTGTGCTCGAGTCTGTGGAAACGGGCGGGTGCCCGGGCACCCAGGGCACCCCCCCTGGTTACGCCTATGGTTGACCACCTCATCTAAAAAATGTGTCAAAACGTTTTGCGCTTGTTGAGCAGAGCAGCTGAGTATAAAAATCTTCAAGAATCTGAGAAGTGAGGACGGCTGGTGGCGCCATCTATGTTGTGTCATTAATATTATAAATGGCAATATTAGCAAATACCCAATGTTAAATGGCTTTGCAAATACCAGTAACAGTTTAATTTTGTTTTGCTATTTTTAGGCTGGTTTCCAATTTTAGAGAAATTCATACATGCTTGAAAACTGATTTTACATTTTGGAGATTGCATAAGTATTAAAAGTATAATATTTCATAATTTTAAATATTTATGATAAAATTCATAAAATTTAAAATAAATGTAATACCGAAATATATAAGCTCAGAATTTTATTTTTATTTAGTGAGCCTTGCTATTTTATCAAGTAACAAACATGTTCATGTGAAGTGGGTTGACATGGAGAAACATCAGAAACACAGATGGTCTTCTTAAATATAAGGATTTAACATCAAATTATATTTTTGAATCTCCTTATTCTTCATATTATTGCTTAATGAGAGAGGCAATATAAAATTTAAGGGAAAAAGGAAAAGGGATGTGTTAAGATATTATTCTAAAAAATACGATAGAAAATATTATAATTCTTTTCATAAGTAAAATGAAGCCATATTTTGAATATGTCCTTGTTAAAGAAGAAAAACAGTTGCATTTTTAAAAACAGCATGTTCTTTTTTTCTTCATTAATAAATCCAGTCATTAACCTCATCGAGACAAGACTTTTCTTTACTACTGGTACCAAAAACAAATCCTGTATGCACCTCTTTAAAGTGCATATATTCAATCATTGTCCCGAAGGGGTTAAAAATTGGGATATGTTTTTTGTATATATTATTGTTTTTATCATAGTAACTCTATAATTAAGGTTGATATTTAGTACCGTTCGTATGTCGCATGCTTTCTTAAAATGTGTCATTTGTTTTAAGTGAAAAAAAAAAAGATATGGGTAAAATCTTTTTCACATCGCTAGTTTCAAAAGCTGGCAGGTATGAGGCATTCTCACAATTTTGACTTTTAAGTCCCTGAATAACAATTTTTATTTTAGTACACATTCTTTGTTTTTTTTTTTTTTCTTACGTTGGAAAACATTCCATTGCATGACTGTATAACAATATTAACGAGATAAATAAATTTTGGAGGATGTTGGGGGTCCAAATATAACACGAAATTCCTTACCATCCCGTGTCCCTCATGCTGATTTTTAAGTTTGGAGCTGTCTGTATAAAATTGTTGCAATAAAAGTAATTCGATGTAATTTTTTTCCGAAACTGGGACTATTGTTTTATACTTGTATAAATAGGTAGCAAAAAATTAACCTGCACACATTTTTACGGTTGTTATTTTTTGAACTCTGTCCAGGGGCGCGCCGAGCCAGTGTGCAAAGTGTGCACCGCACACAGGCGCCAGAATAGTAAAGGCGCCAAATATTTTAGTCGAAGCTGAAAATTTTCAAAAACTTTTATCCAATTTAAATTTATTAAAGCGGTATTTAAATCGAAAGTGCATCATTTCTGAGTTCATTTTTACTTATGAAATATATGAAATTTGCAGATGCTCGTCTGCAGCGTAGCTTTAGGGGTGGGGGGAGGGGAGGGTCTCAACCCGAAAGGCTCAACGGTGTCGAAAGGTAACGGTCGAAAGGCGCCTCGTTGTTGAAAGGTCACGGTCGTAAGGCGCCACGGAAGGTCAAGCGCCTAAAATAAATTTTAAAAAGCTAGAAACATAAAAAAATTGGAAGGGCGGCCGCGAATGTCTCTTTTGACATCCCTGCTCTAGATCAGACCTCTCCGGCTTTTCAGAAAGAAGGGACGCACTACAGCTGGTGGCAACCATGGAAGGTTCCATTATTCAAATAATTGAAAATCTATAACGCTACTATCTTACTGTAAGTATTGGTAGTGATACACATACTGACGATATAAAAACGAGTAGATATTATATTGCAGAATAGTAAAGCAACATAAGCCTCCAGGTTATGCATGGTACCCATGTAAAAGTAAATTGCCAAAAAAAGCACAAATCAATCATAGCAATCGGCTACATTATAAAAAAACAATCAATGAATAAAACAGGATGTAGCTCAGAATGGAATGAATGTAAAAAAAGAAATGAAAAACACCATTTGATTCCAAAAATATTTAATAGTCACGCCTATCATTGTATGCAACGCATAAAAATGAGCCCATGAACATGTAAGAAAGTTTCATGTCATTTACAGTCGGGAAACATGTTTTTGAGAACAACCTCAAAATAAATTATGTTTTATTGAAATTTTAATAGTATATTTTATATATTTGCTTCGAACAAAGAATAATCGGTAAAAAGCGAGTTTAACTGGGGACAAGAGAGTTCATTCAATAAATATATTAATTACTAACCACAATCTTACAAAATATAGTCGTTAAACGAATAATAAGGCTTTGCAAAAACTTGGAATTATTTTATTAAATATTTTTTAATAATTGAATGCAATTAAAATGAAAAACGCTGACTATTTATCATTGTGATCCGTCTTACCTAAAACAAAGACCTTGTACAAAGTTTAATCTTGCCATTGTGGAAAGTACGCTTTGAAAGGAGGTCGTAAAGTTGAATGGGCACTTTGGTCCAGGGGCGCCATTTGAGGGGGCTGAGGGGGCACGCCCCCCCCCCCGCCCCCCAAGAAATTTGATATTCCAGAAAATTTATCTGTCATTAGGGATGCACCGGATAGTGATTTTGGCCGAATACCGAATATTCGGCCTACAGGTAGGTAACCGAATACCGAATATTTGGGTAGCCGAATACTGACTGTTAGGCCGAATTTAAAGTTTAAAAATTAAATTTTAAAACAATTTTTCATAATATTTAACACAGATACTTCCATTTTGATCAACAAGACCTTTTTACAAGTAAACTTTACACACACAATTTGTGGCACTTCTCATGATATCATATGTCACAGAAATCAAAGTAACGCTTTTGAAAATATAGTTTATGATATTTTCATTATCGTTAAAGTAACAAATGAAAATCTAAGTTTGACATGAAGTGAGATGAGATACACTGTATTTTTTATTTTGACTGATTAAGCGGATTGCGATACTCGTATCTTGGGCAATAATGGTCTGTCTTGGCGTCTATTATCACATCTGAAAGTTTTTCCATTTTCTTTAGAAACGCTCTTTTAGCAAAAAAGCAAAACACAGATTATTTAGAAGACATTGTTCAGAAACTTCCATTTGTGCATCATTTATTTCTATGAAGGTCATCATTAATGGTTATTTTCTTTTTTTAAGTGACACTTATCAAACCGCAAACAAATAATGTAACGGCATTCTGTTTTATTTAAATATGATTCTGTTTTCAATTATTCTGAATATCTTTATAAATTGACAGTTAAAAGGTTTAAAGGTTTTTAAAAATATTTTTCAAAAGGTATTTTTAAGTATTCGGTTTGGCCGAATAGTTCGATATTCAGCCAAACCGAATATGCGGCAGGCCGAATAGTTCGATATTTGGCCAAGCCGAATGTTCGGCAGAACGTATTATTCAAGTAGTTTGATATTCGGCTTAACCGATATTCGGTAGCATGGTCAAATACCAAATAGATACCGAATATTCTATGCATTCCTATATGTCATCACAGTCAGACTATTTTCTTTTTCATAAATTGCTCAAAAGCTAAAGTAACTTGTCAGATTTTATTACAATAAAAACACATGCAATAAATAAACGCTTTATGCATGTAAACTAAAAATTATCAAAAATATTTTCTACAGACTTTGCTATTCCAATATCCTCAAGGTGAACCATTTCTTATTAATGCGTATTTTGGCTAATTTTAAAAAGGTATGTGAGAAAATATTCTATTTATTGTTTTCCAGCCGTGTGCAAAATAGATCAAATGAAAACTCGTGCCTCTCAGGGCTAGAACTTTTGCTGTGAATTTCCCCTTTAGCCAGAAATTTACAGAGGATTTTTTTTCTTTTTAAAAAAAAGATAGTTAATTCAAGTTCTTAATTATTTGAATTTTTTATTTTGCATAATTAGTGTCACATTATATTTACTGCAGTCATTACAACGCTATCAAATCATTTGCTTTATTAAATCATATTATATACAGTATGTTCTTAATAATCTCCTCTGCCGAAATGAAAAAAAGAAACGTCAATCTGCCTCGATATGTGCCGCTGATCGGATCGTGTCGCTTTTGAGAAAAATCGGATTGGGCAACACAATGCAGACTCTACCTGAGACCAAATGTTTTGCAAATTTCTGAATTGTGTGGGATTTAGATCGTAGTCTGAAAAGATTCGTCTTTTATTAACCTCTTAAGGGTGTATTCCGATCCAAATTGCTTATTTTCTGATTCATTTTAAAATTCATTTTTGCTCTCAAACGCATCAAACTGGGAAATTCTCTTATTTAGAAACTATATAATGTGCCGTGCTTCTTAATTTTTTGATAAATGCAGAAAATACCGTAAAAAACGCTGTCAAAGTTTTGACAGATTTACAAATTCATTTTTTAAGGGTGTATTCGAAAAAATATTTTTTCACCCTCAACATCTCGAAATTTTCTGAGACATTTTCAGACTCATTTTTAAAAGTAAAAACATGAAACTTGCTGGGGTGATTTCTGAAGACATGTTTAAGGGTGTATTCCGATCCAAACTACTAATTTTCCGATTCATTTTAAAATTCATTTTTGCTCTCAAACGCATCAAACTGGGAAATTCTCTTATTTAGAAACTATAATGTGCCGTGCTTCTTAATTTTTTGATAAATGCAGAAAATACCGTAAAAAACGATGTCAAAGTTGGCGTTTTGAACCGAATTTTCCGAAGCGGGCGATCTGAGAATGAAAAAAATGGTCATACTGAGAAAATAATTGTTTAAAAATCAAATTCTAATTAATTGAGCTGAAAATGAAATCACACGGCATGTTAAACATGTCTTCAGAAATCACCCCAGCAAGTTTCATGTTTTTACTTTTAAAAATGAGTCTGAAAATGTCTCAGAAAATTTCGAGCTGTTGAGGGTGAAAAAATATTTTTTCGAATACACCCTTAACCGCCCCATATGTATATGTGCGTCTTTAGAAAATGCATGCATCTTTTAAAAGGATGGCGAATTCCAATCATAGCGAGGCAATTTCACCACCTGAGCCATTATATATATATAACAGTATAACATGTGCATTTTCTTACTGTTATTTCAGAAAACTAATACAGTCGAACCTCGTTAACATGAACCTCAAGGGGATTCAAAATTTTGTTCATGTTAACAGTAATTCATGTTATCAGTATCAAATCTTTGTATTCGTTTTTATAGGGGCCTGTGAAAACAATTCATGTTAAAAGTAATTCACGTTAAGCGTGTTCATGTTAACGAGGTTTGACTGTATACACCTTCTATAATTTCAGAAATATGCGATTTAAGTAAGGCACTGGAGATCGCGCTAGATTTTGTCGGCAGTTAAGGGGTTAAGGAAATTTTTTACTGACAGGAAATCACACGTGAAAATTTCATATCCCTATGGATCACAAAATTTGTAAACTTCTTGACGCATTGATCATGTTTGTATGCTGATTATCTCGTGACCGATTGAATTTCGCGATTTTTTTTCCCCGACCGTTTGACGAAATTCGCAATTTTTTTCCGTGATCGTTTCACGGAATTCAGAATTTTTTTCCGTGACCATTTGTCAAAATTCACGATATTTTTTGTGACCGATTTACGAAATTCGCTATTTCTATCCGTGATATTTTGACGAAATTCGTAATTCTTTTCTATGATCATTTGTTGAAATTCATTTTTTCCCCCACAGCCGGCTGACAAAATTTGCGATTGCTTTATGCGATCGTTTGACGAAATTCTTGAATTTTTTACGCGATTTTTTGACTAAATTCGTGATTAAATACTCGTTTTCTTTGATGAAATACTCGTTTTTTCCCTTGATAGGTATTCGAAATTCACAATTGGTTTTGCGCAACTGATGAGCAAATTTGATTTTTTTTTTCTGTGACCGAATGTTGAAATCTGCGATTTTTTTCCCCCCGCAACCGATTAACAATAATCGCTGTTTGTTTCTACGATCTTTGCAATACTTTTCCACGGTCCTTTTAGGAAATTATATTTTTTTCCGCGACTAATTTGCCAAACTGACTATTTTTTCAAAGTTCAATTGGCAAAATTTGCAACTTTTTCCCGATTGGCGAAATGATTTCGCTTAATTCCGCAAAAAAAAAAAAAAAGAAAAAGAAAAAAATGCTGCAGTCTTTCACGAAAATTGAAAAAATATTCCTGGAAGACTCCCATGGTTTTGAAAGACGTTAAGTGGGCAAAATCCCACTTGTTCACCCCGCCCCCCCCTTCCAAGGACCTCTTAAAATGGCTCCCCACCCCTGCAGCAAAACATGCAAAGAAGAAGTCGAAAGGTCAGGAAAAAAGCTCCATCTTAGACAGGTTTCCGTCTTAGCAAGTATAATTATATATATATATTTTTTTTTCATGGAAACGTGATATTTTTTCCGTTTCCGAAAGAATTCTTTTTTTGACAGGTTTCATTTTCACAAGTTTTGCAGTAAATGTAATGTGCCTATGCTGTTCAGAGGTTTACTATAGAAAAGATGTTTTAAAAGCCTTAGATATACTTGTAAAAATGAAAACTGTCTATAACAGAATACTGCCTTAAACGGAAAACCTGAGTCAGTATCTTGAAATTATACCTGCTAAGATGAAAACCTGCTTAAAACGGAATTTTGAATCGGTTTTCGTGCGGAGAGAAGAAGATCCCCCCCCCCCCCCCAAGAAAGCTCTGAAATGGCGCCCTTGCTTTGGTCTGGGCCACGTTTTTTTAGATAGGTTTTTATTAATATCTCGCCTAATTATCGACGATTCTTTTGGAAAATCACTATCGACAGTTCTCGGATGATTTTGCGTCGATAGGTACATCGAACTCCTCTCAACTCCCCCGCTGAGCGCCCGCCAGATAAAGTTTATGTGTAACAGAAAACTGCGATTTTCAGAAAAACTATATGACCTAGAATAATTGCTATAGTTTTCCTGCAAGATTTAAATAAATTCCAACTACTACTAATTTTTCCGTAATTTTATTTTCAGTAGATTCGAAAATAGGAAGGGGGGGCATAATTTTTCTATACATTTTCGACGAATTTCTGAAAATATAATAGTATCTAAGAGTAAAACGAATATATTTTTGAGTTCTGTGTTAAAAGCTTTTTCGAACGATACCCATCCCCCCTTTTATGATTTTTAAATGAACCTTAAATTTGTGTGATTTTATATCTTTAACTCGATTTTTTCTGAAATGCGTACCCGCTCACTGTGTGAAAATGGAGGAGAAGCTGCTAATTGTTCAGATTTGCTGTGTAAATTATTTTCATGATTTTTGGAAAATTGTATGTGGTAATAATGAACAAATTAAAACTTTAAAATGACCTCTATTTACTGATGAAAAAATGAGTAAGACGAGAGGAGTGAGTGCTTAGTAAAGTACAGGCCAAAAGCTTTATAACGATATGTCACATGAAAAAATTAATTTTATTCCCCCCCCCCCTCCCCACGGGGGAATGCTCTCTAATAATCTGGGGTCAAACATAGACCTCACCAATCTAAGGCCCGTGAAGAATTTTACCTTCGGTCAAGCTTTCAAATAAGCTGCCCAAATCTTGCTGCAGCTTAATTAGGAGCTCAGTTAGAAAATTGACCCCCATGGGGGGGGGGGGGGGGGTATTTGAGTGAGAGGGGTAGAAAGGTTCATAATATGAAAGAATGGTTCAAGGGTTTTCCGATGATATATCACATGAGAGTTTAGCAGGCGTTCTGTGTACGCACTGCAGAATCTTGCAAAAATACAAATCTCGAATCTTTTGGTTCCACATTCCTACACCAGGAGGAACTCTATTCTTAACAAAACTGTTTCTGAACGAAATTCTGTTAAATAATTACACATAGTCAGTATATATTAGCCATTAGCCATATATTAGTACATATTAGTCAGGGGGGTGGCGGAATTAAGCAAGAAATTAAGTTATTTGCTGAAATTACTATTCCAAAATAGTGGTAAATACACTTTTGAAATTTTTATATATTTGAAGTAATATTTATCCCAGAGCTCCGTCAAAAATCTTCATCTAAAACGGTAGAAAATGTTACGGTTTTAAATTTTTGTTCTCCCCCCCCCCCCCCAAAAAAAAAAAAATTTGATGCCCCCTACTTTTTTAAATCTTTATTTTGTGTTATAAACTATCTGAAAGTTCCAAATCGATCTGTTCGTCAGTTCTTTTTAATTTTAACAAATTCGCGTTTCAACAAAGCATTTCTTTTCCTTTTTAAAAATCGAATTTTTTATAAAACAAAAACTTGCGGATCGATTTTTATAAAATTTAGATATTATTAAACAGTGTTTAAAGATAGGGCTAGATGCATAACTTTAAAATATCTAAATGGTGTATTTTAAAAAATTTGATGGCGCTCCAGAGAATCATACTATAAAAATTAATTGTGGTTTCGAAAGACTGGCTTTTAAATTTAGAGTTTGAAAAGAATCATCCAATTAATGAAATAATAATTAATGTTTAAGTTTGTATTTGAGCGACTGTCAAGAAATTTACATATCTGAAATCAGCGAAAAATTCTTCATCTGGATAAATAAAAATTAAATCTGTAAATTTATATTTTGAAAATTTTATATTTGTCCGAAAATGTCCACTATTGAAAGACGTCGGTTGTCTGCAATGAATACACCTGGAGTCCATGGGAGAGATTTCGAACCTTTCTTTTGAAGGAAATAAAAAAATTTATAAATCGAATTTTCGTGGATTTTTTGACTTACTGAAATTGTACCGGAATAATTTTTAGAATTTCTTAAAGGGGGGATTTTTTTTTTGTGTCTGGCTGTGCAATTTTCGAGTTGTCCAGACTCAGTAGAATTTAAGGTATAGTACTTTTTAAAAAGGCCCAGTACATTTATCGCCCTAGCAGCTCTGTAATTCTATTAACCCTTCCCCGTCTCTTCGAGTTTTTGAAGAAGTTGTCTACGGTTTGAAAAAAATCTATGTTCTTGTTGAATTATGAATACTTTTCATTCTTTTAATTTGGGCTTTTTAATTAATTTCTCAACTAATTATTAGAGATTTAAAATTCTGAAACTTAGGTGCACGGTGCATTAGGAGAGGATTTCGACTATCCTCACAAAAAGATTGTGCCGTAGATTCTGCTAGCCATCGCACACAGACAGACACACACACAGACAGAGCGAAACTTTGTTTTATTAGTATAGATATTTTTAATTTAGAACTTAGATTCATTGCACGAAAATTGGGAATTCGAAAAATAAAAAAAATCTCACAGAGAAGGAAGGGTTAACAGTGTGACAAGGTAAAGTTTAGCTTAGCTTCTTAACAATGTAAACTCGAAATGAATGTGCATTTTTCATAACAATTGTTATATAGCCAGCATAGCGGTTCTATATTTGCTAATATAAAATCAAATGTTCCGGGATTGGAACATTTTCGAATGCACCCCTAATTATGATGTACGTGTGGTAATTGTTTAAGGCGCATCTTAATTGATGTTACATTATTTTAAAAGAGATAAAAGTACCATGAACGCGCTCCGGTGTATTACAAACATCATAATTTGAGAAAATATTTTTCTACTTTTATGTGTATTTACCATATTACGATCACCCCTTTCTTTGTGTCATAGTCCTACCATTGATTAATTCAACACAGCTATATTTCCAAATTAAAGTTTATTTGAACTGTTTTAAGTATAAATATAAATAAAGATCACATCTTAAAAAATCCGGGAGTGATGGAGGTAAAAGAAGCTGATTTACTTAGGAGGTATGCCATTGTGGGAGCAAACAGCTGAAGCACCCATCTTTTAGGGATATCTGTTATTTGCATAACTGACAACATTCCTTATTTTTAATTCAAACAACAATATTTTTAACCAGAAATTTAATTTAATAAATGAAATAAAAAAGAACCCTGTAGAAACTTGACACATTTCATTAAATAAATATTCTGGTTCCGAATCCGTTTATTTGATTTGGAGAAACCCCCCGGAAGGTTGGCTTGGCAGCTATGCATTTATACTTCTTGAAAAAAAAAAAATGAAGTTTTTTTTTCGGGGGTGGGAGAGTTAGGAATATGGAATATGGGGCGCCAATTGAAGTTCTGCACACAGGCGCCGGGTACTGCTGGCGCGCCCCTGACTCTGTCCCTGGATTTTAGATTCCTTACCATTCCTCTTGCTAGAATTATACAGAAAATCATTCCAGATGCAGCCATAGAATTTTTTTCAACTTTTTTCTCATGCAGAAGCGTGCTAGAGAAAGAATAGATAAAATTCTTTGATAGGAAATTTACTGCAGAATTGAAATCAGCATTTAAATATCAATTTCAAGCATCATGGCTTTATGGGTAGTCTCACCGTCCCCAAGGTTTATTCCTGCACTTTTCGAGATAAATTAATTATTGTTTTTTATTATTTAATTCAACGAAAATAACTGTTGCTAAAAATCAATGAACATAGTGGCTATCACTTATTCTTAACATGATTTGCCTAAAAATAGGTGGTAATTTACCTTACCGTCTCTACCTTAACATCCCTTTAAGACAATGTTATACCAAAATTTTGTATTCAAAATACTACATTGTTATTTCTTATTTGAATGTTCTGTGGGTACTATGCAAATCCATTATAAGTAAAAATTTAGAAGAAAATAAAAAAAGTTAGAGAGGTAAAATATCAAGGGGACGGTAAGGAAAATTAAACACGCAAGTTTAACTTAAACCCCAGTTAAATAAAAAAAATCGTCGCTGCTGACCCCCTTTTTTCTTTATTTGAATCATTAAGGCATTCGTCAATAAGTTTTAAGTTTTATTTTATTAAGTTTAATTTCGCCAGATTTTTATTCCTGAAAGTTAAAATTTTGTGAGAATGCCTCGTATGCGTAGACAGAAGGGAACTGTTGCATTTTATGCATAGGATATCCCCAAAAATAGACTGAAATTTTTTTTAATTTCATAATCAGTAAACAGTGATTTCTATTGAAGTTCTTCTAGCAGAAGAATAAAATTTGAAGTCAGAAATATCTTTACTACGCTTCCTTATTTTAGTTACAAATATTACCAAGAAATGGCATTGCGCTATCTCTAACTGTAACAGTGCTAAAAAAAGAAAAAAATTTGTAATTTCAAAACGCATTTTTCGGGGGGATGGGAGGGGGTATTGTTGAATAGCATGAGTCCATGGGTGGTAAAGATTGAGTGGGCTTTAATCCATCTTTATACAATCGCTAAACGTTATGACAGTTTGACACAGCGCAACGCCATCTATTGGTGACACTTGGAACTAAATTAAGGAAACGTAGTAACTACATTCCCGTCTTCACACATCAATCACCTGCAAGAATAACTTCAATAACCGTGTACTTGTTGAATTTTATAAACTTTCTTTCCATTTTAGTACTTATTTTAATTGCATAACCTTAACCCCTTGAGGGGCGGTGGGATGTATATGGGGCATTCTCACAATCTTTTGACTTTTGGGGGAAAAAAATCTGGCAAAATTAAACTTGCTAAAATAACATTTTAATGTGATAGACGAATGCCTTACTGATTCAAACTAAAGAAAAAATGGTCAACAGCGAAATTTCTTTTATTTAACTGAGGTTTAAGTTAAACTTGCGAGTTTAATTTTTCTTACCGTTTTACCCCTCTAACTTTTTATTTTCTTCTAAATTTTTACTTATAATGAATTTCCATAGTACCCACAGGGCATTCAAATAAGAAATAATAACAATGCAGTACTTTTAATAGAGAATTTTTGTATAACATTGTCTTAAAGGCGTGTTAAAGAAGGGACGGTAAGGTAAAAAAAGGGAATGGTATTGGAAAAAAGGGACGGTAAGGAAAATTACCACCTATTTTTAGGAAAACCATGTTAAGACTAAGTTATAGTCACAATGTTCATTGATTTTTAGAAACAGTTGTTAACATTGAATTAAATTAAATTTTTTTAAAAAATTTACCTCGAAAAGTGCAGGAATAAACCTTGGCGACGGTGAGACTACCCATAAAGCCACGATGCTTGAAATTGATATTTAAATGCTGATTTAAATTCTACAGTAAATTTCCTGCCAAAGAATTTTAAACATTATTTCTCTAGCATACTTCTGCATGAGAAAAAACTTGAAAAAAAAATTCTGTGACTGCATCTGAAATAATTTTCTGTATAATTTTAGAAGAGGGGTGGTAAGGAATCTAAAACCCAGGGACAGAGTTTAAAAAATAATAAGAACCCTAAAAATGTGTGCGGGTTAATTCTTAGCTACATCTACCCTATATATATAAAATCCTAATGAAACGAATGTATGTAACGATTCTATGAAACGACTGATTAAACAACTGATTACGTTTCACGGCGATTTCTCCTAAAATGTGGAATACTTTGCGATGAAATTAACACCAAAAATCCGTATTGATCCACAGATTTCAAAACTGGTATTAGAATTTTAAAATTTGAATTAGTTTTCGAAATATTAATTTTTTTATAATTTTAAATACTTTTTTCTAATGATGGCAACTCAAATTTTAATCATAACAGATATTTTTTTTCATATTTTAGAAAGGGTTATTTTAAATTAATTTGGCGACGAGTTTGGCCTCCCTTAAATGTATGCTAAGATATGCATCATGGTACTTTTTATTCATAATTAAATTTGTATTTCATTGTCATTTTATTTAATACAAAACTTTCATTTAAAATTGAAACCTTTAAAATAAATGGCTATTACTTTATTCTTTTTTTAAACGAAAAGAAAAGAAAAATATTAGGCACAGATGTCATATACGCAACGGGGCATCTAATTGGCGCCAAAATGGCGTTATTTTGCCTGACATGGTAACCCGGCTATTGTTGCTTATTTATTAATAAATGTTTATTTGAATTTATTTCCTTTTTATTTACAAAAAATGTTATAAATTGTTTTGTTCTATAGTTATTAATTTTTTTTTATTTATTCATTGTTATTACATTTTAAAAATAACAGAAAATAATTTAAAAATACATATGTAACAGGTATTTGAAAACGAGGTTTTCGCCAAATTGTCGTAAAAAAATCACGTCAAACCCGGTGCTGTGACAATGCAACAAATCACGAGATTTAATTTCCACTTCAAAGCAACGTTTTAATGTTATTACTTCTCCCGTCAACCAATTTCGCCAAATTATACAAATTGATATTTTTTTTATTTTAAATAACAAAAGTGAAACGTCGAAAAAAAAAAAATCACTTGATGGCATGAACATGTGTAACTTCCTTAAAGTCAAGTGAATGTGACATTTACGATCAACCATTATTGGCATTTAATCTTATAGTTTGGCGACAGATTTTTGGTCGATGGGATAACCAATTAGCACCGTTTTAATTTACCACTCGAAAAATAAAAAAATGCTAACTGGAGAGTTAATGGCGAGATTTTCACCTGGCTAACATAAAAGTACCAGAAATTCTTTGCGATCATGGCAATTTTTATGTAGTTTTATTCGAAAAAATAATTTTGATTCTTTAATCAAAATGGAAATTTTTCTTATGAAAAGCGAAGGAATCAGCCCGTTGTTTATGGCACTATTATAATATAAACGAAATAATGGCGATAGAATAATATTCGGTGACTTATCACACTTGTGGCTGGCTAACATTAAAGTACCAAAATGGCCACCTGGAATATAAAAGGAGAAGGGATCCACCTGAAGCTGTTGATGATAGTCACATGACTTAGGCTATTATTATAGAGATTGTTTTCAATTCTAAAAATAGCACAAAGAATAATATTTCCTAACGATTAAAAATATTTTTTCACGTGACTATTAAAAACAGAAAAAAAAACTTTAAAATTACTATTAAATGAGTACGTGTTAAAAGAAGGAAAATATTGAAAATTATGTCTTGAAAATTGTATTTACACGAGAATATTAAAAGGGAAAGAAAACTTTAAAATATTAAATATATTAATATGCGTTTAACCCTTTGACGGACAAGGCACTTCTATTCGTAAAATCTTGAAATCTGTGAATGGCACCAGAATTTACAAATTTCGATATACAAAAATGCTTTTGTTCACTTACTTAACAAAAGGGAAATTTTCATCCCAGTATTCTGGTGCTAATGTGGCATTTAAGAATTAAAATTAAGTGGTCCAAAAATGAACCACCGCCCTTGAAGGGGTTAAAACAGCAAATTTTAGTAATTGTAGTAAATTGTATTATGTCAATCGTTTTATAACGCTGTTAAAAAATACCGAGAGACAAAGACTCTGTTTACTTAATTCATTTTCTTTTAGCTTCTTTTCAAATGTTTAACTGATCTTCTTTAACCAAACATGAAAACAACCATTGGATGTCTTAAAAGCAACTGATTATACCTTAATTTTTTGCAATCAAAGGGAATTGAATGGAAACCCGTTTACAGGGAGATCGCTACAGTTTTTTTTCAGTATAATTCAATCTTCTATAATCTTTTAGGTAGCTTTCTTTACAAAAAGCTACCTATTGCAGCCGTTCGGAGGAAAGCGATTTCAAAAAATTTTGGTATATTTTTATCGATCATGACCCCCAGACCCCGAAACCACCCTCCGTTCAAAATTGATATATATATATGTATATATATATATGTATATATAACCATTAATTAAACATAACCATCCACCGTCAACTATTATGAATTAAAGCTGTAAGTATTAAAAAAAAAAATTAATATAAGAATTATTATGGAAGAAAAAGAAATATATATATATATATTATATATATATATATATATATATCCATGTATATATATATATATCTGACCTTTGTCACGCTGTAACTCTCGTATTTATGAAGAGATTTGGATGTAATTCGGTGTGTACATAGTACATACCAATTTCTCGACAGAGTTCGTTGGCCAGCTTCATCCGCCTTCTTGTTTCAAAATGGCGGCCATTTAAAATTTTTAAAAAAATTTTAAATTTTAAATGTGGTACCAAAAAATTGAAAATGGAAAAATATTTTTTTCTTATGTATATTTGACCTTTATACAAAGATTCCGGAGCAGTTTTTGTTTCGTCTATATCTTAAAAAATGGCTGAGTTATAGCATTTTGAATTTCTAGCATGGCTGACATTTTGAAACGTCCTGAATTTTGTCACGCGATAAAAGGCGTATTTATGAACCGATTTGGATGTAACTTCGTTTATACATAGTACATACCAATATCTCGACCGAGTTCGTTGGCCAGTTTCATCCGCCATCTTGTTTAAAAATGGCGGCCATTTAAATTTTTAAGAAAAATTTAAATTTGAAATGTGGTACCAAATAATTGAAAATTGAAAAAATATTTTTTTCTTATGTGTTTGACCTTGATAAAAAGATACGGGAGCAGTTTTATTTTCGTCTATATCTTAAAAAATGGATGAGTTATAGCATTTTGAATTTCTAGCGTGGCTGACATTTTGAAACGTCCTGATTTTTGTCACGTGATAACAGGCGTATTTATGAACCGATTTGGATATACCTTGGTGTGTACATAGTACATACAAATATCCCGCCCGAGTTCGTTGGCCAGCTTCATCCGCCATCTTGTTTCAAAATGGCGGCCATTTAAAAAAATTTTTAAAATTTTAAATTTAAAATGAGATACCAAAAAATTGGAAAATGAGAAAGATTTTTTTCGTATGTGTTTGACCTTAATACAAAGATTCCGGAACAGTTTTTGTTTCGTTTATATCTAAAAAAAGTCCTTCCGGCCAGTGCCGGGAGGAAGAGGTAGCTTTCATATTCCTTATTTTTAAAAAGCCAACTTATATTATTCAAACACACGAAGCTCAATTAAGTGGAAACCGAATGTAGGAGATTCAATACTAATTTTTATCAATACTAAATCATTATGAATGAGAATTTCGCGAAATTAGTCAGCTTTATCCAAGCTGCTTTTATTTAAAGTCACTTATATTTGACTGCCATATTCGGCGATTTCTTAAAGTGCCTGCCATTTTAAGACAACATGGTAGATGAGGTTAACCAGTGAACTTGGTCGAGACCTTAGTAATTGCTGTGCACATGCTCACTCATATCGGAATCGGTTGATATATACGAGTGCTGTCGCAGGCAAAAAATCAGATTTTTCAAAATGTCACCCACTTTAGAAATTGAAACTGCTATATCTGAGCCATTTTTTAAGATAAAGACAAACAAAAAATGCTCCTGAATCCTTATATCAAGGTCAAATACTTAAGAGAGAAACCTTTTTCAATTTCTAATTTTTTTGCACCTCACTTTAAATATAATTTTTTTTTTAATTTAATGGCCGCCATTTTGAAACAAGATGGCTGATGAAGCTGGCCAGCGAACTTGGTCGAGATATTGATGTATACTATCCACATGCCTTCTTCCATCGAAATAGGCGAATAAGTGTGGTATCGCGTGACAAATACAAGATCGTTTCAAAGTGTTAGCCATGATAGAAATTCAAAGTGCTATAATTCAACCACTTTTTAAGATATAAACAAAAGAACAAATTTTCAGAAACAAAAACTGCACCAGAATCTTTGTATCAAGGCCAAACACATAAAAAAAATCTTTTTCATTTTCCAATTTTTTAATACCTCATTTTAAATTTTAAATTACATTTTTTTAAATGGCAACCCTTTTGAAACAAGATGGCGAATGAAGCTGGCCAACGAACTCGGTCGAGACATTGATATGTACTATGTACAGACCAAGTTACATTCAAATCGGTTCATAAATACGCCTGTTATCGCGTGACAAAAATCAGGTCGTTTTAAAAAGTCAGCCACAATAGAAATTCAAAATGTTATAACTCAGCCATTTTTTTAGATGTAGACGAAACAAAACCTGTTCCGGAATATTTGTATTAAGGTCAAACACATACAAAAAAAAAATCTTTTTCATTTTCCAATTTTTTGGTATCTCATTTTAAATTTATTTTTTAAAAATTTTTTTAAATGGCCACCATTTTGAAACAAGATGGCAAATGAAGCTGGTCAACGGACTCGGTTGAGTTATTTGTATGTACTATGTACACACCAAGGTACATCCAAATCGGTTCATAAATACGTCTGTTATCACGTGGCAAAAATCAGGACGTTTCAAAATGTCAGCCACGCTAGAAATTCAAAATGCTATAACTCAGCCATTTTTTAAGATATAGACGAAACAAAAACTGCTACGGAGTCTTTGTATAAAGGTCAAATACATAAGAAAAAAATATTTTTCCATTTTCAATTTTTGGTACCACATTTCAAATTTTTAAATTAAAAAAAAATTTTAAATGGCCGCCATTTTGAACAAAATGGCGGATGAAGCTGGCCAACGAACTCGGTCGAGACATTGGTATGTTCTATGTACACACCGAATTACATCCAAATCGGTTCATAAATACGAGAGTTACAGTGTGACATAGGTCAGATATATATATATATATATATATATATTGATATATAACCATTAATTAAACATAACCTTCCACCGTCAAATATTATGAATTAAAGCTGTAAGTATTAAAAAAAAAAAAAAAAAAAATTAATATAAGAATTATGGAAGAAAAAGAAAAAAGTGGACACCGACAAAAATTGAAAAGCTTATACATTGAATTACGTTATCAAGGGCACAGAATTCAATTATATATTGATATATATATATCAATTTTGAACGGAGAGTGGTTTCGGGGTCTGGGGGTCATGATCGATGAAAATATACCAAAATTTTTTGAAATCGCTTTCCTCCGAACGGCTGCAATAGGTAGCTTTTTGTAAAGAAAGCTACCTAAAAATGGCTGAGTCATAGCATTTTGAATTTCTATTGTGCCTGACATTTTAAAACGACCTGATTTTTGTCACGCGATAACAGGCCTATTTATGAACCGATTTGGATGTACCTTGGTGTGTACATAGTACATACAAATATCTCGCCCGAGTTCGTTGGCCAGCTTCATCCGCCATCTTGTTTCAAAATGGCGACCATTTAAAAAAAAATAAAAAAATTTAAATTTAAAATGAGATATCAAAAAATTGGAAAATGAGAAAGATTTTTTTCGTATGTGTTTGACCTTAATACAAAGATTCCGGAACAGTTTTTGTTTCGTTTACATCTAAAAAAACGGCTGAGTTATAGCATTTTGAATTTCTATTGTGGCTGACATTTTAAAACGACCTGATTTTTGTCACGCGATAACAGGCCTATTTATGAACCGATTTGTATGTAACTTGGTCTGTACATAGTACATACCAATGTGTCGACCGAGTTCGTTGGCCAGCTTCATTCGCAATCTTGTTTCAAAAGGGTTGCCATTAAAAAAAAAAAAAAAAAAAAAAAATTTAAAATTTAAAATGAAGTATTAAAAAATTGGAAAAGGAAAAAGATTTTTTTTATGTGTTTGGCCTTGATACAAAGATTCCGGAGCAGTTTTTGTTTCTGAAAATTTGTTCTTTTGTTTATATCTTAAAAAATAGTTGAATTATAGCACTTTGAATTTCTAGCATGGCTAACATTTTGAAACGATCTTGTATTTGTCACGCGATAACACACGTATTCGCCTATTTCGATGTAAGAAGGCATGTGGATAGTATACATCAATACCTCGACCAAGTTCGCTGGCCAGATTCATCAGCCATCTTGTTTCAAAATGTCGGCCATTAAATTTAAAAAAAAAAATTATATTTAAAGTGAGGTGCAAAAAAATTAGAAATTGAAAAAGGTTTCTTTCTTAAGTATTTGACCTTGATATCAGGATTCAGGAACATTTTTTGTTTGTCTTTATCTTAAAAAAAGGCTCAGATATAGCAGTTTCAATTTCTAATGTGGGTGACATTTTGAAAAATCTGATTTTTTGCCTGCGACAGCCGACAGCACTCGTATTTATATAAAACAATAGTTCCAGTTCCAGAAAAAAATTACATCGAATTATTTTTATTGAAACAATTTTATCCAGACAGCTCCAAACTTAAAAATCAGCATCAGGGACACGGGACGGTGTAGGAGTTTTCCAGGTGTTTGGACACCAAACTCGTCCAAAACTTATTTATCTCGTTAATATTGTTGTGCAATTATGTAATGGGATGTTCCTCAGTATATGAAATGAAAAAAACACAAAAAAGTGTATTAAAATAAAAATTATTATTCAGGGACATGAAAGTCAAAAGATTGTGAGAATGCCCCATATCCCACCTAATTTTAATCATTATTCGCACCAGAAACTTTTAATTAAATTTTACTTTTTTAACTTTGATGGAAAAAAGTTGATTTTTTTTTCTTTTTTTGAACTAAATTCTTCTGTAAATTCCGGTGTGAGTTCGAAATTACAGAAACGCAATTGCTCACCCCTGAAAGGGTTAATTCAACAATTTTACTTAATTTTTTTTCTTGTGTGGCTGTTGTTTTTATTGATAGAAAATAGAAAGGATTTAAAAGAGAATGATTTTTATTTTTTCTTTAAATGCTTTCAAACTTAAGAAAGTACAGACCAGTTTTTATAAGTTTACAGTAGCTAACTCTTTTCTTTTTATATAAAGGGGGGTAAAATAAATAGAAAGGGAAAGATAGAGAAGGCTAAGTCGCAAGTTATAAAATAGTCCAGCATTATTATTCTCATTTATTTCTAAAGTCTTCAACACTCTTTAACAATTGAAAATTAACATCTAAATTTCACAAATAATTTTCTAATTCAGTAATCTATAAAATAAAACATTTGTGCTAAAACAAATAGCTTCTCTCCCTCCACATTCTTCTGAAATTTTTAATCATCTCGGTTCTTAGTTTTTGGTGCATGAGCTTACCTATTTCGGCAATAGAAAATGATGCTTGTTTGCATTCAGATATTGCAGTAATGTTAAAACAATTACGCATAACCAAAAAACGTTTGCTTAAAAATTTCTATACTGTATTTACACCGAATTCTACAAGCCAAAGAGGAATTATAAATATATCAGTAAGCATTATATTTATGTATATACAGAGGCTTTTGATTGACTTGACGTCATCAAGTTAGCAAAGCCAAGCTCCTTAATGTTAACACGATAGTTATAAAAGTTTCTATCTAACGTCTAGATTGTTTGAATTTATTTAAAATAATTTAGATAAAAATAGATTGTGTAAACTCTGTTGTTAATGTTTTATATGCGAAACATTAACCAGTAGTTTTATTAGCATACTAATTGATTGTTTAATAATGTTATCCAATTTATATTAATAAATTTCAGTACTGAAAATGCAAGCTATGCTACTAATGGCATGTAACCAACGTTATTAAATTGATGTTTAAGCTTTCTATGTTTCTGTAAACAATGTAGTTCTGTATAGGTAAGTATTACAGGTTCATTAATAATAGCATATTTTCATGTTTTCTTTTCTAAGACTAGTAGTTTTAATATTTTCGGAAGGTTTTGTTTTATATTTTATTTTAATTATATTCTACAGATTTACTATTTACCCCCTAATCCAGAGTAAGTTATAATATTGTGATAGCCACACTTTAATTTTCCATGTGTTAATGCTTTCACATGTAATAAAATACAAGGCATTTATTTTGACATATCTGTTCTATCCTATAATATTAACAAAGTTTTGTGTTAGTGTGATCGCATACTATTTATCGCATATTATTTTATTAACAGTTAACTTTTGGGAAAGAACTATAAAATCTCTAATCAAATATGTAGTTTTATTTTTCCCTTTTGGCATCATGAAAATAGGCTAATAAACTGTCTGTACTATGTTGTTGACTATGTAAGCAAGGAATTTGAATTTAAAAATTCTCAAATCTTTTAAAACTTTTAATAAATAAACATTTTTTTAACAGGGAAATTCTGAATTTCATTTCATATCTCAAACTAGTCCACGTAATCCAAAAAAGATATGAAGCTGCACTACGTGTTCTTTCTGGAAATTTTTGATTTTCGCCCACATAAGTCCTGCTTATCTGTGGCATGCATTTGCGCAGCACTTATTTCTATGTTCAAAATACTGGTCTGTGTTTCAAAAATAGTCACAGTCTATTTACACAGGAGCTCTTTTTTTTTACACAGTTTGCTCAGTCTATGATTCAAGATTTCTTTCTCAGACTTGCAGTCAGACAAACTAGATTGTACGGAAGATTTCTTTGTTTGAATTGCTCGTTCACGTTACATGTTGAGAGAATCTAGGCACTTGTTGAAACTTATTTGCCATAGCTAGGATCTTTTCCAATGTTGATCTAACCTAGAGAGAGAGAGAGAGAAAAGAAATTGATCATTATAACATGTTTAATAAAATTTTACGAATTTGCATTGTATAGAGATGCATATGAGTATGGCCTAAATTTTTAATGTATCGTATTTATTCGCATAATTTACGATCCAGCACATTTTTTGCACTGTGTATTTTTGAACGAAATTCGGAGAAAATTTCGCATAAAGCATACGAGATCTTCAATGGGTGAAATGGTATTACATATTAATTTAACACTCGCATAGTCAGTAGATTTTAAGACTTGCATTACAACCAAATTTATGTTTAAATTGGAAAGGAAAAATTCACTATAGTGAAATTCCAACTATCCGGACTGATGTGTTTTGGGCGTAATCCGGATAATTGAGACAATAATCAGACCAATTTTGAAATAGAAACTTCACTGAAAAATAGACCTGATGCATTCAAATTTTGTACCTGATAATATCAAAATAGTTTTTAATAAACCAGATACTTACTTCTGATAAGCTTTTAAGTCTTTCCTCCAAGCTTGACACAACAGAAGCAAAGTCTGACTGTACTAATTGAGGAAGATCGGCAAAACTAGAAATAAAATCATTAACTATAACTTTTGCGGTTCTTCACTTGGCAATACAAAAGCATGTTTTTCTCTATTTTTTCACAATGTAATCAAGTAATATTAATATATAGTCCAGAAAGGAAAAAAGTCTAATGAGTTTATGCCATTCTTTAGGATAGGAGGGGTGGGAGGGGAAACATTTTAATGCTACACCAAAAATGATGAAATTTAACATACAAATTAATACGCATTGTTTTTTTATAATAGTAAACTAAGCTTAAAAGTTTTAACAGCAATAATTTTATAGCTGGGCGTAGAGGTCTGCACGGGCCGATATTTCCAGGCCTGGGCCCGACCCGAGTCATGGGAAAAAATATTCGCCCGGCCCGGTAAAAAACTTAAAAGTTCGGGGATCGAGCCCGGACCGCCCCGAAGAAAAAAATTATTGTCCCGATCCGGCCGGTATAACAGCTAAAAGTTCGGCTTGAATGACACAAAACATTGATTTTTTTGTCGATTTGGTTAAAAATTTGTGTCGTACGAGGAATTTTGACCAAAAATATTCATCTTAACTTTTTTTTTCATGTTTATAATCTTCATTGTTATAGAAGTGCCGCAGGCTGCGATAATTTTTTTTTTTTAATGAATCGCTATTTCTTGTATGTAAATGTTTCAGTTACCCTTAATACTGTTAATCCATATTCCATGTATTGAAGTGTTAAAAATACAGTAAAATCTTCTAAGACTCAATTACATAGGAAGAAAAAATGCGTTATAGACAAGTTCCCTTCTTAGCAAGTGTAAATGTATTATATATTCGTTTCTTATGTATTAGTATAGTAATTTTGCATGGATCAACACGTTTTTCAGTTTAAAACAGGATTCCGTCATAGGCAGGTTCTTTTTCCCACCTTTTACTATTTTTCAATAAGCGTAAAAATCTACTATTCTTTAAAAAGAATAAATTTTAATGTTTAATTGTAGAATAATGGCGATTTTAAAATGTACGTATTTTTTGCAAAAAATATTTGGTCCAGGCCTAATTTTACTGACCTTTGAACGGACCAGGTCACGCCGGGGCAATGATTTTCATACAGGCTGGCTCAAAACTAGGACTGCAATTTTGTGCCCTGAAGACTGGGAATGAAACCGGTCCCGGCTCTGTACAGAAAAAAAAGTTAAGCCCTGCCCGACCCGATCCTTACGGAAAATGGTATAACCCGGACCGGCCCGTAAAGAGTAGTCACTAAGCAGGCTCTGCCCGAGCCTTTTGGAAAAAGTATGGGCCGGCCCGTGCAGATCTCTGGCCGGGCGAATGTATGCTAATGTTACAAACACTGCTCAAAGACTTATACTATGTAAATCAAGTATCTCTCTATTCTAAAAAAAAAAAAGTAACTAACGGTGTCACCGCCGCCGCCGGTTTTGAATTTTTTGTGACTTAGGGTCTTTCTTTGTTAATATTAAGAAAACTACGGACTACGGCATACAAAAATACGAAAATTTGTTGTATTACAGAGAAATGTTTGATAAACACGCTGGTGCAGACAGTTTTCAAATCAATGAGTTATTTTAAGAGATATTTAATGTTAAGGTTGGTCAAAATCATTCCATTAAAAAGTTTTATAGGAGCAAAAACTATGCATAGGAATTTAATCATTTTTAGATCGTTTTACATATTAGAAGTTCCCGGTGTGCAGACTGCATTTATTTTTTTTTAATTTGACTCATTTTTGAGGGTTTATTTCCATTTTAAATTCAAATTTTGAGAATTTCCAGAGATATTTTTTACATATTTTAGAAAAGGTTATTTTAAATTGTTGCCAAAATTGTAAAAACTTCTCAAATAAAAATATTTTCTTTAAACTGAAAATTTATTTACACGTGACTATAAACAGAAAAAATCCCTATGAAATTAGAATTAAATGATTGCGTGTTAAAAGCAGGGAAATATTAAAAATTAAGTTATAAAAATTGTTTGTACACGTGAATATTTACAAAAGAAAAAAAAACTATAAAAGAATTATTTAATATGTGTTAAAAGCAGTAAATGCGGGGGAATTACATCCTATTTCAAATAGCCAAATGATATTGCCAATCAGTTTAAATTAAAATATATATTTACACTTACACATGATACTTATTTCATATTTTGAGATAATCTTTTTAACTACTGTTGCCAAAGACAACGCAAATAATAATATTTCCTTTCTAACAATTGAAATATTTCCATGTGAATATTACAAAAGGAAAAGTTTGGTTAAAACTACGTCATATTTAAAACGAGTGATTTAAAATCATTTTCTTATAGCTGTATTAAAAAATACCTGGAAGCTAAGACTCTGTTGATTTAGTTCATTTTACATTAGCTAATTTTCAGGCGTTTAACTTATCTTATTTAATCAAACATGAAAACAGCAATTCACAGCAGCTTTTTTGGCCTGAAAATCCTCCATTAAAAGAGAAATAAATGGAAACCCGTTTACAGGGATATCGCCACTGGCTTTTAAATTTTAATTCAATCTTTCGTAATCTTTTTTAAGCCGATCAAATTAACGGAGTTTTGGAGAACGGGGGTTGGCGAGCGAAGCTCGTAGGGGGCTGAGCCCCCTAGTTTTAGAAAAAAAAAACAGCAACATTTTAATAAATACAGTGCTATAATTTTTCTTAATGCAATACCTTTATTACAAAGTTTGGCTCAATTCTGCGTGGGTTCCCCTGCCTTGCCCCATTTACTTACTTTATGAACATAAGCATGGATAATTTGATTTTTATGTATAATACACCATTATAATTATTATAACTAGTAAATTAAAGGCATGATTAAACATTTTTCAACGAAGCATTCGATTTATCAACTAATACTAACAAATACTTTATACTTTTAGTAATACCTAAATTGAATGTACACTTTCCCTGGTATTCAAAATTATTAGGTTGAGCAAAAAGTTCTGGGAAATTTTTAATCTAATAGTTACGAGAATGTATATCGTATATAGGAGTACCAATGGTATACTTATAGGAGTTCAGGAATTTCGGCTCCAAAATTCCTATTGAACAGTATGATTTGCGTGTGTTGATCCGGCATTATTGGAGAAAAGATCTAACGATTCTGAACGAATGAAGTTGAAGAAGCATGTCAAGAGTTTTTCGATTCCAAGGAGCCGCCATGGTACGTCCAACAAATCCGGAATCTGGAAGAACGATGGCAGAAAGTAGTGGACTATGATGGTCTCTACTTTGAAGAATAATCCTTGTTGTTTTTGTTGTTAATTTGAGCATAACAACGCAACTTTCACAAATTTCCCAGAACTTTTTGCTCAACCTAGTAGATAAAAAAGGTACTTTTTAAAATCCCCGCTCAAAAACGCGAAGCTCCCTAACACAATTTTAAACATAAAAGCGTGAAACTTGCAGGCATGGTTATTGAAGTGACTTGTAATCTACCCCCCCCCCCTTTTCAATAAATTAATTACGGTTTTGATTATAAGCAATTGTTTACACAGGATGGGAGTTTTTCCCCTTTCCGGCGCTGTTGGTCCAGAAATTCGGTTCAAAACGTTGACTTTGACAGCATTTTCTGCCTTTACAGTAAAACCAAAAAACTGTTCAATTACACAGTTTCTTAAGAGCATTTGCCAATCTGATATGTTTGGGAACAAAAATTAATTTAAAAATATGCGTCAGAAATTAGCCAGTTTGGATTTGAGAACAGCCTTAACACATTGATTGCCATGGCACACAAATATGTGTGCCAGAAATATATTTCGGGAACCATACCATACGAATACATATGCCATGAATATTTTCATTGAAGACAATTTATTGCCCTGAAACGGGATTTTTGATTGTTACCATGTATTTAAAGAAAGAACACCGTGGTGCAAAAACAGTCACTTCGTTGCAATCTGTGGCGGTCAACCTGTTAAATGGTAGGAATCGTAGTAATGTAACTACGTAGTAATGTAATCGTAGTAAAAGTAAACTTGGGATCCTATTAAATGTTTTAACGATTTGGTGCAAAATATCCCTAATGAACTTCGATAGTGGCATATTGGCAGTCATGGCCATTTCGCAGAATTTCGGCAAACATGCACTGAGAAAAAAATATGGTTCTGGCATCTAGAATCTAAATTGTGGCTCTAGAAAAAATAGTTCCATGTCATCCCTATAAATTCTAGTTCTCTTTGCTAGAGAGTTCTATTCTAGAGTCTCCTACTAGAGCGTTTTCCTAATATTCTCGTGGTCAAACTTTTTTAAAAATCCCTGGAAATAGATGCGAACACAAGAGGTTAGTTTTAGTAACTATAATTCTAGTTTATGAAACCGTTCCAGAAATCAAGCGATCATTTCTCGCTACTGAAACGATTCAGTATCGGTTCGTCACATAGAAAACAAGAGACTAGAAATTCTAGATCATTTCGTCTATTCAGCTTAGTTGTATGCCCTATTCGCATAGCTCGGAAATCTACATTTCTAGATTAGGAATTCAGAAAATGACTACCTATTTATTCTAGGTGAAGGCGGTATATATATATTTTTTCTCAGTGTGTGTTAAGGGGCAATTTTCGATCTTTCCCATATTTTGTACGTGGAAACCTATCTAGAAACGACGCAAAAAACCACTTGCAAAAAAATTCACTCTTAAAAATCTTTTTGATTAGTGGAAGTCAAAAAGTGATTTTGTATTTATTTTAAAACAAAATTTAAATATTTATAAGATTTTGCTTATTTTTTTAACTAATAGAAGTAAACAAAGCATTCAAAAAGATCTGAAATCTACACACTTTCGTATTGGATAACGTAAATATTGTGGATTTATCTTTAATTAAAAAAAAAAATGGAGGACTTAGTAATATAAGTATAAATACAATTAGTAAAAGCGAATAAGTATAAATAAAACAAGTAAAATTACTGAAAAATTGGAGTATTAATTGGATTATTCCATTGGAGTATTAAATTAGCAAAAGCGAATAAATATAAATAAAATAAGTAAAATTACTGAAAAATTGGTTAAAATGCTAGTTTTGAACAAAAAATATATCTTATGAAGGGAAAGAGATTACAGTATGCTATGGACTTTTAGGTAGCTTTCATTAAAGTAAGAAGAAGCCACTGGGAGGGAAGCAATTTCAGGTATATTTTCAACGATCATGCCCCCCCCCCCCCCCCCGCTTCCATTCTAAAACCACCTTCCGTCCAAATGTTAATACCGGATGAGCCAAGTACAGTAACATTAAAACTTTAAAAACTCATAAAAAGGGAAGAAATTATGATAAAGGAGTGCGGTTTGCAAGAAAGATTTTGCAAGACAAGGTAGTCTGATTTTTTTTTTTTAGCAGCAAAAGAAAATTTAGTTAAAAAATCACATATAGAGGGCGCCGACGACCTGAAACACAATGAACAGGTACTACGACACAAACCTGGTTGTGTCGTAGAATGTTCTGGAGGTCATGTTGAACATTTGTTATAGGAAGAACAAATGAATGGAGCGTATTGGTGTCCTGTTCATTGTATTTCGGGTCGTCAGCGCCCTCTACATGTGATTTTTTAACTTTTTTTTGTTTTTTTTTGCTGCGAAAACAAATCCGATTACCTTGTGAGCGCTTTCTTCCAAATCGCACTCCTTTATCATAATTTCTTCCTTTTTTATGAGCTTTGAAAGCTTTAACGAACTCTTGGCTCACCCGGTACATTTATATATAGATAGGCAGATCTTACTTTTTGTCATGCAATATAGCACTCGTATCTATTATCCGATTCGGATGTGACTGAGCATGTGTCAGGTCTTAGGTCTTTCAGTCACTCTTGGGGATGGAGCGGGCCGCACTTCCTAAATCTTTGCAAATGTAGGAAATTTGGTCCCTTTTGGCCATTTTATCCATTTTGCACCCTTTTAACAAAATCCCTGATTATGGCCATAGGGAACCCTCAAACGTGGGGGCTTGGGACAGCTGCGCATGCCCCTGCATTAGTCAGGTTCTGCCTGTAAAACGTGTTTGTTGAACATGGAAATACTTAACTGAGAATGGATAGCAACCGAAAAACCCATATTCCAAATTGAGAAAATTCATTAATACACTCTAAAAAAGACTCTTAAACGTTTCCGAAAATGAGCGGTGCCCAAAAAAACATTTTACAAATTTTTCTTTCAATCTTGAAACTATTGTAATATCTGTTGTGGCATTATATTTAATACAAAATTTAATAGCAAATATAATTTTAAAAAACTTGTAGAACAGAATGTTTAACTAATTTTTTTTTTTTTTCTTTTTTTTTAATTTGACATTTTAAAAATCCCTACTACTAATAATAATAAATCCATTTTACATCAGTTTAGATTTGTATGAAATCTCATTTCATTGCATCTCAATTCTTCAAGCGAAAATCATGAGACTTTCTCTTTCCTGATATACATATATTTTTTTTACCACAAATAGAAAGTGCAAAAAATACGTGGGAGTGCAAATTATGCGAGTATATTTCTTTTCCTTTTTGTTAATTTGTAAATATAAAAAGGGAAAAAATCTAATAAATGTTAATTATATGTTTACTACATCTTTTTCTAACTGAACTGTTCTAAAATATTTTTTTTCATTTGTTGAGAAGACATGCTTACCTTGGAATGCTGTCACCATAGAAATCATCTTTGGATAAGAGCTTCTGATGAAGTAAATGAATTCGATACAATAGTACTGTTGTTGAAATGAAGAGAATAATTAATCTGGAAAACAAAAACAGGAATTTATTAGTGGAAGAGAAAAAACTATAAGACTAATTCATTTTTTCGTATTTAATAGGAATGGTTCAGATCGAGTCCCCGAGCCCGATTTTTTTAGGTCTACAGGTTCGGGATCAAAGAAAAACTTTATTTACAAATTGAACCTTACTATTTGAGAGAAATAAGAATTTACTCCAAGTTTTTCAAAGTGTTTTACTTGCAAATCTTTAAGAAATCAGATTGAAAAAGATTTGAATTGTTATTGATGGGATCAAGGGCGGATCCAGCTCACCCTTTAGAGGGGGGGGGGGGGGGGTCATGGATTTCCTTTTTTTTGGATGGCAGGGGATAACATCTCTTTACGAGATTTTTTTTTTATTGAAAGTTATTCCCAAATCCAAACTAACTACTTTTCTGATACTTTCGCGAAGTCATTTTCATTCGTAAATACAAACAATTTGCATTAATATTCGTAAAAATATAAAATTTACCGAGTTTGTTCAGATACCAAAAAATTAAAGAGTTTCCCATTTTAAAAATAAAGGTAAAGATTCATTCAGAAAATGTTGTCAAAGTTAGCATGTTTAGCCAAGTTTTATCGAGTTGACAGCCACAGAAATGTCGTCGCAAGGGAACAATTGGCTGTCGCTTCCGGAAATTCAGTTTAAAAAGTCTAACAATTGTCAACGATTAAATATGACAAAAATTTGTATTCAATTTTAGAGGTCACAAAAACCGTATAAATTGACAGCTATGTGATTCTATTAGTGTCATGAAAACTGCAGGTGTAGCCTCTTCTTTCTGCTCAAACTATTAAATAGTTTTTTTCAATCGAACTTATACCCTTGGAATGGATCATTTTCTTTTGATGGACTGGTGGCTTCCATTATTATGAAACAGCCATTATAAATGAAGTGTTAGGTGACGATCAAAGAGCAGTGGTAAAAAGTTAGAACTCTAATTTTCTGGTCAGAATGGGGAGGGGGGGGGGGAATTACGGTTTTTTTTTTTTGCCCGACTGAAAAGAAGGGTTATGTGTTTCACGCGTATCTGTTTATGTGGATTTCTTTATACCCTCGAAACATCCCAACGGCTAGATGGATTTTAATGAATGAGGTCTCTATCAATTCGTCTTAACGGCCCGATGGTTATAGGCTAGGTTTTGTTTTTATAAATTCAAAATGGCGGTCGTAAAATACAAAATGGCGGTAGAGACAAAAAAAAAATTACGCACCCTATTGAGTGACCTATCATTGGATAGGTCTTTCAACATGAAGACAATGTTTCATTGACTATTTTGCAGTCAGAAGCTCCGTTTAAATATTATACAACCTGGAAGTTGTGTAAGTAGGATCTCTAGCTTTACTGCAACTCTAACCATCATAGACCTCATCAAAACAGTGTTTATAGATAGGAACTAACAATTAAACACAATTTAAAACTCACCAATACAAGTAAATAAAAATAATAGGTAAGTAATATAAACAAGTAATATAAAAAAATATATTTTAAGTCCATTCGTACTTAGGTCAATAAGAGAATTTTTTTTTCTCCCATTCTTCTTTCCTCGAGTGGCGCTTAAAACACCTTGATCAAGAAGGGGGCTCTCTCGATTATTGAAAATTAATTAATTAAATTTAATTAATGAATTAATATTTGAAAAAAAACTAGATTAACATCAAGTGTCATCCACTACAAGTTTAAAAAGATTTATTTGAGCTTGATTGGATGAATAATAAGTGTTTTATTAACGATTGAAAATTTGAACAAGATATATATAGCGAGAGTGTGAGCTAATAGTAGGAATTGAAAAAAAAAAAAAAAGTTTCACATTGATGAAAAATAATTAGTTCGCTTTTTACGCAGTCGGGTTTTTTGATTTTTTAAATTTAATTGTTTATTTATAATGGAATTATAATTTGAATAATGGAAGCCATCAGTCCATTAGAAGAAAATAATTCGGTAAAAGCGGAAACTCGGTTAAGCGGGACTCGGATAATCGGGACTCTACTGTATATTTCATTTTAAAAATGATCTTTAAAATGTTTTTGTTGGTATTCAGAGGAGGGTCATGACCCCCCTGACCTCCCCCTTGGATCCGCCATTGGATGGGATAGAGCGAGGGATAGAGGGAGAAGTCTATCCGATTATGAAACCTTAAAGCGGTCAGTATTTTAGAAACAAAGAAGCCGTGGGATATCTCTAAGTCATCCTCGCTCTTTGAAGTATTTTTCCAAAAAGGACTGGAAAACACAACTCATGCCTTTTTGCCATAGTTGTACAATGATATTTTAAAATAATAACAATTTTAACCTTTCTCGATTTCTGCCAGTGGTTAGGTATGCGTAACAAGTTTGCTATTTTAAACAAATTTTCAAGGTACGATGTCTCGAATGAGTATTTAGAATCAATATTTATGGCTATGCAAGAAGAGATTTTTAAATGAGAAAATTAATCTCGAAATAATTTTAAAATGTCGTTAAGAAGTTTTTACTGCATTTTTTGGTATATAGACTATTAATTAAGACTCTATTAACAGAAAAAATTTCGAGGTCTGATTTCAAAGTGTCGGGTTCTGGCTCTGAAAATAAGAGATAGAATTCATCTCTAATATTTGCTACTTATAACTCGTAGGCACACGCAGAGGAGGCAAATATTCTAAACCTTAACGAGAATAATACCGAGATAATGTAACTATAAAATGCTGTTTGTGATTGTCATTGAAATGATTATTGCATGACAGTTTTGTCTTTAAGTGTTTTTTTTTTTTCAATTATATTTCTCTATAAAAGTGTAAATAGTAATTCCATTTTAGCTTAAAAACTTTTGTATTTCACGAACACTGCTTACCATAATTACTGGATGCCTTCAATTTTCTAAGCTAATGCTACTAGAATAAAGGACTTGACCATTTCAAGCAGATAGTCAACCTCTTCGGATAGGGAGGTATACAGATTTTGAGCTACAATGGTTTTCTTTCAAACAAAACTATAGGAACAGATCTTTTCTCATTTATTTTGGGTGTTATGCTTATGCACTTGATGAAATTAGATAAAACTTTTGACGACATTGTGTGTTTTTTTTTTTTTTTTTTTCAGAACTGTTTTTTACTGTCAGAAGTAGGTACAGGCGACCAAAACAAAAAGAGAAACATCCCATACATTTTACTAGCCAAATTTAAGCAGAAAAAAATAGGAAATATTTACTGAAAATTGTGTGCCGATTTGTTTTGGGTGCATATCGACCAACAGGGGCGCTGCGATACTACACTGTTCACGATTTCCGCGACAGCTATAGCTGAAGAACTAATGCACGGAATTTCATGAACTTTATATTATGTTAGACCTTGACATAAATTGGTGCTGATTACATTTTGGGGTGTATTGCCCAACAGGCGGCGTTCCTATAACATGTTCTTCAGCATTTCCGCGATATCTATATCTTGGCATTTGTTGGATGGAATTACACTAAGTTTTATATTCAAGAAGCTTTTTCTGAAAACCGAAGCTGATTCAATTTTGTATTTAACACATACAACCTGGTTAAAATCATAATGGTGTAAGTCAAATTTGATTTTTTATTTTTTTTAAATAAATATTTACAAGAAACGTTAATATATTCGGTATAATAATAATGCGGTAGAATACCTTCTGTTTAGAATAGGCAGAATATCTACAAGTACTTTTGTGAAACTATCGCTTATAAGCTTACCTGAATGAAAAGTAAATCTCGAGATACCTTCCATATACTTAGCGTTCATTTTCAAAATTAATGCCGTGCACCACTATGATTTTAACAGGCTCATATATCATTTCATACATAAATAACTGAAATGCACTTACAATATTGTTGACAACATAAATAGGAGTGATGTTCGTGATAACCTGAAAAAAAACAAAAAAAAAAAACATATAAGCAAAACAAATGATTAGATAGAAGAAAGTTTTGGGATTGTCAAATCTAATTAGTTACTGTTTATAGTGGGAAAGCAATTTTTTATACAGTCGTTTTATTTTACGACTAATGTTTAATTAAGGCCAATGTCAGACGGGCGTCTTTTTGCCTGCATTTTTGCTTACTTAATCCATTCACAATTCTATAGCATAGTGAATGGATAATACGTAAGTAAAAAAGCAGGCAAAAATACGCCCATCTGACATTGGCCTTAATGTGGTTAATTTTATTCTATGTAACTTTTAACTATTTATATAAACAGGGATGTAGTGGAGGGTATACGGAGGTACACGTCCTATACCTGCTGGATTTTTTTCAGGAACACCGTATAACCTCTGTTTCTCAAAAAAGCTATTGTACATACACTCTAAGGTATAACCGCTGTCTTGAGCTTATACCCTCTGTTTTTTTTACGACTACGTCACTGTATATAAACCAAACAAGCTAACATTTTTATTGTAAAAATGAACAAAAAAGTATTTTTAAAATGGGAATATGCTTTCACATACATTATTTTGAATTAAATATTTACTGTAAACTTTTCCTTGTAATTAACTGTTAGCTGCAAGCTTTACTTCTCTTGGAGAAAACTCCAATTCTTCGGTGTTAGTTTGAAATGTAATATTGGTTTTAATATAGATTTAACTAGTAAACAGAATTATTCTCATTTAATACTACAGCTATAGCAGACCGTCATTAAATGTTTTGCTGTCATTCCCAACTATTTTACCGTCTTTAAAACATCGTATAATTAAATTTCTATAAGAACTTGTTGCTACTTAAGGGGTCAGATACCTTTTTAATCTATTAAAAGACACGGATTTAACTTTTGACGTATATTAAAATTCAGTTAATTTGAAATTTCGCTATAGAACAAGTTATCGCAAAAAGAACTTCAGGTATATAGCATGTGGAGAATGTTAATTTTTAAAAACATTTTATTCAAATTGGTTATTTGGCCACTTGCGCTCTTGATTTCTTGAAATGGGAATTTTAAAAAAAAGTTAAAGTAATCAGTAAACAAGTGTACATTAAATAAACTATTAATTTAACCTCTTAGTTAATATTTCTTAAAATATACTTACTTATGTTTTAAAATGTTGCCAAATTTTAAGAAATATTTACATTTTATTATTGAAAGGAAAATAACAAGCATTGTTTAGATACTGCATTATTTTAATTAGACATATGCATAAATATATATTAGTTTTAAAAAATCGTGCATCAAGCATAGATTATGATTACACTTTCCAATACTCCCAGAATAATTTAACAAAGCTCCGCCGTGTAATAAGGTAAAGAAGAAGTAAAAACTTTAGAAAGCGCGTAACACATTTTAAAAACAGATTTCACCAATCACCTCCCATAGCCAGAAAGTTACTCCAATTCTTTTGTGCAGCCCTGTATATACTCTATAGATTTGTATATTTACTACATAGTATGCTAAAATTTAGTTTAGTAAGAAAACGCATTTGAAAATTCACCTTCAACAATTTTTACCAATAGATGGAAACGTACTTTAATTATTTTGTGCGGTCCTTGTATATTACCCACATATTTTTATACAGGTTACATATTAGGATAAAATTTATTTCAAGTAAAAACTCTCTTAAAACTACTGAACTCACACTTCCATGAATTACTCTATTCATAGTCTGTCATATATCGAGTTCTATTATTTTATTTATTTCTACAAACATCTCTCTTACTATACTAAATAAAGTGAAGCTTGAAAATGCATAACTCATATTAAAAAACACATTTAAGAAATTCACTGCTCATCCTCAGTAATGCTTGCGAATTCTTTCGTGTAGCCCTGTATATGATCTATATAATTTATACACACCATGTATACGCAAAAATATAGTTAAAAACGCATACCATAACTGAAAAAAAGCACTTCCAGCAATCATCCCTATATAGACAATACGTCGGATATACAGTACTGTATCCGAGAACTTTTATGTATCCTTGTAAATGAGTGATAAATGCTATGCACATTATATTCTTGTAGTACACCTTATTAATATACTATATCAATTTCATTATGTTTGAAATAGTGTGACATAATTATACACTGCAAACAGTAGACAATTATGTAGCCGAATTATTTTGTGTGACCCTGCAAATGAATGATAAATGCATTGCACTCGATATTCCACGGATAGCATGTTTTAGTGCGCCTCAGATATTCATATCAATTTTATTATGTTTGCAACAGCGTTATCATTACACATATAATTAAATTCACGTCAAACGATTTTTCCCATAGACCATAATGTAACGGAATATTTTCCAGTGCCCTATAAACGAACTATAAACGCTACATACTTCATTTTCAATACTGAACATACCATGATAAAACTCAATAACATATATCAATTGAATGGCAATCCGAGTATATTTACGCAAGTTACACATCGGACAGACAAACTGAATTCAAAAAAACTTTTGAACCATGTTGAGAAGTTAAAAAAAAAAAATTGCCATACGACTGAGCTATTTGAACGTTATGCTGCTCTCAGTGCGTAAAATGCGTATCATATTTAATTTTAAAGACACCAGAATTTAAAAGAGTTGAATTGCATAAATATTTCTTTAACGTTTTGGTGTGTCTAATAGTTTTAAAATAATAAACTGCAAAAATTTCGATGATTTGATGTTTTAAAAAGGTTGACTTGATTATTTGAAATGTTCATTAAGAAAATGAATTTATAAGTGTAGATTTTCATTTTGGGACATTTTCTAGTAAATAGAATCGTTAACGAATTACATATGAATCGCATACATAATAGCTTTCAGCATTTTCGCTATTTTTGTATAAAATGTTCCGTGTTAATAATTTTGGCTGATTTTGAAGCTGTAAAATCAATACCGGGCAAACTTCTTGGATTAATATTGTGCAAAATTTTATTTAAATGACGCAATTAACAAAAAAATAAATAAGGTTTAACTAGCTTTATATCAATAGCCGTAGACGTGCGTATTAAAGTTTACTAATTATTGTAGCACAAACTAGATATGTTAAAAGATTTTACAAGTTCTTCAGTATTAATATTTATAAGTAAAGTATTTTGATTTATTTATAAATATACAAGATGACCATAAATAATTAAATTGACAGTACTCGTTGTTCTGTAGTGCGATCTAATTGCGAGAACGGAGCCAAGATTTTGTAAGATGATTAAACAAGATGGAGACGAAGAATTCCGCGAAAAAATAGTTCTAAAAGTCACCGCTAGGGTGGTGGCGCCCCCCCCCCCCCCATTGCGAAATCCTCCGTCCTCCCGTCTTGTTTAATCATCTTACAAATTTTGGCTCCACTCTCGCATTTGAATCGTGCTACATAACACGCTGAAAATAACATTCTTAGTTTAATTACAGCCAACTGTACTTCAAAAAATGCGTATCTATAGAAACATGCAATGCGTATTAATTAAGCAAAAGGTTTTGTACTTACTGTTTTAAGTCTTTTATGGCTGCATCTACCTTGATTACATAACCTAAGTAATTAAGATAAATACAATTATCATCACATTTCAATAATTAATATTATAATTTGTGTACAGACAAGTCTAGTTTTATTAAAGTGAATGTAAAGGAAAAGCATCTTCGATAGGTATGTTTCAACAATTATTTTACATAACATGACAATTTCATAAGTTCGTTTCGTCTCCAATAACTGAAAAATTGAGTTAGCTGCAGCCGTGAATGTGATGTTTAGGTGTAGTAAAAAGGGTTTGCGCTAACCGGTGACTGAATCGCAGCGCTCCCCTGCGGTAAATTTCGGAGTTAGATATAGTATCACTTAAAATTCCATAAGCTCGTTTCGTCTCCAATAACTGAAGAATCAAGTTAGCTGCAGCCGTGTATGTAATGTTTAGGTAGAGTAAAAAGGGTTTGGGCTAAACGTTGACATGAAACGCAGCGCTCCCTTGCGGTAAATTTCGGAGTTAGATATAGTATCTCGTAAACTATAGGAGATACGACCAAATGTTTAGTGACAAAGTTTTAGATCATCATCGATTTAGTAAAAATAGGCTCACAGATTTAGTTGCCCGCACAGAACAAAATATCAGATACTGATACGAGGCGTTTTCTTTATGAAAAATACAAATTTTCTTCGAAAGCGAAATGAGAATTTTCTTTTTTTAAACACACGCAAATGCAGTTCTATCAAATCAGAAGACTTTATGCAAATGTCAAACAGAAACTGTGACGAAATACGAACACTGAAAACAACAACAAACACGGAGCCTTTTGTTATTTTGTTCTTAAAATAAAAGTTATTTTTTTTTAGCTCAGGCATAAATAACAGCTGCAATAATGGCAGCTGATAATTTGACAATTTTAATCACTCGCGTTTACAGATAAAAATCTGTAAGCGCGAGTGATTAAAATTGTCAAATTATCAGCTGCCATTATTTTTTTCCCATTGTTTTAGTATATTTTCATTTATATAGACGACTATTTATCGTATTTACCTGCACATTTTTATTAAATTGACAATATTTACCTGCACATTTTTATTAAATTGACAATACTCTACAAACTTGTTGAACTTTTCCTCGTATCCTTGTGTGGTTTTCGAAATCGATCTTTAATTCTGGAATTTACCACAACGGGTTGCGATGCGACGAGGTACCTCATCCGTTTTTACTATACCTTCGATACTAAATTCATGGCTGTGGCTAACTCGGTTCACGGTTATTTGAAGCGAAACGAACTTATGAAATCGCCTGATATTAGGCAAGCCAGACTATATACTTGTATCTACACGGGGAACTAAAGGAAAAAAACACTAAAGGTAGGTGAAAAATAAGATTGATTGAGACTCCGTGACGATGCTATGACTTTCCAACTTTATAAAAATTTCGAGATTATTGAATAAAATTGTACTTTGCTTATGTTTGATTGGTTTCATAGCAAATATATAACAGGTCATGACATCTTAAAATACCAGGGTTATTCGGGGATAAATTCCGGAACTTTGTATTTCTGCATTTGAAGGCTCTCCTGCAATATCGCATCTTCAATAATTAAAGAACGCATCATAATAGCACAATATTTGGATAGTGTGAAGCTCACACGCGTAATCGAGCGCTAATGATGTTTACGGCAATAGAAGTTAACTGGCCCGTCCATTGTGAAATTTGTTCTGTTAATATGCTTTTTGAATGCAAGGAATTTGCAATCAACAGAAATCCATAGAAAAATCTGTGAGATGGTATGAGTGATGGAATAGTTAGAAGATGAGTTTGATTGTTCAAATTCAGGCCGAGTGAATGTTCACGATAAGCAACAAGTGACATCTGTGGTTAACTGCAGGGAAAGATGAACTTGTTCATCATAATCGACCCACGAATTCACATTCACCTTTTTAGGTGCGTTCGTAATTATATAAATACGTAGCACCTATAGTCATCGTTCAGTCCGTCTGTCTGCTCGTCCGTCTGTCCGCATATAACAGAGCAAAAACTGCCCGACCGAATGGTCTGAAATTTTAAATATATAACTGTTGCAAAATTTTGTCGAGCCATTTCAAATTTTATGAAAATCGGATGTATAGTTTAATTACAGGGACAGTCAAAAGTTTTCCGTTACATTACGGCCAATGGGAAAAAATTATTGCAAGTGCATTTTAATGATGTTACAGCCTTCCGAATGGTCTGAAATTTTAAATATATAATTGTTGCAAAATTTTGTCAAGCCATTTGAAATTTTATAAAAATCGGATGTATAGTTTAATTACAGGGACAGTCAAAAGTTTCCCGTTACATTACGGGGAATGGGGAAAAAATATTGCAAGTGCATTTTAATGATGTTACAGACTTACGCACTTATGAAGTTAAAAAATATATACATTCAGTGCAATATGGGTGAAAAAAATAATTATAAAACTAGTTATAGTACGAACGCACCTCATTCGCCACGTTTGACGAGCAATTTCCAACTTGTTTTGTACGGTACAGTCCTAGTACAAAAAGTTATCGCCTCCTAAACATCGTATGAAAATGCGACTGCTACCAACCGATTAGTAATAATGTCTACTAATTAATGCTTTAGTTAAATTTTGCTTAAGGGTCGTCTAAATATAGAAACTGCACCAACCTTGAAAATTTTCAATACTAACAGCTAATTTTGATATCGTATTTGGTTTTTCCGATAAATTTTACCTTCGAATACCAAACGGCAAGTCATTTGGTCAAGCAGATTAGAGATTATTCAGGTTTAAAATTTGGAATTCTTAATATAAAATGCATTTTTAATCGGTACAAACATATTACAATGCTAATAGTTTTTTTTTTTAAGTACCGCTCAAGAATTACTCAGTGGAATGATCTGTAACGTTGGATTTACATATCTGAAGCTCCTAGAAATGGATTTCTGTTAGTAAACTATTTGTAGGTTACAATTCATTTTTTTTTTCGAAAAATTATATCAAAATATATATTATTTCAAAAATAAATAAATAAATTGTAACCTATGAACTTTTTAAAAACAAAAATTGATTTTTAGAAGCTTCAAATATGTGAATCCAAAATTACAGGTCATTCCGACAAGTAGTTTGAGTTATACTTTAACTACCCGCATTGCTACCTGTTTTGCAACGATTAAAAATGCATTTAGCATGATGAATTCCAATCTTTAAACCTCCATAACTCCTAAACTTACTTGACCGAAGGATATGTCGTTTGGTAATCGAAAGTAAAATTTACCGGAAAATTCAATTGATGTCAAAATTACCTATTAGTATAGAAAATTTTCAAGTTTTGTGCAATTTCCATATATAGACAATCGCCTAAGCAAAATTTAAGTTTAGCATTAATTAGTAGTAGGCGTTATTAGTACTAATGAATTGGTGTCAGTTACATTTTATACGATGATTTGCAACAGAGTTACTACGGACGATTTTGTTTTTTTCCAGGACTGTACATGAAGAAATTCTTGGGTTGCTTTTCATGACGATCGCGAGGTGATAGATGCGAAGCATCCTTTAACCAAACACGTGGCCACCTTCTTTGAAGCTGGCAATACGAACCCTTTTATCTCTTTAAAACAAATGCCTTATTGTATTGGATGACTCTGCACAAAAATAATGTAATGGTGTTTCAATAGTTAATAAATGTCAAATGACCACACTCGTATTCTTTTACTTATTTTAATGAAAACTAGACTAAATAGAAGTATTTAAAAGGATGGTTAGAGTTTAACAGACGCAATCGAGCGACCGCACGACTGTATTCATCCCAGCAATAGGAGTAGTCTGATGATACAAGGATTTTGGACAGCGCGGCTAATTTTCTGGTATGACGCCAAACGTTGACATTGCTATTTTCACTTATACGGAACTTCTGTCGTCTCAGCGCCATTTATTGCTGAGTCTGGTTGTTGTTATGCGTTTGCTTTTTCTGGACGTGTTATGCATCACTGCTATCGGCCGATGACCTAACCTATCTCTGACATAAATATACCTCTGTCCACATCCAGTTCCTACTTTAACACAGTCCCAGAAATTATTTTTTGAATAAAGCTTCGTATCACTAAATAAGTTTTAAAAAAATCCCAGCAATTTAAAAAAGAGGCTACAAACAAATATTACTGCGAAGAAGAAGAAGGGGAAATGCCACCTTCGTTTCCCCCCTTGTAACTTTACGCTCAACCCATGATAACTTATCTGCTTGTAAGCTAAGACCATGAAACTCTAACACCACACAAATTTAGCTTATTAGGAGGCATAGTTTACCATAGATTAACATGCAAGATGGGACATTCACGGCAAAATAAGTAATGGCAACAGTACTAGCGTCACTACCGACAACGGGGAAGAATTAAGGAGCGTCCGAAATTCACCTATGTTGAAAAAATATGTTTACGCTGTATGTTTTGAATATTTATTCTTTCCTAAACGAGGCAGACGATGTTGTATTTATGCTTGATTTATTTAGTTGCTTTTTTTTTTATCGTACTTGTATCGTTCACCTTTAACTTACAAAATGATAATTAGAGTAATAATAGGAAATAAAAACCCTAGAAAATTCTGTTAAGAACGTAAATATGTGAGTTTATGAGATTAAATTGTAAAAAATCAAATTAAGGTATTGTGTTAATTTATGCAAATCGAATAAAATTTTATTGAGTGTAATGTCAGTACCTCTATTTATTTGTAATTTTTAGATTTATATAATTCTAAAAATTTGCCGAAAGGAATTTTTACCCATCTGTAACTTTATTATTATTTCTTATATGTTAATATTATAAATATTATTGAATTGATTATACATTATTTACATTAAAAACACCATTGTTATTTTATCTGTAAGAAAGTGAAAATGTGTAAATTTTAAAAGATTATTGTAACGATTGTTTAATATGTTAAACTTCATAAATTAATAAAACATCGGTTATAAAAATTTTCCTACCAAATGGGAATAATTATGAAAATTTCAGGGATTTGTAGAGTGCAATATATCGTATATTTTTATATTACACCATTGCTTTAGATGTATAGCATTCAAGACGAAATTTTTACCTTGTTTTTCGTTGGGCTAAATCGTTCACTAATCACGTTTAAAAAAAAAAAAAAAAAATGCATATACCCGTGCATGAACATAGAATAGATATTAGATATATAAAATAGAATACCTATTCCATGTTCATGTATCTGTGTAAGATTCTATTGCAAACGTAAACATGCATCATTAAAAAAAGTAAGACCCTAATAAGGTAGATACTCAATAATAAAAATATTACAAGGATGGAGAGTTTCTTACCCATTGTCACTAAAGGCGCTTACGCAATCGCATTACCATTACGCTCTATGGAAGTGTCCCCTCGTGTGTTAATCTATATAGGTTACAGACTTACAGTATTTCGGTATCATAATCAAGAGATTACATTTACCATATATGTTTTCAAGATAGTTTTTGTCATGTTTGTGCTTCCATTTAACATATGTAGATGGCAGCACCAAAGTTTTCTTTCCTCGCACAATTCATTATCAGAGAATTGTTCTCTAGCTTTGTGTCATGCGACCGATGTTTGTAAGTGATGTTTTTGTTTTGTGAAATGTTCAAGTAAATGTTTATATGTTTACGATGCTTCCTCGTCAATTAATAGTTGTGTTAATTATTAGTTAATTACTAAATATATAAAAGTTTTCTTACCTTTAACAAAACTGAAGTTAAATAAAGGTATCGTGACACTGCTTTGCTTGTACATAGGTGCAAATGATGATGATGTCGCCGATGAAATGGGTCTTCTATCTTCCCCAAGGCCGTTTGAAGCCGCCACTTCCGGCGTGGTGGCCAAATCGGATGTGGATATCGGAATAGCGTCGGAAATGATATGGCCAGAGACACCACTGCTGACTGAGGAGTCTTCATCACCAAGCTGAAACATTATAAATATTATCAATGCTCAGGAAACACACAATATAGGAATAGGACATAATTCTTAGTTGTATCTATAGGGTGAAAGCTATTAAAGTTACATATCTGCAGGCAGGGCTCGAAATGGAAAAAAACCCATGAACCGGAACGCTATTTCAAAATTATTGTCGACTATTTTTTTTTTTTTTTTGAAAGTACAGCAAAGTTCCGATTATCCTAGTCCGCTTAACCGGGTTATTTTCTTCTGAGGGACTGATAGCTTCCATTATTGTGAAGCAGCCATTATAAATGAAGTGTTAGGCGAAGATGAAAGAGCAGTCGTAAAAAATTAGATCTCTGATTTTCTGGTCAGAACGGGGGAAAAAATGATCATAATTTTTTTTTCTTGAAAAAGCCATTGGAAAAGTCAGAAAATATGGCTATTTTTTTCCCATGGCCATTTGTTATGGCCAAAAAATTATGGCTATTTTTTATTAGTTGTCACTATTTCCTGTTATGCTATTTTTAATACCGTTTGTCCATTTTAGGACGCAGTGTACATTATTTATGTTACTTTAATACAAATATTCTTTTTACAAAAAGAACCTAATGAATTCAATTTTTTAAAAAAAGGACGACCTAAGTGCAAGATAAAAAAGGAGAATCTGTAGCCCTTGAACTGACAATTCTACAGAAAAAAACATTTTATTCTTACAAAAAAAAATATAATAATAAAATAAATAATAATAATAAAAATAAAATAAATAAATTTTGAAAACATAGTTTATTTTTCTTTGTACATGCTTTATAAATTTGGCTTCCTATAAAAATTTGTTGTTTTAATGGAAAAAATGCTGTTCGATTTCTTGCCTTTTTGAATGACTGCAAATCTCTCGTTTTTAAATAAAATTGACGTCGTGGATACGTCAAAGTACGAATTCGGATTTGACAACAGCTTAGGCGTGGTCTAATTATAAAGAACATTCGACATGCTAATTTTTATATTAATATTTGCAGCCAGGGTTTAATTTCTAACAAAAAAAGTACCGGAGCCCTAATATTCTGCGGTATTGGTACAACAATCGTACCGTTCCCCCTGCCCCTTCTGTCACTCCAACCTCCATATTTATATTTCGTACATTATTTGCAAAATTTAAAGCATTTTTTTATTTTTATTTGGCGAAATAAAAATTTTAAATATACCTATCAGCATATACTTAGCTGTCAACTAGTCCACTTTTTAGTTATCACGCCTTCTGAATAGTAATCGTTGCCTAATTTTAATGTACACTGCAGAATTCTGCAATTAAATATGGTAAGAATTATGATTAGGAAAAAATAACACAAAAAAGGGATAGTTCGCAGGTATGCATTTTTAAGAAAAAATAAATGAAATGTACAGAAATTAATATTTATATGCTGAAGAACAGAAAAATATCCTATAAAAGGGGCTTATCTTAAACTATAATCAATTTCTTCCACATAACAATCTTTTGTGGTGAGTCCCTGAAAATCAGATTAAATTAAAAAATTGACACCATTATCGGAAAGAATCGATGCTTTTATAGAAAAGGGGGAAACACTGCTCGATTGCTTTCTATCAGAATAACAATACATGGCAATTTATATCTACTTAGAAATGAAAGTGGCTTCGTAAATGTGCAGAGCAGAGCCTTAACATTGGTACCGTTCATCATACAAAGTAAGTAGAAAAATTACTAACGTGATTTTTATACTTGTACGCAATAGAAGACAAAAAACCTCACGCTGATGCTCGTTCGCTAAAACAGAAATATTCTTTTCAGGTTAGATATCGAAATAAAATTTTTAAAAAACGAAAAAGCCAATAATAAATTATCCTACTGTCACAAAAGAAAATTGAACTGAAAGTAAATTCACTGTTCAGTCTCTTAAGTGTCGCCGTATCGACACGTCGCCGGCATAAATTTAAAATAGAAAAACACGATTTCTGTTTCCCCTTCATTCTGATCAAAATAGCATTAAAATGATTTGAAATAGAATATAATACGTAATTTTAAAGGAGGAAAAGTTTTTTTTTCTATACACCAATAAATCAAATTTTAAATATAATACAGATTGAGCTCCAGTCAGTCCAAGCCCAAAAACTGATATAAAAATCGAGTCCGTTTTATCTCCATCTCCTACATGTGCGATACATTACGTCACATATAAGTGTTTTGATAAAAATGAATGCAAAACCTTGCAGATGGGAAGGAAAGGAAAAGGTAATTTAGGCTTCGGTTTTTCGGAAGCATTATTGCACTGAGCTCCGGAGCCCTGTATTTATGAGCTCCGGTGAATTCCGACCAATATTTAAATATTTACTAAAAACAGAAAAGTACCGGAGCCGGCCTCCGGTGGGCTCCGGCGCAAATTAAGCCCTGTTTGCAGCGCTAAATTCTTAAAAGAGAAATTAAAAAGTCCGCTGAAAATGGTTAAGGCTGTTCTCAAATCCAAAAGGGCAACTTTATGACATAAGTTTTAATTTATTTTTGTTCGGAAATGCATGAAACTAGAAGGTGTTATTTCTCAGAAACTGTGTAATCAAACTGTTTTTTCCGTTTTTTTTTTTTTTTTTTTTTTTTGCAAACGCAATAAATCTTTTAGAAAATAGTGTCAAAGTGAGCGTTTTAAACCGAATTTCCGCGCGAAAGAAGAATAATCACTCAAAAAGGGGTGAAAAATCAAAATCGCTTAAATCTCAATAGGTAATTGATTGATCAAAAAATGGAAAACAGTTCGATTCCAAATCGCTTCCATAGTCAGGCCTTCCAGTTTTATATATTTCCGTTAAAAAATGAATTTGTAAATGTGTCAAAACGTTTTGCGATGGTTGAGCAGAGCAGTTGAGAACAGCCTTAAACAAGAATATTTTTAAAGAAAGTACACCAATGTCAGATAAGAGAAAAACTATTTAATGACTTGAGAAAAACACAAAGTATGCAAATGAAAAGAGTGCGAAACATTATAAACGCAAAGAGAAATCATTTTCACTGTTTTTGTATTCATTTCAACTGTCCATTTTCAAATTCAGACTTTAAGTAAAAAACAACAACAACAACAAATAAAATATAAATAAAGGAGGTAAAATGAGCTGCTTACCAATGTCATAGTTGGTGACGCTTCACTATCACTGTCATCAGGCAAACCCACGCCCTAAAATAATAAAAACAGCCAATCATTAATATTTCTGGGCAACGAATTTCAGTACAATCCTTAACTATATTCGCTATTTAGACATGTTAGCTGCCGAAACCCGACACGATACCGGGAAAAAAATGGCTTCAATCCGAAACCCGACGCATTTCAACCGAACCCGAAATGTAAAATTAATCCATATTTTAATAAAATATGGAAAAAGTAGTGTAGTACAGTAGAACCTTGATTATCCGAAGTAATTGGGGCCGATCATCTTTCGGAAAATCGAAATTTTCGGATAATTGAGAATGCTTCAATTTTAAGATTAAGGGCGAATATATTATGCTATTTCTTATTATTGTAAAAAGTGCTTAATAAAAATAGAGCAAAAGCAAAACAGAAACGAGAATAAATTACCTGAATTTTAATTTTGAAAGTAAGTACCTTTTACGTACTGCACAAGAGTTTGAAAAAAAGTTTTGTTTGTCACAGTTTTAATTGCCTTTGCTTTGCAGCTCTATCACGAAGTACTGATTCTTGAGTGAATAACTTCAACAGTTATCTTTCACATGTGTCGCTGACTAATACCAGTGAGAAGCAGAACAATTGTTTGGCACACTCTCGAATTCTTTTCTCATTGTTTACTCCCCCACAATACACTTTTAATTAATCTTCTGGAGAACAGAAAAATCACCTGCTAGATCACATTCACACATTCCGGTTCTCCCTTCTCCTACCGTGTTTGGGATCCCCTCCACAGCTTACGGGACCTCAAGTTAAATTCAAAGAAATTCTAAGAAAGAGGATCCCAAATATTTATCTGTACTCATGGTTCGGAAAGGACCGCTTGCATGCACACAAGGAATGCGATAGTTTAAAAAAAAAGCTTTAAAATGGATTTTGGTTAACCGAGATTTTCTGTCAAAAGAGTTTCGGATAAAAGAGATTCTACTGTATTATATTTATACTGCCAACCATATCTTTTATATACTGAAAAACGAACATACACGTATATATACTCATTAATGTTCAAATGTGGAATTTTTGTTTTCATCTGAAAAAAAAAAAAAAAAAAAAAATAGCCTAGATATTTTTGAAAAAGCAGGTCAACCCGAATCGCAAGAGTCAAATCCCAACCCGAATCAAATAAAGTGAACACGAACCGGACCCGCTACGAAAAAAAAAAATAACATCAACCCGAAACGCGGGTCTTGCCTGGGTAAAATCATGTTATCCGACCTGATGCAGGACTACTTGTTAAAATATTGAAAGCTAAATTTCTATTCAATGAAAAACTGGAAATATTTCTAAATGTATATCTTGTGCGTGTTTAAAAAATAAAGGGTTTAAATTTAAAAGAAAGGTATTTAATTAAAATAAAGTTTTAAAAAATGAAATAAAGGGCACATCTTTAACTTTTACGCAGCAAAGATGAATTTTGAAAAATCCGACCTTTCTTGCAATAAACGACCATACTAATAAAAATAATTTCCATACAGTTTATTGTACTTTTTTCACCAATACTTTTTAGGTCTGAAGTAAACTTTCTATTTTATCATAGGAACAATGAATTTCTTACACGAAACTTTTTTAGCCCCTGGTACGGTATGCTATTTCTTTCTCCCAGCTTATTTTGTGTCGTCTCCAAAAAATAACGTTACCTTACAGAAACCAGCAGTACGATTAAATACTCTACAGCAATTTTTAAAACTTCTAAGTATCGCACATTTTCAATTTTTATACCGTCGTAATTGGAAAACAAAGTACTTTTTAATGCAATTTGTTTGAAAACTGCATTTCCGTTTATTTTTGAGATATAATTTTTTATTTGTAGTTTTTAGAACCATTTGCTTAATATTGACAAAGGAAGAACTCCATTTCTGTAGAAAGTGAAAGAAAAATAGCAATATCTTTTTGTTGCCATTTTCCCATAAAAACTGAAAAAAATAAAAATAAAATACGTGCTATTTTGAAAAAAATATAAATGAACGATTTCTGATAAAGCAGGGAGCTATTATAAACTAAATTTAATTTTAAATATCTATATTAATAATACAAACAAATGAAGGGATGTGAATCTTTAGATAGCCGATTTTTTTGTCGAGTTTTTTGAATGACGAAATCTTTTTTTTTTTTTTTTTTTTTTTCGCGGATTTGTATATTATTCAGCGATAGTGACGTCCTAAGCGTATTTTACTGTAGATGTTGTTTAACACTGGATCGCAAATGATGAATTCTTCAGCGGATGTGGATGACGTCACTTTATGTAAAATAAAATCCCGTGTCTTAAAACTGAACTACAGTAGAGTCCCGATTATCGGAGTTTCCGCTTTCACTGAGTTATTTTCTTCTGATGGATTCCATTATTATGAAACAATTACTCCAGAAAATCAGAGTTCTAACTTTTTACGGCTGCTCTTTCATCTTCACCTAACACTTCATTTATAGTGACTGTTTCATAATAATGGAAGCCATCAGTCCATCAGAAGAAAATGACCCATTCCAAAGGTATAAGTTCGATTAACTCGGATAATCGGGACTCTACTGTATCTATATTTATATACATATGTATTGTTGTGTCATCGGGGGCGACACTAAATTCTGAAAAAGCAGAATTCCTGTTTTCTAGTTTTTTTTTTTTTTTTTTTTTAAATTGCGCACATCCTTTGGAGATGTAAGTATTTATACTGTAAAAGCAACATTTAATGTACATAATATGTGAAGCAATCATGCCCAGGATAATTGAATTTAAGAAACAAGTGCAAGAAATTGAACTATACGCGACGTAAGATAACGAGCTAATTAAAAACTTACCGCGTCTGTGGACTGAATCCATGTTTGCTGTATGACTCTGTAAGCGGAATCTCTGGAGAGCATAGATCCGAAGATGAACTGAAATAAAAAATTATTCATGAAAATTTCTTCAGAACTAAAATATTTTTTTTTTCAAAATAAGTAGAAAATTTCTACTACAACTCAGCCATAACAATAATAAGTACTTTTAGCTTAGCCGGGTGCAAATCTTGCTAATAGTATTTTTTATTGCCAATACCACCTTCTATCTTTCGTGTGTGTAACGTAGAAACAAGTAATATAAAATTTTTGTTTTTAAAGTCGATTCCTACTTAGGTCATCAAAGAAAAATTTAATATAATCCCTTAAGCTAATATTAGTTTTTGTTGCATTAAAATATCTCAATTTGTTGATTTTCTATAAGCAAGTAGGTTTACTATGGAACTCTATGGGAATTAGGTTGGTTCGTTGATTAGGGTTTTATGGCGCAAAGTCCCTACAGGGACATGCTGGGTCAACTATGGGAATTAGGCGAAATATTAGAGATATTGCCAAGTTGGCGGCACTTTTGGAGACTCATTTTGGTCGCCAAATTTGGCGATATATCGCCAAGTTGGCGACAAACTTGGTGGTATTGGCGACAGAACAGGGTCCCCCCTATGGTAACCCCCTTATAGATGATACATTAAATGCTGTTCAATAACCAATGGCCGCCATTTTGTCTCCCATATAAAACTAAAATTAATTAATTAAAATTTTATTAATGAATTAATATTTGAAAAAATATGTATTAACATCAAGTGTCATCCAGTACAAGTTTAAAAGAATTTATTTCAACTTAATAGGATGAATAATAAGTATTTTATTAACGATTGAAAATTTGAACAAGAAATATAAATATAGGGAGAGTGTGAACTAATAGTAGGAATTGAACAATGCTTTGTTGTTGATATAAAAAAAAATTATTTCTTCTTATTTTTTTTTTTTTTTTAATGAAATGAGTGAAAGGCATGGTATTACAAATTTATGCAATATGTATTTTTAATGTACGAGTTTTAAATTAAAGTTATACACACTGCAAATAGAGACGCCTTAAATTCAGACACACAAGCGACTGAAGGAGAATTTCAGACACTTAAGTTAGACTTCAGTGCAGCTAAAATAGGTTTTTACAGCAATAACTGATATTCACGAAATTTTGGGAAGAACTTTGTTTTGGCACTAGAAATAAAAATCTAATGAGTCTCCAAAAATTAAAGTTGTTTTCCGTTTTTTTTTCGGGGGAGGGGGTGGGGATGGCAAGAGTAGAAGAGGGCATTTTAACTTAGGGGGGGGGGGGGATCAACGTTTTTAAATAGGTCAAGTGGAGTATGGTTTATCATGTATTTTTTAATTCTGAATCAAATGATACTATCCGCAAGTAGATTCGAATATTCATTACAAAGTTACAGCAGTTTTTATGAATACAAAGTCATGATTTATTATTATTATGAAATCTCAGATGACCCTGATTTTGATTATTGCTATTTTAAGTTCTAGATTATTTAATATCATATAAAGGATATATGTTTTGAACGTAAAATAAATGTAACAAATCTATGGTCAATAATAAAATATAAGTTTCGACTTTGTATTAATAAAATCTGGCGTAACTTTGTAACAAATAATCGTATCGATATGCGGATTGTGTCATTCGATTCAGAATTGAAAAAGAAAAAGAAGAAAAAAAAAAACATAATAAACGACACCCCATTTAACCTATTTTTAAAAAGTGAGTCATACACCCTGAGTTAAAACGCTCCTTTTTGCTTTCCTCCCCCCCCCCCCAAAAAAAACCCCAATGTTAAAACAAATTTAATTTTTGGGGACTCATTGGATCTTCACTTCTAGCGCCAAAATGAAGTTCCTACCAATTTTTCGTTAATGGCTATGAATTGTTGAAACCTATTTTACTTCCATTAAGTATAACTTTCTACTTTATTTTCAAAAAACTCACCGTAACTTTCTAGCAACTGATCCTGTCGACTTGAAGATGGTGTCATCCATTCATAATTAAACAAATATATAATAAACGATACCTCACTTGACCTACTTAAGAAAATATCCCCCCCCTCCCTGAGTTAAAATGCCCCCCCCCCTTCTTTTGCCCCCCCCCCCAAAAAAAAAAACACGATAAAACAACTTTATTTTTTGAGGACTTATCGGATCTTCATTTCTAGTGCCAAAACGAAGTTCTCAAATTTTCGTAAATGGCTATCAGTTGTATTTTACTCAATTTTTGGTCTATTACCTGTACTATAAGGCTTTCTTTCTTTCCTGCATGCCTCAATGCCGAGGTACTTATGATGGCGGATAAGCTTGTAACCAAATTATACAAGACCATCATATACAACACTCTGAGAAAAGATATGCAAGTTTCACTCGATTAGTGCAGTTAATTGATCCATCGATGCCACCGCACTAATCGAAACATACATTGAATGTACACAAGGAAGAAAAATCATGCGCCAAGCATAGATTAGGAACACTTTCCAACACAATCAGAATACTGCAACGAAGTTTCATCGTTTAAGAATGCGAAAGAAGATATCTATATAAACAACCCAGAAACACAAAACACATTTGAAAAAATAGATTTGGCAATCACCGTCCACAGTCGGAAAGGTACTCGAATTATTTTGAGCATTCCTGTATATGACCTATAGATCTATGTATATTATTCAAAATTTAGCTTAGTTACAAAAAATTACAACACAATCGAAAATTCACTTTTGGCAATTTCCACCAATGGCGGAAATGCACTCGAAAAGTTTGTAGGGCCCTGTACCCTGTATATTTTCTACAGATTTTAATACACGCCTCATATTAAATTAAAATTTAATTCAGGGGGGGAGGGAAATGCACAGCACAACACAAAACGTACTTTCAGAATTACCATAAAAATGTATGCAGTCCTTTGTAGAATATAAATCAATTCGTATACAAGGCTACGCAAACATCTTTTAGTTTACTAATGTAGTTCAGCTGGAAAATCATAACTCAGTAAAAAAAAAAAAACATTAAGCAATTCGCCCTTATACACAATAATGCTTACGAATTATTTTGTGTAGCCCTGTATATAATTTATAGAATTCCTGAACACCTTGTTAAATGCCAAAATTTAGTTAAAGTTAAAAACGCATATTCCTATCCATTTACTGCCAACGTATTTCAAATGCGTTGATTTTGAAAGTGAGACTAGTCCACTTTGAATAGAATTATATTGCGTAATATTAACAAGCACATATTCAATTCGTATACAAGGCTACGCAAACATCTTTTAGTTTACTAGTTGTAGTTCAGCTGGAAAATCATAACTCAGTTAAAAAACATTAAGCAATTCGCCCTTATACACAATAATGCTTACGAATTATTTTGTGTAGCCCTGTATATAATTTACAGAATTCCTAAACACCTTGTTACATGCAAAAATTTAGTTAAAGTTAAAAACGCATATTCCTATTCATTTACTGCCAACGCTATTTCAAATGCGTTGATTTTGAAAGTGAGACTAGTCCACTTTGAATAGAATTATGCTGCGTAATATTAACAAGCACAATTTGAATTTTATCAGTAATACAGTATACTTCCTCAAATCCGCAACCCTAAAATCTGCAAACGCCTAAAATCCGCACATAATCGTAGATGTAAACAATGAAACTTTCTATTCAGTTGTAGGGGCAAAATTACAGAATTTTTCAGTTTTATATTATTTCGTATGTATTTTAATATGTAATTCTCGATAATATGACTGAACTCATGGTTTTTTATGAAGGAAATATAAATTTATTTCTTAAAAAAAATCAAGATATTGCTGATATCACCGGTTATCACAATCTTTTTACCAAATATATGTAATAATCAAGCTTTTCTGGTTATTAAGACTAGCTAAACCTGAAATAAAACTTTCTTATGATATGATTTTGATGTGAATTAATAGGGTACCTTTATGAGGAAAGTTTCATTAAACAATTCAAGGAAAATGTATCTTATTTATGCATATTTAATTATACATTAATTATTTACTTGACCTCTACTTTTAATAATTTAATCATTTTTAAAATTCTTACTTTTTTTTAATTTTTGTTTATTATTTTATTAATTATTTTAATATTTTATTATATAGCAAGCATTCGTTATAATTTCGATTGCATTGTTACGTTTAAAAAATGTAAAGAATTTAATGACCAGAAATCTGCAAAATTCTAAAATCCACACAGCCTCTTGTCCTAAGCTGTGCGGATTTGAGAGAGTCTACTGTACTTTTAAAATCTTCACCATTTAAAATAAGAAATATAAGCCCTAATTACAGAATATTTTTTTTTCTCGTTTTCCTATATATTTTTTTTCTTTTTTGTTTTCTTGTAACTTTTCTAAAGAAGGATGAAATATTAAGGTAAAATAAGTAAATAAAATATTCATTTTTTTTTTCAAAAAATAATTATATTCTATGCAAAGAAAATTAACATTTTCGGCAAATCATTGCTGTTGAAAGTGAGTCATGTCCATGGCGCATACCGAAACCCTGATTTTTTTTCTTTAGCAAACACGAATAATCCTTATTGCTTACAAAGTTAGTATCAGGTTTCTGACGCTAATAAGCGGGTAATTAATTAAGATTACTGTTATCTGATATTATCTTTTTACTTATTTATTGTATTTCACATGCATCACTTTCTGCGTACGCGGGGTTTAAAATAATATTTTTCCTTATCTTGAAGTTGATCCGAGATATTATAGTTAGATCCTATTGTATGAACAAGTCCTATTGTATCAATGAATTGCAGCTTCTCTTTCTATTCAAGAACGTAGATTCCATATAAGGCAAACAAAGAAATTCCCTAGCCGGTAAATAGTGAATGCCATCTGAGGGAGAAGTTTTAGATAAGAGAACGGTAGCCCTGTTTGAAGGATGAAATTCCCGGATACTGGGTTTTTGAAGGGGTCGTTGAGAGAGAAACGAAGACTCCTGGCGTAGACCTTGTGAAGGTGAGATTGTAGTGTTTTTGGTTGAGTTTTCTAGTGTTAAGTGTAGCGCAATCCGGGAAAAGGTTTGAGTCTTGTGCAGAGAAAGTATACGCAAAGGGAGGTCCTAGGGGGTCCTCCGAGAAACCTGATGAGATACCGTAGGGTGAGAAGGAAATAGGGTATTTTAATAAGTTGACCCAGTACGCAGAAGGTTTTGTGATGTAACTTAGTACAGGGCCGGATCGTCTCTATCCGAGCCCTTAAATGTAAATAACGCTTTGTTTCTATGTAAATAAATTGTTCTTTAATATTAATTGAATAAGTTTAGCATTTATTTATAATCCTTCTCACATCGTGTCCGTTATCAAATATTTATATCGGTGGTGGCAGCCTATCAAACAAAATAACACTTTTTCGAAGTCTGTACGAGCGGCGATTGTGGATACGGGAAGAATCATGAGCTGGTGGACTAAGGAAGAGTGCAACAGTTAGCATGAAATAAGACCACACAAAAAATAAATTTACGAGTATTTTTAACCCTCTCGCTGCGCAACCCGAGAGTTTCTCGAGCAATGTAAAAGTAGCAAAATTTGCTCAACCCGAGATTTCATCGGGGATGCATTTTCTCCGTCTAATTAACCCGTCTTGACCATTCCCACCAGTTACTTTTTATTGTAAATTTTGCCTTATCTAATCGGAGCATTTTCCCGATTAAATCGGACGAAAAGTTTTGTTTTGAAAAACCGGTGGCAAAAGAATAAAAATTCTTAAAAGATGCTCGTCGCGAAGGAATTAAGTACGCAATTTTTGAAGCTATTTTGATAAAACAATTACGCAGCGAGAGGGTTAAAATATTCAATAACTAGCAATAACATATAATGAACTTTCTCTTCTTTCAAAATCAACGACTCGTGTAGTTTTTCATTAAATATATTTTTTACATAAACTGCGTCTGTTAGCTAAATTTCTTAATCCATAACATCGTGAACTCTTTCAAGATCATCAAGCAGCTTTTCGTGGTTGGAACTGGAACATATACCCGGCCGGGTCAACGACGAAAGAAATCTGCTTGCTACACAACCTCCTTTCACAATTCAATAAAATCCAATTTCACAATTTAAAAAAAAATGTACTTAAAATTCTGTATTTCTCCTCTCCTTGTCTTTTTTTTTAATGTGACAATATTTCTATATTTTTTCAAGGTCTAAATGCATACGTGAATATCATTCCAGGGGAAAAAAAGGAGGGGCATTCTTTCAAAACAGTTTTTCCAAATTTGTTAATTCACTTTAAATTTTGCATGTGAAGTCACAGTGAGGTAACAGACAGTCTTTACCCTGCATTTAAACAGCTGCGTAGAATTACACTTCACGTATTATTTGAAGCAAATGCTGTAACTTTATACAAATCTGGATAAGCTTGCACTAAACACTGATGTCATTGAGAAAATACAAACAAAAAAAACTAGGACAAGGTCTTCTTTCCGTTAATCCACTCTAAATGATACTTTATTTGCTTCGATTCCCTGCTAAATGCACAATGTCACATCTGAATTCCGCCTATATAACATTTCGTAACGATACCAGACGACGGCTTAACGCGATATCTCGAGTTGGTTGACTCTTCAAATAGAGCAGTTATGCATGATCCTCCAGTCTCGCCAGTTCTAACGCCTCGCCCACTTAACTGGCTATTGTTCTTCGCTATTTAAAAACCAGAGAAACGCCCAGCTTTCCCTTTTTTTTCTTTAAATCATGCATTATAAGGAGAAAGATGCAAGCAATTCACAAACAGACTAAAATAAAAGAACTTTAAAACTCAAGATAAACAATTGATTCTTTCAGAAATAAAATTTAAAACAATAAAAATTGGACTTGGACTGTCAAATTTAATATTAAAAACGCACTAGATACTAATCAGCGTACATACATATAAAACCAATATTAAAACTTAAAATACTAATTTAAAATACACCCAACGTTTGGAACTTCGTCTTTAAAAGTCATCTACGCTCCAAACGAAGGTCAAACACATGAAGACGATTTTTAAAGACAAAGTTCCAAACGTTGGGTGTATTTTAAATTAGTGTTTTAAGTTTTAATATTGATTTTATGGCTGAATCCATATCAACTCAGGCAGGGTGGTTACCTTCATAGTCTCAGAGGTTTTTGAATTGAACATATGTTAAAATTTAAGAAAAAGTAAGATACTTGTATATTTTCATTTTGCCCCAAAAAAATTCCTGGCCCGAGATACAGGCCGCCAAAGATGACATCCCCGGCATCCTTTCTCATTCGCGATTTTCGATAAAAAATTTAAAGTGCTCTATCTCTAGAATGGTGCAAGATATTTTGTTGCGGTTTATTTTATTTTAAAGATAATATTCTTCTGTTTAAAATGATATACCCAATTTTGAAAAATGTATTCAACTTTTCTTGTGGCAACCTTTTGAAAAAAAAAATTTTTTTTTCAAAAAAAAAATTTTTTTTTGGAAATGCCAATCCCAAAAATTTTGATTTTTTTGCTGTTGATCAATACCATTGGGAACTACCTTCACTGTAAAGGAGAACTTCCACTTTTGAGTTTAACAAATTTTAGAAACATTTAAAAAATTCAGAGAAGTTTACAGGAACTGTATATATACAGTTCCAGTAAAAGTCACTGAATTTTTGCTTATTTGTAAGGATAAGCCTACTATATATCCTAAACAAGTTAGAAATTGCAATATCAAATGTGGCAAATGATTTGCGTGCGTATTATAACTAGTTTTATAAATATTCAGATCTTGGTGCAATAAGTTACACTCTTGGGCAAAAAGGACATGAATACAAAATTTATTATGATTCTACATATTAAATTCAGTAATACTGAAGTAATATGAATTCATCTTAAAAGGACTTAATCGCAATGGCAACCTAGAATCATTTCCTATCATGGTATATCATTGAATCAATTATGTATTGTAGGATTTTTAAATAGAATGAAGAAAACTTTTATTAATGTCTTTTATGTTTTAATTTGATTTTCATAGCATTTGAAGTGATACATACTTTATTTTCAATATCGAACATAGTAAAACAATCTCAATAACATATATCAATTACACAGCAATACAAATTATATTAATACAAGTTAGAGTTCAGACAGATGGGCAGACAAATCGAATCCATAAAGACTTTCAACTATGTTGGAAATTGTTAAAAGCACATAAATAGGTCGGAATTTGACTTTTAGAAATTTATGTCAATAGACGGAAGCATACTTGAATACTTTCATACAACCCTGTATTTTACCTACTATCTTTATATACATGCCACTATTTAGCTAATATTTAATTAAGATTAAAACATCCTTAAAACCAGTGAAATCACACTTCCAGAGATTATCATCCATAGACGGCCATGTATCTAATTCTTTGCGTGGACCTGTATATCATTTTATCTATATTCTCCAAACATATCTTAGTATACTAAATGTAGTTCAGTGTAAAAATGCATAACTCATTTAAAAATCACCTTTAAGCTACTTTCATTCATACTCAGTAAACCTTTAAGATTTCTTTTGTGTAACGCTGTATATGATCTACAGCATTTATGCACACAACGTAATATGGAAAAATTTAGTTAAACTTAAAAACTCAAACACAACTAAAAATGCACTTCCAGCAATACCTTTACGATTTCTTTTGTGTAGCCCTGTATATGATCTACAGCCTTTATACACACAACGTAATATGGAAATATTTAATTAAACTTAAAAACTCATATCGCAACTAAAAATGCACCTCTAGCAATCATCGCTAATGTACAATATTTCCAATAAGGTAAAGTATCCGAAATCTTTTGTGTATCCCTGTAAACACTATGCACTTTCTATGACGCAGGAAGTAATTTTTTATAAACCTCTGGAATAAAGTATGTATCACTTCAAATGCTATGAAAATCAAATTAAAACACAAAAGACATTAATAAAAGTTTTCTTCATTCTATTTAAAAATCCTATAATACATAATTGATTCAATGATATACCATGATAGGCAATGATTCTAGGCTACCATGGCGATTAAGTCCTTTTAAGATGGATTCATATTACTTCCGTATTACTGAATTTAATATATGGAATTACAGTAAATTTTGTATTCATGCCTTTTTGCCCAAGAGTGTAACACTTATTGCACCAAGATCTGAATATTTATAAAACTAGTTAATACTATGCACGCACCTTATTTGCCACATTTGATATTGCAATTTCTAACTTGTTTAGGATATATAGTAGGCTTATCCTTACAAATATGATACAAATAAGCAAAAATTCAGTGACTTTTACTGGAACTTTATATATACAGTTTCTGTAAACTTCTCTGAATTTTTTAAATGTTTCTAAAATTTGTTAAACTCAAAAGTGGAAGTTCTCCTTTACAGTGAAGATAGTTCCCAATGGTATTGATCAACAGCAAAAAAATCAAAATTTTTAGAATTGGCATTTTCGAAAAAAAAATTTTTTTTGAAAAAAAATTTTTTTTTTCAAAAGGTTGCCACAAGAAAAGTTGAATACATTTTTCAAAATTGGGTATATCATTTTAAACAGAAGAATATTATCTTTAAAATAAAAAAAACGCAACAAAATATCTTGCACCGTTCTAGAGATAGAGCACTTTAAAATTTTTATCGAAAATGGCGAATTGGAAATGTTGCCCGGGATGCCATCTTTGGCGGCCTGTATCTCGGGCCAGGAATTTTTTTGGGCAAAACCAAAATATACAAATATTTTATTTTTTATTGAATTTTAACATATGTTCAATTCAAAAACTTCTGAGACTATGAAGGTAAGATTTTTTCTTTGGCTGCCTGAATTGACATGGATCATACCTTATATATATGTACGCTGATTAGTATCTAGTGCGTTTTTAATATTAAATCAAAATCTTTCAGTAATTTCTAATTAAAACTATTTCGATAATGATAGAATGAGTATACAGCTATGCTCTATAAAAATAGATGTTACTTAATCTAGGAAAATATCATAATCAAAAATTTCAATTGCTCGCACTTTCTTAGACATCGTGTAACACAGCTAAAATAAATCAGAGCAACTATGTCTTACCTTATCAGTCTCTGTGTATACGCCGACTGCATTAGGAATGAATTTGGCTATTTTTTCTTTAGTAACTTTCACCACGTCCGCTACATTGATCAGCAACTGCAAAGAAACAAAAAGGAAACATACTTAGCACCTCTTCAATGCAAAAAAAAAAAAAAAAAAGTTGGAAATTTCTCGTCACACGTGGCAAATGAGGTGCATTCGTGTTCGTACTATAACTAGTTTTATAAGTATTTTTTGCACCGCATATTATACTAAATGTATATTTTAGTGCACTTCATAGTGCAGATCAATTTCATTCTGTTCGAAAGGCTGTAACATCATTAAAATGCACTTGAAATAATTATTTCCCATTGGCCGTAATGTAACGGAAAACTTTTGACTGTCCCTGTAATTAAACTATACATCCGATTTTCATAAAATTTGAAATGACTCGACAAAATTTTGCAACAATTATATATTTAAAATTTCAGACCATTCGGTTGAATAATTTTTGCTCTGTTATATGCGGACGGACGGACAGACGGACTGAACGACGACTATAGGTGCTACGTATTTATATAATTACGAATGCACCGAAAATGGCTGTCTTTGGTGGTAAGCTCTATCTTGTTAGCAGATCGCCATAAAGAATAGAATATTTTTGTTAAAGAGGACAAGGGACTAAATTTTTATTATTATTATTAATGCAATGCTATTCTAATGAGAAACTCTCGAAAATTATTCTTCGCCACGATTTCAATAAACTAGCGGCCCCCTGGCGACCAGTTTGGTATCCCTTAAATGTACGCTATGCATTGTTACTTTTATTCATAATTTAATTTACTTGCTGAACCCTTCGCCAAATCGGAAAATTCTGATAGAAAATTCAAGAACTCTTTATTTTTTATGTTAGCCGGGCGCAGGTTATAAATCGCCAAACATTGTTCCCGTCACATTTTTTCGTATTTTATTAATTTCATTTAAAATATAATACTTTCACTCGTTTTATTTACAATAGATAACTTTAATTTAAAACTTAAACATTTAACCCTTCACTGCACGATTTTTTCTATTTTTATGAAAAAAAAATGATTTAAAATCTATATATCGGTCTAATACTTAAAAAAGTAAAAAAAAAAAAAATAAATAAATTTCAAATTTTCAGCTAAAAATTTGACATTTTATGGTGTGTACACGATGTACACAATTAGGGTTTTAAAATATTGTATTTCTATACATATTTTGCAACTAAATGAGCTTAAAATAATTAATTTTATCTGCTTTACACTCTGCAACCTTTTTTATAGTAATAATTTTTAGTATTCAGTAAAAATAATGAAAGTAAATCTTACCTTAATAGCTTGATCGATTTTTTTTTTTTTGTTTTCGAAGAACAAATTCTAATTTTTTATCAAATGAAGCCATCTGACATGGACAAAATAAGTGTTACTCCATCCTTTAGACTGTTCCTGATCAGGGACAGAGATCATATTGGCCGAATTGATGTAACATAATAAGAATTATACTGTTTGTGCCAGATATGGCCCGTGGTGCAGCGAAGGGTTAAAATTCATGATTTTCATTAAGAAAGATAGAGAAAATAATAAAAAAATAATACCATAAACCAAGACATTTAATTTCAACATCAAAGCATTGTTTTAATTTACCACGCGAAAAAGCGAAAAATAAAAAATGCTATTGGTGAGATTTGCGCCCGACTAACATAAAAGTACCAAGAACTCTTTGCGATCATGTCAATTTTTATCTTTATGTAATTTTATTCGAAAAAATAATTTTGATTGAAGATGGCCGCCTTGCACATGAAAAGCGAAGCGATCAGCCCGTAATTGTTTATAACAGTCACATGATTTGAACTATTATAATATTAAATGCTCGTCCCTGTCTGTTTCTTTCTCGGAATTTTCATACTATCGCTGTCAGTTTTTGCAAAAATTAAAAAGGGATATTCGAATGTAAAAAAAAAATAAAATGATGCATTTGTTTTGAAAATTTCAAATCAATATCTTCATTAGTTTTCTTAATTTTAGCCAATTGGAGAAAATTGTCACCATTTTTATTGGCACCAACCACTCGTTGCAATCGGCAAAAGAAAATGAACCGCTTTTTTTGCCGCCACGTACCTCAGCGTTTTATATAAAAATAGATATTTGAAAAAGAAAATAAATTTACCGAAAATTAAGAAATTATAGAATTAAGAAAATATCACTTATTAAAATGAAAATAAATGTTAAAAGTGATTACAGTAAACACAGAGGCTTGCAAAACATTTTAATAAGCATACCTACTAGTTTCGTACACACAGACGGTGACATTTTCAAGATCAGTAATGATAAAATAAAAAATATTCGCAAAAGAACTGAAATATGTACTTGATAAAGAACATTACGAGATATCCGGTATCACGAAAGCAGGTGCTTTAATCAAAATGATCATCTCTAAACAAGATTTATTTTCTCTCTTTTTAAAAAAAAAATTATGAAGTATCTCGAGCCAAATTCTAGGTAACTCAACTCAAAGGAGGCTGATTCATTGCCTATATTATCGCTGCGCAATGTCAAATACAACAAGAAAACTACAACTTTTGCGAGACTTGCATCATAAAATAACATCTTAACAGATTAATTTTAAAGATAGTAAAATAATTTATCCATCAAGATGTCATTCTTCATTCATTATCGCAAAACAATAGAAATCTATATGAACAGCCATACTATCAAAAAAGAAACCTAGCAAAAATGCTAATTTTTTTAATAAAGTCACTTGGTCGCACATTCCACAATGCGTAAAATAAATAAAAAGTGGCGAATTTTCTATAATCGGGTTCGGTGCCCAAACCAAATTAACGTATTGTAACTTAAAAAAAAAAAAAAAAAAAAAAAAAATCATGAATTGCAATCATGAAATCAAACGCTAATTTCAAAATAAACATTGAATGCTAAGCAGAAAAAATAGTATATTAAAAACTTTTTACTTTAAACGCATTTTATATATCAAAGCATGAGATGCCTCCATAAAAATTTTAGGCGATTTAGAAACCTTGCATATCTTTATTTAGAAAAAAGAAAGAAAAAAAAATTGAAAATTGGCTTATCTATTCGAAGCTTAGGGAAATGTTACCAAATTTACATACATAGTGCATAGCAATCAAATTGAGGGGGGAAAAAAAAAAAAAAAAAAAAAAAAAAAAAAACCTAAAGAGACTGGATGAACTCAAAAGTGAAATCATATCTAAAATAGAATAGTAGATCCTTCTCTACATCAAACGACTAGTTTTCACAACACACTAACAGTATTTTCCACATTACTTTTTTGCAGGGGGAGGGGGGCGATTGAAAACAGTAAGCAACTTTGTATACAAAAAAAGTGATAGATTGGATCAGCGGTTCACAACCTGGGGTTACGCGTGCCCCGGGAGGTACGTGGCAGGCCTGCTAGGGGTGCGTGAAAATATCGGTAATGGCGGAAATCACAAAAATGTTTTAACTAAAAAGACAAAGAATATTGATAGTTTAAGATGACAAAGTTAGTCTCATGTGTAAATCCAATATGTTACACTCAAAATGAGGGAAAAGAGCCCACTATACCTAATAATTCATTGATAATCAGTCACTAGCTCCGCCCACTGATAGGCATGCATGAGTATTTATATATTTCCCCCCATCTTTCCGAAAACTTCAATTAATCATTATGGAATATTATTTTCTCACCACTTTTTTTTTATTCTTCCGCGTTTAATAATAATTGCGGAACGGCTAAAATACGCCACATCCTACATTACGTCATACCTTCAGATTTTATTGCTTTTTCTTAAAACGTGTTGATCAATAATCATAGTATGATTGTTAAAATTTCTTTTAATGCTACATTAATTTTTCTTAATGTTTGGCTAATATTATAAAAGGCAATATTAACAGTAAAATGCACGGAAATTTCAATGTAATTTGCATCGATTTATTATATGGTTGTGATAAGATTACTAATGAATAAAAAGCATGTTGAGTGAAGGGGGAAAGGTGGCGTGTTTATGAGAAATGGGGGTACTCCGAAATGAAAAGCCTATGAAAGGGAAAATGTTGGGAAGCCCTGGATTAGACGATCATTCCTAACAAATATTTGAAATGAATTACAAGAAAACGAATCATTTCTGAAATAAATAAAAAGCAAATAAACAAACAATAATTAGAAATATCTAAGTACCAGTTTCATAGCTATACTTGAAGAATGTATAGCCACCTTTTTTAAAAAAATCCTCTAAAAACTAGCTGTATAATCTGAACATAACAGAGAAAAACAACCTTAATATAAATAGCTAGAAATGAAAGTATAACAAACAGTTAAAGTGTTCTAAAATATTACCAACATACGAACGGCTTCAAAGTATAGTTGTGACAATGGCTTGTTTAGAGAACTTGTTTACAAATAAAACAGCAACAAACTAACTCTAAATACTGATAATCATTTCAAAATGACATATCTTTATGACTGTAGATAGTACAAAAGATACAGTAACCTACTTTTAGGACTGTGAGTAATAATATTTATCTAAATGGGTACAAATTCGTGAACTTCCGCATAAAGTAACAATTTTAAATGCTGAAAAATGCAACATTTGAATCAACTGGATTATTGAATTAAACATTTATAGCTCATATTCAAAATATTAGAATAATTACTTTTTTTTTTACAAATTGAAAATATCGTTTGGTAATTTAATATCTTTTAATGCAAATATGCAAACGATATTTTTATTAAGAACTTACTGTTGATTAAACTTATTTATTATCTTACAATTACAGGGTTCATACAGAGTTGGGAAGAAAATATCCAAGGAGTACCCCAAAAATCCAAGGAGTCCAAAAAATTTTAAGGATTAGCCTTTTTTTTTTTTTTTTTTTTTTTTTTTTTTTTTGTCGATGTTTTTATGTGCTGCATCGTTATATGGTATGCACACTCAAATTTTTAATGCCCAATTTGGAGAGAAAAACATTTCAAAAACAAATTTTACCCTATTAGAATCTAATTGTTAGTGCTGAAATTGCACAGTATTCACAAAATATTGCTTATTGATTTCGTAAATTTAAACACAAAATTGACAACCTACTTTTTTATGCAGTGACCAGCGGTCATATCAGAGGGGTGATTCTGAGTAAAAAAAAAAAATTCTGAAATTCACAGCAAATCTGAAAAGTTACACCAGAGAGGGGAGGAAGGGGGAAATTCACTCCCGACACTAGCTATGCGTTTTCTCGGTGGCTCTTTGACGAAATTTGTGGGTTTTTCCGCGATCTTTTGACGAAATTTGTGTGTTTTTTGCGATCTTTTGACGAAATTGGTGAGTTTTTTTCTCGATCTTGACGAAATGTCGATTTTTCGCGATCTTTTGACGAAATTTGCCGCTTTTTCGCGATCTTTTGACGAAATTTTTGGGTTTTCGCGATTTTTCGACGAAATTTGTGAGTTTTTACCCGCACTTTTGACAAAATTTGTGGATTTTTACGCGCTCTTTTGACGAAATTTGTGGGTTTTTTTCGCGATCTTTTGATAAAATTGGTGGGTTTATTCGCGATCTTTTGACAAAATGAGAGTTTTATCGCGATCTTTTGGCAAAATTTGTCAATTTTTCGCGATCTTTTGACGAAATTTTTGGGTTTTCGCGCTCTTTCGACGAAATTTGTGAGTTTTTATGCGTTCTTTTGACGAAATTTGTGTTTTTTTTCGCGATCTTTTGACGAAATGTATTTTTTTTTCGCGATCTTTTGACGAAATTTGTGTTTTTTTTCGCGATCTTTTGACGAAATTTGCCGTTTTTTCGCGACCTTTTGACGAAATTTGCCGTTTTTTCGGTATCTTTCGACGAAATTTGTGTTTTTTCCCGATCTTTTGATGAAATTTGTGGGGTTTTTTTCACGATCTTTCGACGAAATTTGCAGGGTTTTTCGCGATTACTTAACGAAATTTGAGTTTTCCTCGCGATCCTTTGACGAAATTGGCGATTTTTCTGCAAACGATTGACAAAATTTATTTGTTTCGGCGACCATATGACCGAATTTTCCGATTGGTGACCGATTTTTTAAAATTAGCGGAAATGAATGCCTTACATTTTCGGAAAATTCGGACTAGAATCACCCCTAGGTCATATAAATAGAGATTAGTCAAACCCCAAACACTTATTATGTATATCACATACATGATACATCTTAAAGAAAATTTTAAAAGGCAAAAAAAAAAAAAAAAAAAAAAAGAAGAATGCTAAATGCAACATCTTAAAGATAATTTTAAAGGGAAAAAAAAAAAAAAAAAAAAAAAAAAAAAAGAATGCTAAATGCAACATACAAGAAAAAAATATAACAAATTTTTAATTTATTCTTTTAGAACAGCGGTAATCTCTCTCTTTGAAGGTGAAATTTTGACGAGTTCGCATTTTTTTCGCGATCTTATGATGAAATTCGCGTTTCTTTCGCTATCTTCTGGGAGAAATTCGCGTTTTTTTTTCGCGACCTTCTGGGAAAATTCGCTTTTTTCGCGATCTTTTAATGGAAGTCGAGTTTTATTTCGATTGTTTAACGAATCTGACGTTCTTTTCGCGAGCTTTTGATGGAAAACGCGTGTTTTTCGCGATCCTTTGACGAAATTTGCGTGTTTTTCGCGATCCTTTCACGAAATTTACGTATTTTTCGCGATCCTTTCACGAAATTTACGTATTTTTCGATCCTTTGGCGAAATTCACGTGTTTGTCGCGATTTTCTGGGGAAATTCGAGATCTTCTAATGAAATTTGCGTTTTATTTCGATCGTTTGGCGAAAGTAACGTTTTTTTTCGCGATCTTTTGATGAAAATTCGCGTTTCATGCGATCTTTTGAAGAAATCTTCTTTTTTCTCGATCTTTAACGAATTTCGCGTTTTTTCGTGATCCTTTGAGTAAATTCACGTTTTTTCACTGTCTTAAGAAATTCGAGTCTTTTTAAGAAATCCGAGTTTTCCCGCGATCTGTTGGAGAAACTCGCGTTTTTTCACGATTCTTTGACAAAATTTACAAATTTTTTCCGCGATCGATTGGCGAAATTTGACGTTATTTTTTGGAACATATTTGCGAAAAACGAGATTTTTCCTAGATTCTTGGCTAAATATGCCAAACATCGATCAAATTTAAAATAAAGGTCGGCTAACAGTGTCAAAAAACGGACTTTTCGGACCTAGTGGGAGCCCTGCTATTAAGATTACCCTACCCAATCAATGTTGTCTGTGCTTCAGATAAATGACGTGCATAAAGGATTTACCGTGCGTTTTTCAATCACGATTTTTTTCCCCTCGGCAGCAATATCGCTTGCGTCCGAAGCCGCAATACAATATAAGGAGTTTCTAAGTAGTGGTTTGGTTATCTAAGTAGTTCTAAGTACTACTTGGGAATGTTTTCATTTCTAAGGAGTTTCCAAGGAGTCTAAGGAGTCTGTGCGAACCCTGCAATTAATATAATTTTTGAAAAGATGAATTGATAAAAATTTTTTTTTTCGAAAAGCCAAAATATTAGAATATTTATTCAAGTGGTTCAAAATATTAGAATATTTCATATTAATTCTCGTTTAATTATCACCAATTCATAACTGGTGACACCATTGATTAAATTCAGACGATTTTATTTAAAATCAGTATCAGTGTTGCCAGATTGGGGATTTTGTCCCGATTTTTTTTTTTTTTGGGGGGGGGGGGGGGGGGGCAAGTAGTTCGTGGAGAAATTTTCGGGGACTACAAAAATTTTTGGGGAAAAACTTGGGGATTTTTTTTTTTTTTTACTATTTTCCGTAAGGATTTCTTTTAGTCCTGTAGAAAAACTGGATCTGTCTCGAACTCAAATTTGATTTGAAAAACGAAAATACAATCCACAAATCGGAAATATCAGTCATTATTCTCTTGGATGTGGTCGTGTTCGTTGTTTACTACATTACAGTTTACACGTATTGCAGATGCATCTGACTCTAAAGTCTTTAAGCAGCTTAAACCTGTACATGAATAAATCTGCACGACTTATGCGAAAAATTCTTTCGCCGTACTTAAAAAAATAAAAAAATAATAAAAATTTATTTAAATATGTAGAAAGCAGATATTTTTCTCTTATGATATACAAAAGCACATCGATTGATATAGCGAAAATACTTTGCATTATGATTATGTACTTCAGAATAGGGATAGGGATGACAAAAAAAATTAAAACAGCATACCATCTCTGATTCATTCAAATCCCAACTGATAATAGATTGTCTAAAGCAATGGAGCTAATGTAACAACAGTCCAACATTGTTAGACAATACTTTTAAAAACAAACGTAAAATAACTTGTCATTGCAAAATACATTTCTCATTCGCTTAATGTAGCTACAGAATATGCATTCAGCCCAGTTTAAAAGTTTGTTTTTTGTAAATGGGGAATTTTTTCAAAAAAAGGCTTGATTTGGGGGACATTTTTGAGCTTAAATTACTTTTATAGTGATAAATTGAAAATTTAAAAACTCCCTTTTTGAGTAAAAACTGAGTTGGGGACTTTTGCGGAAAAAAGACACTGATTTGGGGAAAATTTCAGAAATTTTGGGGAAATTGACTTTTGAAATAATTCGATATAACATTCATTTTTACCGTGCCGATACAAATCAACCATACGAAGTTTAATAGATTCAGGAATATTACTCACACGACCCATTTTAAAGACGAAAAAGCAAACAAACTGCAAAAAGAATACTGATTCAGTATTCTTTTTGCAGTTTGTTTGCTTTTTCGTCTTAAAATGGGTCGTGTGAGTGATATTCCTGAATCTATTAAACTTCGTATGGTTGATTTGTATCGGCACGGTAAAAATCAATGTTATATCGAATTATTTACATTGTTCGCAATCAAGCGTTAGTAAAATACTAACGCAATATTTAAAAAAAAAATGGAAAATTTCAAAATAATGACCGAAATGGCGGCCGAAAACCAAAAACATCTGCTAGAGATGACAGGAAACTGAAGCGTATAGTTATGAAAAACCGTTTTAAAAATGCGATTCTTGCATCGAAAATAGAAAGAAGAAGCACTTGAAGTTTTTACATCGACAACATTTTAAGAACTCTCTATAAATTTAAGTTTGAATCTCGTGTACCGAAAACAAAACCTCTCATGACTGCAAAACAAAAGCGTATGAGATTGAATTAGTGTAAATCAAGACATTTATGGAGCGAAGAAGATTGGAAAAATATATTATTTAGTTATGAAAGTATGTTTTGTGTTTCATATGGTAATCAAGGTATTCGAGTTTGGAGAATAAAGCAAGAAGCATTTGATAAGGAATGCCTTAAATGTTTCATAAAATTTGCTGCTAGTGCCATGGTTTGGGGTTGCATGAGTGCAGAAGGACCTGGAAAGTTATGCATCGTCTACGAAAAGGTTAACTCTCAGATATATCAAGAAATTTTGGAATATTACATGATTCCATCATCAGAAGATTTATTTGAAGATGATTTCACCTTTCAACAAGATTTAGCGTCACCGCATACCTCGGTGTCAACTAAGAATTGGTTCCGCCAACGCAACATTAAGGTACTTCCTTGGCCACCAAACTCACCAGACCTTAATCCCATCGAAAACTTATGGTGTATAATGAAGAAAAAACTCGAAGAAAATCCTCCTTCAAGTAAAATTGAGTTAGTGACACGTATAAAGTCTATTTGGGCTAATATTTATAGAAATATTTGTAAACACCTTGTATATAGTATGCAAGATCGATTGTACGTTGTTATGAAAGCTAAAGGGGATGCTACAAAATATTAACTACCATTTACTTCATATTCATAAGGTAATATTGTTGCGTAAAATAAAATATTCTAATATTTTGAACCAATCTAAATTTTATTCTAATATTTTGATGTGTTTCAGAAAACTGTATACTTAATTTACTATACTGCATTTTATATTTTGTAAATGTTAAAATCTTATCTAAACTTTCCAGATTTAATTTATAAGAAATTTAATTGCATTTACTTAGTATCAAAAATAAATAAATGAAAAATAATTTTTTCTTATTATTTTTTCTCAATTACTAGGGGGCTCGGCCCCTTACGAGCTACGCTCGCCAACCCCCGTCCAGACACCGCAGACTCTAAATGCACGCTAATGTGATCAGCTTTAAAATGATTTCGAAAGATTGAATTATAATTTAAAAAACAGTGGCGATCTCCCTATAAACGGATTTCTATTCATTTCTCTTTGATTGGGGAAATTTTAACGCCAAATCCGCTGCGGTACTACTTGATTATCCCGTCGACTAATTTCGCCAAATTATATAAATCGCCAAACCACTCGCCAAATTATACAAATTGACATAATTTTTATTTTAAATAACGAAAGAACAAATAAATTAGTACAACATTAATAAAAATACAAATAAAACGTCGAAATAAAAATAACTTGATGACGTAGACACGTGTAACAACATTTCAAAATAAGCTAATATAAAAGGAATTAAGTAAACAGAATCTTTGTCTCCCGGTATTTTTTAACAAAGCGAAAAGAAAGTTCTTTTAAATGAGACATTTTAAATTAATCGTTTTTAATCTGACGTAATTTTGACCAAACTATTCTTTCTCTTTTTAATATTCACGCGGAAATACTTGTGTTAGAAATAAAATATTATTTGCGCTTTCCTAAGAAAAATAGTTGAAAAGTATCCTCTCAAAATATCAAGTAAATGTCTCGCGCAATTTGTAAATTCAAACCGTTTTGCAATATTATTTTGTGTTCATTTTACGTAATAACTGTAATGTGACGTAAATGTGATGTAATTTCTCCTATTTAAGACTTCTAACACATGTTAATAAATTTATTATTTTACAATATCCTTTCTCTGTTAAAATTCACGTGTAATTATAGATGAAGTAATTTTCAATAAGTTCCTGCTTTTTATACGTAATTATTTAATTCTAATTTGAAAGTTTTTCCTGTTTATAATAGTCACGTGTAAATAAATTTTTAATTTGAAGCAAACATTATTGTTTTCGTTTTTTATACAGTTGGCAACAGGTTAAATTAGTACAATTTTCTGAAATAAGTAAAAAATATCTCTCGAAATGCTGAAAATTTGAATTTAAAATAGAAATGAAACCTCGAAAAAATGAGTCAAATTAAAAAAAATAAATTAATTAAATTAATTAAATAACACCGGGAAATTATAACGTATAAAATGATCTAAAAATTATTAAATTCCGATGTGTAGTTTTTGCTCCTATAAAACTTTTTTAGTGGAACGATTTTGTCCAACTTTAGCATTAAATACCTCTTAAAATAATTCTTCGATTTGAAAACTGTCTGCATCAGCGTGTTTATCAAACATTTCTGTATAATACTACCAATTTTCATATTTTTGTATGCATTATTTTTCTTAATATTAACGAAGAAAGACCTCCGGTCACAAAAAATTCAAAACCGGCGGGTGCGGCGGCGGCGGCGGTAGTTACTTTTTTTTAGAATAGAGAGATTCTAATATTTTGAATATGAGCTGTATAATTAAATTTCGAGTTACTGTTCAAAAATTCTGTTGTTTAAGTTTAGATATGAATAATTTCTATTACAGCCTGAGTAAAAATTTCAAGGCCAGTGGAAAACAGGACATTACTGAAAATGCATAAATAGGGGAATAAAATAATATTTTGGTATTTATTAAGGTATTATCATTGGCATTATCATTAAGCTTAAATATTAGTAAAACAGTTTACGCTTAATTTTTCTTTAGACATGAATAATTTCTATTGCAGCCCGAGTAAAGTCTTCAAGGTCAGAGGTAAATATTAAGATATTTGAAAAACAGATAAATCAGTAATTAAAATATCATTTTTGGTATTTATCATTAAAAGCTTGAATACTAGTAAAACCGACAACAAAATTTATATTTGTTGAATATTTTAAAACGAAATGAAAAAAAGATAATATACGAGTACAAAAATTAACATTCCAACCTGGATTAGAGCAAATTAAACTTAGGAAGCCACTTAAAGATGTACTCAAAAAAATATTTTTCCACCCTCAACTGCTCGAAATTTTATGACACATTTTCAGACTCAGTTTTAAAAGTAAAAACATGAAACTTGCTGACGTGATTTTTGAAGAGATGTATAAGCGACCGTGTGTTTTCATTTTTCTCTCAATTAATTAGAACTTTATTTATAAACAATTATTTTAAGTTAGATTAAGTTAAATAATGCTATAAAAAGTGATAAAATATCTTTATTAAGGTTGACGATCGTTTCATCGCACAAACGGCGACATTTTCAAAATAATTTACGATAGATAATAATGTTATTAAATTAAATTATGTAAAAATATTATTATCGTAAATGATTTTGAAAATGTCGCCGTTTGTCCGATGAAACGATCGTCAATCTTAATAAAGATATTTTATCACTTTTTATAACTTAATCTGTTTATAAGTGATTATTATACTTGTTGTTATAACAACTATTTTCTTAGTATGACCATTTTTTTTTTTCGTTCCGAGCTCTCTCGCATCGGGAAATTCGGTTCAAAACGCCCACTTTGACAGCCTTTTTTGCAATATATTCCGCCTTTATCAAACAATCGAAGATCGATTTTTTTTTTTTAAACAAAATTTTTCGAATATTCCCGTGTGAATTCAACATTACAGAAATGCAATTACTTGCCCCTGAAAGGGTTAAAATTATTGGATATAGCTTTTAAATGCTTACGGTGGCGATTTTCCGTGTTCGATTCTACTATTGTTCCGGTCAGCAGTCGATACTCGAGTATGCTTTCGTAATTTTTCAACACTTTCCAACATAGTTGAAAAGTGCTTATGACTTCGGTTTGTCTAGTCGACGGCCGTGGTCTAACTCTCGTAAATATACTCCGAGTGCTCTGTAATTTTAATATGCTATTTACATTTACTATAGCATGATAGAAAAGGAACCGTGTAACATTTATAGGGACAGCCAAAAGTATTCCGTTACGTTACGGTCAATCGGAGAAAATCGTTTCAAGTGTATTTTAACGATGTTGCACCCTTTTAAACATAATTAAATTGATATGCATTTATGAAGCGCACTAAAACACACTTTCTGTAGGAAAAAGGGTGCAAAGCATTTATTATTCACTTACAGAGCCACGCAAAAGAATTCCATTACATAGTTGTCTACGGAGTTAAACTGTTTGCAGCGTATTTTAATTACGTTACACCATTTCAAATATAGTGAAATTGATAAACATTACTGACTACAAGATATTTGTTGTAAAATACAATGCGCGTATCATTTATCGTTCATTTACAGGGTCACAAAAAGATTTCGGACACAGTACTATATCGGAAGTACTGTCTATTATCGATAATTGTTAGAACTGCGTTTTCAGTTATGACATGAGTTTAACTAAAATTTTCTTATTACGGGTATGTATAAATCATATAGGTCATATACAGGACTACACAAAAGAATTTGTAAGCATCACTAAATATGAGCGTGAATGGCTAAAAGATGTTTTTTTTAATAGAGTTATGTATTTTCCATCTGAACTACATTTGTTACATTTGTTTGGTTGTAGAACATAAATAAAATCATATACAGGGCACACAAAGTACTAGATAAATGACCTCTTATGTATGATAATTTCTAAAAGTCTTATTTCAGTAGTTTTAAGAGTGTTTTTTAGCTGAATTAAATTATAGCTTAATTCGTGGCGTGTATAAAAATCTGTAGGTAATATACAGGGTTGTACAAAATAATTCCAGTTTTTTTTCCGCATATTGATGAAAAAGGTTGACGGTAAGTTTTCACCTTATTATGCGTTTTGTTAGTAAACTAAATTTTAAAGTACTATGTAGAATACATATGAATTTATACATCAAATACAGGGCTGCACAAAATACTTGAAGCACATTTCTGGCTATAGGCATAATTTCTAAATCCTGCTTTTCAAATATGTTAGACGCTTTCTAAAAAGATTACTTGGGTATCTTATTTACCTTATTAAACAGCGAAGTATTGTTAGTCTAGTCTAGAAGTGCTGGAAAATGTTTCATAATCTATGCTTAATACAGGATTTTTCTTGTTTTTAACCATTTGGAAAAATGATTATGGTCCTCGTCAGGGTAGGAAATCAAAAGCATATCTGAAGGTTTTTATTGGTTTAATCATTTTATTCATTTTCTGATTGGTCTATACAGTAATTCGTATTTCCCTTTACTTTCAACAGAGTGTTGCCACTATGACAAAAAAGTAATAAAAACTACAAAAAAAAAAAAAACTCAGAAACAAATTGAGATACAGCTTTCAAACAAATTGCATTTAAAAGTACATTTTTTTCTCTATACGACGATATAAAAAGTAATATTGTGGGATGTTTAGAAGTTTAAGAATGAAATTTCATGTAAAATGGGCTGTCTGATTTCTTGGAAATCTGACGATGGAAAGCCTTTTCCCGAACAGCCAATGAAATGCTTGGATAATACGTAAGTTTCAGGTGGATGATACGTACGAGTCGCAGGTGATTTCTGTCGCTTGCAATTTTTACGTGTCATAACACTATTAATGTTTAATTCATGGCGTACGTAATGTATGATCAACTCTGTGCTATTTTTTATGTCTTAAATTTTAGTCTTTGAAAAAATCATTTTCCAAATGGTCGTTGTAATTTGTTAAATTGCATTTTTTTTTTTTTTTTTTTTTTTTTTTTTTTTTACGATTACAGCATTGTCAGCTGATCTTAATCAGCTTTCTCATATTAAACTGGATAAGAGTATGCCTATCTGCACATATGTATTCTCACGGACTAATTTTCGTAAATATACTGCTATTCCCACGAAATATGTTGCAAGCTGTAAAATATATTTGCTTTTGAAAATGACAACAGTATGTTGCGTATTTTTTTCTCCCATAGGAGCACACCAAAAAATCTAACATTTTGTCATTACATTCTCTGTAAATATTCAAATTATCTAGAGTTATTATAAAATTTATAAAATGTATACATATTAGTAAATTTTAAGTTGTGTTTTGTGGAAGAGGTTTCTTTTATTCTATGACATTATTTTCGCATTTTGACTTTTTTCTTAAGTACAAAATGAAATACGTACAGACCTGGGGAAAAAAAAGTAAACACCGTCTATTAACTCTACAACTAATTATAATAGAAAACAAGTAAAAATTAAATTAAAAAAAAAAACCCAACTGCGTAAAAAGCAAACTCTAATAAATTATTTCTCATCAATGTGAAACTATTTTTTTTATATTACTTACCTATTTTTTTTTATTTACTTGTATTGATGACTATCTATAAAGACTCTTTTGATGAAGCCTATAAATGTCTATGATGGTTAAAGTTACAGTAAAGCGAGAGATCATACCTACACAACTTCCAGGTTGTGTAACATTTAATCGGAACTTCTGACTGTAAAATAGTCAATGAAACATCGTCTTCATTTTGAAAGACCTATCCAATGATATGCCACTCAATAGGGTGCATAATTTTTCCCCCGTCTCTACCGCCATTCTGTATTTTACGGCCGCCATTTTGTATTTATAAAAACAAAAGCTAGCCTATAACCATCGGACGGTTAAGACGAATCGATAGAGACCTTATTCATTAAAATCCATCCAGCCGCTGGGATGTTTCGAGGGTATAAAAGAAATCCACATACCCAGATACGCGTGAAACACATAACCCTTCTTGGCAGTCGGGTAAAAAATTGCAGGTACTAAATGATTGGAAATAAAGTCTACTTTTAAATGATGTATATATAATTTGCTTAGGGAGCCGTCTACAAATCAAAACCAGACCAAACTTTGTTTTTTTTCCAATGGCAACACCCAATTTTGACACGATATTTTAAAACTTCGGTTCAAACTATGCTTAGAAATGAAATTTCAAGTAATTTGGATGATAAGTTCTTTAATTAGAAACATTCAAAATTTAGAGCTTCTAATGCTAGCTAATAATTATAATAATTCTAATAATTAGAGCTTCTAATGTTAAATTACATTTTTTTATTTTTATTAATATCTTCTAAAATTATAATTCTAGTGTAATAATTTTTTTGTTTAATTATAATACTAAAAACCCCAAACATAAATACTTTGAATTTCTAATTTTAAAAATTTTATAACATGAATTATGAAATTAATATTCGAAAAACATATGAGTTGCAACCTACAATTTTTTTTTTGATAGATTTACATTTATTATGTCCTGCTTTTCGCAAATTCTCAATTTCAAATTTTTCTTCCAAAAGTTTTCGAATTTTGAGCGAAAAACGTCAAAATGACGGTTTAAGGGGCTGTCTATGATGTCCAGAAAAGCATAATTTGAGAAAAAATATATTTTATTTATTTTAATGAGACATTTGGGCTGGCAATAGTTTAAACAGATTAAGCCAGTGAGTTGTTTATATTGACAAGAAATGGTACATTAATAGAAGTGACATAGTCATTGAGTAGCCTTTCAACAGTTGAATATCGAAATTTAATTTAGATTCAGCCCCTAAAATAGGCTCATTTTAAAATAATTATTTTTTCGGAAACTAATCATACGAATTTCATGATAATTTGGATTTAGGATAATTGAAGGGTGTAGAATCTATTTATGGGGTCAAACTTGGGTATTGCTATAGAAAAATAAAATAAAGTTTGGGTTTATTTTGATATGTGGATGCCCCCTAAGCAAATTTTATATACATCATTTAAAAGTAAGCTTTATTTCCAATTGTTTGGTACCAATAACTTTCTTCTACAATAATTTGTTGCAGAGTTAGTTGGGGGTGCTTATTTTTTTTTTTTTCATGACCGTACCTATATTCTACTACAAAATACATTACATATGATTAAAAACATTTTCCGAAGGCATATACGTATACCTTAAAGTTATTGATTGAATTAAAGTTATTGACAGTTATTGATTGAATTCACTATTATTGTTGCGATACTAAACTATAGATCTTTTTGAAAATTTTTTCTGTTCATACAATGAAATTACAAAACATAAGTTCCAGATCAAAAGAAAGTGACAGAAGGATTATTACTTGTAGGTGCCAAATGAAGCAAGTAATAATACCACAAGCAAATAGAAAATATTGGATATTTTATTGATTGACATTGTTAAGTCATGCGGGAAAACGTCTCAAACGTATTGATTTAACATCAAGGGTACTTTTTTTTTTTCTTTTTAATGGATGATCATGTGTGTGCATGTGAAAAATGCATCTGGGTATAATATTTCATTTCAAAAATTTCGAGAACATAGATCTTTGTTATCGAGTATTTTCGCAGTTTTGTTACGATTTGTTTCTTGCAAGAACGGCCAAGTTTGGGAAGAATGAAAAATCATCTTAAAACAATTGTATTCCTGTTTATTTAAAGATAAATAAATTTCTGCCCCGCTTTGCGCAAGGCCCTGGATTACATAGAATGATATGAGTAAGTTTGTTTGATGCAAGATATACTCTGCTGGCCAAAAGTTTGAGACTTGAGACCACTTTGGAAAATGTTACTTTATCTATAAATACTCCAAAAATATTTGAAAATAAATTACAAACTGCACCTGCACATCCAAAATATCCAAAAAACAAATTTTTTTATTTAATTATGAAGAACAGGTGCAATAAACGCGTTGTTTCTAAACATCAACGAATGTATAGTATGAGCAAGTTAGGTAGAGTCATTGTTATTAAAACTCCCAGGTGGAGATATAATTATTTAACTATATTATTTAACTATAGAGTTACTTTTATTGGTGATTTATTTAACTATTTTTTTTACATTTTTGTGTTTGTTTCATATTAAGATACACTATTTTGTCGAAGTTCTTCACGCACTTTCTTGTTTAATCTGATTTTGTGGTTATTTCTGTCAAGATGTCTTAAAAATGGGGGAAAACATGAAATCAGCATCGAAACACGGTCTATCATCATTGTTCTACATAATGAAGGTAAATCTGAACGTGTGATTGCCGCTGAGTTAAAAATTATCGAAGACATGTTCATCGTACAATCGTTCAATACAACGAAACTGTCAGTAATTAGGATCTTTCACGCTCAAGAAGACTGAGAGCAACCACTTCTTGCGAGAATAATTTCATTTTTGTTACCAGCAATCAGAAATAGACGCCTAACAACGCCAGAAATTTTCGCTGAAATAAACAAATCTCGATCCAAACCTGTGTCACTTACTACTGTAGAAAGACAATTGAGAGGTGCTAATTTGTTTGGTCGTGTTGCCGTTCAAAAACCACTATTAAAGCTGCCGAACAAGAAGAAACGAATGCAGTGGGCACTTACCCACCGAGGTAGGTCAGAAGATGATTTTTAAAATGTTCTTTGGAGTGACGAATCCAAGTTCGAAATACTTCGACAAGATGGAGAATTTTTGTTCGTCGTTGTACCGGAGAAAAGATGCTGTCAGATTGTGTAGTGTCATCTGCGAAGCGCGGCGGTTATGGTCTAGGATAGTTTCTTTTGTTACAGAACTGGAGATTTAGTACGGATCTAAGGAATTATGAAAAATGAACAATACAAAATGATTCTAGAAACAAATTCCATTCCCTCCTGACTGAGACTCATTGGCAATAGGTTCTTTTTGCAACAGGTTCTAAACATAGTTCAAAATTATGCAGAGGCCATTTAGAAGGAACAGAAGTGGAAGGTGTATTCCAGATATAGCGAGAATACACACACTCAGGACCCCCTCCCAGTGTCCCCATGTTAAACCTATGGAGACAACTGCGGTTCTTCACCGCTAGAGGGCACAGTTGTTTTCTACCATGTATTGCCGGATAGCAAACATTACAGTGAATAAGATGTTTTAAACACCGCAGAGCCCCAATCTGTTTCCTCAGAGCCCCGACCTCAATAACACTGAACTTTTATGGAAAGAACTCCATAGAAACGTTCGCAATCGGTGCCCCTTATCACACGAAGACATGTGAAAGGCTTTAAATGAAAGCTGAAACAATATACCACAAGACACAATCAATTTATTGATTGCTCACATGCCGAGACTGTCGAAAAATGTTATAAAATGCGAATGAGGATGAAAAATCAATTTATGCTGTTTTTACCATTCAGGATATACATTAAAAGCAATAATTGGTAATTTGTCTATATTTAGGTTAGTTTTATTTCTCAGGATGTATATTTTGTTATGATTAAAGCTTTTTCTGAAAATATCAACAAGTTTGAGTTTTATTGTATTTTCTGGTTTTCCTTAGTATGGTCTCAAAAGTTTGGCCGGCAGTGTATGTATATGTAAGCACAAAAATAGGGAAAAGACGCATTTAAGCACTGATATAATGTATTAGGTAGGGAGTATTCAACATGAAGATAATTAGAAAATTAAAAACATTAATATTAAACAACCCGGAACTGACATAATACCTGCCCATAAGGGATTTTTAACACTTTCCAACAGAGATGAAAAGTGTTTATGAATTAGGTTTGTCTGGTTGTCTCACAGTGGAGTATTTGACCCAAAACCCTGGCCAAAAATACAAAAACTAAAATTGTTCAAAAATTGTAAAAAGCGTATTTTTTAATAGCTGATTAACTGGTGCGTCGATCTATGCCTATTTCAGAAGCATGATCATATCCGGCGCCTTCTAGCCTCAGTCGAAGAGGTTTATTTGTGAAAAGATGTGCTTTATTGTTACGTTTCAACATTGTTATTATGTTTAAATGTATATTTTTTGAACTCAATAGCTTTATTTTTAATACAATAATAAAATAAAAATTAAATTAAAAATGTGTTCTTTTTAAGCCTTTTTTGGTCCAACTTAAATATATTGATTTAGACATACATATAGCTTTTTAAAGGTGTGCCGGGGTTTGCCGGACCATTTTTGAAGTATAGTCGCATTGCTTATAGTTTTTAAGGCCATTAAAAAAACCTTCCGCATATAGTTGCCATTTTTAAATATAAATTGTTTTGGTGATCTCTTAATAACATTCAAAAACCAGCATCTATATACTAGAACTCAACTTTAGAGACTCAACTTTGCTAAAACTAAAATGCAAATAAATTATATATTAATACATTGGTTAACATAAATAATTAAAAGTTTACATGTAGTAAAATCAACCACATTTAATTAAACATGAATTGCAAGTAAAACAACTCCATCAACAATTATCAATGCCTTAAAATTAATTTATAATTAAGTTCTGAAAATATGAAAATGTAGTATTGTCATCGGAAACATACCTCTTCATAAAATTATTATAATTCTAGTCTATCAGAAAGACAGTTCAAAATCGATTACAAAATTCCATTTTTACAAACAAAAACAAAGTTGAATTAAATAATAGAGTGTAAAAATAGTATTTTTCATTTAGCGGAAGAAAATTCCAGGTGCAGTTTAGTTTCACACTGCAAATGAAGCAAAACGCCATTTTCACGATGCGCTCTCTGGATTTTTTCAAGGGATAACGATCCCGTCCGAGAAATTTCTCCACATGAGTAAAAATCATCGTGTTACAAGCTCAGAATTTCGATAAAAAATTTTCAATCGGGGATGCAACTCAACAGCTCGCTTCAAAAAATTCGACGAAAAGCAGATATTTCTTACGAAGCAATTTGTAACAAGTTATAGTGTTAAAAATCACGTTCACACAGAGGTAAAAAAACTGATGGCAATATGAACAAGACTTAAATAATAATAATAAAAATGTCATCTTATTTACGCGCCAGAATGGGTAGATAAATGAATACTTTTAATTTAACTTGAGCTCCCGTAAGCTGCGGAGTGGAACGAATAAAACGAACAAATTAGCAATTCTGACGCTTTTGAATGTGTTGCAAAAGGTTTGGCATGGCTGGACCAGCAGAAAGACTGTGATACTGATGAACTAATAGTATTAAAAAACTCCGTGATAGAGTTTCAAAGCAAAGGCAATTGAAACTAAGACAAACCATTTTTTTCAAACCCTTGTGATATATGTAAAAGGTACTTAATTTCAAAATTAAAATTCAGGTAATTTATTCTTGTTTCTATTTTGCTATTGATTTATTTTTATTAAGCACTTGTCACCATAATAAGAAATATTGCCTATATTCCTCCTTAATCTTAAAATGGAAGAATTCTCGATTTTCCGAAAGAGGGTCGGCCCCAATTACTTCGGATAATCGAGGTTCTATTGTAAATGTTTTGCACCCCATACTGTGCAAAAAGCATGTTTTAGTGCAACTCAGAAATTCATATCAAACGTACCAACATCATTAAAATACGCTGCAAACAATTTTTCTTCATAGACGAAAATATAAAGGAATATTTTTGAGTTCCCCTGTACGCGTGCTGTGAATGCTACACATAACACATTCTGTAGTAACCATCTTCTAGTGCACCTCAATTATGTATATCTTAAATTTCATTATGTTTAAAATTGTGTATTACTATTAAAATACAACGCAAAGGATTTCCTCCTGTAGACCCAGTGGTTCCCAACGTGGGGTATACGCCCAACCGGGGGGCAATTTGACATTTTAGGGGGGCAATTTCAAATTTGTAACTCACCCATTCGCTGTCACGTTTTTTGGGAAAGTAATCTTTTAGAACAAAAATAAAAGTAACACATGCAAAATTAAAGATAATAATAATAAAAATATTTTTGTTGAATTTTTAAAAAGTTCCAGATCAAAAGATTAAAATAAAATTTACACCAAAATAATTATATAAACAACCTAACAACCTTTAAAAATGTCTTTTTTTAAAATTTAAATTCATAATTTTTCTGGTTACTCATCTATTTTACAATTTTTGTCAACTTTTCGATTATATAATCGAAAAGGCGATAAATAATTAATAATAAATATTTATTAAAAGAGCTTTGCATTTCTGTTTACTTTGCTGTATGTAACATGACTAAACTTTTACTTAAACTACTTAAGGATATATCTAAATTTTATTGTCTTGAATATATTTAACCTAAAATATATTTGAAATACCTAAACGTGATTTATGCTAGATGATTTTTACGAATTTAGATATAAAAATACGAGTTTACAAAACATTTTAAAAATTTTATCTCATTTATATAATTATGTTAAAAACACATATGTGACACATAATTCAACTCTTTGGTAAATTAAAGGAATCTGAAATGAATAGTTATTGTTAATGCTCGTCCAGGCTTCTTTCAGGTGAATAGAATTCTCTTTTTTAATTAATAAGAGATATATTTTATAGAAAGTGTGTGCAAGGAGAGGGGGGGGGGGCAATCGCGATTTTACAGGTGCTTTGCTTGGGCATGGCCAATAAAAGGTTGGAAATTACTGCTGTAGACCATAATGTAACGGAATACTTTTAAGGACTCCTGTAAATGAGCTATGAATGCTACACACTTCATTTTCAATAACGAACATGTCACAGCAAACCTCAATAACGTACATCAATTAAATTGCAATCCAAGTATATTTACGCGAGTTAGAGACTGTAACAGACAGATAAACCGAAGTCAAACACTTTTCAACTATGTTGGAGAGTGTTAAAAGAGGTAAGAGAAAATAGTTTTAAAACGTTTTTTCTCTATTGACTTATCTTGCTTTTTCTGACATGAAATTTATTTTACTGAATAACTTCCACTTCAAACATTAAAACTTAGTTAACTAAGATTTATTTATTTATTTATTTTACATACAAAACGCTATTTGCAAGAATTAAATGAAACATAATAATCGCAATTGTGCAAATCAAGCATTTTTTTTTTCAAAGATCTTCACTATTAAATCTCAAAGTTTCACATTTTTAAGTTATGATATTTATTTGCAATTTTTTTAGGTCGTACTATGCATATTTTCAGTAGTAAAAAAAACAAACGAAACAAGTAATTATAGCCAAAAGATCAGGATGACACAGGATTATTTTTCTTATATAATTTATTCTACTGTCAAACTTATTTCGGAAAATAATTCGCATTATGTTGGCAAATCATCGACAAATTAGCAAGCCTAATTTGACGAGTGTTCTAAAAAAAGAACTTACATCAGAAGATGACACTTTGATTCGATGGAAAACACGGTTTTCCGATTTAAAAAAAAAGGAGATATATCCCCAGGGTTGGTGAATTGGAACGAGCAGCTTTCATCGGTCCAGCGGCGCTGTAAATTACTATACTTTCGCCAGCAGTAAGAATGAAAGCCTACTTCTTTTTTTTCCCTTTTTTTTTTTATAAGAATTTGAACTAAACAAGGTCGGAGAAAACGTAAACTCGAAAATTTTCTGGGATAAAGCACAAGTTTTAAATTCGTTGGAATTTGTGGTTAACAAGTCACTTTTAAGAAAGAAATAAAACAGTTTTCAAGGGATTGTTGACTACCTTACAGTCTATTCAAAATTAACAGAGAGTGAAAATAAATAAAAGCAAGCGCGAATTGGCAGGCTTTGCAATTGCTGTTGGTTGCTTTGACTACAATATGTCAGCCAAGAAGACAATCGTTGGTTTACTACAAAATAAATAAATAAATAAAATTGTTTATTCATATTCTTTTAAAAAATAGATCATTTCAACAATCATTTATTATTTTTTCTTCTAAACAGATTTCATTAGCAAAACGCATATTTATTTCTTTGTCATAAAATCACCAAGTTAGTGAATAAAAACACAAATCAAACTCGCTGGCATAAATTTACAACCCTTATGTTGACTTGACCTAAATTTTCTCTTAATCTTGAATGGAATACAGTGTTTGGCGGCAACGCTTTATTGTTTTACAGTCCCGTACGGTTCGAATTATACACGACTCGAGCCCGAAAATTTCACGTGAAAGCAACTCGAAACGCGACTCAAGCTGTAGTTCACGTCAATTCGCGTAAAATCGGTTAACCAGACCGATGAAAGAGTAATCCGCATTCATTTGAAATCCCATTGTTGACAATATCGCTCATAGTAGACTGATATATTAAAAGAGTTTGACGCGCCCTTGTAAAAAATAAAATAACTGTACAATACAATTAAATTTTTACGACAGTTAAAGTCTATAAGGAAAAAACAAAAAAACAGAGAACAGACAGACAAATCTATCATTATCAGAGTCAAATGAAGTTGAAATGAAACCACCATTAGAACGTGATCCCCCCTCCAAGATATTACTGTTCCTATAGTTATTAAAAAAAACAAGAGTTAATTAAATACTTTAAAAAAAAATCCTTTCCTTAAATAGTTTTAAAAAAATAGCGAACTGGATTACAAACATTTTGAAAATAACAACAATGTTATAATTTCAGAGTCCATTAGGACTCTGCTCCTAAGCTCGTATATATTTTTTACGATTATTTCTGTTTCTTAACCCTTAGACTGACCAGCGCAAGGCAATGCTTAAGTTATTTTCAAGTTTTTTTTTTTTTTTTTAATGCAAACTTAAAAAAAAAAAAAATTCAAACATGATGTAAAAAGCCAAATTATGTACATGAAGATAAAGCCTTACTTAATGCGTTACTTACGTTATGTTAACCTTACTTAAAGTTTTAAATCAGTGCAGAATCTAAAATTATATGGATGTGTATTATAAAGAAAAACATGTCCGTGAGTAATTCTGACGTCATATCAATGGTGGCAACATCTCATACATAAATTGCACTTTCACTTCGCTTTTTTTTTTTTTTTTTTAAACTTCTAGACATCGCACAATTTAATTTTTTTACACAGTTGAATTGGGAATTTTTTTTTTTTTTCAAATACAATTTTTTTTAAAAACAGTATGTCTGTTTACCGATTTGTTATGATTAAAAAAAATATTTTCAAATCATGATTTTTTAAAACAAACTATCTCTACCGCTCGTAGCCCGATTACGAAAGATTAATCCGTTTGCACTTAAAATACTATAAATAGTTCGAAATTTGTTTTCGGCTAATATTCTACAGCGAAATTAAAACTATTATTTTATGAACAAAAGAATATGAATAAAACATAAATTTAATAGACATATAATTGAATTATATGCTTAAACCACTGAAATGATCAGAATAAAAATGGCTATTGTAAGTAGCGAAACCGTTGGCGATTTCTTCGGCTCTTGGCATGCAGCTAATAGGAAAGTATTGCTTATGATAAATTTCTAAACTTTATTCGATTATATTGATATTTTTTATATAAAAATGCTTTCTGGTGGTGTGGTGTTAGTGTGCAATATAATATAGACTATATGGCCGTTAATGATCGGACACTTTCAATTTTAGACATTTCGTCGAATATTTAGAAATGTATTGTCAGATTCTTCTGGAATTTCATGATTAAAAAGAACAGGTATTACCTCATATTTATCAACGATTTGATAAGGGGGTCAATTAGGGTGCCACCAAAAAAAAAAAAAAAAATCAAAGAAAAAAAATAATACTTGGGATCACCCTGTAAAATAAAATGCACGAAATGATCTATCGCTATAGAATATAAATAGACTGTACAATATGTGTATTCATTTGTGAAAGAATAGCCCGTATATTAATAGACAAATAGCGATTTTTTTTTAAATAATAATAAAAAAAAAATCTTGCATGTTTTTTTGCTTATAACATTTCAACCAATATTTTGCTTTCAACCAAATTTAACGCCAGTTTCAGAAAAAGGGAAAAATATTGTGCAACTGGAATATAAATACATCAAATATTTTAGGAAATATGAGCAGTTGTATGAAATAATTTTCATCTGCGCATGCGCGAACGATAACAAGGATCTTTTTACATAATTTAATAGCCAACTCTATGGAGCAACTTATTAAAAAAATCCAGTCAAACATCGTAAGAATTCAGAAAGATACCGGCATTAGAGTGAGGTAATTTTTAGTTGCTCGCTGATGATAAGTTAGCTGAATGATAAGGGACTGTCCAAAAATTGTCAATTTTAATTTAATTTAATTTTTAATTTTTACTTTCTTCTATCTTGACAAGAAGAAAGTATTGGTTTCATGAAAATTTTCGAATTCCAGTTTTCGACGGATTTACACGTTTTATGGGTCAGAGATTCCAAAAAACATGTTTTACAAAATGTCTGTCTGTGAGTCTGTCTGTCTGTCTGTCCGTCCGTCTGTCTGTATGTGACACAAATTTTGTGGACGCTCTATCTCAAGAACTAATGCACGGAATTTAATAAAAATTCATATTCAGGTAGTCCCTGATATAGATTGGTGCTGATTAGTTTTTGGTGTAAATCGCCTTGTAGGTGGCGCTGCTATGTAGCATTTTGCAGGATTTCCGCAAAAGCTCTATCTCAAGAACTAATGCACGGATTTTTATAAAACTTCAGATTCCGTTAATCCTTGATATGGGTTGGTGCTGGTAACGTTTTGGTGCAAATCGCCCAACAGATGGCGCTGCTATGCTGCATTTTGCAGCATTTACACGATTTTCGTAATAGCTCAATCTCAATAAATAATGCACGGATTTCCATCAAACTTCAGATTCAGTTAGTGCTTGACATGAATTGACGTTTTGCCCCATGTGGTGTAAATCGCTCAACAGGTGGCGCTGCTATGCTGCATTTTTTAAGATTTCCGCAATAGCTCTATCTCAAGAACTAATGCTTGGGTTTTCAACAAACTTCAGATTCAGGTATACCTGGATAGGAATTAGTGCTGTTTATGTTTTGGTGTAAATCGTTCAACAGGTGGCGCTGCTATGCAGCATTTTTCACGATTTCCACAATAGCTCAATGTCCAGAACTAATGCACGGATTTTCATCAAACTTCAGATTCAGTTAGTCCTTGACATGAATTGATGTTTGGTACCTTTTCGTGTAAATCGCTCAACAGGTGGCGCTGCTGTGCTGCATTTTTTGTGATTTCCACAATAGGTCTAGCTCCAGAACTAATGCACCGATTTTCATCAAACTTCAGATTCCGGTATATCCTAATATGAATTAGTGCTGTTTGTGTTTGGGTGCAAATCACTCAACAGGTGGCGCTGCTATGCTGCATTTTTCAGAATTTCCCCTACAGCTCTATCTCAATAAGTAATGGACGAATTTTCATCAAACTTCAAATTCAGGTATACTTTGATACGAATTGGTTCTAAATTGATGTAATTTCTTTTGCTATTTAAATGATTTAATTGACGTGATTTATATAGAAGAAAGTTTTGTGATGGCCACAACATACTAGTTTATTGATGATTTTTTATTGAAGTTCTTCTTGGATAACCACCAGAACAAGCCTATACCATGATAAAAAGGTGTATCAAAATCGAAGCATTTTCCCCAAATCTACTCGTTGATAGTCACTAAATACTAACTTTTTTCTGAAAGTCAGTTAATAAAAAATGACAATTTGTGGAAAATCCCTCATCATTCAGCTGCTTTTAGAGAACAACTAAAAATTAGCTCACTCTAAAGCCGATATCTTTCTGAATTTTTATGACATTTGACTGGATTTTTTTTTTTTTTTAATGAGTTGCTCCATAGAGTTGACTATTAAATTATGTAAAAAGATCGTTGTTATCGTTCGCGCATGCGCAGATAAAAATTATTTCATACAACTACTCACATTTCCTAAAACATTTAACATATTTATATTCCAATTGCACTATATTATTACTACTATATTTTGTCAATTTTTCTGAAACCGGCGTTAAATTTGGTTGAAAACCCTGCATGTTCTAACCAAAAAACAAGCAAGATTTTTTTTTATAATAATAAAAAAAAATCGTTATATTTCTATTAATGTACGTGCTATTCTTACTCGTCAAAGAATACACATATTGTACATTGTCTGCCTATCTATATTCTGTAGCGATAGAACATTTCGTGCATTTTTATTATACAGGGTGATCCCAAGTATGATTTTTTTTGTTGGCCTCCTGATTGTCCCCTTTATGAAATCGACGTTGATAAATATAAGGTAATATCTGTTCTTTTTATTCCTGAAATTCCAGGAGAATCTGACAAGTATATTTCTAAATATTGGACGAAATGTCTAAAATTGAAAGTGTCCGATCATTAATGGCTATATAGTATATGTATGTGCGTGTGGGGGTAAAGAAGCTATTAGAATTTTCAAAAAAGTTTTAACCGGGTTTGATACTTTAATTTAAATAATGCATGCATTGAAGTGAAGACTGCATCTTAGTGAGCCAGTTACCTTGGACATCACACTTAGAGAAGGTAATTGGCGACAGGCTTGCACAAAGTAGATAATTTTGTTATATTTTTATCTATGAATCAACTTGAACAAAAAGATTTTTTTTAAACATTTTTGTCTTACGTACTCGCAAAGCTGTTTTGAAATTTAAGAAAGCAGCATGCCGATAAAATCATGTACAATTAATCGTTATATAATGAAACATTTAGGTTAAAGCTGTTTAGCGAGATTTGCGATTTTATATTAGGGGAAGGTGTTGTACCTCAGTGCTATTATAACATTTTAATTTTTTATTTAATTAAAATATGTAAATATTGAAATATAAAGCTGTTTGCTGATTATTTTATCATGTGCCGCTTCCCTCATTTTCTTGAACTCTAATTTTAAGCCTATTATAGTTTTTCCTTTAATTAAAAAAATAGTAATTTTTGAAAAGGTACAGCATCCATGTTGTATCATGTTGGACCATGCATCATTTTTCTATGAAAAATAAAGCTGACTAAACTTTTTTATCGTGTACTCGAAATAAATTTTAAAAGAATATTTATTAACAGATTTGTCATAGATACCTATTTACAGCTGTTTTAAATTAATATAAAACAGAAGGTGTAAATTAGAGGGCTGACTTGGGGGGAGGATTCAAATCACAATAGACATCAATTGAATTTTAACTGTCTTATTGCATATTTATATATTTTTTATACATGTCTGTTTTATCACAATGCAGAAACACCAAAGAACAGTTGCATAAAAAGCTACGATTACTTTTCAAAAACTGATACTATAGCATGAAATATATAAAGAATTCTTCTGTCGCTTTAAATAAGACTAGGTTCTGGCAAAATGACAATGATTTGATCGCAAATGATTGAAAAACATATTTTCCTCAAGTATGAATTCTATCCTAATGCTATTAAAACGTTCCATGGACACAACAATAATCTCATCTTCCTCACTGTCATCATTTATGCATATTTTCTGTACACGAGTGGTGTACATATAAAGTTAAGTTTTGAATTCCTTCCATTAATGATACAAAGGCGAACTTTCCTGACAAATTTTCATTTGATAGCTTTTTAACAGAATAACACGTAATTGTGTTGTATACTTTGGACCTGTTCAAGATATAACACTAGTGCTAGGTTCAAGGTACAAAACTTGGCGACTTGAAATATAATGACTTCTTACCATTTTCCAGTTAGGCTAACATGATTTGAAACTCACGTTCATAATGCAATATAAAATACTCTTATATCTACTATATAATTTTGAATTTAAAACAAATAACTGTTGATAACGAGATATAATAAAAAGTTGCAACTTTAAAAAAAATTATTATTTGATGATCTTTTTTTTTTTTTTTAACAACAATTGTCTGCAACATGTGCTGACTATATTGAAGAGAGCAACTGCTAAGTGACATCTAGCGGTATATCTCAAAACTACATTGATTAGTTTTATACAGATCCAATAGATAGAGCTAAAAACTTTGTAGGTCAAAGATACTACATGTATGCTTAAAGTACAACACTTTACCCAACTAATATTTTTCTATTTATATATAATATTACGCTATCGTACGTGGCACAGAAATCGCAATTATTTGTTAATTGTTTAATGACACCGTCCGAATGAAACGCATCTCATTCGTTAATGAATTGCATTAAATGCATCTCCAAATCTATAAGGGGGGGGGGGTACCATAGGGGGGGAACCTTGTTCTGTCGCCAAATGCCACCACGTTTGTAGCCAACTTGGCGATATCTCTAATATTTCGCCAAATTCCCATAGACTTCCATTGCAAACCAATAAAGTTTACTTGCTTACAGGAAATCAACAAATTGAGATATTTTAATGCAACAAAAACTAATATTAGCTTAAGGGATTATATTAATTATACTTAAGGCAGTCCAAGTAAATTAAATTATGAATAAAAGTAACATGATACAATGCTTAGCATGCTTTCCCAAATATAAATTTTAAGGGAGACCAAACGGGTCGGCAAGGCCGGCTAGTATAACGTATTTTCTTACTGAGGCGTTTTGAGTTTGCTTCGCAGTTCTGTGTCTATATTTAATACCATTTGAGAAATTTAACACCAATACAGAACTTTCTTTTGCAGGCTGTGACAAAAATAGAGAAAAAAACTGACAGAATGAAATAAACGTCAAGGTAAGAATTGAATAATAAATATTTATAAGAATATAGAATGTGCGACATACCTGAGTTTTGTGCCCGAAGATATTAGAGTAGAAGGCAAAGTAGTTTTTGGTGATGAAAAGGTGGCCTTGAAGTAAGATATCGGACACTAGAGCGCATGAGAAATCTGAAAGAAAAGGAAACGAATAAATAAATTATTTAAATAATCTAACACATTCGCATGACTCATATAATAATTTATATTCCAAAATTTGAATTTACTGCTGAGGCACACTTCAAATTCCCCGCCATTCCTTTTCATTGCGAGATCTTTTCTGTAGGCAAGGCCCGATTAGGGTCTAGGCACAGTTGGCAATTGCCTAGTGCCAGTAGTCAGAGAAAACTACTTTATTTTTGTAGCAAACACCACTACTTAATAGAAAATGCATTTAATTAGAACGACATATTTTAAAAAGTAGCGATTACAAACTACTTTTCAAAGGTAGCCGTTACTTTCAGAATTTGTCAAAGGATTCAATCTGCACTTGAAATTGAGGCCACTAATCAAGTAATAAACTAGCCTCTCGTTGCCTTTACATCACGTTTGCCGATATATAGTCAAATAAATGCTATAACAAGTAAAAATTAAATTTAAAAAACCAAAAAACCCGACTGCGCGAAAAGCGAACCAATTAATTATTTCTCATCAATGTGAAACTATTTTTTATATTACTTACCTATTTTTTTTTTATTTACTTGTATTGATGACTTTTAAGTTGAGTTTAATTGTAGGTTCCTATCTATAAACATTATTTTGATGAAGCCTATAGATGTCTATGATAATTAGAGTTGCAGTAAAGCTAGAGATCCTACTGAGACAACTTCTAGGTTGTTGTGTAATATTTAAACGGAGCTTCTGACTGTAAAATAGTCCATGAAACATAGCCTTCATTTTCAAAGACCTATTCAATGATATGTCACTCAATAGGGTGCGTAATTTTTTTTTCGTGTCTACCGCCATTTTGAATTTATAAAGACAAAACCTAGCCTATAACCATCGGACGGTTAAGATGAATCGATAGAGACCTCATTCATTAAAACCCATCCAGCCGTTGGGATGTTTCGAGGGTATAAAGAAATCTACATACCCAGATACGCGTTAAACACATAACCCTTCTTGGCAGTCGGGTAAAAAACTAATCGTTGGGGGCTACCGTAATACTTACCCATCATGTATAAGCATAATATAAAATATGAAAAACATGTGTAAACTATTTATAAAATGCATTGCAAGTCCAGAATAAAATTTAAACGTATATTTAAATATTTTTAATACATAGTAATCCTCTATTTACTGAATTGCGGGTACTACTTGATTATCCCGTTGACCCATTTCGACAAATTATATAAATCGCCAAACTACTCGCAAAATTATACAAATTGGCATAATTTTTATTTTAAATTAACGAAAGAACAAATAAATTAGTAAAAGACTAATAAAAATAGAAATAAAACGTAGAATTAAAAATCACTTGACTTAACAAACACGTGTAACGTGTTTAATGTCAAGTGAATGTGACATTTACGATAAGCCATTATTGGCATTTAATCTTATAGTTTGGCGACAGTTTTTGGGCCGACGGGTTAATCGAGTAGTACCGAATTGCGTAAAAGAAACATCCTTATAACTCCGATAATCATATTAACTAACAGTTTACTGCGCGTCGGATGAAGCGTCTCATTTCCAATTAAAATATATCTTTGAAATGTCATGAAAAATCGAAGAGTGTGGAAAATTGGATTATAAATATTTGCAACTAATTATCAGACTGACTTTATTCTTTATGCAAAATTTATGTTTTCTATTGTCTTTTATATTCACTCCTTAAAATAAACAATTTTGAAGATTTTTATATACCTTTTATGAGAACGAATATTTCGAGAGTCCGAAAAAATAGTTCCGGATAATCGAGGTTACTGATATTTAATAGGCCTCTTCCCATTATTACATACTAAGTACACGCCAAATTTCAAGTCTCTATCTCAATTTATTCGGGAGATAGAGCGTTTACAGACACACAGACAGCAATTCCCCCCCCCCCCCCCTAAAGATATGTTTTTCGGAATCTTCAGTGTCTGAAACGTGTAAATCCGTCATTTTTTTTTTTTCGATTTTTAAAACGATTACAAGACTTACCCTATACTACGTATGACGGGTAAGTAAAATGCGCAACAAAATATTAAAATATTAAACAAAAACATAATTTGAAGAACAAATTAAAAAAAATTTATTTCCTACATTGTTTAAGCCCGAGAAGGGACAGATATTAAGTTATTTCATTCAATTAATTCTACATTTAATGTTATATTTTTGTAACAAATTAGTTAAGCCAATTGAAGATTAAACAATAAAAATAAAATTCATACAATATGATACTTAAAACACCCTAAAAAATTAGATTCCGTTCAAATGAAATCGAAATAAATCTTAGACATTTTTTTTAAGTTTTGTATTTTGCATGCATCTTATATGGAAGAAGTCTAAGATTTATTTCGATATCATTTGAACGGAATCTAATTTTTAGGGTGTTTTAAGTATCACATTGTATGAATTTTATTTTTATTTTTTAATCTTCAATTGGCTTAACTAATTTGTTACAAAAATTTAACATTAAATGTAGAATTAATTGAATGAAATAACTTAATATCTGTCCCTTCTCGGGCTTAAACAATGTAGGAAATAAATTTTGTTTTTTTTTTAATTTGTTCTTCAAATTATGTTTTTGTTTAATATGTCAAGTTTTTTAATAACTATGGCACTCAGACGAACGCATTTCAAAATTAATAGAGAGTATCATCATCAGGCTTTGATGCATGCGGTATTGCATCACATTGTGGGATGCAGTTTACCAATGTGTAATTCAAAATGTTTCACCACCGTAGTAATGTAGGTTGCGGTAGTTTGGACAAAAAATTCTAATCTGAACGTAAAAAATCTATAATCAAAACATAAAAAATTAACTTCACTTAAATTTAGATACCCTATTTCCCACTCAGGAACGCTATGAATGTAAATGTAAATTGTGTTGAATCCTTACTGGTAATATTTAACAATATTATAGCTGTGATACAAAAAAAAAAAAAAAATAAAATAAAAGTTTTACTTAAATTTTTAAACCTTATTTTCCCAAGGGGTAATGTAAATACATCAGAAAATTATTACCTAAGTTTAACTTGGGGTATAAAAAGTTCTCATCTCGGGAAAAAAAAATACATTTTAAAATTGAAGTTTTGTAATTCCCCACTAAGTTCGCTACTTGCGTAAAAATAGCTATCCATTAGAAACTTTTTACTAAAATATAAACTTGACCAAAGCAAAAACTTCTTCTGAAAATATCTTTTTTATTTACACTATGACGCCATATTCACCTTTTTAATTTTTGAAAGAAAAAAAAATCTAGCTCAATTTAATATTTCACGTGAAAATCTTTCAACTAAAAAGAAATAAATTATTATTACGGCTTTTGAAATTTTTGCAACAATGAAGTAAAAATGTTACATTTTCTATGAAAAATGTCCGTTGATTTTCAATGAAAAAAGCGAAAATTGGAATTATTAAGAAAAATATTTGAATAATGTAAAAAAAAAAAAAAAAAAAAAAAAAAAAAAAAAAAATTGGCATATGTTTCTCTCTGTGTTATAATTCACTTATATGCAAAGGCATTTTACCATTCGTTTTGATCCCGACGTCAGGCAAACGTTTTTACACTTTAAAATTATAATATCATTAGAATTAGTAAAGAATAAAAAATGAGTGGCATCAGGGACAAAAAGGTGGGAAGAAAAAATGAAAAAGTTATCATCTCCATAGTCTTTTCCATGTTAAATTAACATTGAGAAGTGACACTGGAAATAAATAAGTATTGCGCTGCCGCGCAATACTTAAATAACATATAAGAAAATGTTTTGTATTTTCTAAAATGTTGCTTTAATTTTGGGTACTTCTATTCCTTTCCTCATAAAAACTAGTGTGAATTTTTTACATTTTTACTTTGCTTCTATTTAGCTGAATGTTTTTTTTTTCTTTTTCTTTAAGACAAACCCAATAAATGTCAGCACTGACGAATATTCCTTTTATAAAATAAATGTTATTTTCATCCGAGTTTCCAAAATGCTTTCAAGACAGTGTGGCCAAGAAAGAAAGAAATGTTCATGATTATTTAACTTAAACGCTTTGCAATAAAAAATTGAGGATTTGCTGATCATTTACTTATTTAAAAACCTCAATTTTGTTATTGCGTGAATTTAGGTTAGTGATAGTTAACCTGATGTTTTACGGGAGTTAGTACTTTTATATCCACATTTGTAAAACTAAATTATCAGCCCCCTAAAGTATCAATTTCAGAAAATGACTCTTTCTACCATCAATTGTGTCATTTCGTTTGTGCGAAAGCAATGAATGTACGCGGGTGTCCCAAAAATGACTGATGATTTTAAAATTCAATAACTTGCAAACGGTGACAGATATTTAAAAAAACCTTGCAGGCGTGTTATGTAAGATGTCAGAAGTTTGTTATGCTGCGATTCTGAGTTTTAGTTACAAATAGCATCGATAGAGGGTGCTACAAGCAATAGCAGTTAAATTCAGGTTCGATTTTTCGGCCTCTTTCTTCTCCCATGCAAAAAAAGGAGATTAAAATGAATTGAGTACCGAACTTCAATTTGGATAGACAAATTCCATACGCATAATTTAAAAGTAGAATTTTTCCAATCGTTTGGTAAATAACTTTCTTCTAAGTTAATTTGTTGCAGAGTTAGTAAGGGGTGTTTATTGTTATTTTTTTTTTTTTTTTTTTACCACGACTGTACATTATAAAGGATCAGTCAAATTTAGCGACCGGCCCAATTCCAGTAAGAAAATCTAAAAAACGTTAGAGTATTTGGCGCAAAAAAGTCACGCTTTGGCTAGCAACACTTTTTCCTCGCCAAATGTAAGAGATTTTAATGCTTACTGAAGAAAAGATGATGCAGTTTATTATTAATAAAGACACACAACCTTGCTTAATGGTACACAAAACACGAACTTTAATGAGCTAAAAGTTAAATTCTACGTTTCGAGCTGTTTCTACAGCCGTCTTCAGGAAAATAGGATGATAAAAAGGCTCAAAGCTCAGATGAAGTATTCCTGTGCGAGAGACAATTTGTCGAACATTGACTAAAGATATGAAAACAAAAATGCAGTGGTGCCATCCAGTGAAAATAAATACTTATTAATGAAATGAGTCCAAATAAATCAAAAGTTCGATTGAAGAAACCACAAGGGTCGCCATCTACGCATGGGGGCCAAAAGCACACAAGTTTTCATTCAAGTTTTTGGGAACATGATTAAAGTTTAAATTGAAATATTGCAATTAGATACAAAATTATGACTTTATGATATTATTCCAGATTTTTTGGATATTATAGGATAAATTATCGTTACAAGGTTTGTTCTCACGTGCAAAGATTTCAACTGATTCTCTAATTTTACTCTGAAAAGTGTTATAGCACGGAACTATAATTTTTGCTTTATCAAAGTTAATATAGCAGACTTCATTAGCCAAGAAGAACCTAGAAAGAGCTGTATTCTGTTTACGTTGTTTAATGTCCATTGTTTAATGTTTAAACAGCTCGAAACGTAGAATTTAACTCTTAGCTTATTAAAGTTAGTGTTTTGTGTACCATTAAGCAAGGTTGTGTGTCTTTATTTATTATATTTTATGGTGCAACTGTCCAGTATATGTTAAGTTTATTATTACTTCTACAAGCTTTATAATATATGTAAGTCGCTTGTTGCTGCAGATATTTAATTTTACACGCTTTCACAGGCTGGATAAGTTTTAAGTGTATTTTAAAAGTAACTGCCGGATTAAAAATGCTGTCGTTATAAATTTCGATATTGAATAAGTCGTCGTTCCCAAGGCAACAAAACTGTTCTCTCGTCTCCTACTAAACTAACAATACCGAAACCGAATTGACAGTGCTTAGAATAAGACCTTAATTTTGAGCTTGAAACAATTTTAATCAATTAAAATTTTGTTATAAAGAGTAAAATACGATGGTTAAATTTCATCATATATAAATGTACATGTTAAAACTGTAGGTATAAAAGTGTACTTAGGTTAAACTTACATAAATTAGTTTAGTAGGAAGGGCAGAAAAAGTTTTACCTTAGAGTTTTTATCACAATAGCGTATTTTTTAATTCATCCTTGTGTCGCCAACCGACGATAAATAAGAAGAATACATAAATAAAATGTTCATTATTTTTTTACGAACGTTATATCAATGTTGAATGAAACTTTATAGACACGAGTTGGAACCCGTCGAAATTCGACGAATTAAAATATTTAGAATGGAACTGTTAGATCAAATTTATAATAAACCTACAAAAATAATTATAAAAAACAATTTTACAAATTACAACGACCATTTGGAAAATGATTTTTTCAAAGACTAAAATTTAAAATATAAAAAATCGCACGAAGTTGATCATACATTACGTACGCCATGGATTAAACATTAACATTCCTGGACCCATCATGAACAAATTTTAAAAGAAATTTCAGTTTTACAATTTTCGGTACTGTAAAATTTTTAACTTCTACGGAGCTGGTCATACATTACGTACGCCATGGATTAAACGTTAATATTCCTTGGACCAATTTTAAATGAAATTTCATTTTTAAACTTCTAAACATCCCACAATATTACTTTTTATATCACCGTATAGAGAAAAAATACATTTTTAATTGCAATTTGTTTGAAAGCTGTATCTCAATTTGTTTCTGAGTTATTATTTTTTTTGTAGTTTTTATTTTTTGTCATGGTGGCAACAGGAGTAGCCATCTCTGTTGAAAGCAAAGGGAAAATTTAGATTACTGTATAGACCAATCAGAAAACGAATAAAATGCGGGATTCAACTAATAAAACGCTTGAGATATGTGTTTGATTTCCTACCCTGGCCGAGGACGATAACCATTTTCCAAATCGTTAATAAAAAATTCATCTTGCATTGGTTATCTAACTCTTAAAATAAATAATGTTTTTAACCTAAAATTACCAAAATATTATTTCCAAAAACTTCAACTGCTTAAATTATTGAAAAATTAAACTGTATTAGATACGTAATCAAGTTGAGTAATTATGTCGAAGTTATCGACTGAGGCTCTTACGTTTGTTTTTATGGGATAAAAAATCAGTCAAAAGGATTTTGCTTTGTCACATAAAATTTTCCCCCATAAAATCAGAACTGTACGTTATTTTCACATTCTCAAAATTTACATACGCACCACTCAAATTCATAATTTCAAAGTATTTTAACGCGCAATACTTTATTAATGAATGTATTTCCAAACTTAAAGTCACGTTTGTCCGATACAACTTTTCATGTGAACATTCGCAATTCGCATAAAATTTAAGTTCTAATCTCAGTACCCGCGAAAATTTACCATTCAGAAATTTGCCTTTCGTTGCCATAGTATTGGCCATTTAGTATTGGTCAAATATTTAGTTTTTTCAAAGAAAATGATCACTTTGTTTTCGATATGATATCATTTTTACTCACTGAATCATTTTGCCTAGCGTCTGAAATCCGTATCAGTGTAATGTAAAAATATTGAAACATCTTCAAGCTTTTGATTTATGAAGAAGGATGCGTGTTTTTTTTTAATGGCTGACGTCATTTTCTGTTCAAAAATTAGAAAAAAGTTACTTTTATTTGTAATGTGAAAATGGCATCAATAAGGATATTGTGGCAGCCGCAGAAAGGCAAGGGAGAAAATTCTTCGTTCGGAATGGCAGCTGGCCAGAGCCGTTGTCATAGCAGCGCAGACGAAAATGTTTACATTGCGTTTTTGTGTGTTCGAATACGATGAGTGTCAGAATCGACGTTTATCAATGTTCTACGAATAAAGGTAGTAAAGTGTTTTTAAGTGAGTGATTATATTATACGAGCGACTCACCACAATGGTGACCATGGACTGTTCTTATATAGAGCATCAGCCTTCCTAGATGAGTTGGAATGTTATCCGATCATCTTCATCTTTCAAAGAATACATCGTTCTACAGCGGCTCGATGGAAAGCAGATAAGTTCTTCTGAGTCATTTTCCTGATATTTTTTCTGTTATTTTATTAGAAAAATTTAACTCGCGAATTTATTTTGGTTTGATTGTACTATTTTATATATTTATTACCATAAATCATGTCTAGTGTCGATGCTGTTCAAATTCCATTATATAACAGATCAGATCCTGCGCTATGGTTTGTGATGTGCGAAAGCACATTTGCTTTAGCTACCCCCAAAGCAATATCAGAATCTGTTACAAAATATAATTATATAGTTTCGCATCTTCCACCCGATGTTGCATCAATCATTCGTGATATTTTAATGCAACCAGATGCTACTGACCCTTATGGTGTCTTAAAAAAGGAATTAATTGCGCGCTCAGGTGAATCATCCCAGCAAGAGATACGACAGCTCTTGTCTGGAGAAGAACTAGGAAATCGGAAACCTTCAGATTTATTACGTAGTATGAAACGTCGCGCGGAATCCCTAAATGTTCCAGACAATTTAATGTTAGAATTGTTTTTGCAACGATTACCAAATTCTGTTCAGACAATTTTAGCGGCTGTTTCTGAATTAACCCTTGATAAAGCAGCGGAAATTTCAGATCGTATTTCAGAAGTTACCCCTTCCCCAGCTTCTGCAATTGCCGTGTCCTGCTCGAATGAACAGGCGATAGAGGGTAAATTATTGAAAGAAATCGAAAAATTAAATAAGCGCATCGATCAGCTTGCTGTTTCACGTGGTCGGTCCCCATACCGCAGAAACTGGAGTAAACCTCGAGGGCGAAGTAATAGTGATAATCGGGATTCAAGTATCTGTTGGTATCATAGACGATTTGGAAAAAAATGTAGGGAAGAAAAATGCATAAAGCCGTGTTCTTGGGCGGGAAACGAAACCAGCAAAGAGTAGAGGCGACTTATTCTTTGCCTCAACAGTCACGTCGCCTGTTCATTAGAGACCGGACTACAAATGTTTCTTTTCTGGTCGACACCGGTTCGGACGTGTCAATCCTTCCTGCCAACAATGTACAAAAACGGAATCCACCCGTACAAACGCTTTTGGCTGCTAATTCTTCCCCTATAAATGTTTATGGTCAACAAACCCTTTCTCTAGATTTTAAGTTAAGACGAAAATTTAATTGGACTTTTCTAGTGGCAAATGTTAGTACACCAATTTTGGGAGCAGATTTTCTCCATAATTTCGAATTGGTTCCAGATCTCCGCCACAAATGTCTAAGAGATTTAAAAACAAAATTTGAAACAACAGGTCACATGAAATGTGCATTAATTCATTCAGTAAAAACAATCAATATTGATAATATATATAATGAACTTCTTAAACAATTCCCATCTATTACAAAATTACCAGATCCCAATCAGCCTGTCAAACACAACACAATGCATTTTATTTCAACAAAAGGACCTCCAGTTGTGGCAAAACCCCGCAGGTTGGCTCCGGATCGCCTGAAAATTGCTAAAACAGAATTTCAAAATATGATACAACTCGGACATTTAAGACCTTCACGTAGCAACTATGCATCACCTTTGCACATGGTTCCAAAAAAGGGAACTTTGGAATGGAGACCTGTAGGTGATTATCGTGCCTTGAATGCGCAAACCAAAAAAGATAGATACCCGATACCATGTATAGCTGATTTTACTGCTAATTTACGTGACACTAAAATTTTTAGTCGACTTGACCTCATCAAAGCATATCATCAAATACCAATCAATCCTGATGATATTCCCAAAACAGCAATATGCACACCTTTTGGATTGTTCGAAAGCACACGCATGCAATTTGGCTTATGCAATGCGTCTGCAACATTTCAGAGATTCATAGATGAGGTAATACGTGATTTACCAGGCGTCTACGCTTTCGTCGATGATATACTCATAGCCTCTAAAAATGCCGAGGAGCATTATCATCATTTAAAAGCACTATTTTCCAAATTAGCAGAATATGGTTTGTGCATAAATGTATCCAAGTGCACATTTGGTAAACCTACCATTGATTTCTTAGGATTTCGAATATCTGAACATGGTATTCAACCACTTCCAGATAAAGTTAAATGCATAATCGATTTTCCGCAGCCCACAACCTTATCTCAACTTCGAAGATTTTTGGGTATGTTTAATTTTTATAGGTCTTTCATATATCAAGCTGCACACATACTTGCGCCTTTAGTGAAATTGTTAGAAGGCCATACAAACAAAAAGAAATCTCGTTCCCGTGTTCCTAAAACAGAACCCCTTAATTGGAACGAAGATGCTGAAAAAGCTTTCGTAGCTGCCAAAAATGCAATATCTCAGGCTGCTCTTTTACGGCACCCTATTCCAGGCACTCAGTTGAGTATATGGGTTGACGCCTCAGATGTCGCGATCGGCGGCATCCTTATGCAGTTTTATCAGGAACGTTATGAACCTTTAGCATTTTTTTCCATGAAATTAAACAACAGTCAGCGGAATTGGTCAACATATGACCGGGAATTATTTTCTATTTATTCGGCAATAAAAAAATTTCGGCACATGCTAGAGGGGAGAATTTTTCAAATTTATACTGATCAAAAACCGCTAATTTATGCATTTAAGCAAAATCCCCATAAATGTTCGCCGCGGCAATCACGCCATTTAGATTACATTTCCCAATATTCCACTGACATTAGACATGTACCAGGTTCCGAAAACATTGTTGCAGATTGCCTCTCAAGAATTGAAATTGATTCTATTTCAAAATCTCCAATCTTAAATTTTGAGGAATTCGCAAAAGCTCAGGAAAATGATTCAGAGCTACAGAACCTGCATAATAGTACATTGCTCAAATTGGAATTGAAACCTTGCCTCATTTCTGATTGTAGCCTACTATGTGATACTTCAACAGGTACGCCTCGACCCTTAGTTCCTAGTCTCTTTCGTCGGCTGATATATGAGCATTTGCACAACCTAGTCCATCCAGGCATAGCAGCTACCACAAAACTAATTTGTTCCAGATACGTATGGCCAAATATGAAACGAGACATCAAAAACTGGGTTCGTGGCTGTGAGAAGTGTCAAAGATCAAAAATACAGAGGCACACCAAAGCACCTCTTGGCACGTTCTCTCTTCCTGATGCACGTTTTTCCCAAATACATATAGATATCGTAGGTCCCTTGCCTCCATCTGACGGTTTCAGCTATCTTTTAACGATGATTGACCGATTTAGCAGATGGCCAGAAGCCGTACCCATATCTGATACACAAGCTAAAACAATTTGTAGTGCCATATTAAAGCATTGGATATCAAGATTTGGTTGCCCTTCGCTCATAACCACGGATCAAGGCCCACAAATGTGATCAGCAATATTTGATGAATTCACAAAAATGATGGGAACACAGAAGATCCGCACAACGGCATATCATCCGATATCGAATGGCATTATCGAAAGATTTCATCGACATTTAAAGTCATCCATCAAAGCTCACGAAACCAGTAGGTGGACTGAAATATTACCGATAGTTTTACTAGGCATTCGCACAGCAGTGAAGGAAGATATACAAGCTTCTTGCGCTGAGCTTGTCTACGGCACTACGTTGAGATTGCCCTGTGATATGCTGGATGAATACAAGATCCGACCTTTCAACGATAACTTCGTCACGCAACTACGAAACACCATGCGACAGTTAAGTCCAGTTGCTACATCATCTCACTGCCAAGAGAAGTTCTATATACACCCTTCCTTGACATCTTGTTCACACATCTTTCTAAGAGTGGATCATGTACAACCTCCATTGTGTCAACCATATACTGGTCCTCACAAAGTCCTAAGTAGAACTGGGAAAACTATAACAATCGAGCTTAATGGTCGTAAGTCTACGGTATCAATAGATCGAGTGAAGCCAGCTCATTTGATTTCTACTTCAGACTTGTCCACGAAAACTGTTCCAGAGAACTCTAAATTAAAACTCTCTCTTAAAGCGGACAGTAACCCTGACCAAACAAAAACTGTCACACGTTCGGGCAGACATGTCCATTTTCCTAAAAAACTGGCATCTTATATTACTTACTGAAATTGTTGATAAATTGTTCATTTTGCATACTACAGATTATGCCTATATTTTGTTATATATTGCAATTTTATTTCATGTAAATATCCTTGTAATTTTTCTCCACAAGCGTGGATTCTGACACAGATAGTCAAAAAAAAAAAAAAAAAAAAATAGTATACACTTGTATATCGTTTCTTCGGTACCCTACGTCACTGGGGGGATACTCTGTGGCAGCCGCAGAAAGGCAAGGGAGAAAATTCTTCGTTCGGAATGGCAGCTGGCCAGAGCCGTTGTCATAGCAGCGCAGACGAAAATGTTTACATTGCGTTTTTGTGTGTTCGAATACGATGAGTGTCAGAATCGACGTTTATCAATGTTCTACGAATAAAGGTAGTAAAGTGTTTTTAAGTGAGTGATTATATTATACGAGCGACTCACCACAATATAATCAATAAAAATAAATAAACCATGACTATTTTCCCTTTACTTTTAATAGAAATGGAGTACTTCAGTTGCCACAATTACAAAATTGGTACTAAAAACTATAAAACAATATCTCAAAAATAAATTGAGATAGAGCTTTCAAACAAAATGCATTTAAAAGTACGTTTTCCCCCCTATACGACGATGTAAAAATTGAAACTATGCGATTTTTAGAAGTTTAAAAATTTGCAGTAGCGAAAATTGCAAAACCGAAATTTCAAAGTGTTGCCATTCGCAGAATGACGTATGCGTTACGCACAGATATGTTTGTCCTTTATAATATAGATATATATCCTCATGACAAGAATATTCTGCAATTTTTTCAAAATTTTCAGAGTATGCGCTCTTACGGAGACTTTCCTTGTCAGCTTGATGCAAATGGCTCGTCCGCAAATAACACAGCCAAACGCATAAACAAAAATCCAGTACAACATGAAATTTCAGGACAAGGAAATACATAAATTTAAGTTTTCATAGCAAAAAATGAGCAGAAATAACACATGGACCATGTTCCAAATCGGATGAACGTTTCCGAAAACTGAATGTGCATCGCATATCGAAGAAGAATTAAAAGAAAAAAAAAGCCAATAACCTTATATTGATTTTTTATTCAATCGTAAAATGTTTATTGTCGAGAAGCTATGCCTCGATTTAGTTGTTCAAAATTTGTAACGATTTTATTCACGGATTGGTTGATTATTTCAAATACAAAAACTATAATAGCCCGACAGGCAGCGATCTTTTTACTTAACAATTTTATACAAGCTAGTTTCAAATGTGTAATTGATTTATACTGAATCAGGGAAATGATTATCGAGGTAGTGGTGGATTCTACAGGGTGCGCAAATTCGCCCCAGTCAAAGGGAAACAAAAGGCAGCCCGATAACAGGAAATCCCACGGGTACTGTAGTAACCTTCAATCTTCCGTAATCGAGCCGTGTTCTGTCCTTTGATTGGGGAGAGGATATTTTGAGACTCCCCGAGATCGCACCCACCGCTAAGAGGACAACTGTTTCCGTGATTAAGAAAACAGCTTGTATAAAATGCACTTCATTAATTTAACACGATTATTCTGATTGGTAAATAAATCATGAGAGTTATAATTTTCTAATTGAATGAAAAAGTATCCAGCCCAGGATTTAAACCCGGGATATTGACTTGAGCTGCCAATGCTTTACCCACTTAATCTATCCTGGACAAATCCATCGGACAGTTCCCTTTGACAATAACATCTCATCTATTATCTGAAACAGCTCAACAGAATAGATCGCAGGTAATGGAACTCCAAGTAAAAAGTTGTATACGTACTTCATTAACTTAACACAATTATTCTGATTGGTAAATAAATCAAACGAGTTGTAATTTTCCAACTGAGTAAAAAAATGATTTGAATCCAGGACCTTTATTTAAGTTGTCAACACTCTACCAACTGGGCTATTCTGGACTGAATGGCAGAGCGTTGGCAGCTTAAACTAGGGTTCTGGGTTCAAATCCTGGTAGAGACATTTTCACTCAGTTGGAAAATTTCAACTCGTATGACTATATAAAATGGTTAGGTAGTAAAAAATGTCGCTGCCTCCCGGACTGTAATGGCAAATTATAGAAGAGCATTTACTCACAATTTAAGAGTTTATCGTCTTGGGGCACCTGGGGGAACCTTTGCCTGAAGCGCCTGTCCTGCAGGCGCAGCAGTCGAGACCGGTGCTGGACGGCATTTTTGCAGTTGCTATTATTGGACGACGAAGATGTGGAGGTGAGGGAAACAGTGGGCATGCTCATACATCGTTTCTCATGGAGACACCTAGGAAAATTAGAACAGAAAATTAAAAAAAAACTTTACTACACTTGTAAGGAGTTTTATAAAAATTTACTACATTTTTATAAATACATTCAAACAAGAAAGAAAATCGATGTGTATTACATGGATGACAATATACTTTGAAGTTAAGACACATTGTATAAAATTAGATGTCTTTACTCAAAATTTTAAATAGGGATTTAAAAAAAAAAAAATCCCTGCCGGCTCGGCCTACAGGCGGAGATAGATTTCGAAGTGAAGTACTAATTTCACCAACAAAAACTAAATTATGATTAGAGATAAACCCACTTTAACAATTTTATCAGGCCGCTTTTGACGAGTTTTGAATTTCATTTTTATATAAGAGCTGGTTCAGAATCATATTATGGCAGTATTCAAAAAATATTTTTTCATGCTCAACAACTCGAAATTTTCTGACACATTTTCAGATTAATTTTTAAAAGGAAAAACATGAAACTGGCTAACGTGAATTTTTAAGAGATTTATAAGCGACCTATGTTTTTATTTTTCGTTCAATTAATTAGAACTTGATTTATAAACAATTATTTTCTCAGTAGGACCATATTTTTCGTTTCCAACACAATCGCTTCGAAAGATTCGGTTCAAAATGCCAACTTTGTCATCAGTTTTTGAAATATATTCTGCCTCTATCAAAAAATCGACAATTACGGCACATTATACAGTTTCTGAATAAGAGAACCTACCAAATGAATGCGTTTGAAAACAAAAATGAATTTAAAAATGAGTCAGAAAATAAGCAGTTTGGATTTGGGTACGATATTTTTTTCTTCAACCTCTATGTATTTTTAATTTGTTTTTGATGTAAGAATTGGTCCTATCAAAAACTTGTCAACATAAAAGTTGTAGATAATGTTAAGAAGATATAAATTCATGCGGATTTGATATCTTGTGAATTGACGAAGTTACGGATTTTTTTCTTCTTCAAATCCCCCTTTTTGTTTTCGTTTTTTTTATTTATTTATTTAGTTTTTTTTTTTTTTTTTTTTTTTTTTCCGAATAGAATTGGTCTTATCAATAGAATTGGTCCTTGTCAATATAAAAGTTGTAGAAAATATTAAGAAAATTTATAATAAATTTAATTGGATTTGATATCTTGAGAATTGAAGAAGTTATGAATTTTTTCTCCCGAAAACCCTTTTTTTTCACCTCTTGAGCCCATTTTTAATTTTATCAAAAATCTGTCATACATAAATTTTTGGCCCTTCTTTTAGAAGGAATAGTAACTTTAAACTGAGTTGATATGTATTGTAACTAAGAAGTTATGGGTTCTTTTGTTTTTTTACAAAATCCCTTCCTATTTCCGACCCCATTGGTCCGATTTTGCCCATTTACGAACTTGACCGAGATTTTATGCCCCTTGATTTTATGTACCAGTTTGGAAAAGATTTGTGCAGAATTATGGAAGTTATCGTGTCCATAAAATAGTGACATATATAAACCTTTTTACTGGATTTTTTTTAATTCTAGGGGTCATGATCGGTGTAGATCTGCAAAAATTTTTCCGAAATTCCAGCATAGGGGAGATTGCTATAGATAGTATTTCATACGAAATCTACCTAAAAATCGTAATGCGACAGAATAAACATTTTCAGCATGCAAGAGCGGCAAAAATATTAACTTTAATGTTGCAGTTAATGCTGTCAATGGATCATGTTTGTCTGTAAAAACATATTTTTTAACATGGAAATGTTTATTTGAGAATGGATAACATTCGAAAAACCTATATTATTGGGAAAATTGATGAATACACTCGAAAAACGACTCTGAAACATTTCCGAAAATGAGTAGCATCAAGAGTAACGTTATTTTTATAAATGCTTCATTAAATCTCGAAAATATGTTGGTTTTTGAGGTTTCTAATGATACATCACGCTTTTCGGAATCGTGGTTAACTCGAAGAGATTAAAGTAAATTTACGGCTGTGGCCACATATTTTCCTGGATTAAGAAACATTTGAGTTTTTTTTTTTCTTTCAAGCGCAGGAGAGTCCAAGTGATTATAATATAGTGAAACGTTTTATACAAATGTTCGATATAGCTGTGGAATAACACGTTCGCGACCCTAACCAAACTGGGACTTTAGAACTGAGGTATCTCTCGTATGTTCTCAAATTTAAGAATACATTAACATTAACTATTAATCTGTCGTCGAACTGGTACTTTACAATTAATATATTACCTATTATCTACTATAAAATACAAATGAGAATTTCGTTCTCCCTTCTTTTAACTTGAGTTATGCTGAATAAATTTTGATGGGACTTGCGCTGTTAGTCAGATAATATTTCAGTGAAGGTTTTAGTGTATTGCATATCGTTCTACGTTGCTTAGTTATGGAATTATGGGGGAGGGGGATTTTGTAATCAAATGAACCCGATTATGAAAGATTAACCTTTTTAAAACTTTCTTAGACGGATTTGGATGAGACTTGCATTGTTATTTAGATAATTTTTCAGGATAGTTTTAGCATATTACATATCATTCTACCGTTCGTTACCAAATCCTATTCTAAATAGTCGACAAAAAGTGTTGTTCCAACAGCCCAAATTTTGTCCGACACGTTAGAAAATATACTATTGCAAAAATACTGCTAAATTGGCGTTCATATCGTTTTGAGCAAGGCAGAAGGACATTCCACGTTAAGGTTCATATTGCTTTAAAACACAAGGACAAATTAATCGATCTATTTAGTTTGACTCTTCGTTTGGAGAAACCGATCAGCTTACCGGGAGAAGCCTGCTACTTAATTTATAAAATTGCTCAACACATTTGCGTCCGTGTCTCTCTCCCTCATAAAGTTACACCATCTTTTTCCGTGAACTAACCACATTTCCTTGCAAGAAGTAACACGATTAAGAGAATAAATCTAAAAGGAAATTTATCTTGTTTCAGAAATCAAACAACATACGCACAGCAAAGTTTAATGGAATAACCAGCAAAAGAAGACCTACGGATAACCCCAAGCTTTGCTGTTATTGAAATTGATAGGCGACTTTCATAACACCACCCTCTCAGGCGTTTTGCGGCAATTCAGTCAAGTAGCGAAGGTAATAATCTCATTCGCAATTCTACCTGCGCATCGTTCATTGACCTCGTCTTGTGAGAAGAGATATTTATCTCAAAAAGTTCTTTATTCCATTCACATTTAGTTAAAAATTTTACACACGATCTGTTTGAAATTCAAAATTTCTGCACTTATGACAGGTACGTTAAGCAAGACATATAAAATAGATAAGAAACGGCGTTCTACGTCAGCTGAATATTAAGAACAATACACAGGTCTGTCACATGCGTCTTTTTTAGGTGCGTTCGTAATTATATAAATACGTAGCACCTATAGTCGTCGTTCAGTCCGTCCGTCTGTCCGTCCGTCTGTCCGTCTGTCTGTCCGTCTGTCCGTCCGTCTGTCCGCATGTAACAGAGCAAAAACTACCCAACCGAATGGTCTGAAATTTCAAATATATGATTGTTGCAAAATTTTGTCGAGCCATTTCAAATTTTATGAAAATCGGATGTATAGTTTAATTACAGGGACTGTCAAAAGTTTTTCTTTACATTACGGCCAATGGGAAAAATTATTGCAAGTGCATTTTAATGATATTAGAGCCTTCCGAATGATCTGAAATTTTAAAGATATACTTGTTGCAAAATTTTGTCGAGCCATTTCAAATTTTAGGAAAATCGGATGTATAGTTTAATTACAGGGACAGTCAAAAGTTTTTCTTTACATTACGGCCAATGGGAAAAATTATTGCAAGTGCATTTTAATGATATTAGATCCGTCCGAATGATCTGAAATTTTAAAGATATAATTGTTGCAAAATTTTGTCGAGCCATTTCAAATTTTAGGAAAATCGGATGTATAGTTTAATTACAGGGACAGTCAAAAGTTTTTCTTTACATTACGGCCAATGGGAAAAATTATTGCAAGTGCATTTTAATGATATTAGAGCCTTCCGAATGATCTGAAATTTTAAAGATATAATTGTGCAAAATTTTGTCGAGCCATTTCAAATTTTAGGAAAATCGGATGTATAGTTTAATTACAGGGACAGTCAAAAGTTTTTCTTTACATTACGGCCAATGGGAAAAAATTATTGGAAGTGCATTTTAATGATATTACAGCCTTCCGAATGGTCTGAAATTTTAAAGATATAGTTGTTGCAAAATTTTGTTGAGCTATTTCAAATTTTAGGAAAATCGGATGTATAGTTTAATTACAGGCACAGTCAAAAGTGTTCCGTTACATTACGGGAATGGGAAAAAATTATTGGAAGTGCATTTTAATGATGTATCAGATTATGCACTTTATCAAGTGCAAAAAATTATACATTCAGTACAATATGGGGTGCAAAAAATAATTATAAAACTAGTTATAGTACGAACGCACCTCATTTGCCACGTTTGACGAGCAATTTCCAACTTGTTTATTATTATTATCCTATTTTAAAAGCTTCCTATACTTCTTTTCTCAATTTATAGTTTTCGTCATATACTTACTCGTACAACAACTGCAAGAGAAATCTACCACTTTTCTTTTGAAATAGTGGTACGACAAGAATACAAAATTACTCGCCTGTAGCAACACTACAATACATAACATTAGCAAATAAAGGAGATCGGTGGATAATATTTATTTTTGGCCCCCAGATATCGTCAAAGATTTTCTCTTTTTTCAGCTATTCTGATTTTTTTGCGATGACTTGGGATCTTATATTAATTGCTTTGCTGATTAATTTTTATTTGAAGATTGTTTAAACGTGTTATACAAACAGAATCATTTTGATCAATACATCAAAAATATGGGTTAATTTAGCATATTTTCGTGAATTTTAATTTCATTTAAAAATCAGTTGCTTTTTTTTTTTTTTTTCGATACCGAGCGCTTATAACATCAGCCTCATTTTTAAAACTTTCCAACAAAGTTGAAAAATTGTTTATGAATTGAGTTTATCTGTCCGTCTGTCTGTCGGTGCTTTAACTCGTATAAAGATAGTGAGATGACCATGAAATGGAAAAATCTTATTGGGGATATTGTATGTTCGGTATTGAAAATAAAGTGTAAAGCATTTTACGGTTCAATTACAAGGACACTCAAAAGAATGCCGTTACATTACGGCCTATGGAGAAAAATCCTTTGGGTGTATTTTAAAGACATAGTATTTTAAAAATGTTGAAAATTATATAGATCACTAAGGTGAACTACAAGCGATTACTATAGAATTTAGTGAGCATATACAGTGAAACCTCCAATAAGCGGCCATCTCCCTGAACGACCATTTTTTTCATGGAACGAAATTTATTCCTATAGGTTCAATACTAATCTTACCTCCATTCAGAGACCAGCCCAGTTGAACTCCCCCCCACCCATTTCTTTGAAGAAAACGAAACAAATTCCGTTTTTCCTGATCGCTTGAAGGAAGAATGTTTTATTAGAAAAATAATCCGGAGGGCACATTATTCATCAAACTTCTAAACTAAGTTTAGAATTTTTTTTTTATTCCTGTAACTTTTAAGTGTTTAAACACCTTTGTGCCCTTTTACAGAATGAATTTAACTCTGATGACAAATTAAGAATAATGGTGAATAAACTCCCCTGCTCTATTCTATCAGGAAAATCTCAAAGAAATTGATAAATTAATGAAATCGTCATTATTTGTTCCCGTCCAAAAAAAATATTGCATTTATTTACTGAACTTCGAAAGGACTTGGAAATAAAAGTTATAAAATATAAAATCGTAAAATCAAAGCAAACGTCAATGTATTAATTTTTTAAACTCTGCAGTAATTAACTCATACAATTAACTTCTGTTTCGATACTTAAATTTTCATATTTTTTCCTAATGGGAAAAATAAATTTTAGTAACATTAATTGTTACTCTTTTTCAACAATTAATATCTAGATTTAAACATGATCTCCATTAAGAGACCACCTCTCGGAGCAGCCCATTTTTATTGAAACGGAACGTGGTCGCTTTAGGGAGGTTTTACTGCAATTTATCGTTCATTTACAGCGACACACAAAAGTATTTTTCTACATTACTACCTATGAAATAGTAATTGCTGGCAATGATTTTCAGTTGAGGTACGCGTTTTAAAATGCAACCCTTTTTTTTTTTTCATATACTTGGTATGTATAAATGTTATAGATCCTATACAGGAATACACAAAGGATATAGAGTATATTTCCGTCTAATGACGGAAAATTGCTGAATGGAATTATAAACTGTGCTAATGCCTAATGCATTTAATTGGACTAACTTTTGCAGTATAAATACCAATCTGTAGATCATATACAGGGATGAACAAAAAAATTCTGATGTTTATCAAACTATTAATATACATTATTCTGAGTGCGTTGGAAAGTGTTTCATCATCAATGCTGGACGCATGATTTTTCGTTCTTGTTTTTATATATTTTGTTTTACTTTATTGAAACTTCAAATTTATTTAAATAGAAGGAATTTGGGAAAAATGAGCGAGAAAAAAATCCGCCACCGTGCATTGTAATTACTTTGGGTCCTCAGACCTTCTCTTGGATGGAAAAGCACAATGGTTAAAAAAAAAAAAAAAATCACTAGAGAACAGGAATTCTGCTTTTTCAGAATTTAGTGTCGCCCTCGGCATTTCCATTACTTCATTTTCTTCTGGTGGACTGGTGGTTTCTATTATTATGAAACAGCCATTATAGATGAAGCGTTAGGTGACGATGAAAGAGCAGTCGTAAAAAGTTAGAACTCTGATTTTCTGGTCAGAATGGAAAAAAAACGGCCATAATTTAAAAAAAAAAAAATTATGGCCATTTTTTTTTCATTATGACCAGAAAACCAGAGTTCTAACCTTTTACGGCTGCTCTCTCATATTCACCTAACGCTTCATTTATAATGGCTGTTTCATAATAATAGAAGCCACCAGAAGAAAATAACTCGGTTAAGCAAGACTCGGATAATCGGGACTCTACTGTAGTGCAAAACATATTTCAATTTTAAGACAAAGCACACGCTTTTATTTTATGTAAAATGACGTCATTTGCATTAATATAAATTCTTAAAATTAAATATAGTTTATAATAGTTTCATGTTTTATCATAAATCATTCATTTATATATTTTTCTCAAAATAGCACGTATTTTAATTTTTTTTTTCAATTTTTATGAGAAAACGGCAACAAAAAGATATAATTGCTGTTTTTCAACAATTTTTTCTTTACTTTCTACAGAAATGGAGAACTTCAGTTGCCAAAATGAAACAAATGTCGCTAAAAACTACAAAAAAAATTAATATTTCAAAAACAAATGGAGATGCAGTTTTCAAACAAATTGCATTAAAAAGTACTTTTTTCCCCCCATATGACGGTATAAACATTGAAAATGTGCGATGCTTAGAAGTTTTAAAAAATGCTGTAGAGTATTGAATCGCACAATGAAACATCGGCTTTTGTTTTACGGCCAGCGTGCACAAGGTAAAGTTATTTATTGGAGACAAAATAAGCTGGGAGAAAGAAATAGCATTCCGGGGACTAAAAAAAACGTTAATTTAAACTACAAATCGAAAAATCTATTGAACATACCAAAATTCTGTGCTAGGTATGGGAATTAAACAGAGCCCGATCAAGCTGAAGTTGGGCCCAGGGCCTGTTAAAAAGTTGGGCCCCTCCCCTACCTCCCCATTCCCGGTGACACTTTCAGAAAAAAAAAGTAGGTTTATTTGATGAGTTGACAAAGTTGTTTGGGTGAATGTTTCAAGTTTACAAAAAAAATTAATTTACAAGAATAATCAAGAAAATGAATTGCCGTCCACTTTTTCAAATAAGCATTTGTATAATGCACAAACATCTATGATCCACAGTTTATGTTGCAGAGTAAATGAGTACGTCTTTTTCAAAACTCGCCTTATCCGAAATCATAAAAATTGTGTTTTTCCTAGCAGTCTAGTAATCATTTTAAACTATAATTCTGACATTGTAAAATCCTCGTTTATATTGAAACCAATAGACACAGTATACAGTTTTTGGCATTTTCCCCAAATTTGATTTTCTGGATACGACAAGTTTTGAAAATTATAGGTACTCTCAAATTGAAAAAGACTTTTACAGAAAAAATAAATATGGAGGTTTTTTATTACAGTAAAACTTTGTTTTTACTGTCAGGGACCAAAATATAAAATGCAAACAGTGGAAAAACTTAAATTGTGAGAAAATACACACAAATTTGTGGGCCCCTGAAATTGGTGGGCCCGGGGCCGAGGCCCCGGAGGCTCGTGCATTAATCAGGCCCTGGAATTAAATTATCTAATTTAACATCTAGATGTTTATTAATGAATAAATCTCATGCCTAAATTATTCTGAAATTTATGTAGCTAAAGATTATGGTAAAAGTTTTAGCCACAAATTTAGCTATAATAGATATGGATGGAAAACCGATGCGCCACTGAATATTAGCAAAGATTGATTAATGTGTTATACCCGATTCTTCCGAAGCGTTACATCAGATTTGTTTGTAATTTATACCACTAATAATCAACGCATAACAACTTCCGTATTATACAATAAAACGTCACCTGATTAAAATCTAAAGAAAATAAAAAAAGGCCCTTTTATTTAGCATGTGAACTAGGGGTCAATGTCCTCGACAACGGCTATTTAGACTATTATACGGTGTCTATGCTTTTGTAGTAGCGGGGATGGCAGCGAATGAATTGAAAGTGCAGCGTTAGTGGTGGTGTAGATACATCGATTGCCAGCTGACATGCATGCATCATTATACCTGAACGACTTGAAAAGACCACACTATCACGCGATGAATAATAAATGTAAGCTGGCCGCGAAACAATTGTGAAAAATTAAACTGGCAAAAATGAGAAACACAACAGGATAGAAATCATTCATTCACAAAATAACAGTTTGGCAACACAATTATGCTTTTTACCTCCCCAAACAACCGTTATAAATGCATGACAAATATGCATAGAATTTAAGAAGCAAAATTTGTTGGTATTTTTTTTAAACTCTACCTTCTAAGAAAATGGCTTGTCTACTGTTATCAAACTGTACTGCTTTAATCATCTTTCATTACCGAAAAAGTATAGCGTTTTATAAACAGTAAACAGATTTTTAGAGGATTGTAAAATACTTTAAGAATCTGACTACATTCTTATTTCTCAAATAGTAAGTTCATTTTTCTTTTTTTTTCCATTTATCAATTTTCTCTTTGAGCCCAAGCTCTAAGACTGGTATAAAAATCGAGCCATTAATTATAAATATTGACACACGGGTCGGTACTGTAAGTATAAACTTTCCTTTCATGCGTCAAATAAGTAACACGAAAACAGTATTATAAATCGAGCTCATGTATGCACAGAAATTATGAATTTAAGCAAAAGAAGAATGTTTCAACATTTCATCCAAAGTTTGCCATTTAAAGCATCTTTCCATAAAATTAAACAAGCTCGATTAGGAAGGCTTGAAATTTCATGCAAGGCAGCCCACACGCACGCAAGTATTTAAGATCCTGCTCACGGAATAAGCAAAGCAATTTATGTTACTAAAACTAGAGTAGTAAGGAAAGTAGTATTGAATATGAGAAACTAGAGAAATAATATTAAAAATGACATTGTTTAACAAATTTAAACGAACTTTGTTTTTCAATTACATTCTGTTTTTTTTTTTTTTAATATAGATTTTTGGATGCTAAAGTTAAAAAATTTATCACTCCCCAATTAAAAAAATACACATACATATAAATTATTCTTAATTTATGGACTATGGGTATTTATGGCAATTATGATAATATTACATTATCATTTTAATTGCATTTAATCTGCAAATATGCATTTTGGCCTCAACCGAACCTTCAATAAGAAAATAGTAAGAAATTTTACTTTGGTAATTTTTTTTTAAAAAGATCTTCATGGATTCTTATACTAAATTTCACTCATGTTTATAAAATTCCTCTCCTCATTTTCCTAAAAATAATTAACGCTCTATATTTTAAATTTACTTCTCAGATATTTAGGTGTTCATTTAATTATTTATTTTATTAATAAACTGAAAAATTCTCCTATAAGATCTTCATGAATTTTCATAGCAATTTTCATTTTCTCTCTTTAATTTTTCTAAAAAAAATAATTAACTCTGTACTTTTTCAATATTGTAATACTAAATTCCATTTACGTTTATAAACTTCCTCTTTAATTTTTCTAAAAAATAATTAACAGCGCACAATTGGAATATTGCAATATTACGTTTTAGCTATGCAAGTGTTCTTTTAATTTTTTATTTTATTAATAAACTGAAAATTTTGCTTATAAGACCTTCATTAATTTTCATAGTAAATTTAATTTATGTTCATAAAATTTCTCTATTTTTTTCTAAAAACTAATTAACATTGAACCTTTTCAACATTGCAAACTTATATTGGGCGTAGTAAGAAGTTTTAAAGCAAATTTTGTGTTACGTTTACTGAGAAATAGCACACCAAACAGTAGACCGAGTTTGTGTCTGGTGATAAGAAACAATTCAGCGTTTTCAAATCGACGCAGAAGTTTGGAGAAAAGTGAAAGTAAAGTTGAAATTTCGAAGGTGAAAGATGTCATACCATAAGTCATTTATGATATCACTGCATTCGTTACGAATTTCACTGAGGAAAAAGTGCTACAAAAGCATATCAATCAATCTGTTCTGTTCTGTTCTTAGAGAGGGAGTCATATCGAAAAGCACATGCGAATTTCGGTTTCGACGTTTTAAAGATGGCGATTTTGATGTTAGCGATCGAGAACGTGGCGGCGCTCCACTGAAGGCTAGTCATGAGGATTTCCAAGCACTGCTTGATGAAGATGCATCTCTGACGCAGAAAGAGCTCTCCGAACAATTAGGAGTATCACAAAAAACGATTTGTAATCGTTTACACGCAATGGGAAAGATTCAGAAGGCAGGAAGATCGGTGCCACATGCATTGAGCCAGAGGAACAAGGATGAGCATGTCTCGAAGTGCATGAATCTGCTAAACAAGCAACAGAAAAAACCTTTACTGGGAAAATCGTGACGGAAGATGTAAAATGGATATTTTATGACAATCCGAAACGCAAAAAACATTGGTTGAATCCCAGCGGAGCAACAAGATCAACGCCGAAATGAGACATTCACTGCAAAAAAGTTCTTCTCTGCATCTGGTGGAATATGAAGGGTGTGCTCTGTTACGAATTATTGGAACCTGGTGTAAGTGTAACTGCTGAACGCTACAAGCAACAATTGCTTTAACTGAACCAGGAAATCGGTTGAAAACGTCCATTTGCTGGCAAAGGTTTGCGCCCCGTGAAATTGCTCCATGACAACGACAGGCCTCATGTTGCAAAACCAGTCAAGGACACGTTAGTAACTCTTGGCTGGAAAGTTTTGGAACACCCGGCGTATAGTATCGACATAGACCCTTCAGACTATCATTTGTTTCGGTCGATGCAGAATGCCTTGTCTTCTGTAAACTTCCGTACAGTGGACGAAGTGTGAAACTGGGTCGACGACTTCATCACGTCAAAAGACGAATATTTCTACACTGCTGGCATCCGTCAACTACCCGACCGATGGCGGAAGGTGTTAGATAATGATGCAGATTATTTTGATGAATAAAGGTATTAGTCTCAGCTCTTAATTGCATATTCATTTCTCTGAAAAACGCTTAAAAACTTCTTACTACACCCAATATTTTAGCTACATATGTGTTCATTTAATCATTTATTTTATTACTAAACTCAAATGTCAAAATTCCTGTCGTATTGCCCAATCTAAAAATTAAAAAAATTAGTATTGTTTAATTTTAATTTTTTTTTAATTTCAAAATCTGTGGGCGATGGAAGCTTTTCAAGGCTGTGTTCTGTTTGTGAGTTCCCTAAAATATAAAAAATTACCACTTGCTTCACGATAAACACGTACCTTGTTGAGCAGTGTTATCTGTTAAATAAGATTAAAAGGATTCAAAAGTTTTTAATAGTGAAAATTTATGCCCAAAACTAAGCTGAATGGCTTTCTATTTAATGCCGCCTAAAACTAGATCAAAGACCTTCATGAATTTCATACAAAATTTTATTTATGTTTATAAACTTCCTCTTTAATCTGTACACAGGGTAGCTACATTTTTTTATCGGGGGGCGGGTGAGAGTTCAAACTTTTCCCAACTAATAATTCAAAAAATTTCCCAACGTGAAACAAATTGCTCTTTTATTTTCCAACTAAAATTATATGTTCAATGTGTGTTTAATGATAATGATACTTATAGGCAAAAAAAAAAAAAAAAATCTTTCCAAAGAAAAATGCTGAAGCTAAAAACATAAAAATTATAATTATTGGTTCATTTAATGAAAGTTTTTGTCTTCAATTGTGTACGAGTCATAATCGTACTTCCTATGAAAATAACCTCATATTTTTAGATTTTTGAAAAAAGAACAAAGTTTTGGAGGAAATGTATTAGAGACATTGTTGATGTACAAAAGTAGGGAAATTCAGATCTGGTAGATGTATGATATTTTCGTAGCACAAAGAAACATAATGAGAAATTGAGTCTGGCTGGCTTTTTGTATTTCTTTTGAAAGTTTAACTATTTTACTATAACAGAACTCAGAAATATAGTCAGCAAAACAATATATATATATTTTCTTTTTATTAAAAAAAAAAGAAAAAGTGTTTCAAAAATCTATAATTTCCCAACTCTAAGTTCAAATTTCCCAAGTTCACATACATTGGGGGGGGGGGGGGGGCTCATCCCAAAACCCTCCATCGCGACGCCTTTATCAAAATATTAAGGAAAAACATGTTTTTCGAATGTAAATACGTACATATTTCCTAACGCTCACTTGGTACGAGGGGGAAAACATAGAATATTCATTTTAGACCTAATCTGAAGGGATTAAAACGATTTCCAGTTTTCCCCTAATTAATTCCGAGTTCAACCCTCTGACCACGGTGCTAAAACTTTAAAGTAGAATTGTGACCTTAACATTCAACAAAAGTATTAAGTGTAGGTACTCAATTTATTCAGAATTTTAAGCTTTACAACATTTGTATTGACAGTGTTTTTGAAAAAATTAGTGATTTCGAGATAGTATTATGGTATTTAAAAAAAAAAACGTGTTTTTTGACTATAAATCATTGTATAATTAATTCCTAACGCTCACCTAGTACGAGGGGGGAAACGTAGCATATTCATTCTAGACCTAAACTGAAGGGGTTAAAACAATTTCCAGCTTCCCCCTAATTATTTCCGAATTCAACTCCCTAATCACTGGGCTATAAACCATAAATAAACAGATATTTTTAAGAAATTCCTACATTTTGTGAATAAAATGTAGAAATTTAAAATGTAATAATCGAATTTATTAAGGGAGACAAAAGTATCAACGATAACAGAAATTTGTAAGGAACCTAATGCTCTTGTTTAGTCAAAAAACATAGACGGATTTAACTATAAAATGCATGGAAACATTAAATATAGGCATAAAGAAAAAAAAAATCAGTCATTTTAAATAACGAAAGAACAAACAGAAACCCAATGAAATTAGTAAAACATTAAAAAATACAAATAAAACGTCGAATTAAAAAGACTTGATGACGTAACAAACACATGTTTGATGCCAAGTGAATGCGACATTTGCGATCATCCATTACTGGCATTTAACCTTAAAGTTTGGCGACAGTTTTTTGGTCGACGGCGATAACCAAGTAGTAAATATAACTTTATAGTTTTGAAATGTTAGCTCTTATTTAATTTTTTTTTTTACACGGTTTTAGTATAAATAAATATTATTCAGTCTTTTTTAGGTGCGTTCGTAATTATATAAATACGTAGCACCTATAGTCGTCGTTCAGTCCGTCCGTCTGTCCGCATGTAACAGAGCAAAAACTACCCAACCGAATAGTCTGAAATTTCAAATATGTGATTGTTGCAAAATTTTGTCGAGCCATTTCAAATTTTAGGAAAATCGGACCTATAGTTTAATTACAGGGACAGTCAAAAGTTTTTCTTTACATTACGGCCAATGGGAAAAATTATTGCAAGTGGATTTTAATGGTATTAGAGCCTTCCGAGTGATCTGAAATTTTAAAGATATAATTGTTGCAAAATTTTGTCGAGCCATTTCAAATTTTAGGAAAATTGGATGTATAGTTTAATTACAGGAACAGCCAAAAGTTTTTCTTTACATTACGGCCAATGGGAAAAATTATTGCAAGTGCATTTTAATGATATTACAGCCTTCCGAATGGTCTGAAATTTTAAAGATATAATTGTTGCAAAATTTTGTTGAGCTATTTCAAATTTTAGGAAAATCGGATGTATAGTTTAATTACAGGGACAGTCAAAAGTGTTCCGAAAAAATTATTGGAAGTGCATTTTAATGGTGTATCAGACTATGCACATTATGAAGTGCAAAAAATTATACATTCAGTACAATATGGGGTGCAAAAAATAATTTTAAAACTAGTTATAGTACGAACGCACCTCATTTGCCACGTTTGACGAGCAATTTCCAACTTGTTTATATAAATTTCACTCCGCTGTTATATTTTTCAATGACAGTCGGCCCGGGCAACGCCGGGCGTGTCAGCTAGTTGTATATACATTTTGCCACACAGTATTATAAACATACGTAATATATATATATATATATTTTTTTTTTTGGTACACCTCTACCCCTCCTCCTTTCCGGGATCATAAAATTTCGATGTTAAACATCATGCTTTCGAGTGAAATGAAGTTGAAATAAGCTGCGCCATTGACATACAAAAATCAAGAACACTTCCAAACTTTCCAGAATCATATTTTTCGTTCTATTTTTGCTATTACATACTGAAGACCGGTTTCGTGTTCCATTAGCAGTGGAAAAAAAAAAGAGACTAAATTTCTCAGTGGCAATATTGTCACGGAAGATCATAGATTTTCTATCTCCAGAAATCAATCGAATGTGAAATTTCGTGCTTCAGAGAATTCCTCCTGCTTCCGCACGCCAATTTCAAATGGCTCTTTAACTCTCTTTATGTGCAATTCGAGAGTGATACGTATTTATTTATATAATTTTCAAATGTTTTGTTTCGATTGTAATTGAGGAATAAAGAATAATAAGGTGTTTCTTTTTAAAAACAAAGACACGTAAAATGCAAGGAAAATGTTGTAACAACGATAAAATACTGAAATTTTTGTACATTCTTTCATTTCCAAGTTCTCTGAATATGCCTTTGCTGTCTTACAACGAATTATGTATGTTAATACTTGGAAATTTTTCCAGAGAGAAACATTCGCCTTGCATATAATATTTTAAATGAAAATCAAATTTCAAATTAATTGCTTAAAAGGCGCAAAAGCCAACCTAGTGAAAAAGATTCTATGCCGAGACTCGAACCCGGGCCATCAGTATAGCTCACTGATATTCTACCGACTACACCACATGGAACGACACCCAGCCTGCAACTTCTCACTATTACCGGTTGGCAAAGCTACAAACGCAGCACTAGATGGCCTTTGCGCCTTTTAAGTAATTAATTTGAAATTTGATTTTCATTTGAAATATTGTATGCATGGCGAATGTAAAAATTTCCTCTCTGGAAAAATTTCCAAGTATTAATATAGTTTCGATCGATGCTGGATTTATTTACGTTTCGTGTTTGTCCCATGTCGGTGGCTCTCGATAATTATAACATCTAGTGCTGCGTTTGTAGCTTTGCCAACCGGTAAGTAATAGTGAGACGTTCCAAGCTGGATATCGTTCCATGTGGTTTAATCGGTGGAATGTCAGTGCGCTATACTGATGGCCAGGGTTCGAGTCCTGGCATGGAATCTTTTTCACTAGGTTGGCCTTTGCACCTTTTAAGCAATTAATTTGAAATTTGATTGTCATTTCAATTATGTATGTATGATGCATATTATGTGTGTACTAGTGGACCCGTGCGAGGCTTTCGCAATGCAGTCTTCGAATATGTTTGCTTATACTTTTTTCATTAATTTTTAATTAACTGCAGTTTTATATTTTTTATTTTATTATTTTTTTTTAATCAAGCAACGTGTTTTAACGAAATCCGAGTCTACTATATGCCAAAAAACCTTAAAAAATTTGACATTTGATACCTCATTCATCGTTGTGCGTTTTGTATGTGCTTAGAAAAAAAAAGGGGGAAGTTTGCATTAAAATATAGATCAGTGGACCCATGCGAGAGCTTCAGTCTAATATTTTTTACAATATCTATTTTTTTTTATGCAGGTTTAAACTTTTAAAGAAACATTGAGGATAAAGATATCTCCAAACAACATGAGTCAAGTCAGAATATCATCTCTTTTATTTCATGAAAGTGACTGTAATAAAATGATCGAGGATAGCAAAAGGCACGCGAGAGAAAAAAAATTATAAATCATATTTAGCTGCGCATTAACGGGGCTCTGCATTAAAGGATGAGGTCATCGCTCCGGCAAAAACACGGAAGTAAGAAAAATAAATTGAATACATATAAAACAGTCGTTGGAGGTTGGAGGCCACGGTAATACTTACCCATAATATAAAATATGAAAATAAAACACGTGCAAACTATTTATAAAATGCATTGCAATTCCAAAATAAAATTTAAACGTATATTTAAATATTTTTAATGCATAGTAATGCTCTATTACTGAATTGCGGGTACTACTTGATTATACCGTCGACCCATTCCGACAAATTACATAAATCGCCAAACTATTCGCAAAATTATACAAATTGGCATAATTTTGTATTTTAAATAACGGTGCCTGGTGCCGGGTCACCGCACTCGCATTACCTTTCTTGGGGCTCTGACAATTAATTCCGTCAGTTTTTTAAAGAAAACCGAACGACCTGACACGAGTTTGCTAGTTTATTTTTTAAACTTTGCATTACGAATTCCTTACACACACAAAGAGATTCTGCTTAAATTCTCGATAAACCAAAAATGGCAGCGGAGTTGAAAATGGTAGTTTAATCTAAAAAACGCACGAGAGCGAGCGGACAGTGGGAAAAACCTTCTTTTGGGAATCTCGCCAGAAGCAATGAAGCGTTCGCTTACACTTCCTGCCATTTTCAAGCGGACTCCCCTCTTCAAAAACGGAACGTCTCCCAGTCTGAAATTCATTTTCAACAGGAGGTCAACGGATAGAGAGAGATTTAGGAAGACACTGAAAATAAAAATTCCTTAAATAAATGCATGGTACAACGTGTTCAAGTTTCATGTACCCGAATGCGGCAATAAAATATTTGTAGTTTTGATATTTGCGGCATAATGTTACATTCGAATATTCTAATAATAACCGATCATATAAATAAAGTAAAACCTGAGAAGATGGAATCCCAACAGAAAACCGACTAAAGATTTAGATGGTTTCCGTCTTAACAGATGCATCGTTCCTTCTATAATTGTATACTAAAACTTGCGAAAACGGAATAGCTATAGGAATTGGGAAAAAAATGTTACAGAATTTCCATTTTTAATACTTTTCAACATATAGTTGAAAAGTGCTTATCAATTCGGTTTGTCTTTTTATCTGTCCGTCCTGTAACTCTCGTAAATATACTCTGATTGTTCTAGATTAATATTAACACAATTATTCCAATTGGTAAATAAATCATATTAGATGTAAATTTCCAACTGGGCGAAAAATGTCCGGACCAGGATTCGAACCAGGGATCTCCTGGCTGAAGCCGCCTGTGCTCTACCATCTGAGCTATCCCGGACGAATCTGGTGGAACGTGCTGGGTGAGAAAGTTCCACCAGATTCGTCCGGGATAGCTCAGATGGTAGAGCACTGGCGGATTCAGCCAGGAGATCCCTGGTTCGAATCCTGGTCCGGACATTTATCACCCAGTTGGAAATTTACATCTAATACTCTGATTGCATTAAAAATTTGATATGTTATTAAGGTTTACCGTAGAATATTTTGTATTGAAAGTGAAGTGTATTGCATTTGTAGTTCGTTTACAGGGACACACAAAAGAATTCCGTTACATTGTGAACTATGGGGAAAAACAGTTTACGGTGTATTTTTACGCGTTATTTCAAAATAACGAAATTGATTTGCATCACTGAGATTGACTACAACAGGCTTTTTCCTAAGGCGTACAGAATAAGGTGCATTTATAGTTCGTATACAAGGACGCGCAAAAGAATTCCAGTATATTATAATATATGGTGAAAAATCCTCTGCGATACATTTTAATGATGTTAGGATACTTCAAACATAATGAAATCGCAAAAGTGCACTACAACAAGTTTTCTATAAATTATGGCGTGTATAGCATTTGTTGTTTGTTTACAGAGAAACTCAAAAGAATTCGGATAGAGGACTGACTAAGATCGATAAATGCTCGAAGTACGCATTTTTAAACTTACCCCCTAAATACACTCGAAATTAGATAAGTGTAAATTCTATAAATGTACAGGGCTACACGAAAGAACTCGCACACATTACCAGATATAAACAGCCACTGATGAAAATAGATTTTAACTGAATTACGTCTTTCTTAAATTGCTTCATTATCTCATTACAGTAGGCTCCCTCAAATCCGCAAAAGCCTAAAATCCACTCATCACAGATGTAAACAATGAAACTTTCAATTCAGATGTAGGGACAAAGTTACAGAATTTTTCAGTTTTATATCATCCTATATATATTTTAATGTGCAATTCTCGATAATATGACTGAAATCGTGATTTTCCATGAAGGAAATATAAATTTATTTCTTGGAAAAAAAAAAAAAAAAAAAAAAACAAGATATTGCTAATTATCACTGGTAATCGCAATCTTCTTACCCAATATATTTATTTATGTATTAATCAAACTTTTTTTGGTTATTCAGGCTAAACCTGAAATTAAACTTCCTTATTTTATGATTTTGATGTGAATTAATAGGATACCTTTATAAGGAAAATTTCGTTGAATAATTCAAGGAAAATGTATCGCATCTTTATAATGCCTATTTAATTATACTACTTATTTACTTGACTACTTATTTACTATTATTTACTTGACCTTCACTTTTAATAATTTAATCCTTTTTTTAATTATCTTACATTTTATCATTTTATAGTTTATTACTTTACTTAATTATTTTAATATTTTACTATATTAGAAGCATTCATTATAATTTTGATAGTATTATTACATTCAAATGGCTGTTTAAAAAATTTAAAGCAATGACCAGAAATCTGCAAAATTCTAAAATCCGCACAACCTCTGGTCCAAAGCTGTGCAGATTTGAGGGAGTCTACTGTATTAAATTATATCATTTCATTTTAGGAAAAAATGAAATTTCTTATCATAATATTAAGTTAGTGTTGGAAAGTGTTTCATAATCTATGCCTGATGCATAATTTTTCATTTTTGTTTACGAGTTTTTTATTCTATTGGATTTTTGTTATTGTATTCCCTGTGATTTTGAAAAAAAATATATTCAAGCGGTAAACAGTGGCAATATAGACGAATATTATCACAGTAATACCTCGACTAACGAACATAATTAGCTCAGAAATTACGCTCGTTAGCAGAAATGGTCGTTAACCCTTTAGGGGGCAAATAACTGCGTTTCTGTTATGTTGAATTCACACCAGAATTTTCAAAAAATTTGGAAATAAGAAAATAAAGTTCTACAGCTTTTTTGCCATCCACCAAAGTTTTAAAAGTAAAAATTTGTTCAAAAATTCTGGTACAAGTCATGATTAAGTGGTGTGGAAAATATTCCACAGGCTTTCCAGTAAAAATCAAAAAAGGGAAAAAATATCCAGGGGTCGCAGCACATAGGACAAATTCTATTGTTCTTACCAGTATTTTTTATGAATAATCCTCATAAGTTCCTGTTGCAATTCTTGTAAAAATGTCTCTTGAAGATTATTTATAAAAGATACTGGTAAGAACAATGAAATTTGTCCTATATGCTGCGACCCCAGAATATCGCTAGCCGAAATATTCGTTAGCTGAGGTAGTCGTTAGACTGAACTCTGATTTTATTTTTATGTGCCCCTTAAAAAAATTATATATGATACAAAAGTATTTTGGCAATAGAGAAAATACTGCAGTGAAACTGGACAAACTGGGAACACTAAGCAATTTTATGAGTATTTAACAAATAAATAAATAAAATTAATTCTAACAAATTAATTCAGCTTTGTTAGATTCCATTACAATTGTAAATGGTTTTACGGAAGGATTAAGTGTGTGTGTGAGAGGGGAGGGGTGTAATTACCCTCCTATCCATTTGAAAATCCATGTAATTTCGTGTATAGAAAAATATAAAAGAAAAACCTAAAAAATTGAAATTTAAGTTTTCGTTGATAGATTTCAGTTTAGCGCCAAAGGGCCGTATTTTATGGCTAATCGAGTCCATAGACAAGTGAGGTATTTGAGCAAATATGATTTGGCGTAAGAGGGAATTTTTGTTTAATCTTTATTGGTATTCAGATCTATTTTAGAGGACATTGCAGCCATGATGACAACGCTTGGAAGTGGACTCAATAAAATCGCCAATGTGCTCTTAACTCTCGTGATAAGCACTCATCCATAATAAAATATTTTGTGGTCTAGTATTTCATTATTTACCTATCCAACAAAATAGATGGGGGATCGGACGGGATGTAAATAAAATCTATTTCGAAATGGGATATGAATAAAAAGTAAATTGTACAGAAATTTGAATGTAAAATATACGTGAATAGAAAGACATCTACCGTAATCGGTTCTTCAATTTCTGCATATGCAAGTATAAAAACTTTTGATATACAGTAAATTCTGTCTAAGGCGGACTCTGTGTAAGCCGGAAATCTGTCTACCGCGGAAAATTTTTAAAGTCCCGGCGAACCCATAGAAAATAACATTAATTATTGCTGCATAAGCCGGAATCTGCCTAACGCGGAAACGGAAACGGTATTAAAGACCCACCGAAAGCGAAATTTTGCATAAGGCGGAAAATAGGATATTTTTTAAAAATGAAAGGCATTTCGTTTATGAAACTTTAAAACTGATATATATACGTCAAATACTTAATGTCGAGCATAAAAATTAAATTCCGTAATACTTTAAAAAAGTAAATTCAAAAGAACAGAAACTGTTTAAATTTTAAGGAATTCTTGCTTATGCCATTTTTTCCTTTATAAATATGCATTTAAAAGTCATTATTATTAGTTCAGTACACATTTATGAAATTATGTATTGTCTATAATATATCGTGCTTTAAGGTTGTACTCAAATTCAAAGTGATGGTTTTATGTCTCATTCCCGAAGTTGTTATTATTTTTTTGTGTGTGTAAACTTCAAATTCGTAGGTATTACAGCGGTACTAAGAAATTGAATAATGTTTCTCATTTATTTATAAAGACAAAGGATCTTCCAGAATTTCAATTTTCGACAGATTTTTGGGTCAGGACAATCAATGAAAGATCATGATGAAAGATCGCGAGCAATTCATTATAACTCAAGATCCAGTCTTTTTATCGAAAACATAAAACGCTATTCGACTGACGTATGCTTCATTCCTATAAATCATGCTCTTTTGCATAAGCCGGAATATTGTCTACCACGGAATATTTTCTCAGTCCCAACCGATTCCGCCTTAGACAGAGTTTACTGTATTTATTTCTTTGTTATGTAAGCAAAATAAACAATGTCATCTTTGTAAAAAGCTATAAAAGTAAATTTATTAACTTTATGTGATCATTCCGGGCTGGATGCTCCTAAATTTCTTTATTATTATTATTTTTGGCCAAAGATGGATAACCTCCCCTTAAGGGGATTCTTCGTCTAGATCCACGATCGCGTGCGAGTAGCGCGACCTCTGGTGTTAAAAGGCATAAGATCCCCACATAGAGACTTTTTACACTTTTTGCATGCGCTCAAGGCGGAGCAGAAAAAAAATAGTTCCCTCTCTCCTCTCCCCAAGATTACCAAGTGGTAAAAATAAACATTGGTCAACTTTCTTCTCTCTTGTATTTTTACCAGGGCAGGGGGTGGGGGGGGGGGGAGGATATGGGTCCTCCTCCCACATATGGTCTCACTGTCACCCGCATTCGACCTAACCTAATAGTATAGGATGAGAGTCGATTAGAGCCACGTCAGAAAGAAAAATATATCGGTTTAGAAATAAGGAAAACGGAAAGAAATTTTCATGACCACATCTCTTTTTAGGGAAGACACTATTAGGATTTTTTTTATATTTTACTAGCAGTAACACTGTACATTCCATTGTGGCAGTATAGTAGTTTAATCCTAATTATCGAGTAATAGATCCATTGCAATTAAATTAACAAATAATAACTCACTTTAACAATGAAAAAGAATAAAAACGAAAAGTCGACAACGTAGCGTTCTATGCGTTTATTTCAGCAACATAATGAATCCAAGAATTTCATTTTTTTAATAAATAAATAGTGGAAGTGTTCAAATAAAAATATGATTACGATTATAATTATGAGATATGAAATAAAGTAAAAAAAAAAAAGCAAGTTTTTATAATATACTTAGTTTTTTGTCAATCAAAAAATTTTATCAAAACAAAAATCGTAAAACTGTGAGGCGCTGAAAGCAATATGATAAAGAAATTAAACCACAATGAGAATTAGAGGTCTGCACGGGCCGAAATTTCCAGGCCCGGGCCCGTAGAAAAAATTCATAGAAAAAAAATTTCGGCCCGACCCGATACAAAAATTAAAAGTTCGGCCCGAGCCCGGTCCGGTAAAAAGCTTAAAAGTTCAGCCCGGGTGAATTTCTACAAAACATTGATTTTTACATCGATTTAGTTAAAAATTTGTCTCGTACGAGGAGTTCTGACCAAAAATATTTATCTTAGCCTTTTTTTCATGTTTATAATCTTCATCTTTATAGAACTGCGATATTTATTTTTTTAATGAATCTCTATTTCTTGTATGTAAATGTTTCAGTTATGTTAATCTCTATTCCATGCATTGAAGTGTTAAAAATCTGAAAAATGCTATACAGTAAAATCTTCTAAGACTCAATTACATAGAAAAAAAAAAAAATGTGTTATAGACAAGTTCCCTGCTTAGCAAGTGTAAATATATTATACATTCTTATCTTACACATTATTATATTAATTTTGAATGGATCAACACGTTTTTCTGTTTAAAACAGGGTTCCGTCATAGGCAGGTTCTTATTCACACGTTTTACTATATTTTAATAAGCGTATAAATCTACTATTCTTTAAAAAGAATAAATTTTAATGTTTATAAGTGTAGAATAATAAAGATTTAAAAATGTGTGGATTTTTTGCAAAAATTTTTGGGCCAGGCCTAATTTTACTGACCTTTGAATGGACCAGGCCACGCTGAGACAATGATTTTTCATACGAGATGGGTCAAAACTAGGACTGATTAGGAATGAAACCAGTCCCGGCTCTGTACAGAAAAAAAAAATTAGACCCGGCCCGAGCCTTCAGAGGAAAGTATGGCCCGGGCCAGCCCGAGTGCCGTGAATGAAAAAAGGCCCGAGCCCGGCCAGTTTTTCTTGGTGGTCTGTAATGTTTATTAATGGTTATATATATATATATATATATATATATATATATAATAAATATTGCAGTTTCTTACAAAATATTACCTACGCAACTTAAAAATTCGACTTACGTAAAATTCAAGTTACGTAAAACTTTATGGAACGCATTACTTACCTAAGTCGGGGAATGCCTGTATATATTTTTTGATCTGAAATAATATTAATTTTTTTTTCTTTTTGTTGAAAAATTGGATAGAACCGAACCGACACAAATCGCTGATCGAGTTGGGCTCGGCTAAAATCTGGGTCAGGTTTCCTTTATTATTAAGTACGTTTGTAATCATCAGAGTTTTAATTTGTAATTATTCTTCGATTAATCAAAATACTTCACAGTAATTTCACGCATCAGGTCGGATAAGCCGTTTTTTCCACATGTCGGGTTCCTTTCTTTCTTTCTTTTCCATAATTACATTTCTGATCATCTTCATTTTCATTTATAATTATCCTTGAATTGAATTAAAATACTTAAAAGCCAAATATTACCTTTTTTTTTTTTTTTTTTTTTTTTTAGAGGAGGCGATAGATGAGTGGTTCCCAACCTTTTTTTTCCGTGCCCCACCTAAGCATATCTAAAATCATGATTCCCCCCCCCCCCCTTCTATATCATATAAAAATTGTCGCATAAAAAATAAACTTCCATTTTCCCGGATGGATCCTAAAATAGCATTAACTCTGATAAGTGATTTCACATTCTTTAATTTATCAAAATCATATTTTTTTTTAATTACAAGTATGCTTTTAACCTAACTCCCAGTTACGCCATTAATCTTCGCATTTACATCTACAACAGTTTTATTGTTTTTTGACAACTTACCTCAAATTTAAAAGTGATAAATAGTCTACATTTTTATTTTTGTAAAATTTATTGAATTCTCACTCATATTTTGTATTACATCTGATAGAATTGATACATTTTATAATGGGTTTTAGCACTTCATTAAGAATAAGTGATATTTGTTAATCGCCAACACTGAATGGATAACATTATTCACAAGTAACATTTTCGGATTCGCGCTTTTATCCATTTTAAGTTACTATATTTCTTTCCTCTCATAACATACTTCTTTGACAGCGGGCTTTTCCCCCCATTGCTATTATTTGGCCACCATGTTATGTTTCCCTCAATTTTAAATTTTAAAATGCATATGTCATGAATGTCATATCCTGTATGTGAACTGCAGAAGAGCCGTAAGAAGTTTACTTTCAACCCTTCCTTTCCGCGATCCGCACGGGGTTTTATTAATTTTATAAATGTAGCACCTCATTTAGATCATTCAAAACATTTTTTAGATTAAACAATGTCCAAATAGTCAATTTTAGATATACCCTAGAAAATTTCATATGTAAAATTTCCCTCATAGGGCATATTACACTATGAATAGATGTACAAGTTTTTTTTTTAAATAAATAGTAAAAAAAAGAGGTGCCATTTACTAAAATAATATTAAAACCAGAAAATTTAAAATGATCTTTTTATGTATATATAAGACGTCAAATTATCCAAAAAAAATCCACATAATTATTTCGGTGTCAGTGTATTATTGAACTTTTAAATGGGATCGTTTCGAAAATTAATTTTTATTCAGTTATTTTAAAAAAATTTCATTTATTATTTCTATTTTTAGACTATGACACTACTTTCAGTAGAAAAAAATGACAGAAAATTTATTAATAAGAAATTTGAAATTGCCCCCCTTGAAAAGTCATTTGTGCCTATGTGAAAAATCATATGTGTAAAGTCACGTGAAAACACATGTGACGTGAAAAGTAATATGTGTATACGCCCCACGTTGGGAACCCCTGGGATAGATAGTACATTTTATAACAATTGTAAGGGGGTTTTCAATATTGCTCAAATGAATTTGTTTACCAAACTTAATTTTTAGCATTATTTCTGCTGCATTTTCTTCAATGTCCTGTTTAGGGATTTCATAATGCCCTTTACTTCTCCTCCGTGTCTTTTTTTTTTTTTTTTTTTTTTTTTACCTCTTTGACATTTTCCCACTTCTGCATTGCACTGTTTTTCTAGAACAAACTCTAAAATTGTATAAAAATTTAAAACTAAAATAAACTAGCATTTTATAAGATAAAACGTTATAAAATTTTCCACTAATGAAATTCTTTCTTTCTTTCTTTCTTTATTCTTGTGGATACAAACGATAACAGTTGATGAGTAAATGTTTTCTAGATTTTTAAAACTAATGATAAGAATGAGATATAAATTTACACAACCATATTTTAGAGTACGTTGATTCTTTTAAGAAAAAAAATGCGTAGGTAGTAGTTTTGAGATTTGTTTTCGTTAATAACTAAGAATTAATCCAGACACACCAATTTTCAGTTAAAACAAAATGAATTCGAATATTGTACCTTTTAAATTAGTACACCCATCGGAATCTTATAAATATGTCTCTGAAATTACAAACATGTTCAGGTTATGTTTGGGTCCATTCATTGCATCTTATTAAAAAATAAAATAAAACAAAATAGGGTTATTTTTATTATTATTTGAAAATACAAATTAAATTTTATCACATGGATTTAACAATAGCATCATCAAACTTAGATCCCTTCTAATTCTATCAAAATCTTAAAAAAAGTGTATAGATTATGTACTTTTTCGAGCTCATTTGATCGAAGGAACTCAAACATAGAGTCAAAAGTACCATTTGAAAAGAAAAAAAAAATTGGTACAATTTTTAATATGTAAAGAGCTCCAAATTCTAATTATTGAATAACATTTAATTACAGGTGTTATTAAAAATTAGTTGGTACCAGTGTCATTTTCATATGATGATTTGGGGCATAATTATAGGTGGCATACTTTTTTTCTACCTTTGTACGCACACCGTATATCTATATAATTATATATTTTTAATATTTCTCATGCTTTGATATTGTGAATAAGAAGTGCCGTTTCTTCCAATATGCATGACTAAGAAGTCACCTAGGAAGGCAATATTGTATAGACGGTTAAAAGGCAAATTTTTTATAAAAAGTAAGTTTAAATCAAACATCAGTGGTAGCAATAGTGAGGGGCAGATTTTTAATTTTTGCCTAGATGCGAGAAAATACCTAGCAACGTCCAGGAACAAATTGCTATTCGTAGCTGATATTATAACTCTAAATTATTTTATTCTGATTTCTTAAATTGCATTAACTGACGAAAATGCAATTTAACTTTTTTTTTCTTTTAATTTAACTTTACTTGGTTTATAGATGTAAAAATTGAATTTTGTAATCGATATTTTACTCATTTCTTGATATGCTATAGAATTCTGACATTATATACAGTTATATGCTTGTGACGGCAATATAATATTTTAAAATTTCCAGTACGTCATTGCCAATTAATTTAAATTAATGGATTTGAGACCAATTCGATTTAACAATGGCAAAGAATAAAGCAAAGGAAAAGCTATGACGAACAAAGGATGTGTTTATTTCCACAATACATCCATCAGTTTCCATTCAACATTGCAAAATAATAAAAGAAAGAAAAGTCGATAATGTACCATAAACGTGTTTATTTCAAAATAAAATAAAATAAAATGAAAATAAATCAATACAAGTAATGTTAAATTACAGTAAAGTGCAAGTTAAATAAAGTAATCGAAAAATTAAATGAGGAAAGTGGTCAATGAAAAATTAATACAATAATAATTATTCTGACGCAATCCGAAATATAATAAATACTAAAATGTAGCAAATTAAATGAAAAAAAAAAAATACCTTTTTAAATACACTTTTTGTGAACTTAAAAGTAGAAAATAATTATTTTACTTAAAAATCAGGAGACAAAATAAAAGTCTTCGATGTGCGAAGTGCTGAAAATAGTACGATAAATAAGTAAAGTCATAATGAAAAGCTATAGAACAAAAGACTCTCTAAAAATTTAAATATATTATGAATGAGATTAAAATTTTAATTTTCTTAAAGTATTTCTATCAGCGCCTTATGCTTTTGCGATTTTTAACAAAGCATAATTTCAGATTTTTGATAAAAAAAGAAAGTTTTTAAAGAGTAATAATAGTGTTAAAAAAAAAAAAAAAATTCCCTTTAACTTAACTTAAAATGTTAAATTAAATGCAACATATATCATATGGGTATATGGCACACCTTTATAAAGTAAAATGTTTCCTTTGCATCATGGATTTCAATCATTAGTTTCAATTCTATATCCTGTGTTGTAATTCTCATTTATTTGAAACAACATTACTACCAGCATTGCCCATATTTCATGCTAAGCCTGGTTATGAATCGAATTACAGGAGATTATAATTCTTATTATATTTTTGTAATAAGATTTTTCGTAATATTTTAAATTTGAAAGTGGTCGTATCCAAAAAGAGATTTATGCGATTCAACCCCTCCCAAAATTAGACAAACATATATTTATTAAAAAATATTTTATTTCTAAGGACTCTTTTTCTCGTTGAAAAAAATAGACTAATATATTATTATTTAAATAATGCAATTGTAGGTAAACGTTGTGCCACAATATTCTATATTGTATATTTTAGGCATGCAAACAAGAAAGATAGCGACAGGCTGCTTCTCATTTTTTTTTCACTGTAAAGGGGCTCCTCTTATGAAGCCTTCAGAAACGGGGTGCACTAAATTTATTCTGAGTTTTGATAGCTACTTTGGGTGGCTGATTCTCATTTCTAACTTTTGTTTGTTTTTCTTTACGTTGCTTTTTACACTCATGTCTTTATCGTACCAAGTTTTTTAGTGTTCTAGAAGTGTTTTCTACTTCTTTATTGCCTGCAATGAGCCAGTGAAATTAAAATGCCCATCGCTACGCCAGTAAAAATAAAATATTTACTCAAAAAGTTTAATTTAAAGAGTTTCTGTTTCATAACTTATAGACTCGTTACTTTATACTTTATCTAAAAAGTGATGGTGGTTATCAATACATATAGTGAGTAATATTATTGGATTTTAAAACTCAAAATTTGGGTGAAATTGGGATGACATATAAGAAATACACCTAGGCACATACGTACACATAATAAAATTAAAACAAGTTCTTCGAAATCGAGAATAAATGTATCAGTTGATATTCAAATTAATAAATGGAAAAAGAAAGAAAAAAATTTATAGCATTAAAAAAAAAAAAAAAAAAAAAAAAAAAAAATTACTATAACGCATAAAATGTATATATATTCATATACGTACACATAGTAAAATTATAAAAAGTTATATGAAATCGAGAGTAAATACGAGTACAGTCGAACCTCGTTAACATGAATCTCAAGGGGAATCAAAATTTTGTTCATGTTTACAGTAATTCATGTTATCAGTATCAAATCTTTGTATTTATTTTTATAGGGGACTATGAAAACAATTCATGTTAAAAGTAATTCACGTTAAGCGTGTTCATGTTAACGAGGTTTGACTGTATAACAATTAATATTCAGATTCGTCAATACATTTCCGGAGTAATATTATTAAATTTCAAAACGCAAATGTAAATAAAATTAGAGATCGACCGAAAATACGTTTTTGGCTCAAAATCTGAGTTTCACCGAAAATTCATTTTTGGAGAAAATGCTGTCGGAAATTCGGCCGAAATTATCAGTATTCGAAAAATCTCGTTTCTTCGTTCGGAAAATTTTAACGTTACTCATTGATTTTAGCTGTATAGGCTCAAATGAGAAACTGTTTTTTGATTGCTAAGAACTTCACTGTTCATAATTATCAGCCATGACTGAAATAAAAATTATAAAGCAAGCAATGCACGTATGACAAAACTTTGAATATGCTTTTCACGTGCTCATTAAAAGCTGCATGCCTAACAGCATTAGAATTTTTTAGTTTAAAGCCGCAGAAGACTTTCGAATACTCTTTGAGAAAGATTTAGTATAACAGTTGATCATTTACAAAAATCATTATAGAAGATAATCCAGATATGTATATCTAAAACATTTTTTAATTGGTGAAATTCGTATCTTTAGAAAATCATTCTGTGTCGTTAATAAATTAGTTACATTTTATTTTATATGACAATAACAAATGTTGGGCAGAGGCACAGAGAGCCAACTTGGGTCACGCGTATAATTAATTAATAATTAGGTATATTTAATAAACACCTATAATTAATTAACAATTATGTATATTTATGTATGTATTAATTACTTTAAAAAAAATTTTTTTTGGACATTTCCGTTTTTGCTCTAAAATGTCCGCTTCTAGAGTGTCGGGAACTCATTGCACGAATAATTTGTTACGAATGTTAGAAACGAAGTCTAAAAATAAAATCTAATAGTGATCTGGTCACAACAGTACAGAAAAAAAATCTTGAACTAAAAAGCAATTCCCTTTCTGAAAGATTCTAAACTGACCAGGGGAGGAAAAAAGCAATAAATTAGGCTCGCTCAACCCTCTTTTTTCTCCCTTTATTTTGTAATTTGATACGTATTGCGATAATTTCTCCCTTTCCCCATTCTACCTACCATCCGCTGCAATTCTAGATAAATGTATCCTTCCGCACGTTTAGAAATCAGCTTACTTGTGAGGAAAAATTCCTTATAACTCTGCTATTTCTTAAAAAAAATAATTGTTAATTTTCATCATTGAAAAGAAGAAACTTGCAGCTTCTATGGCTATTCTCTCTTTTTTTTCTACGATGCTCCAATGCTTTTTTATAATTTTTTAAAGTATAAACTTCTCGATTTTGCAAATTTCGCCAACTTTAAGCCAACTTTAAAAATACTTTTAAACGTTTTAAAAATATTATGACAAATACTCTTAGTGAGGAACCTTCTATTTTATCGATTGCAGCAATTCCCATCCCTTTATTTAAAATATTAAGCTCACAAAGAGCAAAGTAAATTTCTCTATAGGTTAACATGAGATGCTTTGTAATGGCGGCTGCCCGTGAAGAATACCCTTAACCCTTTATGTCCTAAATTATGAATTCATAAAAAATCTTCTAAAGCATTTTTCGTGAATTGTTGTAACTACATTAGAAGATTTACACGATCATTTAAAAAAAAAATTAGAAGAATTTTGGCAATTAAAATTAATTAAATTTGCAGTTAGAGATTTTTGTGCAATATTTATAGAACCACTAAAATCTTATTTAAAATATTTTTTTAGTATTTTACAGCATTAGAAAATGTACAAATATATTGTTCTTACAATAGAAATGCAGAAATATTTCTGAAATGAAACTTTTCTCCCACAATCTTTCAACGTCCAGAAAGTTGTAAAGATGCAAATGAAAAAGAAGTCATCCTTTTAAAAATATTTTTGCTTTGTGAAACCAATAACGCTTTTGAAACGAGATAAAGTATTACATCTATAACTCATTCTAAACTGTATTACTACTAATCGATGTATTAAATTATTTTTATAGCAAGTTATTTTAATGGTACTACATAGTACCATCGGGGCATAAAGGGTTAATACCCTAGATGATTAAAAGAGAAAATAACTGTCAATAAAATGAAACTAGCAAAACTGATATTTAAAAATCCACATCATTAAAGGGAAAAGTTGTAGAATAATCGAAGGATTATTTTTAACGGACTTAATTCTTAATATCATTACGATAAAAATGGAGTGTTGCAAGCTTAATGAAATGAAATAAACAGCATTAAAATTTCAATTAAGTTTTATTTAATGTGAAAAATGAGTGTCGAAATCAAAATTTAAAAGCTTCTTTCTTTGATGGACTGAAATCTTAAGATGATTATGCCATAGAATAACGAATCAGCTGTTTAAAAAAGGTAATCGCGTACTTTTTCAGCTGAAGGAAGGTCGAGTCCTTTGGGCAATTCAGCTAAAGTGAAGCGTCAGCTTTGTTCTTAAGATAAGTTTTGCTTGCATAAGTTCCACTTTGCTGGCTTCATCTTTTCTAGTACGATAGGAAAATTCTAGTACTCAAGAAAAATTCGGAAAATTAGCATTTTTTTTCCCTTGTAACTTGAAACGTTTTTCAGCATAATTTAGGAATTAAGAATGTGTAGGAATCTTATATGTCATTTTTATTCATACGCTTTAAAAAATTACTTTACTAAGTTATTAAATCTAAAGATATCAGTAATTCATTCTAATTCTACAAGATTCAGTGCATTATCTAAGGTTATGGAGTTGTATAACATCTTAGGTAAAGAGGAGGGGGAAAGCGTCTTTTTGAAGATTTCATTTAAACGCCAGAATAGTTCAGATATATAAATTAATTTTTAAATGATAACGTGTTTAATTTTTTAATTACGTAACGTTGCGATTACACTATACTAAACATCATAAGAATATTTTACCAGTTTATTAAATCTAAATAAATCAGTAATTTATTCTAATTCGACAATATTTTGCATATGATCTAAGGTTACGGATTTGAATAACATCCAGTGGAAGACTTAAGAAAAAGAAAAAGAAACGAAAAAAAGAAGCCTATATTGGCAGCTTTTATTTAAACACAATTATAATTGGGATTAATAAATTATTACGGACTGTGGTGCCTCTAAAATCGGCTCTCAATACCAAATTTAAGACCATTTCCTGAAAGATTCTTTACCTTTATATATATATATATATTCTTCGATTCCTCAGTATCTGAATAACAATTGTAAATTTTTAAGTTTTTACAAATAAAAATGTATTTAGGAATTAGTCAGAAAATAACCTGTTTGGATTTGAGCACAGCTTAAATGAACTCTTTTTAGTTCAAAACGACTACCTTTGCACAGGGATGGTGGTTCAAGTCAGATCGGATTAACGTTCATTTTTTTCGGTGCAGATTGGATTCGGATGGGTAGATTTTAAGAGTTTCGGTTTCGGGTTGAGTTTCGATTCTTTCTGATCAGGTTAACAAGGTTCAGGTTTCAAAAGAAAGTCCAGATTTCTTTAAAAAACAACAACAACAGTAACATGTATTTGAATATTAATGGTGTGGTTTTGTTCATTTTTGTACGAAAAATGATAAAATTGATATTAGATATGGTTGTAGACTATTTTTCCAAAATTGTATTAAAATATATGGTATTAATTTTCTTATGGATTAATTCGGGTTTGAATATTCCGTGTTCGGGTCGGTTTCGGGTGTGTCAGGTACGGGTAATATTTTTTGTGTGTGTGTGTCGTCTTCAACACGACCCTTGCAGGACTCTACTCTGGAACCCATTGGCCAACCACCAAGACGGTACCGAATGCCGCTTCATAAATCATCATTAAGACATTCGGTTCTCTACATAAAAAGAGAAAAATAAACCACCACTGCACCAGAAGCCGCAAATTACATAAACAGAGCGTGTTTCTGTTTGGGCAGGTAATGAATACATCCATCCATTCTAACAGGTAGGTCTGCGTGTCCATGAATATTTATAAAGGGAAAAAGAGATGCACGAAGGGTATTTTCTTTTTTTCTCTGTAAATAAACACACTTCCATTCATCGGAATATGATACAAGAGAGATCATTTCCTAGTTATGTATGTATAATATCTTTTCTCTTCCGACCTTGCTCGGGTAATAAGTTTGCCAGTCAATGACTCAAGATTAAATATCGGGTTTGTTCTACAGACGAAGGTAATGAAAGGCGCAAGAAATATAGGATAATAAGAATTCAGAAAAAGATAAGAATTGGAAATTTAGATTTTTAAAACTGTATCTCTTTTTTCCCTTAGAAGAAAAACATAAAAAGTTGTAATATTTAGAATTTATGAGGTGTTATATAAGGAATGATAATTTATTATTCAGACTATAGAAACACCACGCAGAAGCATCTTTCATAAATATAATACTTTAAATTATTTTATTTATTTATTAAGCGACAGAGTTGATTACTGCTTTGAAACGCAGAAAAATCGTCGTGACATTCGTCATAAAGGTAAAAAAAAAGAAGCGATTATCGTATTGTAGAATAGAACTTTTAATCAGGGCTGCGGAGTAGGTGAGAAAAATGACCGACTCCGGGCAGACTAATTAATATACTAGTGTGATCTGTTGGTTAAAATAATGATGGGATATAAAAAAAAAATAAAGCTAAAATCTCACTATTTCGGCATTGATTCTCTTTTTAGGGCTTCAAAAAGAAAAAAAAATCCGCCTTATTAATTTTACAATTTCGCGCCCGCAAACCCGGAAAATCCAACTATCAAAGTCTAAAGAACACAAAATGGAAATTTTACTATTTTTGATCTGCGGACTGAGAAGAAACAGCACAAATCGCTACAATTTAATGGTTTATTTTGCTGTGTTTTCCAGACTCGAAAAATTTCTATGGAAAAGAGAAAAAATAAAGATGAAAATGTTATTATTTTGGAAATAATTCGGATTCTGTGGATTCTAATGAAAAAAAAACATACATTTTTGGAATTGATTTTGCAATTTTGACTTTATTTCGGGTTCTGCAGACCTGAAAAATCAGAAATTCAAATGCTGAAAAATAACGAAATTTCACTATTTTATCGTTATTTTGGGTACTGCCGATTTAGAAAAAAAGAATTACAATTTCACGTTATTGTGACTCCTGTGCATAAAAAGAAACAAATAAAAGAAGGGTATTTCAGAATTTTGACTTTCAAAATTTTAAGGCCGTCCCCTAAAAAGTTCGGCCGTGCCTTTGTATTTATTCTCACCCCAATCATGCCCATTCTAAATTGTTCCTATTTTATCTGGTAATTTGATTCTTTCAAATTTGTTATGCTTGGCTTGTCAGCCTGCTCATTTTTTTTTTTTTTTTGGTCAGTCTGATCCGGCCCATTAATATAAATTCTCTTAATTCTACTTACACGACCTGTTCGAAAAATTGCCTTCATTTTCCGGGCCTTGGGTCCTTGCAGACCTTTGTACCTTGGGTTCTATCCGCAAACCCCAAAAATATGAAGGGAAGTACTTCTATACTAAATGTAAAATATCTACCACAGTTATGAATTAAAACAGTTTTCGTCTACTCTGTAACACAGGTAGTACTCTTTACTTACTCTGTATCTACCGCTGTATCTACTTTGTACACCGCAGTAAATCGGTCATCTTTAACTTGAGTAGCCTGGTATAGTCCATAAATAACAATAATAGCTCATTTTATAGATTTAAAATTACATATAATTAGTTTAAATTCCCTTTAAAATGTCCAACTAAAAAATCTGGAGTCTGAGTCGACTTGTTTTTTAGCGACTCCGACACCAACTCCGCAGCCCTGCTTATAATCGATTAATTTTTGCATGCCATTCAAAAATATATTTACAAAGTTAATTAATTAAACCGTGAGGAAATTAATTTAATAGTATCCTGTAATTTCATTACTTTGTAACGCGTAACTGTCTCTTTTTCAAAAATGGTAGAAAGCACGTCTGCCGATGACAGACGTGCTTCACTGCCTCTGAAATTATCGAAAATATGTTCATTTTAAAACTGATTAATACAGTGGAGTCACGATTATCCGAGTTTCCGCTTTTACCGAATTATTTTCTTCTGATGGAATGATGGCTTCCATTATTATGAAACAGCCATTATAAATGAAGTGTTAGGTGAAGATGAAAGAGAGGCCGTAAAAAGTTAGAACTCTGATTTTCTGGTGAGAATGGGGGAAAACAAATCGCCATAATTTTTTTTTGTACTAACTTTTTACGACTGCTCTTTAATCTTCACCTAACACTTCATATATCCTCTTCGGACCTGGAGTATCCTATAGGATACACATCTTTACAATTTTTTTTAATGTATATAAATGATGATTAAAAAAATGAAAATGTTGTGAATGGAATCTTAAAAGATAGCCAAACTAAAGCAAAGCATCAATTTGTTTCTTATAGTGCTTTTTTCGGCCATAAAATGGGATTTAAAAATGACTTGCAGAGAAAATGAGGGAAATATTCAAAAACGAAAAGTAAATCATTTTTTTATATCTTAAAATACCCTATGGAGAGTACATTCAAAATAAAAATTTATTAAATACATAATTATTTAATATTTTTCATTGTTTTTTCCATGCAAAACAAAAGAAAATATCCTAACAATTTGTCAAAAAATGTACTTATTGAGTCCCATGTGTCATATATGATACATCAAATTTTATGTATAAAAAATAAATTTAATTTTTTTTTTGCTTTTCAATCTTTCTTAGTTATACCTTTGCAAACATAAATTCATAACTGAAGTAAAAATATATATGAAAATAAACCCTGGGGTCTGAAGAGGTTAAAATGGCTGTTTCATCATAATGGAAGCCATCATTCCATCAGAAGAAAATGATCCATTCCAAAGGTATGAGTTCGATTGAAAAAAAACTATTTAATACTTTGAGCAGAAAGAGGAGGCTACACCCGCAATTTTCATGATACTAAATCACATAGTTGCCAATGCGTACGATTTTGTTACCTCTAAAATTTAATACAATTTTTTGCCATATTTAATCGTTGACAATTGTTAGACTTTCTAAACAGAATTTGCGGAAGTGACAGCCAATTGTTCCCTTGTGACGACATTTTTGTGGCTGTCAACTCGTAAAACTTGGCTAAAAATGCTAACTTTGACAACATTTTCTGAATGAATCTTTACCTTTATTTTTAAAATGGGAAACTAATTTCTTGGTATCTGAACAAAATCGGTAGATTTTATATTTTAACGAATATTAATGCAAATCTTTTGTATTTACGAATGAAAATGACTTTGCGAAAGTATGAGAAAAGTAGTTAGTTTGGATTTGGGAACAGCTTCCAATATAAAAAATTCTCATAAAGAGACCTGATCCCACCCCCACCCCCACTCCAAAAAAAAAAAAAAAAAAAAAAAAAAAAAAAAAAAAAAAAAAAAAAAAAAGAAAACCATGACCATGACCCTCCTCTAAATGGTGAGCTGGATTTGCCCTTGATAAGAGTTTTGTGATACCTTATCTCGAATTTCGTTGCTTTAAAGTTTCGGAATTTTTAAGAAATTATAAATGCTTTTATTTCTACCACCATTCATTATAGCGTCATTGCCATAAAAAACTGAAGGCAATTTTCTTATTTATTTACTAGAAATATTCAGATAAATACGAAATACAAAAGAAAAAATTCTTCGTTATACTTTGCTAAATTATTGAAACAAAGCAGAACATCGTAAAAAATATCAAATTTTAATTAAACTGTAAATTAGATCGGCTGGTTAATTTCTTAAAATGTATTTTCAAAAAAATATAAAATCGTAATAAACAATATATCTACCTAATACAACCTTCTGATTAAAATAAATACAAAATAAATAACCGTAAATTTAATTCATGTCAAATTATCAGCAAAATCCGAACTTCATGAACAAAGATTATTTCTGGAAAACTCTACACACAAAAATAAAAAGGGAAAGCTTATTGCTTTTTTGACGCAATTTCGAACCTACCGTTGTTTTGAACAGAAAACACCATTAAAAAGATAATTAAAAAAGAAAACGACTTTTATTTTTATCTCTGCATGGTTTTCCCAAGTTTATGCTTCAGTTGTTAAACGACTACATGGAAAGATAACATTTTGCGAAATTCTTCTGCAATTTTTGCCAAATTTATCAAACTCTGTGTATACAAGGTAAAGAATAATTATTAAAATAGAATCTTCTGGCACTTAATTAAAATAATTATTATTTTTTAGAAATCTGTTTCTTATTAAATTTGCTTGAGTTTTTAAGGACACGTCGCTCAACCGCAAGAAAAGTGACATAACTCGCAAAAATTCATTTTGCGTTTTATTCCAATAATAGGTTTATCCCAGGCGCGTCTTGCTAAGGAAATGCTGCATAAGTGTAGGTATCCGGAAAATCGCTTTATTACGCTATATGTCCTTTCGTGATCACAGAAGGTGGGGGGCAAATAGCGTGGGGATGTAAAATTACTCAAACTTCCAAACCTCATCTAAGTCTTCATTCTTAAGGGTTTTCCGATTTCATGCACGTTTTTTACTGCTGCATGCGGATTTATAGCTAATTGCTATAATTTCATGCAACATACAACATATAATTTTGTTAAAGTAAAACATGCGAATTTTCTTTTGCTTCTGCAGTGAAATTTACTTTTGTCGAGATGTATCATTTTTCTTGTGAGTGAGCGATGTGTCATTTTATTTTTCATTTTTGGTATTCCAGTGTTTTATACTTCGAATTACGCCAGTAATAAATTTGAATTATCAATGAAAATTAATAAAAATAACTCGTAAGCTTGAATTTCCATAACACCCCCCCCCCCCCCATCCTACACACACACACACATACTTTTTGATAAACTAAAAGATAAATATAGTCAACTCAGACTATCATATGAGGGGCTCACTGCCATTGTAGACCATGGACTTTGTCTACCAGAGCAAAGATAGTACATATGATAGCTTATATGAGAAGTGTCTGTGGGTAGAATCCACCTTGTTGGGTCAAAGTTAATTTTTTTTAAATTTTTTGAATCCATGAAGTAATGTGTTCAACACGTTGAGTGCCACCTCAGTCACCGGTGACTGACACTGAACTTTCTGTTTAGTCATCGGTAACTGACACTTATAGATTATGTGTGTAATGCGAATCTTATTTCGTGGCCCAAACGGAAAGACAGACAAAAAAGACTTGGCATTCAACGTGTTAAAACGAATTTGTATTATTAAAACCAGGGACCCGGAGCTGGAGCCCGGAGCCGGAGCGCTCCGGAGCTGTGTTTTTCCTGGAGCTGGAGCTCTAAATTTTCCCCAGCTCCAGGGCTCCTTTAGTTTTTAATATTCTTTTAAATCTTTTTTTTTTGTTTGTTTGTTTTTAGTCTTTTAAATTTCTAGGCTTAAAATATTTTAATTACATCATTATTCAGTATTTTAACTATATCATTTTTTAGGTTTTTATTATTAGGGAAGGAAAACTTCTCAAAAAATGGCAACACTACTTTACTTCTACTTTCTACTTGAACTAAGTGCTATTTGAAAACAAATATGGCCGCCTGTTGTTTACATGTGTAGTCGTACAATTTTGGCTGTTTGAAAAGTGTAGAAGAAATTTAAGATTTTTGTGTTTAAAATTCTACCAAACTTTCTATTTTAAAAGCAAAAGCTAAAAGTTGTCATATTTTCTGAACAAGCATTTCAAGTTTGATGAGAAGAAAAATGCATTTTGTCAGATCTTTAATGAAGATAGAAAGTATTTGTGAGCAAAAAATTAAACGTGTAAATTAAAATCTGCAACTTAAAAGCGCGAAGTCGGAGCGGAGTTGGAGCCGGAGCTGGAGCCACGGTATTTTCTCTAGGAGCAGAGCTGGAGCATCAAAAATTGTTCGGCTCCGGGTCACTGATTAAAACTATTTAAGAAGTTGTGGACATATAAACAAAACCATGCGAGTGCTAAGCATTCATAAAGAAAAACTGTAAATTTGTTTATTTTGAAAGCCGTGTTTTTTTTTTTTTTTTTTTTTTTTTTTTTTTTAAAATCACGCGGTGCGGCATACCATTGTAATCTTTTGTTTTTGGGTTAATTTCAACGCAAATAGGTTCATGACCATACAAATTTAATTGCCTTTCATAACCAGTATTATCTGTGTGTTTCAGATGTGTTTCTTTCTTTGCGATATTTGAAAAAAAAAAAAAAAAAATCTTTTTACCCTCACTGTTTTCCAGTTTTGCCACCCACTCGAAATGCTGATCACATTTTGATTTGTACTATGGGTAAACAGCTGTTAGCAATTGTTGAAACAGATTCCGTGTTTGGTAGCGGAATGTTTTCTTTTTCTTCATCGCTATCACTGACAATTTCTGGAGCTGTCAATAACCATAGTTACAATAAATTTTGCTTTTGTAAAAATAATGTACAAAAGCAGTTTTGATTCTTCCCGCTCAGTTTGTGAAAATATTGTTCGCATTATCCGATGAGTAGAACGCTTTAAGCGATGTCTTTAACATTAATTGCAAATAAGAAATATAAAATGGTCCGCATTAAGCGGAGGGACTTTTAAGCGGTAGCCCTTTAAGGAGAGCCCAATGTATTTTTTAGAAATACTTTGAAAGACATATACAGTAATCCCTTAACATTCGAGAGTTTTGATTATTCGCAAAATAAAAAATGAAGAACATTTCAACATTCGCGAATACTGAACTTGATTATTCGCAATTTTTTTTTTTTTTTTTTTTTTTTTTTTATATATATATAAAAGAATATTTTTTTACAAAGTAAACTCGCTTTGTTTTACTAATTCCATAAACTATTTGACACTGGGCAGCTGCATTGTACTGTATAGCCCAAGTTCCGAGGATTTCAACCCTTGTATTAAGGCAAAATATAGATCAGTAATTCCGAGAAAGTTGAAACATGACGATGCTAAAAATAAAAATTCCTAAATTTTCTAAAGTTCACAATTTTTATTGCAAGTGAAGTATTGGAAAATTTTAAAGATTCAACAACTACTTGTTGAGAAAGCAATAGAATGCGATCCTTCACCGTTCTCTTAAATTTAAAAGAGAAATCGAGCCCACGACTTTTCTTTACATGGAATTTCATAAACAAAAGATCTATTCTTCCTAATAATCGTATATCAATAATTTTTTTCAGCCATCAAATAGCAACTAAACTTTGTACAATATGTTTATAATTATTCAAATTTATTTACAGCATGTGCTTTTTAAGGATTAATAAATATATTTTAACGTTTCAATTACTTTTTTCCATTTAAAAAAATCATAAAACCTAACTAGTCCAGGCAATAGGGAATTTTACCTAGCAAAATTAATGGTAGTACTGGAAATCGGCTTTCTAGATGTTTTTTGGGTCGCTGAATCTGAATTTGTAACTTCCCACCAAAATTTCCTTCGGCAACCTCCCCAAATTTTGGTAAAAAGCCCCCCGAAAAAGGTTTTTATTAAAAAAAAATCAATTTTTTTATTGTTTTAGAGAAAAAGTAGACTAGAAATTCAGAAAGTAGACAAAATTTCCAACAAATTAGATATATGACATTATGACTTAGGATGAAAGGGGATGGGGGGATCTGCCTCGGAACATGCGCGCGGTGCTGCGTAAACTAAGTTGCGCAATTCCACTTAACCACTCACACGTTTACATTCGCCCTCCCATCTCCCCTCCGAACTTTCTCTATAAAGTTTACTTTAAGATTTTTGTGTAGCTGAATCCGAATTTTTAACTTTCCCCCAAAAGCTTCCCCCCCGAAACCCCCTCCAAATAGTTGTTTTTAACTTAAATTTCTTATTGTTTAAGGGGAAAAGCATTGCAAAATTCAGAAACTAGACAAAATTTGCAACAAATAGGATATATGACATTATGAATTAGGATGAACGGGGAGGGTGAGGGCTGCCTTGGAACATGCACTGCGGCGCTACGTGCACTAAATGATGAAGTCCAGGCAATAGGGGATTTTATCTGGCAAAATTAATGGTAGTATTGGAAATCGGCTTTCTAGATGTATTTTGGGTCGCTGAATCCGAATTTGTAACTTCCCACCAAAATTTCACCCGGCAACCTCCCCAAAAATTGATTTTTTGAAAAAATTTGGTTTTTGAGAAAAGCGCGCGTGGAAACTTCCGAGGCAGCCCCCTCTCTCCCCGTTTATCCTACGCCATAATGTCATATATCCTATTTGTTGCAAATTTTGTCTAGTTTCTGAATTTTGTAATGCTTTTCCCCTAAAACAACAAGAAATTTAAGTTAAAAACAACTATTTGGGGGGGGGGGTTCGGGGGGGGGGTTTCGGGGGGAAAACTTTAGGGGTAAGTTAAAAATTCGGATTCAGCGACCCAAAAAACTTAAAGTAAATCTTATAGAGAAAGTTCGGAGGGAAGATGGGAGGGCTAATGTAAACGTGTGAGTGGTTAAGTGGAATTGCGCAACTTAGTCCACGCAGCACTGCGACGCATGTTCCGAGGCAGATCCCCCTTCCCCTTCATCCTAAGTCATAATGTCATATATCTAATTTGTTGAAAATTTTGTCTACTTTCTGAATTTCTAGCTACTTTTCCCCTAAAACAATAAAAAAATGGAATTTTTTATTAAAAACCTTTTTTGGGGAGCTTTTTACCAAAATTTGGGGGAGTTGCCGGGGGAAATTTTGGTGGGAAGTTACAAATTCGGATTCAGTGACCCAAAAAACATCTAGAAAGCCGATTTCCAGTACTACCATTAATTTTGCTATGTAGAGTCCCTATACGGTCTCTATCGCATGAACTAAACCCCTTTTTATGCACGGGAAGATAGTTCGCGATTTTGACATTCGCGGAAGTTTCCGAGAACCTAACCCTCGCGAATGTAAAGGAATTACTCTACTCTAAGAAGAATATGCAGAAAAAAATAAGCTAAATGATTTCCATTTTCTAGTGAGAAACTTGGAAAAATACAAATGCATTCGCAGACCATAGGTTTAATATTAGAGAAAGGAATTTGAGATCGATCTGATGAGGAACCTTAAGGGAACAGAAATTTAGTGTTGCATAGATTTGGTGATACCCGGTAGAGTCGACCACCCTTAAAACGCCACGGAATACTACTTAAGTTATATGACCTCAAAATGTCCACGGATTTCAGTGACACTGTTTTTGGAACGCAAAAACAACGCTGACTTTCTGGCGTTAAGTTAAAAATAAAATATAAGCTTCCAGCAATAAATTTAGTACACCATGGTAAAATACGTCTACCCATACGTGTTCCACGACTTGCATATGCTATGCGATTCCACAATGGGAAAATTATGCTGCGGAAAAAAAAAAGCGCAGAAATATTTCTCTTTTCTTTGTTTTATTATTAATACTTTCCATCTCGCATTCACCACAGTAGCACAAAAACGGGGTCTTAACAGACAAAATAGTAAGGCCCACGCAAAACGATCAGCAGAAGATTAGAAGAGGTCATATGTAATGTAGCAAGCAAATACGGAACTGTATTAGGATGTCAGCGGGGTGTGAAGAAAATGGATGTGGAGGAAAAGTTTTCCATCCATATTTATTTCTTATTATAAAAGAGTTAAACACATGCTTGAAATTCTTTTTCGCAGAACTTGATTTAATTAATGTATCGCAAAATTTATTTGTAAAACTTACAGTGGCTAGTATCAGCAATGGAGGAATGAGACAGATGGAGATGCAGTATGCCGTAAAATCGTTTTGTAATATGATGCGCGTTATCGCTCAAATTTAAATGCCCTCATTCGGCAAAAAAAAAAAAAAAAAAAAAAAAAACAAGCACGTGGGAAAAAGATCGAATTCTTTGACATCTCCCGTGCATTTTTTTCTCTAAATGAAAATGATCTGCTTATATTTAAGCATTCCAAAGTAGCATTTCGTTGTATTATGAATTAAAAACTGTATTACTAGAAGTTTTCTTCTTTTTTTGCGAAAGCACGTGGTTGTGTTTGGGCCGAACGTAGCAGATTTTAGGGTTACATTTTTGGCCTTATCTACAGCCACCACACTTCATCTCCATTCTTTCCCTATACTCTACGAGTATCAGCTATTAATAGTAGAGCATGCTTAACAAAATAAAATAAAAGAGCATTAAAGTAATGCTTAACACGTTGAGCGCCACGGTGACTGACAGTGAAGCTGAAAAATTTACAATGTTTTAAGTAATTTTTAAGAAAGTATAATCCTGTGATAAATAAAAGGTAAGTAAATTTTAAATACATTTTCAGTAATTACTTAAAACAATGTATATATATATTTAGTTTTATATCATATTTTAGACCGTCAGTCATCGGTAATTGATGCGTTCTAAACGAAAAGTTCGGTGTCAGTCACCGGTGACTGACTTGGCGCTTAACGTGTTAAAAATTTCTATTTATATTGTATACAGTTTTAAAAATACATGTCTCAAAATCTAAAATAGATGTTTATTCCATGGATTTATTTCTTCTTTTGAAATAATAGTATGTTAATCTTAGAAGCTGCATCACTAAGCCTTTTAGGAATGACATCGTTACTAGAAATGAGTTCGGGATCCTTTTTTGGAGCCTGAGACCGCCTGAAATCGACGATTTGATGATGAAGAAAGACTAGTTACTTTGAAAAACCTTGCGCATTTATTAAAATTTGTATGGTGTTCTTAATAAGTTATTTTTAGGTGCGTTCGTAATTATATATATATACGTAGCACCTATAGTCGTCGTTCAGTCCGTCTGTCCGTCCGCATATAACAGCGCAAAAACTACTCAACCGAATCGTTTGAAATTTAAAATATATAATTGTTGCATAATTTTGTTGAGTCATTTCAAATTTTATGAAAATCGGATGTATAGTTTAATGACAGGGACAGTCAAAAGTTTTCCGTTACATGACGGCCAATGGGGTAAAATTATTGTAAGTGCATTTTAATAATGTTACAGCCTTCCAAATGGTCTGAAGTTTTCAATATATAATTGTTGGAAAATTTTGTCGAGTCATTTCAAATTTTATGGAAATCGGATGTATAGTTGAATTACGGGGGCAGTCAAAAGTTTTCCGTTACATGACGGCCAATGGGGAAAAAAATATTTCAAATGCCTTTTAATGATGTTACAGCCTTTCGACAGAATGAATCGATATGCACTTATGAAGTGCACTAAAATATAGATTCAGTACAATATCCGGTGCAAATATATTTATAAAACTAGTTATATTACGAACGCACCTCATTTGCCACGTTTGACGAGCAATTTCCAACTTGTTATCTTATGTTGTAAAATGCTTATCCCTAACTATATGCTAGGGAAAGGGTGTCTTTAAATGGGACTTAGATTTTCAGAAATTAGGGTCAAATTTGACCATATGTTTCAAATACCTGTTAATTTTTCTTCTCAACGCGGAATTCCTGACGTCGAGGTAGAGAGCTCGCACGCTGGTCAGCAGCGAGCCAGAGTTATATGCAGCGTTCTGACCTCTTTCCCTTTTTTAATTAATTTTATATTTTTTGACACTTTGCAACTTTTAACCATAGTTATGAATGGTTGCAGCTTTGAACTTTTTATATTTTTCGAAAAAGATAGATTTACATATTTGATTTTTCATGAAAATTTCTATTTCTTCTATAATTTTTAAACTACTGGAAATCCAAACTAATTTGTAACAGAACTCTAAACCAGAGAGAATCCAAAATTGTATTCACATTCCACAAAACCATTTGGAGAGTTCGATAAAAATGCGACTTTAAGTTTCTCGATACAAGGGAAGTGTTCTAATGAAACTTACTATGATAGCCAACTTACCAACGAAGTAAAAAAAAGTAATAATAGTAATCCCCCCCCCCCCACCCCCCAAAGAATAAATAAATAGAAATATAAATAAAATATAAATAAATAAAATATAAACAAATAAAATAAACAATAATAACAGTTAGCCAGGAATTAAGATAACTCTTTCATATGTATATACAAACAGATGACGCAATAAGCGCACATATTAGTGTTTCAGCCATACTCAACCTGCGGGCCGCTGGCCCGGCGACATTTTATATGCGGCCTGAGACATACAATCATTAATCCATATTTATAAAATTAAGATGTGCATAAAAAGTAATGACTTTAGCTGTTATTTCATATATTTTCATGAAAAGGCATAATCTGTCATGTTATTTAAAATTCTTATTATCTTAAATGCTATGTTTTTTCTTAGTCAAAAATTCTTTTTACATGTCTTTCTATAGTCTTATTTGTGCTACAAAAGCGTATAACATTTCTTAATCGTCAACACTGACGAAACATTAGTCAAAATGGATTAAATTTGCACTATATTTCTGGAAAAAAAAATGCATTTTGCAAAAGATTAATATGAGAAAACTTTTAAAAGACTAAATAAAATAAGACAGACTTGAATACACAGTTTTACTAAAAACACTAAAAATATATTAAGTAAGCGTTTCGCCTATATTTTTAGTAAAACTCTATTCAAGTCGCTCTTATTTTATTTAGTCTTTTAAAAGTTTCAAATTCAGACGTTAAATCGTTAAATGTATATGTATATTGGAAAAGAGAAAACTTCCTAATTTATTTTCTTTATAACTCGGAAATTCTGCATTATATTATATTATTACTTTTATGCTTATTATATAGCTAATACGTCTTTTTGGGTTTATTGTTTGTCGCGGAAAAAAAATGGTACAAAAATTTTTTACACCACTATTTCCAAATAACAAACTTTTCCGTACATTTCCGCAGCATTTGCCATATACTGTAAATAATAATAACAATAATAATAATAAATCTGTAATTCTGCAGATGTAAAGTTACAGAAATCTGTATGCTTACTAAAATTTTTATCTGTACACTGTACAAAAAAAGATGAAAATCTACAAAACTAGTTTTTGTAAAGCTTACAGAAATCTTGTAGCTATACAAAGAATCTACTAAAATTACAGTAATCTTACTAAAATTTTATCTGTAACCCGGTTTGTAGTTACATAAAAAGTTATAGGCATCCCAGTTTCCTAAAAAATTCTTAGTAACCTTAGATTTTTTGATTTACGGTGCAAAAGTGTATCTGTTGCATGAATTTTTGTTGTTGTCGTTACATAAAAAGTTCTAGGAATCCCAGTTTCCTAGAAAAATGTTAGTAACTTTACAGAATTTTTTTTCTTTTACAGTGTAGAACTCTACCACGAACTTTATTGATTTGAAACAATGGTGTTAAAACTTTTTGGTAACATTTCTTCGGCGACAAATGTTCAACCGTAGTGATAATATTAATTTGTTATACTTACTTATGGCATATTACTATTTTAAAAGAGCCGCATAACACCGCGAGCAGCCATACTCAATCTTTTTTTTTTTTTTTTTTTTTTTTCGCGGGCCGCAAACATGGGTTTACGACTTTAGGCAGGCCGCAACACACTTAAAACAGTTATAAATTAAAGGGCGTAATTAAAATAGTAAGTTAACATAAGTAGCATAACAAAGAAATATACAAAGTTAATACAGTCGAACCTCTATTTAACGAAGTCGCTAAATCCCGGAAAAAAGTTCGTTATATGGAAAATTCGTTAAATAGAGATTCACCTTTTAAAATACTGTAAACTACATAAAACAGATTTTAAATTCATAAACACTAAATATTTTCACTAAAAGTAATTAATCACCTTTTTTTATATAAATTATGTCGATCTGTTTTATTTATTTTACCACCAATATCCATCATCAATTCATTTTTTCTATGTGTTTGAGTCTTTGAAATCTGCAAGGAAAACAAAACATTGTCTGGGAATACACTGTACTTTCTGTTTAAAGTAAATAGCTTTACATTAATATTAACAAATTTTAATGACATTGTCGTATTTATTATTATTATAACAAACAATTTTAACCATACATTAACATATGCGTCCTTAAATTTAATTTCTGAAAAAAAACTGTTAATTGCGCCGGAGATTTTTCTTTTAAAAAAGTGCCTTCTCTCATAATACTTCTCGCATCTTTGTAATGCACCAAAAATCCCTTCATGCGTATTTTCTTCTAACGGATTGATCCGCTGATTGATGATCCGATTGATTAGATCCGCGTCGGATTGTTTCAAATGATTTTAGAATTTCAACATACGAAGCTTTGTTAATTCCTGCATCATGAATTTCCATCATCCTCATATTCGTCTTCATCGCAATTCATTGCTGTATTGTTTTTTGTTTCACACTATCGAAAATATCCAATTCGGATAGTGTTTCCGGGGTCTCAATTTAAGAATTAGTGAAATACAATCATCAATCAGCACATCAGAGTTAATTTCTTCTTTTTTTTCTCATCTGTATCCACATTTTTTAAAGTTAAAGTCTTCGTCCTCCGTACTTACCGAATTTTCATTGCTGACAAAGAAGGCGCCTTGTAAAACCAGTTCAAGGCCATTGAACATCATAAAATGTGTTTAAAGAAAGAATAAGTTTGAAATGTCCAGAAATATTTTGAGAAATGTGGGGAAAAAAATTTAGATCACAAGGAAAAGTTCGTTAAATAGAGAATGCACTTCGCTATTTGGAGGTTATTTTACGAAGAAATTCGCAAAATATTCTTGGTTCCAAGGAAAAGTTCGCAAAATAGAGAAATTCGTAAAATAGAGGTTCGTTAAATAGAGGTCCGACTGTATTATCAGTTGATTTGACAGTTTGTCGTGGAAGAAATATTAGCAAAAAATTTTAACACACTATTTCCAAACAAGAAACTTCCTGGTAGATTTCTATTGAAAATGCTGTGGAAACGTAAAAATATGCCGAAAAGTTTGCTGCTTGGAAATGGTAGTGTAGAAATTTTTGATGCTAAATTTCTTCTGCGATAAATATTTAACCCTGAAATGCATTATTAGAAAATATGAAGCATAATAATATAAAAGTACAGAATTTTCAAGTTCTAGAGAAAGAAAATCAGGAGATTTTCTCTAATAAATCAAATTTTTTCTAAATGCAAAAACTTTCTCTTAATTGTAGAAATATATAGCGCAAACTTTATTAATTTGGAAGAATGTTTGATTAGTGATGAATAATAAATATATACAGCATTGTAAGCACAAATAGGCCTATATGTAAAAAATAAATTTTGACCAAGAAATCGGCATTTAAGATGTTTTAATATAATTTTAAATTAATTATAAACAGCAGAACAGATTTTGTCTTCCCACGAAAATATATAAAACAACAGTGAAGGTCTTATGTACTATGCATATCTCAAATTTTTTTAACATGGATTAATGATTATGTGCCTTGGGCCGCACCGCGGGCCGCAGGTTGAGTATGGCTGATCGCGAGGAAAAAAAGGTTCAGTATTTCTGGTTTATATGATTGAGTTATGAGGGCGATTCATGTCGGTTACAAAAAATGTATATAGGGGGACAGACAAAGATACACTTCTACTCCATTTCTTTATTCATTACCAAAATTCTGAAACTAATTTGGCACAAGTTGATTAATATTTTAAAAATACTCTATTAACATTCAAAATATTTCAGTATAACTCAAAAATGTAATTTCTTTAGAGACTTTAGAATAATTTACGTTTTATAAGTCATAATTAAAGATTAACTTTATGAAGGAAATGTCTTGGATGTCTAAATACGCGGAGAGTTTTTTTTAAATTAAAAAGATATAAATTCCACTCGACCTATTTCACATTCAAGTACTTTTCAAAATTGGGTAATTAATTTTTCCTAGAATATTTTATTTTCATCTTTTTTTCTTCCCCGCATGTCATTACAGAACTGCTTTTTTTCTCAGACAGACATCACGTTATGTATATAGAAAATTGTGTGTATAAAATTATATAATTTCCTGTTTTATACAACTAAATTTCTTTAAAAATTCTGAATAAAATATACTGTTAGTAATGAATTTATAAAACTAATTGTAAAGTTTTCTAAAATTTGTATTGTAAAGTAAAATTTTACTCGTAGTTGAGAAAGTTACAATATATCTTTATTTCTTTTACTAAAGTATGTATTGCATATAGAGTGTTTCAAAACAAAAAAAGATGTGATAGGATAAGAAAAGGCAAGACTGTTTTCCATATAACTTAGTTGTAGGCAAATTTGTAATCCCAATTATCTGCAAAATATGTACAATTTAATCGTATGTAATTCAGTGTAGACAATTACATACATGCCATAAAAAATTCTTGCAGTGCTGTAGACGGAACCACACCCCCTCCCAATGTTTGACAAATTTTTTGTGCCTGAATGTATGTAACTATAATCGATTACATACAATTAAATGGTAATTATATTGCAGATAATTACAATTACAAATTTGTCCAACTCCGGTTGTAACCACTTATTTGATTAAAAGTACAATGTGCCGCATTTAGTTCATTTTTTTTCTTCCTTTTAACAATAATAAAAATACTGTGACAAAATTTTCAATCGACTTATTTTGCTTTGAGTAAAATGGGATGACACAGGAGTGTTAGAAGTGCACCGTAAAGTCTGTCAGTCACACCCCATATATTGTAAGCTACACCGATTCGTATTTTCGTTAATACTAAAATTTCAGCGAAAGTTCCAACAGACTTAGCTTGTGTTGTGTATAATGCGACATCACGAAAAATGCTGGAAGTCGTTACCATCCGCATCCAAATGAAATTGAGCTAGACGCTCCATATTTCTGTCATACATACAGTATCACTGACAGAATGACTGTGCATTTCCATAACTTCTCGTGATATTGACATTTCGTACAAAGAAAGATAAGACTGCTAAATGCATTGTTACAAAAAACACCATTATTGCTAAATTTATTATCAACAAAAATCAACAAAGAACGGAAATGAGCTCTACGTTTGATTCAATAGCCGATTAAAGCTATCTCTCTTACACTGGGAGAAAAAAAAGTTTCTTAATCTAGAAAAAACATAACCACGAACGAAAATATAGAATAACCTCTTCGGAGTTTTTCAAAATTCCAAAAAAGAGATCTTTTAACTTTAGAAACTCCGGAAACCAATACAGTTTCGGTGATTTAAGGGGGTCCGGGACACAAAAATCTTCAAATTTCTAAAAAAAATTTATTGCATTAATTTTTTTTTTTTTTTTTTTTTTTTCGCTACTTAAAATGACGTTTTTTTCGTTTTGGTTCGTTTTCAAAATCTAGCTTTCAAGCAATGCTTGTCATGGAAACGCCTTGTGAAAATGCGTTTTTCTTCATGATGGGTTATTTCACCATTTCTTGTATTTAAATTGTTATAAGTCAAGAACCGTTAAAGATAAATGGTTCAAAATTGGAACATGTCTTTTTCAATTGTTTTACTTTAATTTTGATTCAGCAAATTTGAAAATGATTTTTTTTTTAAGTTACATCATTTTTTTAAAAATTTTTTTACTATTAATATTTATTTTTTTTAATTAATATTTTTTTAAATGCTGAATCAAAATTAAAACTTATATATTTCTGTTTATTTAAATTAAAAAAAAATGAAATTCAACAAATAATACTTAGAGTTATAACGATTTTAAATTAGCCCAGTTTAATAAATTTGAAATTTTGAAATTTTTTATAAAAATTATGAAAGTTTTATCATGTGATTTTGTTTACAAATGATATGGCTAACTATCACAGAGAAATTCAAAATTTTAACTCAATAAATAAAAATTATTTTATGTGGTGTCCCAGACTCCCCTTAAAGAAGCATTTATAAAAACAAAATTTCTTTTGTTGCCACTGACTTTCAGAAACGTTTCCGAATAGCTTTTAGAGTGTAATAAGTTTTCTCAAACCGTAATATTTTTAGAATGCTATCCATTCTAAAGTAAACAGTTTCATATTCAAGAAAAATGTTTTACAAACATGACAAATGAACAGTATTAACATTAATACTGTTTTGTAACTTTTGCAGTTAAACTTATTAATGCACGATGAAAACGAATCTGAAAAGTTTCCGAAAATCAATGGCAGCAAAAGAAAAGATTTTATAAATGCTTCTTTAAATCTCAAAAATATATTGGTTTCTGAGATTTCTTTTTTTTGAATCATGGATAATAACGGTTATACTATTATGTTTCCCCTAGATTAAGGAACATCTGTGTCACTTTTACAGTGTGTGCAAAAATTCTTTTGCTGCAGTATGAATTGAACCATCCCAATACAAACATATCCAATTAGTTAAATTAAAGTTCAGCGGTTCTAACCAGTGGCGCCAACTTTTGTAAAATATTGGGTGGGCTCAACCATTTCAGGGTAAAATGACATGGACATTTTGTTTTCTTTGAAGATAAGGAGATAGATGGAAAAGTTACGATAGTGAAGTTAGAATTTGTTTAAATAGAATATAATGTTGTGATTTTATTAAATTTTGTTCTCATATGAGGTCATTTTATGCACTCTAATATTTACTATTATTCTATGAATATGACTACAAACTAAAACTCAAAGGACTAAAAAATGACGCATGTCAAAAATCAGTTAAAAAGTCTTTGACAGCATGTTCTGAAAATCATTTAATCTTATAATAAATATGGAAACTCTGTTTGATTTCTTGATTTCTTAACACCTGCGATTTTCTTGCATATATGATGAAAAATTAATTGGGAAATATGTCAGAAAATAGCCAATCTTTATTCGAAAACAGCCTAGCATTACAACTTTTGTATGGATTTATTTGCTAATTTACACTATAAAGTTAGACAATAACACAAAAAAGGATGAGTCTGAATGTATTCACAGAGAATTTCTTTGAGAAGTACATTTATGCATTGTAACCATTCATTACCATATTTATGTATATGATATATGTCATAGAGACAGCAATATTTTAACAGGATTATTTGAGTTTGGTTAAATGGGTTGGGCTAGGGTCCTGTGTGTCTGTTACTGCCACCTTACTGTGTTTTCAAACAAAATTATTTTCAATGGAAGAATTATTTTTCCAGTGATTAAAAAATAAATAAGTAACAAAATAGAAAAAAGGAAACTGGGTGTGCTAAGAGCAAATTATTGGGTGGGCTCAGGCCCCATGGGTCCATATAAGTTGGCGCCACTGGTTCTAACCATTACCACGGGAGCCTTTCCGAATACGGTATATAAAGAAAAAGATGTATATAAACTAATTACTGTATTTTTTAGAAGCATTCTTACTTTTTCTTTCGTTTTACACACAAAACCTCTATGCAGTTTTAGTTAAGAGAAAAAATTTCATGTTGATTGCCAGATCTTCAAGAATCCCCACCCCCTCCCCCTGAAATTCTGCTTAAAGTCGACCCGAACCCGATCCGAACTTCAAATATTCAAAAACGAAACTTAAGTGAAATAAAATTAATCCATATTTTAATACAATAACGAAAAAAGTAGTCTAGATATCTGATATCAATTTTTTCTGTAAAAATGAACACATACTATGTACTTATTAATATTCATATTTATTTTTTCATTAAAAAAATATTCAGGACTTCCTTTTTATTTCCCGTTCAAAGTTATTAACAAGAAACGTTTGATTATTTATTAAGAAAAATAGCAAACTTATAAACAAGATACCCAAATCGAATATTTTTATGACAGGGATGACTGCCCCGGGAACCCAGCTTTCGCTTTAGAGTATAAGTGCAATCCTGGAGAGAGATATTTTTATGACAAGAGCATTATTTCCAAGCACTTTTAAATTAATTTAAAATACTGTGCATAATTTAATATTTACATTAATAAAACATCTTTTATGCCGCCATAAATGAAATAAACCATTACAGGGTACAAAATTATCGTTTTGTTTGAGTAAATGTTCAAACATGTGATGTTTCAAAATTGAGAACGCATAGGTTCATTTTGGATCCAAAAATACTCAATTCGATATGAGTACATCGATTTACTCCTTTTTGAGTATTTCATTTTTTTTCAGTTTATCAACCTGATCCGACCCGCGGTTTGGGTTGGGTCGGGTCAGGGAAAATTGGGCAACCCAACCCGATGCAGGATTCTTTTACAGTTTAAAAGCCACTGAATACGATCGTTCATTAACCAAAAATTGATTTCATAATATAATTTTATGAGCGAATTTCCCGTACATTAAATATTCATAGATTCTAAAATTAAAAAGAAATGTTTTAAAATTTCAAATATTTTTTATATGGCTCATATGTTCTTTAATTTTGCAAAATATCCTTATTTTTTCCACTAGCTTATACTAATGCTAAAAATAATCTAGTAACTTTAAAGGATTTATAAATATAGCAAATGGAGTGAGAAAGATTACTGCAGTTCTTTACTACGCAATTCATCCATTCTGCATTATTTAACCACTGGCACAATAAAGATTTTTTGAATTCGCCGCTAACCTTGAATTCATCGAAGTTTTATATATAGAAAGTAACAATAGCACATTTGAAATCGATTTTGCTGACTAAGTTAATCGAAAATAAGTCATTAAATTTTTAACATTACCGTGATGACACCGGAAAGGATATAGTTTTGTAACCAAAATTTTATTCATAAAAAAGAAAAAAAATCCACAACCGTAACAAGTCACGTATTAAAGATTATGCGCATGCGTAATTTTTTTCTTTCCCATGGTTACTATTGAATTTAAAATCAAAAGAGATAATAAGCGCAATGGTCGCTTAGTGAAAGAGAATCCATAACAAAAGTGGAAGTCAAACGAAGGTCAGACTATTTTCATCACTAAATAATTAATTCTCTTTATAACAATAATTGCTCCATTCACTGATTGATGCAATCACTAATACCATAATGATATTGATTGAAGAGGTTAAAGTAAAATCACTGAACTATTAAATGAAAAATCGTAGTTTTACAATATTATTATTAACAAAGAAAATTATTAGCATGAATAAAGATTATCTCAAAGGAAGTTTATATATATTTTCGTTTCTGCAGCTAAATTTAAATATTAAACCTCTCTCCGTGATATAAAGTTAAGTATAAGAATGATTTATATCTTAGTACATATTTTCTCTACTTATAAAACTAGATTTAATATTAGTGTTTCATACTTTGTGTACGATTAAGGGCAGGGGCCGGAAGTAGAGATCTGCACGGGGCGGGCCGTGGCCCGAAGCCCGCATGCATGAAGCCAAATTTTTTCCCACTGACACTTGCTGCTAAAAACAAATATTAACCCACCAAAAAAATTATTTCTCTTGCTGGCAACACTTGTCTGTTTGCCCATTATTTGATCTTCATATTTAATATCAAGTTTCTTATTATTTGCAATTGCTTTATTTACAGATTTATATATTCTTTGCATTTAGAGTTGTTATCTATAATTTACTAGATAGTAAAATTAGGCAACTAAATATAATTATTCTCAATAGAACTCAATATTATAAGAGTGTATTGTAGAGTTAACCCTTAACCGGAATCGTGGGTCCATTTTGACCGGACAACGACAAAAAATTTCAAGATATATATGAATAAAAGTTGAATTATATAGTACATGAAACTTTTTTCAATGCACTTATAACCCATCTAAGTGATAATTTCATATATATTAGAAAATAACTTGGATTTTAATTAAAGGGTCCATTTAGACCCAAGATTACAGTAATGTGGAACAATTTAGCGATTCCGGTTAAGGGTTAAATAAACATTTCTGTTGGTAAGTAACGTCAACGGTAATTTTATAGTCCAATGCTATAATAACTGCAAGGTTTAGTAAATAAAATTTATGTAATGGTATGATTGTGCATAAATATGTTACATACAAGAGTAGACCCTCGTTATACCGCTCGTTCATATGTATATCTTTGTTTTCGTATCTCCCGGGAAAAAAAAAAAAAAAAAAAAAAAAAAAAAAAAAAAAACCGTTTGTATTTTTACTTTCCGTATGCATACATTGTAAGGAAAAGTATTGTAATCATGATAAAAACCCGATTATGGAAAAATGGTATATTTTTACATTTTGAAGTGCCATGAATAAGTTTTAATCAGTTTTAGAATGATTCCATATCAGGGCTCGAAATGTACCGGGACAAAAGTGAAATTGTGAAAAATCTTGTTCCGGTTCGTGAAAGTATGGAAAATATTGTTCCGGTTCGTGGAATTATTAAAAAATATTATTACAGTTTCATACATATAGCTTACTATGCTCGCTGTAACTTTTTTTTCTAATTATTTACAATCTTGAATGCATTTTTTAAAATTGGTTTTTCTACGGTTAAATATAAATTTGCTATAAAGTCCCGATTATCCGAGTTAATATGGACCAAGCTCATCTCGGATAAGCAAAAAACTCGTATAAACCGGATTGACACAAATCGTCACGAACTAAGGAGATGAAATATAAATTTTCACTTAATTCATTCATTTTTATAGTACTAGTAACATTTCCGTTACTTTTAAGAAATTCGGGGAATGAAATTGTTCATTTGAAAAAGCCCTTGATAGTTTTCTGTTTGTTGAATGTCAATTTTGCTGCAGTTTTTTTTTTCTACAGTATTACGTTATTGCATAGCTACCAATTTCTGAGATTTCTTTCTTACCTCTAAAACTTACCAGTATATTCTGTCTATTTCAATCACCGACATCTAACGATTGTTAACGATTAAATTTGGGAAAAAATTGTATTCAGTTTTAGAGGTAAGAATACCGTACAAATTAGCAGCTATGTGATTCTATAAATGCCATGAAAATTGCAGATGTAACCTCTTCTTTCTGCTCAAAGTATTAAATAGTTTTTTTCAATCGAACTTACTTTTGGAATGGATCATTTTCTTCTGATGGACTGGTGGCTTCCATTATTATGAAACAGCCATTATAAATGAAGTATTAGGTGATAATGAAAGAGCTGCCGTAAAAAGTTAGAACTCTGATTTTCTGGTCAGAATAGGCAAAAGACCATAATTAAAAAAAAAAAAAATATGGCCATTTTTTTCCATTAAAGTTTTTTTTTATTATTTGGCGCTCTTTATTTATATTTTCTACTTTTTACTGTTTAAAATATTTCGTTGTTGCAGTTTCACAGCCACTTGACGTATTTGGAAAGAGTGTTTTGATGCACAATTAACTCCATTGTTCTTGTAACTCATAACTGCTAACTATATAAAGATTATTGAGCGATTTATCCTCTGCGGTCGACTAACTAAAAAATTCCTTAAAAATAATTTATTAATTTAAAATCATATTCTAAAAATATGAAACTACTTATTAGCATCGGATAAAACCGGTAGAGGAGACTTTGGAAACTTGATCCCTTTTTCAGTTTTTTATTTTTATTTTGGAAAAAACAAAAATAAAAAAAAATGTTTCCAGTTTTTATTAAAGAGTCACGTGTCTTTCTTCATGTAGTATTTTTATTTATTTATTTATTTTTGAAAACCCTTTTTAAAACAAAAATAAATTGTTTAAAAAAAAAAAAAAATAATAATAATAAATAAAAAAGAAAGGACCAAGTCTCCCCAATTGCAGGAAGACTTGATCCTTGAAACAGATGCATTGAAAAGATGCAAATTAAGTAGTAGAAATCAAATTTATTGTTGACTAACGTGTAGAAAAGGAGAAAAACACAAAATAAAATCAACATTTGGTGAAAATCACTGCTTCCCATATGAATGATTGTTATTGCTGAAATTAATGATAATAAAAAAAAAAAAAACATTTTCAAAGCTCGAAAAATCAAATGTAAATGCTAAAATTATTTCAGTTCGAAAAATTCCACGAAGCACAGTTGGCTTGGGTAGTTTTTTGACAATGTTATCATTGTCCACAACACTAATGTCAACATTTTCTGGATAAATAAATTGGTCAGAATTAAGTCATTTTTTTCTTAGAAAATTGATTTTACATTCAGATGACAAAATCTTTCCAATTTTTCCTACGAAAAATTACTAATTTTCTTCTCTCCTAAAAATCGCACAATGACAGAGTCATTTTCATCAATTGACAAGTTTTGTGAATATTCAGTGATTTCATCAGAATGTTTATCAGGTGGATCTGACTCAGTTGAATCATAAACACTATAACTGCTCTCACTTTCTGAAGATTCGAGGCTTTCATTTTTAGTGTTTTTACTTTTCTTTCTTGAGATGAAATAAGCTTTTCTTGATTCTTGTTTTTTATTTAGTTGATGATCTTGTATTTCTTCTTCATTCTGTCTTTTAGTTGGTGTGCTTATCAAAATTTTTGAAGATCTTTTTTTCCTTTCTTTAGATTTTTTCATTTTTGGTAATGAAACTTTAGCGAAGGCTTGTATGTCTTCTGGTATCACTATGTTTGATTTAACTGTAATTTTATTACTTCTTGTTGGAGTTGATGGTTGATTTGTGACGAAAATGATAAAAAATCATCTTCAGAAATTCCTGTTTAAGGGATATATTTCAGTGATTTTAAATCCATTTATTATGTTAGTTGCAAGGCTTTAGGATAGGGAATTCCGATCAATTCAGCAATTTGATAAATTGTTATTAATTTAACGTTAATGTAGCTTAACTTTGGGGATACTCGATCCCCAGGATCAAGTCTCCCCATACAACAGGATCACGTGTCCCTAGTGTGCATGTTCGGGAAAAAATAATTGCTACATCAAAAAAAAAAAAAAAAAAAAAAAAAGGAAACGGTATGGGATTCAAATAACAACATTTAAGCAGTAAGGAATGTTAGTATATGATATCAATAAAATTAAGTAATTTAGTTATATTTAGAAAAAAATATGAAACACAGACTGCCTACTGAAAAAGAAGTTTGATTGTAACAAAACAGAGATTCTTTTCTTACAACAACAAAAACATAGCTGAACGAAATTATGTTGCTAGATCTGTTGATAAGGAATCACTTTATTAATGTTTCCAGTTTCAGAGACTTATTTGAATTTTTTCTCTGGTTTTAGATCTAGGGATCAACTCTCCCAAGTCTCCCCTACATAATTAATAGACATTTTTTTCTCAAAAAATATGTTATATGTTGAGTTATAATTAATTGTTCTTCGATGACTGCCTTTCTCAGACTACTTAATTAAGTCGTGAAAACCTGTTCAAAGCAGCATTTGTATGCCTTCTTCTGAAACATCCTTTGTCTTTATAGAAAAATGAAAAACATTTATCTAAATCAGAATGCCTGTAAAATTTGAGGTTTTTGCGATTAAAAATGAAGTTGGAAATGTATTAGAAAGTAGTCATTTTGGATTCGAAAACAATCTTAATACACAAACGAAAAAAGAAAAAAAAATGCAAGTAAAAGTTGTAATCCCCCCCCCAGAATTGTACAGTATTACAAACTATTATTGTGAATATACAAAGGAACTTGCTGAAAAAAAAAAAAAAAAAAAAAAAAAAATTATTTCGTTCTATCTTCATGTCTAATCGTTCTATAGATTACAAATATATATCGAGTAAGTACAAATAAAGACTAACTAAAACAATTAAGAAAATATGTAAAATATTTTCTGTGAAAACGCGGAAAATTTTAATAACTGTACATAAATCAAGTCACGCAACATTGAATAATGCATTTTTAGCTACGACTGTTTTACTTAGTGCAAGCTTCTTTTTCTTTTTAAAGCATACTTCCGTTTGGTTTAACAACCATTAAAAAAGCATTACTTTATAACGATAAAACGATGCATTTGCAACAACTTCGTTACCGATGAGAGACAAAACTTTTTCCATTTTTTGAAAAAAATAAAACCGTTGTTTATACTCGAGTCAATGACCTCCATATATTCAGTAAAATGTGCAAAATCGGATGTAAATATTAATTTCAAAAAGCGGAAATATGATTAATTGAAATAAAGTTTATGATCAGAAATTCAATTTTAATTCATTACAATATTACTTTATAAAACAGTGAAACTAAGAACCATTCCCTCTCCCTGTCACACTGTAGGGACACACCTCCCCCTACTCCTGAAGTGTGATGCAATTAATAGAAGACCCTAGTGTGTTCTGGATACAATCAGGATCTGCAGAAATCCAGATACTTTGGAGTAATAATAAAAAAGCCTATGTTGAGAAATAAAAGTTTCTCAACAATTGCTTTTCTATAGTAAACATATACTCCTTTTTGAAAATAGGGTTACTTCTCTTATTAAAATAAAAAAAATAAATAAATTAAAAATAAATAAAAACCTATACTTGCATATACGTTTAGAGGTATTAGGTTAACGAGTCCAATGAAATTAATTATTTTGACGTGGACAGGCGTTTGAGTGTTGCCAGGTCCTGCATGGGTCGGGTTCTATCCGACTAGAAACCGAAATTTCTGCTTAAAGATAAAACCGGACCCAAACCCGAAGTCAAAGGAAATTAATCCATATTTTAATGCAATTAAAGAAAAGTACGCTAGAATTATATATCTAATATCAATTGCATCTTTTGTATAAAAATGAAAACACATATACATTTATTAATCAGATGTAGATTTTTTTTTTTTTTCGTTTTAAAAATATTCAGGACTTCTTTTGAAAAATAGAGTGAACCCAAATCTAACCCGGAAGAATCGAAATCTATCCCGAAACCGACCTGAATCCGAAACATTTAAAATAAATTCAACTCGAACCCGACCCGAAACGAAAACAATTATCGCGAACTCGACCGAAATGAACCGCGGGTCGGGTAAAATCGGGTCTTATTCAGATGCATGACTAGTCCCGCAGATGCTTGAAACTTTTCTTAGAATATGGGGTCACAGAAAGTCTCTCTGAAATGGGCGAAATACAGATTTCGAATTATCTAAATATCTATAGAAAAAATTGTAACGTTGATTTAAATAGGAATAGGTTCAAGGAAATTGATTTTTGCGAATGCGTATACACACAATTCGCATTTCAATTCTTTTTTAATGTAATTTTTTATTGTACGATATCGATACGGATATGTGGAGTTCGGATAATTGAAGTTTTACTGTATTTATCTTTAAAATCTACGCATCTCAAACACCCTAATAAATACTGTTTTAAGTGAAATAAATAAAAGATCTAACAAGTGTAAACACCGCAAAGGTGAAAACACTTTCAACACAGATTTTGGATAATAATAAAAAAACGAATATAAACACCCTTCACAAAAAAGCTAATCAACTTTTAACAAAATTAGATCACCTTATTTCAGACAACGAATTTTATTTGCTGTCTACAAGAAAACAGAGAGCAACAACCCTCGTAACACATCTTTTTCATCGCTTTTTCTCTTCTAAATCCTTCCATACGAGATTAAATATAATTACATATTATTATGTCCAAATCAAACCGTTTCATCACATTAGAATTTTTATTATAAACAACACCCCGCTGAAAGTACATAATCAGGTCAGAATGTCTGTTTTATCACCCATTCCGTGTTATAAAAATCGTACGTGCACAGCAGGCACAAAAACAATGGCTAAGTTTGCTATTTTGATCGTAGACACTGCTATTGTTAATTGTTCTTATTTTAATTTAATGAAATAATCGTGATGAATGTTTAAGACTTCCCCAACATCATGCTCTGGATTCCAACATAGTATATTAACGTCCACTTTCACTTGAATGGAATGTTAAGATGATAATGTTCATACGACAATGGTGATAAACATTGTATAAAAGTGAAATGGGTTAAAAGGGTCAACCTATTTTGTATGACACTGTCATAAAAAAAAGAGGAATGTAATACGACAGCTTGTTGTTAAATCTTTAACTTTTAGTTTAGCATAGCAACCAGCGGGAATTTAATGTGTAAGTTGGGGAGAGGAAGCAATGTATACGCAAGAGAAAATAACAATAAAATTTTCGAATCTACGCTAAACCAGCTTCAAAGGTATTGCGGATATTTATACAATGGGTTCAATTTTATGCACAGTTTGTAGACAACAAAGACGTTTATATTTAAATTCACTTTGAGCGTTTTTTTTTTGTTGTTGTTTTTTAAACCCTGCGTTAGTCGTACCTGTATCTCTGTGATACAAGCGACCATTTTCATTTTCTAAATTTTGAAAGCATTAGCCGGTTGGAAAGGAACTGCCGCGAAGGAATAACTGATACAGGTGGGAGAAAGATAGAGGGAGACACAGATTCCGAATCTACTTGGTCCAAAACTTACAAGAAGAAAATGGCGGCTTGTATGAACGTGCGATTAACGGAGGGTTAAGGAATAGAACGTTTTTGAGCATTGATCATGAAATCGCTTGCATAATATGAGTTCGAGTGCAGTTAATGCATATAAGACTACAGCAATCTGGGACCGAAATCCCTCAAAGATAGATCGCTAATTTTTTTTTCTTTTTGTATCAAACTAAGAGTACCTCTAAACCTTTCTTTAGAAAAACGCATTGAAATAACCAACTCGTTTTCATTCTTATATCTGTAAAATCTTGAGTTATTCTAATTTAGGTTCTAATAAGTTATTTTCTGTTAACGAATACGATAAAGATTTCCATTATTAAGAACTTCTTTAGGTTTTTCATGTCCTAAAAGTCATATCCGCTTTCTCAATGTTTCTAAAAGTTAATTTTTTTATATAAAATTTAAAAAGTCAAAATTTCGCAGTTATTTTGAATCTGAATCACTAAATCCAATAGTTGTATGCATAGTGCATTAAAAGCATCTCTATCTATACGTAGAAAGTTTAAACATGATTTCAAACTCAAATTAGCCACGTTGGGATATTTTCACGATGCGAATTTCATTTGAATGCAGAAAAATTTATATCTTTTCTCTTTTCTTACTTGGATAAAGGAATAAGATAACGTTGTCAAATTTGGCATTTTAAGAGACTACACTAGTAACGCGAAGATACTCGCTAGCTAATGTGAAACAAATGACAGCATTCTTTTCAAATTTCTCATTTCTATCTATGATCAATGTGTAACTGTGGGTGCTTTTTTAGTTTCATTTTATTCACAAAATATGATTTTATAAAGCAAAAATAACTTTCAAATTGTCTGGTGCTTAATTTGAAATTTCTATATTAAAAAATCCATCAGATTTTGCAATACTGCTGATAAGTTATCTGCATCTATCTATATAAAAATCTATATGTGATTAATTAAATCTATACGTATTTTAATATGTTTTAATTTATAAAATTAAGTTTCTTCATATCAATAACATTCGTAAATTATTCAATTCATTCACATGTACAATAACTGGATTTATCCACTACACATTAAAAAACACTGAAAAGGATCCCCTCCTACAAAGAGTTAAAATGCAAACGAGAAATTTGAAAAGAACGCTGCTATTAGTTTAATATTAGCTTTCGAATGTATTCGCGTTAAGCACGGGAAAGACCATCTTATGAGGCATTGACTGTTTGTATTTCAAGATATGAAATGTTACATTTAGAAAATAAAGTTTTAGCATATAATCAGAGGAACTTAAATAACCATACTTGCAACTTTCTTGCATTAACGTGCAAAAGTGAGTTTATGTAAGGGCAAGAAAGTTTCGTGTTGTTCATCGGGAAAAATAAAAAAAATTGGCTCCAGTTCAACACTTTTTTTACTGGACTATGAAGAAAATAACAAGTCAGAAATTGTACGTCGACAAATGAAGTGCGTTACTATAACTAGTAAGTACTATAACTAGTTTTATAAATATTCAGATCTTGGTGCAATAGCTGTTGCACTCTTATGCAAAAAATGCATGAATACAAAATTTATTACGATTCTAGATATTAAATTCAGTAATACCAACGCCCCCTAGATATTTGAGAAAGCCTTCACACATGTCACGAAAACGTCACCCAAAAAAGGCAAAACAAAGAAAAACGATCATTCATTGGCTTGTAGTCATTCACGAGCCAATCAATGATCTTTTTAACCATTTGGAAAAGTGGTTATTGTCCTCGGCCAGGGTAGGAAATCAAAAACATATCTGAAGCGTTTCATGGGTTGAATCCTCATTTTATTCGTTTTCTGATGGGTCTCTATACAGTAATCAGTATTTTCCCTTTATTTTCAACAGAGATGGATACTTCTGTTGCCACTGTGCCAAAAAGTAATAAAAACTACAAAAAAAAAAACAAAAAAAAACTCAAAAACAAATTGAGATACAGCTTTCAAACAAATTGCATTTAAAAGTACATTTTTTTCTCTATACAATGGTGTAAAAAGTAATAGTGTGGGATGTTTAGAAGTTTAAGAATGAAATTTCATTTAAAATGGGTCCAGGAATATTAATGTTTAATCCGTGGCGTACGTAATGTATGACCAGCTCCGTAGAAGTTTAAAAATTTACAGTACCGAAAAATGTAATCCATGGCGTACGTAATGTAGGATCACTCCGTGCGATTTTTTGTGTCTTAAATTTTAGTCTTTGAAAAAATCATTTTCGAAATGGTCGTTGTAATTTGTTAAATTGCATTTTTTTTTCTTTTTTTTTTGTCTGCTTTATGTGACGTTTTCGTGACGCGTGTCAAGGCTTTCTCAAATATCTAGGGGGCGCTGGTAGTAATACGGACATAATAAGACTCCATCTTAAATAGGACGTCATCACCATGGCAACTTAGAAGCCTTACCTATCATAGGATATCATTCAGTTCATTACGTAAGATAGGATTTAATAGAATGAAGAGTACTTTTATTAATGCTTTAAGTTTTGATTCGATTTTCATAAAATTTGAAATGACAAAATTCTTCAACGATTATATACATTAAATTTCAAATCATTTGGTTTGATAATGTTTGCGCTGTTACATGCGGACAGATGGATCAGACGAAGACTATATAGGTGCCACGTATTTATATAATTACGAACGCACCTAAAAAGTTTATAAGTGTCTATGCAACATGTAATCAATATCACAATGTGTACGTTAATTTATGTGCGAACAGATTTTCTTTCTCCGTAGTTGATTTAAAGTATAAAAAAATTAACAACAAGAATGTATGATCTGTACTGAAGTATTTTTCTTTTCTGAATTACTAACGAGAATAACTAAGTTGCTAATCCCCATTTAGATACTTAACTAGTAGACAAATTAATAGAAAGAATATATTTTTAAAAATATAACTGTCACTTAACCGTCAAAATTTGGTACGAAAGTTCAACAGTCAACTTGTTCCAGACTCGACCAGTTTGGGGATCCAACGCGGAACCAGATTTTTGACAACCGGTAAGTGTTGCTGCAGGCTTCCATTTTCTATTTTCTTCTTTTTTACTGACGCTCTTTTACAATTCGAAGAATACATCTTTGCTCTAAGGCATCCATTAACCTATCGAAGTAACAGAAGAGTGTTCTAACGAAGTATTGAGAAATTAGCAGCCATTGAGAAATAATTAGTGGTCGGGTTACCCCAACAAAGTTAAGCAATAAAATATGCAAACATTTCGCAGATAAAAAAGCGATTTTTCTTTAGTTTTAAGGGCGTTCTCAAAAAAATATTTTCTCTGGCTCAACAACGCGAACAAGTTTGATGCATTCGACGGAATCATTAAAAAAAGAAAAAAAAAAAAAAACGCGCAGTACGATTTTGAGTTTTTTATTTCAAATATTTTCCAAATAAATTACAATAACAAAGTATTTTTCCATTTAAAGTTATTATGCAGTATGTCTGGTTATGATTATGGAAAAGATGTACTTAAGTACAACGTTTACAATTAACACAGCATGTCTTGATTTGAAATCCTAATAAATCTAAAAATGCATTAAGTAAATTTACGTAAAAAAACTGTTTATGGGTTACTAAAGCTGTTTGAATGCAATTGTAAAATATTAAAATGAATTACTTCTTAAAAAACTTAAAAATATCTTCAGTTAACACCTCTCGAATAAAATATAGGATTAGATCATGTCTTTAACACCGCAAACTTAAAGCGATCAATATCGCCACAACTAAATTGAATTAAAATAAAGGAACTTAAAACTAATGAATAAGTTTCGATAAAAAAGAAAATCAATTAAAAGGCTAAAAGAATCGTTTTCGAAAGACGAAGCGTACATTTACGAAGGAAATCGTCTTCAAAGTATCATTTCTTACTCGATTTCCTGAAGGTTATTTCTGGAGACTTACTTACAATTTCCTGATTTGTTTTCCCCTCTCCTTTCTTTATGGAACTCAAGGACCTCTTTATTATTTTCTGTCTCGGTTGGCAATGAAAGTTGCACGTTCATTGTTGAAGCACAGATACGATTAATGTCAAATAATTCCGCAATATTTACATTAATGCTCAATTAGTAGTTGGATGTAGAGTCCTCTACTCGACCCGAAGGAAATAACGACAACATAAACGTCACCCCGAATCGAACCAGAGTTATTGCAACACGAAATAATCAAATCCGACCCGACCAGAAGTGAAAGAAAACAAATTCATATTTTAATACAGTTGTGGAAAAGTAGTTTACAATTATATCTCCATTTTTAGTTTTATTTTTAAAATAAAAATGAACACATACACTCAATAATATTCAAATATAATAAATATAATAATATTCAAATACATATACACTCAATAATATTCATTTTTTTTTTTTCTTTTGTAAAACATTTCGGACTTTTCTTCGAAATGTTGGATCAACTCGAACCCGACAGAAAGAATCAAAACTTAACCCGAAACGTTTAACGTCAACCCGACCCGAAAACAATAGCGTCAACCCGACCCAACCCGTGTCGGGTAAAATCGATTATCCTGAGCCGATTCAGAACTCTAGTTGGATGATCCTATTGCTCACCCGCAAGAAAAGTGACACATCTCGACAAAAGTAAATTTCACATCAGAAGCAAAAGAAGATTCGCATGTTTTTACTGTAATATGAAACTACAGCACTTACCTGCATGCATGTAGCAATAAAAATGTGTATACAAGCGTAAAATCCTTAATAATGAAGACGTTGGATCAGGCTTGGAGGGTTGGTTAATTTTACCTCCCCATACAATCCAAACCCTCTTCTGTGGTCACAAATGGACATAGAGCATAATAAATTGATTTTCCTCATAACTACACGTATGAAACTGTTTGTGTAATAAGACGCACCTATGACAGGCTTATTAGTGGAATAAAACGTAAAATAAATTTTTGCGAGATGTGTCACTTTTCTTACTCAACGTTCCATTGTTCTACACAGATTGGGCGAATTTTACCCATGTTTTAAAAAGTAATTTGAATAGTTTTAATTTTGTTCTGAATTTTACCGAAAAGCTAAATTTTCATAACTCAAAAATATTTATTTGTATATTTATAGTTATAAATACGTATTTATTTACAATACATGTTATATACATTTAACCTACCTAAATATGTAAAATAGAAAATATTCTTGAGTAAATTTTTCTGAACTGGCAGAACTATTAGCGGAAAGTAGGGTAAAATCGCATACCTTAGCCACAATGTTAGCGGCATTGTGTAGGGATGATATGTAGGGAAAAAAGCGTGCAAAAAGACGTTCGCCTGACACTTATTATTAATTGCTTCTTCAAGCCAGTATTACCAACAGAGCTCAATGCAATTTTGCGTTACATTGTACTTGTCCCCGTACCATAATATTTTAAATAATATTAGCTTCATCACATTTTTATTAATAAATCATTTATTAAAAAAATCAAATCATCCGGTATTATCCCATCGGTGGGGTAAACACATATGTGTAATTTAGTGTATAATACATTTTTCTACATTGCTGAGTTATTGAGCTGTGGGGGAAAGTTCTATAATTAGGTGAATCACATTATTAAAATTACCTTTTTTAACCCCTTGAGGGCGGTGGGATATATTATATCCCACCTAATTTTAATCAAGATTTGCACCAGAAACTTATATTTTACTTTTTTATCATTGGCGAAAAAAAGTTGAAAAATTTCTTTTCTTTATTTGAAACAAAATTTTTCGAAAATTCCGGTGTGAATTCAACATTACAGAATGGTACTACAATCCATGTAGGATTTTGACCTCCCTCAATATACCTCTCCAGACCTTCCGATCTCTGGCCTTTATAATTTATAATTTGGTTTTGTGCAAGATCTTTCTCTACCTCTTCTACCCATTCTTCCTGGGTCTACCAATACTTCTTTTGCCAATTAAATTACCACTATGAATCTTTGTGCTTCGCTCATCCCTCATTCTGATTAGATGACCTAACCATTGCATTCTTCTTATTTTTATAGTATTTATTATATATTTTAGGTAGCTTTCTTTACAAAAAAGCTACCTATTGCAGCCGTTCGGAGGAAAGCGATTTCAAAAAATTTTGGTATATTTTCATCGATCATGACCCCCAGACCCCGAAACCACCCTCCGTTCAAAATTGATATATATATCTATATATATATATATATATATCTGACCTATGTCACACTGTAACTCCCGTAATTATGAAACGATTTCGATGTAATTCGGTGTGTACATAGTACATACCAATGTCTCGACCGAGTTCGTTGGCCAGCTTCATCCGCCGTTTTGTTTCAAAATGGCGGCCATTTAAAATTTTTAAAAAAATTTAAAACTTGAAATGTGGTACCAAAAAATTAAAAATGGAAAAATATTTTTTTCTTATGTATTTGACCTTTATACAAAGATTCCGGAGCAGTTTTTGTTTCGTCTATATCTTAAAAAATGGCTGAGTTATAGCATTTGGAATTTCTAGCGTGGCTGACATTTTGAAACGTCCTGAATTTTGTCACGCGATAAAAGGCGTATTTATGAACCGATTTGGATGTAATTCGGTGTGTACATAGTACATACCAATCTCTCGACCGAGTTCGTTGGCCAGCTTCATCCGCCATTTTGTTTCAAAATGGCGGCCATTTAAAATTTTTTTTTTTATTTAAAATTTGAAATGTGGTACCAAAAAATTGAAAATGGAAAAATATTTTTTTCTTATGTATTTGACCTTTATACAAAGATTTCGGAGCAGTTTTTGTTTCGTCTATATCTTAAAAAATGGCTGAGTTATAGCATTTTGAATTTCTAGCGTGGCTGACATTTTGAAACGTCCTGAATTTTGTCACGCGATAAAAGGCGTATTTATGAACCGATTTGGATGTAATTCGGTGTGTACATAGTACATGCCAATGTCTCGACCGGGTTCGTTGGCCAGCTTCACCCGCCATCTTGTTTAAAAATGGCGGCCATTTAAATTTTTAAGAAAAATTTAAATTTGAAATGTGGTACCAAAAATTGAAAATTGAAAAAATATTTTCTTCTTATGTGTTTGACCTTCATAAAAAGATTCGGGAGCAGTTTTTGTTTCCTCTATATCTTAAGAAATGGCTGAGTTATAGCATTTTGAATTTCTAGCGTGGCTGACATTTTGAAACGTCCTGATTTTTCTCACGTAATAACAGGCGTATTTATGAACCGACTTGGATGTACCTTGGTGTGTACATAGTACATACAAATATCTCGACCGAGTTCGTTGGCCAGCTTCATCCGCCATCTTGTTTCAAAATGGCGGCCATTTAAAAAAATTAAAAAATTAAAAAAATTAAATGAGATACCAAAAAATTGGAAAATGAAAAAGATTTTTTTTGTATGTGTTTGACCTTAATACAAAAATTCCGGAACAGTTTTTCTTTCGTCTATATCTAAAAAAAATGGCTGAGTAATAGCATTTTGAATTTCTCTTGTGGCTGACATTTTAAAACGACCTGATTTTTGTCACGCGATAACAGGCGTATTTATGAACCTATTTGGATGTAACTTGGTCTGTACATAGTACATACCAATGTCTCGACCGAGTTCGTTGGCCAGCTTCATTCGCCATCTTGTTTCAAAAGGGTTGCCATTTAAAAAAAATTTAATTTAAAATTCAAAATGAGGTATTAAAAAATTGGAAAATGAAAAAGATTTTTTTTATGTTTTTGGCCTTGATACAAAGATTCCGGAGCAGTTTTTGTTTCTGAAAATTTGTTCTTTTGTTGATATCTTAAAAAATGGTTGATTTATAGCACTTTGAATTTCTAGCATGGCTAACATTTTGAAACGATCTTGTATTTGTCACGCGATAACACACGTATTCGCCTATTTCGATGTATGAAGGCATGTGAATAGTATACATCAACACCTCGACCAAGTTCGCTGGCCAGATTCATCAGCCATCTTGTTTCAAAATGGCGGCCATTAAATTAAAAAATATATATATATTTAAAGTGAGAGGCAAAAAAATTAGAAATTGAAAAAGGTTTCTTTCCTAAGTATTTGATCTTGATATAAGGATTCAGGAGCATTTTTTGTTTGTCTTTACCTTAAAAAATGGCTCAGATATAGCAGTTTCAATTTCTATTGTGGGTGACATTTTGAAAAATCTGATTTTTTGCATGCGACAGCACTCCTATATATTAACCGATTCCGATGTGAGTGAGCATGTGCACAGCAATTACTAAGGTCTCGACCAAGTTCACTGCTTAGCCTCATCCACCATGTTGTCTTAAAATGACAGGCACTTTAAGAAATTGCCGAATTTGGCAGCCAAATATAAGTTACTTTAAAGAAAAGCAGCTTGGATAAAGCTGACTAATTTCGCGAAATTCTCATTCATTATATTGATAAAAATTAGTATTGAATCTCCTATATTCGGTTTCCACTAAATTGAGCTTCGTGTGTTTGCATGATATAAATTGGCTTTTTTAAAATAAGGATTATGAAAGCTACCTCTTCCTCCCGGCACTGGCCGGAAGGACTTTTTCATTATATAACTGTTCTATCTCCATATTTGCCCTTATCCGCCATGTATTGTCTTCTTTAATAGGTCCAAAAATTTGTCTTAGGATCTTCCTTTCCCAAGTGATAAGTAGTTTTTCATCTTTTTGTTCAGTGGTCCAGGGAATTAAACATTACAGAAACGCAATTTGCCCCTGAAAGGGTTAAAAAGCTTTACTGAACGGAGTATGATGAGCGTTTTATTATAAGTTAAAAATAATTTATGCCGAAAAAAAATTTTTGTTTGAAAAAAATTATAATCAGTAAAATTTACATTTGGAATTGCAAAACTTCCATTCTATGCGAGCGGAGATAGTCAAAGCTAGTCTGAAATAAAAATCAATCTAATCCGAAAAAAAAAAAAGAAATAAAAACTATATTTTCTCCTCTTTTAAAAAATCTCTTGTGAATGATAGAGAGTGAAAAAAATTACACATGACAATAATTAGCCCAATTTTTAGAGGATAGATTACACAATCTTCTCGTACGTTAATATATATATAATAGAATCGCACGAAAACTAGTTTATGGATAACCTTGATCTGAAAGGAAAAGATAATTTTATGTATTCTAAACCGATCGTTCAGTAGCAAAATGGTTGCATTTTGAATTGACTACAAGTCTGCAGGGAGAAAAAAAGTATCGGTGAAAGCAAGGTGATAAAATATTGAGTATGCCCTCTTTAAAACTGATGTTAACAGTTTTACAGACCACTACTTTCTCAGGCTTTCACAGAGCCGGTCAAATTTAACTTTTGAAGACACGTGCGGAGTACGAGCACACCACTCAGTTAACCCTTAAATGCCTGAGTTTTCAAAAATTAATTAAAATATGTTTTTCGGCTTTATTTTTTAAAATAAATCATGGGAAAAATACTTATAAAAATCATATTTTGTTTTAAGTATGGTTTACGGCTAAAAAACTGTTTGTTACTAATCGGCAATACTGGCCTTTAATTGAAAAAATAATTTTCCTTGATAAAATTCTATGATATTAAACACACAAGAGTTTTGAGAACTATGATAAGAAATAAATTTTACTTGCTCACTGCAGAACAAAATAGTGTATTTCACAAGCTTCCAAACTAAACAAAAAGAACATGTATCAACAATTAAAAAAATAAATCTTTCTTTATTCATAAATAGCACAAGTGTTGCCATCTAAATGTTGAAAATCGATTTAATAATATTTTCAGGATGTATTTTATTGGCAACATTAGGCATTATAGCTTCAATATTATTCTAATAGTATTTATAAGCCTAAATTGGGTATGTTGCCGAAAGACAACACCCGGCATTTAAGGGTTAAAAAACTATTGAGAATTCCAACATAATTGCTTAAAAGGAGACTTTCTTTTTTTCGGTTGAAAAAATCGATTTTACTTTTCTGTTTTTTTATTTTTTGATTCCCTATAGTTTGTAGATTATCCGTGTACAATGATTTGGCCGAGTTCGAAACCTTTTCGTCTAGGGGGAAGGGGGATAGTCTTTTGATATCGTTATCATTTTTGATCGAACCAAAGTTTTCTCTTTTTGTTTGTAAACTTGTTCTTTACCTCAAAATAGTCTGTTAACTTTTTTCTTAGTCCATTTTTACGAAAATACAAGGATAGTATTAAAATCATTAAATGATTATAAAATTATTTAAATACAAAATGTGGAATACCCCAACCTTTGACATTCCTATTCTTTTGTCATATGCATGTATACTCCGCTGTTCGAAAAACTAGGTCCGAAGATTGTTTTAAATGATACTTGTTGTGTTTACTACGTGAAGAAATGAGAAAGAATGTTGTCCATCTATTGGTTATAAGAAGTTCTGCGGGTGATGGGGGGGGGGGGGAGGTTCGTGGGATAATAACGTATGATATCGTACGGGGGGGAAGGGGGTAAAAAACCCCAGATCTAAAATCTTCATTCGAATTACAGAAAACAATTCCTAAAAAAAAAAAAAAGAACACCCTTTTTTCGGCTTTCTAAAGGCAATCCCCGCCCCCCTCCCCTTAATTAACATTTACGCTTCATTTACACTTTTCCCAAAGACCATTAAACGCTGTTTTTCTACAGCATCAAAACAAAAGTTGATATTTTCGTCTTTAATAAGGCGATCGCGCATAAAGTACGCCGTTCGTCTCTTTATGTTATTACAAACCGACCGCGTTATATTAACCTTTAACTGATGTTACCGGTCTCACAGACCGGTGCTTTTTTCAATTTTCATAGCTTAACTTGCAAATTTCAGTTTATCTACAAACACTACTGAAATTTTGTTTCGTTTGGAACTTTTAGTACTAACACCAGAGACTTTTGAATAGGTTAATTTTAACCTTTAACTGATGTCACAGAAATTGTCACATAACTAGTGTGAAGCGGTCTGTGAGACCGCTGAAACGAAAGATGAATAAAAGGCACGATTAACTCATAGGATGGTGTTTTTGTACTAAACTTTTTGCACAGGACAGTTATAATTAAAATTTGCCTATTCAAAAGTCTCTGGTGATAGTACTAAAGTTCCAAACGGAACAAAATTTCGGTAGTGTTTATAGTTAAATTGAAAATTGCAAGTTAAACTATGAAAATTGTAAAAAGCCGCGGTCTGAGAGACCGGTGACATCAGTTAAAGGTCAATTATAACACTCCTGTACAAAAAGTTTAGTACAAAAACAACACCCTGTGAGTTAATCGCGGCTTTTATTCATCTTTCGATGGAGCGGTCTCACAGACCGCTTCACATTAGTTATGTAACAATTTCTGTGACATCAGTTAAAGGTTAATACTAATTTAGTTTTAACAAATTGATGTTTATTACTTTTACAGCACTACTGGACATTGCATTAAATAAGCATGTGATTAAAAGTTATTTAAATTTTTAAATCCCTTAGCGCATAGAGTTCGCACCGCGTGTTTTTATGTTTACTAAAAATCATCCGTGTCTTTAAAGGCTAACTAGATCAGAGTAAAATTTTGTTTCGTTTGGAGCTCTACTAATATCGCTTGAGGAAATCGTTTAAAAATATTAAAATGCGAGCGAGAAACCCAAACAAAGCTCCCATAGGTTAACATTAGCTCGAGCATTTCTTTCCCTGACTAATCTATAGGCTCCGTGAGATCCACCTCAGCTATCCAATACAAAAAAACATTTAAAAATATCGAAATGCAATCGAGATATTAGGGGAAAGTACGGTAATGCCGCTCACTTAAAGAAAAACATGAATATCTAGTCAATTTTATGCCAAAAATCAATATTTTATTAACGCAGTATAAGTCCTAAGCATATGGAACAATTTGCAATCAATTAATTTGCATAAAAGATTTTTTTTTTTTTTTTTTTTTTTTTTTTTATCGTTTTATATAATTAACCATGCATTGAGCGGTTGGATTTTAATGCATTACAGTTGGCGTAACAACGCACTAGAAAAATAAATAAAAGCATGAACGTACAGCTAAATCTATATATTTTGTAGACATAATGAGTGAATTAACATTTGAAAATAAGAATGTACACTTACCTTCAAGTTAGAAGCTGTAGCATTTTATAATAAAACAACTGCAAACTAATAACGTGAGGACACAAAAATACTTTCCTTCCGACGGTTACTATATCCTTACTGGGAACCTACGATGAAGTTCGCTAGTTGCCGGGACCGATCTCACGTTTTCAATTCTATTCTGTTAGAGATATTGGAGTGAGCGGCATTACCCTACTTTCCCTTAAACAAATTCTTCCATAGTATTAACATTAGTGAGCAAGCCTTTTCGTGTGACTGAAGTTGTCCAAAACTCAAAGGATGAATAAAAGGCTTGATTAACTCATAGGATAACTATTCCTGCATGTATGATTTTTTTAATTAACCTATAACTGATGTTACCGGTCTCACAGACCGCTGCTTTCTTAAATTTTTATAGTTTAACTTGTAACTTTCAGTTTAACTTACAAACACTACCGAAATTTTGTTTCCTTTGGAACTTTAGTATTATCACCGGAAACTTTTGAATAGGTGAATTTTAATTATAATAGTCCTGTACAAAAACACCATCCTATGAGTTCTGTACCTTGGAACAAAAAGGGCCAATGTCCAAAATTGAGAAATTTGAGTTAAATGCACGAATGAATTCAGGATGCGATATAAAGTAATTGTTAAAAGGGCCAAAGTCCTCCCAATATTAGATCATTGAAAAGAAAATATTTTGTCGAGGCCAATGTTACTTACTGTTAATGTAATGTGTCAAACTTAAATTGGGTTTCCTGACATTTGAGAAAAATGGACATTGGCCCTTTTTGTTCCAAGGTACAAAGTTAATCACGCCTTTTATTCATTTTTCGATTGAGCGGTCTCACAGACCGCTTCACAGTAGTTAAGTGACAATTTCTGTCACATCAGTTAAAAGTTAAAATTCGCTTACTCAGAAGTCTAAAAGATATTACTAGAGCTCCAAATGAAACACAATCACTAGTATCTATACTTAACCTTTAACTGATGTGACAGAAATTGTCACATAACTAGTGTGAAGCGGTCTGTGACACCGCTCCATCGAAAGCTGAATAAAAGGCATAATTAACTCATAGAATGGTGTTTTTGTACAAAACTTTTTGAACAGGACTGTTATAATTAATATTCAACTATTCAAAAGTCTCTGGTGATAGTACTAAAGTTCCAAACGGAACAAAATTTCGGTAGTGTTTGTAATTAAACTATAAAAATTGAAAAATGCCGCGGTCTGAGAGACCGGTAACATCAGTTAAAGGTTAAACTAAAAATTACAAGTTGAACCGTGAAAGTTTCAAAAAGAAAGAAAGAAACAGCAGTCTGTGAGACCGATAACATCAGCAGTTGAGGGTTAAATCTGAGCACACGATTTCGTCTGGTTCAGATACAAATCAAGATTAACATTGGAAAATGATTAGCCTTCAAAACAAGGCAGTAAAAAACGCTACAGTAAATCTACATAAAACGGAGCATTGTTTCGGCCTCTTTCGATTTCATCTTAGTAGGTTTTAGTGTAGTCTTTAGATTTATGGGCTAGTTTACCGATTTGCATATAGCACTGCTGGCGCTGTATCCAGTGTATTGCGCGCATTGAATGACCATTCCATATCACCCGAAAGAAGATGTTTTAAGAAAAAAGAAGTTATTTTTTGGTGTCTATATTTTCTTTTTTGATTTTACTTATAGTTTTTATGGAACGCCCCTTACTAAAAACAAAATAAGCACACACATACATAGCTGTAAATCTAAACGATTTCTTTCAAGTTCAATAAACATGATTTGAACCAGAAAATTTATTTCATAAAATGTGACTTGTTTCTACGTGGTACCTATATTAGATTTAAAATTTTCTGGTTTAAAATATATTTGATTTGAAAAGTGTTACAGTTGGCAGTTAAATATTTCTAATAAATTAAATCGAAATTCTCTTAAATGTATAAAATCGCATGGAAACTGGGAGAAATATAAGATTAATAAGAGACGGCCACATTATATTTCGGGATAGATTTTGTTTTATGATATATCGCTCACCCGCAAGAAAAGTGATACATCTCGCAAAAATTCCTTTTGCGTTTTATTCCACTGATAGGTCTGTCATAGGTGCGTCTTGCTACACGAAAAGTTTCGAAAGTGTAGTTATACGGATAATCATACGGATAATGTAGTTATACGGATATTATGCTATATGTCCATTTGCGACCACAGAAGAGAGGTGGATTGTGTGGGGAGGTAAAATTACTCAACCCTCCAAACCTCATCCTATGTCTTCATTCTTAAGGGTTTTATGCTTTTATGCACGTTTTTACCACTGCATTCAGAGCTAACAAGGAAGGTCTCCATACTGGGCATACTCAGAATATGTTGAAAAAAATGCTAGTGAAAGTACTCATGTATGTAATAAAGGATCAGTTAAAATTAGCGGCGGAATTACAGTGGAAAATCTGTAAAAAAATAAAATCCTTTCGAGTAATTGGCGTGAAAAGACGAAAGCGGCACGCAATTTGGCGAGCATCACTTTTCCTCGCCAAAAGCAAACGATTTTAATGAATCTGAAAATTGTTTGTTAATTGATTTTGAGAATATGCGGTATTTAATGAATTTAAACGTAAACCATGAAAGAATTTATTATTATTATTACATTTTGTATTATACTTGATGCTTGTTGCCGATTTGAACGAAATTTTGCCATTGTTTTATTCTCCAATCCACAATTTTTTAAATTTAAACGGCTTTATCGGTTATAAAAATAACTGTTAACGCCAGATGAATAATGCTGCCGTTATACATTTCCATACCGAAGAAGTTGTTTCCATAGCAACAAAGTTGAATCGAAAGTGCTCGGTGGGGCATATTTTTGAGATTGGAACAATTTTAATCAATTTAAATTTTGTTTTAAATCGTAAAATAGGATAGTTAAAATTCTTTATAAGTACATTTAAATATATATGACAAAACTATAGTTAAAACAAACTAAAAATGATAAAGCTAAAATTATTTAAATTAAACTTATTTAAACAGATCAACATAAAAAGTTTTTTCCTTACAGAGTATTCGACAAGCGTATTTTTTTTAACTTAATTTCTTTGACAAACGGTGATAAGTCGCCAAATAAGCGAAACTTTCATTATTTTTTTACGGACGTTCTACCGAGGTTCCGCCAAAAAATTTTTTATAAACTTATATACCCATGGGAGAAGAACATTCTGTAATTTTTTTCAGATTTTTCTGAGTATGCCCGTATGGAGACCTTCCTTGTAAGTACTATCATTTCATGTTACAGTAAAATCATGCAAATTTTCTTTTGCTTCTCCTGTGAAATTTACTTTTGTCGAGATGTGTCACTTTTCTTGCGGGTGAGCGATATATTCTGCGACAGATTCCGTTCGAGATCAATTCACAGAGATTACTTTACTTTATTGGATTTGGAAAAGAAGAGATAAGGAAAAACCGCTGTCAGAACAATGTGCCTGCTTCTTGAAATGGTTAAAAATAACTAATCAAGGAAAGAAGCTTTTAATTTCTGTTGGATTGACTATTAAAACTGTCTCAAGAACAGTAATCTAAAAAAATGCTTCAAGGTAGTTAAGAGTAATATTTTCGAAAGTAAATGTGCACAATAATTCATTTAATATTACCATAGTAATAACGATATCTGTATTTTTCTATTTCACAGCATAAAGTATTACAGTAAAACCCGTTAAGGGGACCAGGTAAGCGAAATTTGGAACAAAAATAGATTTTTACTTCTCTATATCATTAAATAGATTAAACTTTTATCTTTCCAACGATGTGTCACATATGTTTATATATATAAAACAAGTTGGAAATTGCTCGTCAAACGTGGCAAATGAGATGCGTTCGTACTATAACAAATTTTATAATTATTTTTTGCACCCCATATTGTACGGAATGTATAATTTTTTGCACTTCATAAAGTGCATAGTCTTTAACATCATTAAAATGCACTCCCAATATTATTTTTCCCATTCCCCGAACACTTTTGACTGTCCCTGTAATTAAACTATACATCCGATTTTCCTAAAATTTGAAATGGCTCGACAAAATTTTGTAACAATTATTTAATATATTTAAAATTTCAGATCATTTGGAAGGCTGTAACATCATTAAAAGGCACTTGCAATAATTTTTCTCATTGGCCGTAATGTAAAGAAAAACTTTTGACTGTCCCTGTAATTAAACTATACACCTGATTTTCCTAAAATTTGAAATGGCTCGAAAACATTTTGCAACAATTATATCTTTAAAATTTCAGACCATTCGGAAGGCTGTAACATCATTAAAATGCACTTGCAATAATTTTTCCCATTGGCCGTAATGTAAAGAAAAACTTTTGACTGTCCCTGTAATTAAACTATACATCCGATTTTCATAAAATTTGAAATGGCTCGACAAAATTTTGCAACAATCTTATATTTCAAATTTCAGACCATTCGGTTGGGTAGTTTTTGCTCTGTTATATGCGGACAGACGGACGGACTGAACGACGACTATAGGTGCTACGTATTTATATAATTACGAACGCACCTAAAAAAGAAGTGTAGGAGTTATTCATTCTTTAAAAGAATACTTCATAGCTTAATGGCCCTTTAAATCTTTAATTGACTTTTTCTCAAAACTTGGATTTTTCATGCTTGTGTTCCTTTTTTTCAATATCTATTAAACTTAAGGTCTCAGATTTTTTTTAATACTTATATTACGTTATATTGTATACTTTAACACAGGGATTTAATGATTTGTTGAGAATTATTTATTTTAGGCACTGAAATCTTACCAAAAATGCTACTTTAAAAATGTCTTATTAATTTTCAGTTTCACTTAGAAAGAAAGTGGTCTGTTAAAATACGTAAAATATGTTACTCAAACTACTCTAAAAAATCTAGACCTCTATCTTTCACCTTTTCTGAGAAAAGGGTACATAAAGTTGGCGCATTTAACTTGGCGGAGACAAGGCTTTCCCGGTTCCCTTAAGACGATATACCTTTGAATCAAAATTTATCGTACAAGTTCATATAACAATATTAACCAAAATTCTAAATTAAGATGGCGTGTAATAATATTATACATTAATTGTTACACTAAAACATATATTAAAGTAAAGCTAATTGGCAAATAACCGTAGGAAATCTCAAAATATTTGACAAATATTTTAATATATGGATAATACCCAAATAAAAAGAAAATCACGAATGGAACAAAAATAGTAGAAAAATATAATGAAGGGAAATAAAGATGACAAACAGAGCAACACGTAGTATTTAATCTTCAGTTGGCAAGAATACCACGTGTTACTAAAAATGCATTATTTCATACAATAGAAGCTAAATAAGACAAATATGGCCTGCTACTTGCTAACATAATGCATTGGAACTGATAATACATGAAGAGACGAGAGAAAAAAAAATTGATGTAGATGAAGAAAAAAAAAACGAGTTGTACTATGTTTTTATAACATGAACATACACCATACAACATAACAGAATGAATATCCTATTCAGTTACAGTTAAAGATAGGAGACAAACATAAAATACATACAGTTTATTTTTTATTCACACAGAAAAATTTTTCTACATTTTTATTAATTAAAACTACATAAAGTACAAAAAACTAAATTTATTTTCTTCTTTAAATTTATATGCATTTGTTCCAAATAAGTATCCATTATAACTGCGTAATATTTATAATTAAACAATTATTATAAATAAAAATTTTAAACTAGAAACTAAGCGTCGTAAATAATTTTATCACATGAGAATCAGATATTATTTTATTTTTTAATATTTATATATAAATTTCATTTTGATAGAAATGATGTGTCATAAAAAAAATAAATTTAACAACATCAATAAATATTTATTATATAGGATCCAATGTTTTAATTATTATTGCTTCTCTATTTGTTTTGATTTTAATCGCTTTTGCTATACATAAATAATTTCCTGTTAAATTTAGTCTCGCAAGTTGATCGGGCAATTTGAGTAAAGTAATTTATGCTATGGCATGCTTTACTCAAATAGAACAAGACCCTTGATAACGTGTTTCACAATATACGCTTCCATTTTCGTTTAGTCTTATTTTTACATAATTTTTGTGATTTTTTCCTTCTATATCTTTCATTTATTTTTTCAGTTTATGAATTTCAGATTATTGGATATACAATTTTACAATGTATTGATTCATTCATCTATTGTCGATTTTTCATGTGTTTTACAGTTAATAATTACAAAAGGTTATGTATATATATATATATATACATATATATATGTGTGTGTGTGTGTATACACACACACACAGTGCGATTCATAAAGATAGAAACAATAACCTAGTTCCTTAAACATTGCCCCTAGACACATACTTCCAATGGCAAAGTTTCATAAAAAAGGGTGTAAAATATGATGACATAAATTGCAACCCCTGAGGGGTCTATTTCAGAAAATACAAAAACTAATTTTTTATACGGCCCTCGTAGGTTAAAATTTCCAATTAAGAAAATCAAACACAAAAAAATTCCATCTTGATACCTGCAACACTCGCAGAGATACGCCCATTTAAATAATTCGTCAGGTTTTAAGGGATTAAACATAAATTGAAATGCGTATATTTCAAGAAACAATGTTAATTTAAGGGGTCCGGGAAACATTTTTTATTTATTGAGTTAGAATTTTGATTTTTTTTCGGATGGTTAATCATACAATTTATAAACAATATCACATACTAAAATTTCTCTTAATATTAAAAAATATATATATTTATTTTAAAAGTGGAGTAATTTAAAATCGTTATAACTGGAAATATTATTAGTCAAATTTTAAACTTTTTTCATTTAATTAAAGAAAAAAATATAAGTTTCAATTTTAGCATTTTTTAAGTATTAATTTTAAAAAAATAAAAATATTTTTTTAAAAAATTATGTAACTTATTTCTAAAAAAAAAAAAAAAATCACATTTTCAGAAGTAAACATTTTTTCAAATTTTCCGAAACAATATTAATGTAAAATAATCGAAAAAGACATGTTCCAAGTTTGAACCATTTATTTTTAACGATTCTTGACTTATAACAATTTAAAGACGAGAAATGCTGAAAAAACCAGGGCTGCGGAGTCGGTAGGAAAAAAGACCGACTCCGACTCCTGGATTTCTGAAACAATCGACTCCGACTCCGACTCTTCGACTCCGACTCCGGCATACACACAGGGTTTCTCAAAAAGATTGAAATGCGCTTTAATTTTTTACCTTTTGGAGATATATAGATAATGCAAATTGAAAAAGTGTTCAAAATTAAATAGTAATTAAGAATAAGGATCGACCGAAATCAAAACAGAAACCGAATATCGGTAATATTTCTATTTTCGGCCGAAAATTTCGTGCAATTAGTTCTAAATACAGTAATAAAAACAATTATATTTATTACTTTTTATGGGGTGTCCATTACTGGAATAGAGGGTGTCCATTACTGGAATAGAGGGTGTCCATTACTGGAATAGAGGGTGTCCATTACTGGAACAGAGGGTGTCCATTACTGGAACAAAGGGTGTCCATTACTGGCATTTTAGGGGTTTTGATATATTTCTGCTAAATTTACAATTTAGCTTCATATTGGCAGTTAAATTTTGATTCATATTGGGAAATGAGACTATGGGAATGGTTAAATGTCATTGATAAATTAATGTAATATTGAAAAAACTAGAATATAATACACATAACTATTACTTAAAAAACAATTTTTAGAGAAATTCCTTAAATATGTCCATTACTGGCACATCTACCCTATTTATAGATATATAACCCATATAATCCGACTGGCAGGATTTCCTGCCAAGCATTATAGACAGTGTAGCGCTTAAAAAAAAAAGAATTTAAATTGTTCGGTTGGCACCAGTTTTTTGAAATAATAATATCCCCCTTACTTGAAGAATGATATATTAGATGAAAGGAATATTACTCTTAAAGTGCCGAGTAATTATCCTCATATTATAAAAATGTAGTTATCTACATTTGAGATTGTAATGCCTGTATTTATAATTTACAGTTTATATACCAATTTCAGACATTAATTCATACTTTAAAGACAATTTTAATCACTGTAATATATGCAGGTCTGTTTCCATAAAATACATTTAAAAAATATATGTTAAACGCCGCATTAAAAATTCTTTTGGTTTTTTTAAATGTGACGTCTAATATAAATTTTTTAATGTTACATCAAATATATTTTATGGAAACAGACCTGTATATATTACAGGGACTAAAATTGTCTTTAAAGTATGAATTAATGTCTGAAATTGGTATATAAACTGTAAATTATAAATACAGGCATTACAAACTTCAAATGTAGATAACTACATTTTATAATGTGAGGATAATTATTTGGCACTTTAAGAGTAATATTCCTTTCATCTAATACATTATTCTTCAAGTAAGGGCAAAATTATTATTTCAAAAAACTGGTGCCAACCGAACAATTTTTTTTTTTTTTTTTTTTTTTTTTTTTCAAGCGCTAAACTGTCTATAATGCTTGGTAGGAAATCCTGCCAGTTGGATTATATGGGTTATATATCTATATATCTATAAATAGAGTAGATATGCCTGTAATGTATATGTCAATAAACAGAAAAATAACTAAATATTTATTAATGTAGGGTAATTCCCGGATTTATGCCGCACATTTTTTTGAATTTGTATATAAAGTCCCATGCTAGACATAAAATAAAAAAAATCATGCTGTGCTATTTAATGGTAAATATACAACATGTGTAGTGCGATAAAAAAAATTCAAAACAGATTATTAATATTTTTTAACAATTTTTTTCTAAAACATTACACTGCGGCGCGTCACCCGTACATTCAGGCTGAGACGCCGCACTTGTGCGGTAGTTATGCCGCGCTTATAATAAGAACAGAACGAAATTATAAATAAAAATATTTAAAAAAATATTCATATCTGGGCTATAATTAACGTTGTAATAACTAAATGAGTACAATGAAACGCATTAATAGATTCAAATTAATAATTGTTGACTACTTTCACTATTAAAATTATCGACTTATTATTTTTGCATTAAATTTTAATTGTTATTTCCACAACATAACATCAATGTATTAGAAAGGGAAAAGAAAAAAGTGAAATTGTGTTTACATAATTTATTTGTTAACCCTTTCGGGACCGGTGGCTTTTACACACATTTTATTCGGTTGGTACCACTTTTTAAAAAGAAGTTACCTTTACTTGAATAATCATGAAAATACTCTAATTAAACAAAGCAAATATTACTTTTTTTTTTACTGGTGCCATAAATAAATTTTGTAAGCTCTTTATGAAAGTGCTTATATGCACCTATGGTCCCGAATGGGTTAAGGGACATGTTTTGTCGACTACAATCTACAGAAAAAATGTCGAAAAAGTACAGTCTTTATGTAACTACATTTAAACACATGATGCAACGAAGTCAATTACACTTCCTCTTTTTTGGAGTAGTTTGCAAAGAACGTCTGCGTTACGCGTAATCCAATTTTTCATTATTATCATCTTGACATGCATTTTTCGTGCCCTTCTTACTTTTAATTTTCCCCTTTTTCTCCTTCGGTTTTAGTAAACTTAATAACATGCCTAACATGGTTAGTCTATGCGAAAAGAAAAGGAAAAGTTAATAACACTTAATCATCCCGTACAAAAGAAACTGCGGCATGTATACCGGAACAGCAATGCGGCATGTATCCCATTTTGCATGGTGCACTTGTCGGCCATCACAGTTACCTGTCATCGCTAAGGGGAATGGCGTAAACATACGCACAGTACTCTATACAAACGCTATACTTAGTTTTGACTTCGAAATCATGTTGCATTTAGTAATTAGTGTATGAAAAGTATTTAACATAACGTGTTTAAAATTTTGGACACTGAAATCATGCACTTACGTCAAATTAAGGATTGTACTTCTACAAGTAAACATCGAAATGGGATTCACGCTATACACTGGTTAAAATAATCTCATTGCGCACCTATACTGTGCGTCTGACGACCATCTATCGAAAATTACAAGAAATACAAGGGGTGCGGCATCTATCCCGTATGCGGCGACTCCCGGAGTTACCCTATAGAGTTAAAAAAAATAAAATAATAATTCCGTTCATAAATTTAAAATTAAGCGTAATTGGTTTTATTTTTTGTTTCACTTCAAACTGTTCAGCAAAAAGTTTGGAGTCGGAGTCGGAGTCGGCATATTTTTAGCGACTCCGACTCCGACTCTTTTCACCGAAAATCACTCCGACTCCACGACTCCGACTCCGCAGCCCTGGAAAAAACGAGCCGTTAATTCCCAAATTGGCTCATCCGATCTCAGCAATCTGATCCTTTGTTAATATTAATATTTTGGATTACTTTACTGTGATTTTGATCAAATTTAACAAAATAAATCAATTTAAGTCATTATAATTGCATTCTATTTTACAATACACTACTTCATAAGAAAATAAATATAATTATATACTATATAAATATCAGTTTTAGCCAATCAGATTGCTGGGATCGGTTGAGCCAATTTGGGAATTAACGGCTCGTCTGGAAAAAACCCATCATACAGAAAAACGCATTTAGTTTTAAACAAAGATTATCTCCAAATATAATGGTTGAATGCCTTTTAAAAGCTTGCTGGCGAGTAAGTAACTCCTTCCTGTAGCTTGAACTTCTGGTTCAGTTTAATTTTTGCCATTTCCAACTTCTATCTCTACTGTTTAAATATCTCAGTTCATTTAAAAGGCCTTTTTCTTACATGCTGATTTCGAGCTTTTTCATGAATTCACCATTTCAGATTCAACTTCTTACCTCACGACTCCAGATTTTTTTACAGGCCCGACCCGGCCCATTGCAAAAAATGACTGGTCTGTTTGAAAGTTTGCCTACATCTTGTTCGGCCGGTACGGGGCCTATTTCCATTCACGACACTTGGGCAGTGTCTTCATTCTTTTCGGGCAGGGCCTTACTTTTTTCTTATGGCTCGGGCCGAGCCGTGCCTAGACATTCTTTCCGGGACCAGCTGGGGCCTTAATTTTTTATGAAGGATCAGGCCAGGCCGGGCCAGGTCTAACGTATTTTTTCCATAACAAGCCGGGGCTGACTTCATTCTTTCTAGTTCTGCAATGGCCGAAATTTTCAGTACCGGTCTCTACGCAGCCTGTGTGAAAATCATTGTCTCTGCGTGGCCTGGTCCGTGCAAAAATCTGTAAAATTTGGTCCGGCACAGACATTCTTGTAACAAATTCATGTACTTTTAAATTGCCAATATTCTACAATTAAACTTTATTATTTTTAAAGAATAGTAGATTTCTAAGCAACGAAATTAAAATACAGTATAAAACCTGTGAAAAATAACATGCCTATGACGATATCCTTTATTAAACCGAAAAATGTGTTGATTCATGCAAAATTAACATAATTTATGAGAAAAGAATATAATACATTTACACCTGATAGGAAGGAAACTTGTCTATAACGCATTTTTTTCTGCATTTTTATTCTGCATCGATTCCGATTTTACTGTATAGTATTTTTCAAAGTCTCCAATACATGGAATATGGATTAACGATATTAATGATAACAGACATTTACATACAAATAGAGATTCATTAAAAAAATTTAAATCACAGCCTAAGGCTCTTCTTTGAAAATGAAGATTATAAACATGGAAAAAAAAAGGTTGGTTGGTTTGTGACGGCCGATTATCTACAGTAGGGATATAGGCCCGAGGGGGAGTGCCCTTCGTGGGGGTCTTTCTAAGGGAACCTAACCCGTATTAACGCATGGAAATCCATGGCTCGAAGACAACCACGAAAACTCCGAGCGATTAGGTCGACGGGCGCGATTGGGATCGAACCCAGCACTTCCCGTCTACCAGTTTCGTGAGCAGAACCTCTCAGCCACTGGTGGGGCGGAAAAAAAAAAAAAAAGGTAAAATAAGTATTTTTGGTCAGGACTTCTCGTACGAAACAATTTTTAACCACATCGACGTAGAAATCAGTGTTTTGTAGAAATTCAATCGGGCCGGGCTGAGGTTTTAACTTTTTCCCGTGCCGGGCTTTTATACCGGGCCGGGCGTGGGGCTGGAAATTTCGGTCCGTTCAGACCTCTAATGGAGACTTCCAGCATTTTTTCGAAAGCACATTTAGCGTAAAATCTTTCCGATGATATTTTTATGTCCAAAAGAAGAGGCAGTGTCTTAAATTGACTTTTAATACCGTATAATTTGTGGACGATCCTTATCTTTCATTCCAGCTGCATCAATATCATCGCGTCGCTCAGAGGTATGCTTTAGTGGTGTAAGTCACGAATTTTCGATTTTAATACCTCTGTGAGTTTTGCACATATAAAGATGGAATTTGTGTTTCATTTAGGAATGAAAATTTTCCTAATTGGAAATTTCACCCTACGGGGGCCGTATAAAAATTCAGTTTTGTATTTTCTCAAATAGACACCCATGTAGTTGCAACTTATGTCATCAAATTTTGCACCTTTTTTATGAAGCTTTGCAATTAGAAGTATGTGTCTAGGGGCAATATTTAAGGAAATAGGCTATTGTTTCGATCTTTATTAATCACACTCTATATCTATATTATAAAAGACAAACGTGTTCGTCAGTAACAGTAAACTATTAAATTTCGCTTTTACTGTAGTTTTTAAAAATTTTAAACATCGTGCATTTTCAATTTTTACACAGTCGAATAGACAAAAACATGTACTTGCAAATTAAAACTGAATTGCGATTTGTTTGAAAATTGTATCTCAGTTTACTCATTTTTATGGTTTATAAAGTATTTTTTTAAAGGTTTAAAAAATTGCTTCAAACATTTTTTTTTAAATCTATCTCTATCGCTTGCAGACGATTATGAAAGTTTGCACTTAAGTTAATTTAAATAGTTCAGCACGTGTTTATATTCCATACGTGTTTATATTCCCACGATTCCATAACGAAGTTAAAACTTCATCAGTATAATAAAGTAATAAATTACTACAAATAAAACGTAAATTTAGACATGTAATCGAACTATACCTGCTTAAATAACCGAAAAGCTCAGAATTAAAAAGAACTATTGTAAGTAACGAAATCTTTCGCGATTTCTTCGGCTATTAACACATGCCAAAATATCTCTTTTAATGAATTTCAAAACTTTATTTGAATGCAAAATTTATACTTTTATAACAAAAAATACTTTTTGATTATCCCTTATATTCTGTACCCCGGGAGGTCCGAGTTGGATTCCTGGATATATTATATAAAGGTCAAAACGTAGAAATCTCATTGAATGTAGTTTAGAACTACTCGGAAGCTTATAAATACAGAAAATGAATTCAGAGTGACCTCCATTTCAATACCGGTACACACAGGAAAACTAAGTAGAAACTTGCACGCACAAAAGTGGATAATTCTAAGATTTCCGTAGACAAACGGAATATACAAAACAGGAAAATGTGGATTAATTTTCAAGTTCAAACTGTTGAGGCAGGAACATTTACTTGAAATAACAATGGGTATTTGCTAACTGAACACAGACTCGAGAAAGGGGAAAAAAGCATGCGTTATGTATGGATTAGGGTACATTTTCTAATAATGCTTATAAATTACATTTAATCAACTCACAGGACAATGTTACAGCAGGGCTGTCACAGGCGACTATTTTTTTTAACTCTGTCTCGCACTACTTTTTCAAAACAGAAATATTGGCATACTGTTCGAGAACATTTGTAAGAGAAATATACTACAAAATCTGTTTTTTTTTTGTTTTTTTTCAAATAGTGATGCGAATAGAATAGAAAAATAGTCGCCTGTGGCAGCCTTGTATTATAGTCAACTGTCTCGAGAGGCGATGTAATTTATTAAATGCAATATAGCTCGTTCTTCACACTGTAAAAAATTGGTGTAACGTTACTCCATAAAACTGGTGGCGGCATGGAGTAATTTAACTGATATAACTGGTGTAACTTAAATTAATATAACTGGTGTAATATTACACCATACTAATGTGAAAATATCAGAATTCACATTATTATGGTGTAATGTAACAACAGTTATATCGGTTAAATTATCCCATAAAATGGAGGCAGCAAGGTTGCCACCAATTTTATGGCGCAACATTATACTAAAATTTTTTTACAGTGTATCATGGCGGCAGGAGGCGAGAAAAAAAGTGTAAATGTAAACGGATGTATACTGGTGTAAAACTTAATGCACTGAAAAAAACTTAAAAGCCACTATAAAAGAAAATACAATAAAGAAAAATGATGAAGCAAGCATAGATTATGGTGTTTTTTCCAACACATTCAGAAAAATTCTTGACTCATTAAATCTTAATCACCTACGAATCCAAACTCTATCAAACTGATTTAGTCTAAAATTTCTGAAAATGAGAATGCTAATTTAAATAAGACCAGTATATTATAATAAGGTGTCATTTCATACTTCCTGTTTCTCCAAGTTTTTCCTTCTGGCATTGCGATGAAACACCACATAGTAATCTGTATTTAACAATGCAATAATTTGCAAAACTGACTTTCCGAGAGTGTCTGATGTCTAATATAAAGTCATTTTTATAGGATTACTAGATGACATCATTGTCACTGAAAATATTGTATTATCAACTGGCGAACTTCTTGAATTGCTTTCTACTGGGCTCTGAGATTTCATTCTAGATTTTAACTACATGAATTTCACAGATTTTAAGTAACACAAGTTTTTATTGTCTGTCCGTCCGGCGTGAATCTTGTAATCCAATTTTAACACACTTCCCGAGCTACAATTTACCTAATTTTTGGTAGTTTGACGTATTTCCGTTGGCAATACAATAATAGTATATAAAAAATTTTGAAATTTGCCTCCGTCCACTCCTCAGGGGGCGAAAACATACTAATAAGTACATAAATGTCATTGATTGCTTCAGAAATCATCTGATGTTCTTCGATTGAGACGTGGCATGGTTGATAAATACGTCATCTTTCAGTTTAGCACCGAGGATGAATGTAGTCGAGTGGAGTCGAGTAGTTCGTTTTTTTCCCCCTTGCCAGGAGCCGGATTTAAAATTATATATCCATTTTTTTTTTTTTTTTTAATAAAACAAAGTGATAAAAAAAAAATCTCTCGCAATTTAATTTATTTCTTTTAAAAAAGGTATTTATTTCAATCAATTGCCCACCTTTTTTTCCCCTTTTTATTACATTATAATAAAGGCTTGTCTTTTCTTACTACTTGTAATGTATCCGAAGTTACACACATTATGAAACATCAGCTTCGAAGTATTTTTCTTGCTTTCTGACACTTTCCAACATAGTTGAAAAGTGTATATGAATCTAATGTTACCATATAATTGATATACGCTACTGAGGGTTACTATGGCGTACTCAGTATTGAAAATGAGGTCATTTCCAATGTATTTTAATAATGTTGCATTATTCCAAACATATTAAAATTGATAGACATCACTGAGGTGCAGCACTAAAAGATGCTTACTACAGAATAAGACGTGCATAAGCATAGTATTTTTATCGTGTAGTTACAAGGACACACAAAAGAATTCGGTTACAGCATTGTCTATGAGCGCAATAATTGCTGGAAGTGGGTTTTTAACTGTGGTATGTGCTTTTAAATTATTTAATTTTTTTTTTATATAATTACTTAATATGTTTGTCTATAGAGCGACAAAAAAGAATTCGTGTACATTTCCATTTATTGACGGAAAATGGTAAAGGGAATTTCCAACTGTGTTATGTATTTACTAACCGAAATAAATTTTAGAATGCTATGTAGTATACAGGGTGTATCTGAAATGCTTCAACAAACTTAGGGGGAAGACAGTACTCATCAAGACGAACAAAAAATGCAATGGAACATGGGGTCGCAAACCACTTATTGAGTCACAAATACAGGGTGTTTCACCCTAACTGAAGTCGGTCACAATTTTGCGAGAAATTAAAATATTGCAATAAAAATGTAACGATATGTACCTTATTTTGTATGAAATGGGATAACATCACGAAAAGTTCTGGAAAAAACAGGGTACTCACACAATCGATGATACCGTATGAACTGATCATCACAGTCCGAAATTGGGAGCGTCCAATGCATACTGCTCGCGCATATAATGGAAATTTCCAGGGCCGAAACTAGCCTTTTTTGCGCTTGGGGCAAACATGAATTTTGGCGCCCCCCCCCCCCCCCCCCCGCCATTTCTTCCTCAAAGTATATTTACAAAGAGAATTTTACTAATTTTCAAATGGCCGACTTATTTTAAAATTTAAAATATGTAATACTGAATTACGTAAATTGAATGTGACGTTTGTTGCAATTATAGTTCGTTCACATAAAAGAATTCGCACATATTACCGGCTATTTACAGTATTTGCTTATACAGTAGAGTTCCGATTATCCGAGTCCCGCTTCACCGAGTTTCCGCTTTAACCGAGTTATTTTCCTCGGATGGATTGATAGCTTTTATTATTATGAAACAGCCATTATAAATGAAGTGTTAGGTGAAGAAGAAAGAGCAGTCGCAAAAAGTTTGAACTCTGATTTTCTGGTCAGAATGGGGGAAAAAATGGCCATATTTTTTTTTTATCAGTCCATCAGAAGAAAATGATCGATTCCAAAGGTATAATCTTTCATTTGGCGCCCCTTGGCTCTGGCGCCCGGGGCACATGCCCCCTCTGCCCCCCCCCCCCCCCCTTAGTTTCGGCACTGGAAATTTCTACCCCTTCGTTTGTGATGTTATCACATTTCATGCAAAATAAGGTACATATCGTTACATTTTTATTGCAATATTTTAATATTTCGCCAAAATTATTACCGACTTCAGTTAGGTTTTGAAACACCTAAACACGTATTTGTGACTCAATAAGTGGTTTGCGACCCCATGTTCCATTGCATTTTTTGTTCGTCTTGATGAGTACATACTATCATCCCCTAAGTTTGTTGAAGCATTTCAGATACCACCCTGTATACATACCAAACTATATCGATCCTATACAAGGCAGCACAAAATTTGTTTTATTGCCCTTTTCGACTATAGATAGTAATTGCTGAAATCGGGTTTTCAAATGTGTTATGCGGTTTCCAAAATCTTTACTCCAAATATCACCTTTCACCTTATTAAATGGGGAAATTTTGTGACTGCAAATATGTTGAAATTGGATTTTCAAATGTGTTAGATGCTTTCCAAATTGCTTACTTCGACATCATCTTTCACCTTGTTAACCGGTGAAGTTTTGCTACAGTATTCTGAATATATTTGTGTTTCATAATCTAATGCTTGATGCATGACTTTTCATTCGCATTTGAAATCAGTCTATATTTTTCTCTTATAATATTTCATCAATGATGCTTCAGTGCTAGATTCTCTGTAACTTTACAATTGCTCGTTTAATGAATGTGTGCACTGTTATACTAGTATGTTGTGGCCATCATAAAACTTTCTTCTATATAAATCAAATCAATTAAATCATTTAAATGTACAAGAAATTACATCAATTTAGCACCAATTCATATCAAAGTGTATCTGAATTTGAAGTTTGGTGAAAATTCGTGCATTAGTTCTTGAGATAGAGCTATAGTGGAAATTCTGAAAAATGCAGCATAGCAGCGCCACCTATTCAGCGATTTGCACCAAAACATAAGCAGCACTAATTGATATCAAGGTATACCTGAATCTAAAGTTTGTTGAAAATTCATGCATTAGTTCTTGAGATAGAGCTATAGTGGAAATTCTGAAAAATTCATCATAGCAGCGCCACCTGTTGAGCGATTTACACCAAAATGTATAAAACATCAATTCCTATCAAGGACTAACTGAATCTGAAGTTTGATCACAATCCGTGCATTAGTTCTGGAGATTGAGCTATTGTGGAAATCGTGAAAAATGCTGCATTACAGCACCACCTGTTGAGCGATTGGCACCAAACCATAAACAGCACTAATTCATATCCAGGTATACCTGAATCTGAAGTTTGTTGAAAATCCAATCATTAGTTCTTGAGATAGAGTTATTGCGGAAATTGCAAAAAAAAATGCAGCACAGTAGCGCCACCTGTTGAGCGATTTACACCAAAATGTTATAAACGTCAATTCATGTCAAGGACTAACTGAATCTGAAGTTTGATGAAATTCCGTGCATTAGTCCTGGAGATTGAGCTATTGTGGAAATCGTGAAAAATGCTGCATAGCAGCGTCACTTGTTGAGCGATTTACACCAAAAACTAATCAGCCCCAATTTATATCAGGGACTAACTGAATATAATTTATTAAATTCCGTGCATTAGTTCTTCAGATAGGGCGCCCACAAAATTTGTGTCACATACAGACAGACATTTTGTAAAAACATGTTTTTCGGAATCTCTGACCCCTAAAACGTAAATCCGTCGAAAACCGAAAGTGGAAAATTTTCGCGAATCCAATACTTTCGTCTTGTAAAGATAGAAGAAAATAAAAAACAACTTTAAAATGAGAACCTGCCAACAAGCTCATTTTATATCTCGCTAGCACCCTAACTACGGAAAACTAAACTGTGCGTACTAGGTTTCAATAGCGAACACAGCAGCCTAAAAAATAAGCCCCCCTAAAATAAGAACGATAGACAGTATTTGAATATATTAATAATCAATTAATTATTTGTTTATACATTAATTTTATACATTAATATGTCTTGACAATTGTGATTACACTCTTTTATTTAATTTGGGTTTTTGGTATGTAAAGATGGAATTTTGGGTTTTATTTTTCACTCACTTTCTGATAGGCTACGATATGTACGCAGGTGGATTTCCATGGTAATACAACATTTAAGTATTTTTAGAAAATATTTAGAAATTAATTTTAAGGCATTTTTTCTGTTAGCTGGCAGCAGGGGATATATCGCCAAATAATATTTATGGTTACATCAATTTACGAGTTATAAAAACAATGGGGTTAATGATGCGTCAAACCTCTGTCGCTCAAGTATGCCAACTGGCTGTGAAACTGCAACAACGAAATATTTTAAAAATATTAAGAAGTAGGACATATAAATAAAAAATAAAGAGTAATTGATTTTTAAATAAGATAATCTTTTATCATTTAATAGTTTAATAAAATTATGATTATACGTTTAAAAAACAATTTCTACATCCTGAATACATAGTTTAAATATTGCTTTTTTTTTTTTTTTCGTTCTGGCTGCCATACCTTAAAAAGGAAAAAAAGCAAAAATCACTAGTTTCCGCTTTCTATCAAGTGTCAATCAAACCGGTGAATTTCCACATAATAAAAGCTCACGTCAGATTGATGTATTGCAACTGAAAATTTTTGAAACAAGAACAACATAGATTGCAGTCGTGAAATTAGGCATGATTTTTACGATAAATATATTGACTGCCTATAAAAGGGTATTTATATTTTTTAAAAAACCTATTTTTGCTATTATCTTTATTTGTCAAAAGAACTTCAAAACATTAATAAATTCTATGTTTCAAAGTTGTAGCGCAATGATCTTTTAAAATGATAAAATACACAGGATACAAAGTTCTATATCTTTATAATTCATAAACACAGAAGAAAACTTTTTTTTTTAAAGAGAAATATCTGGAATTTCATACCGCATTTAAGTAAAGTTCCAAATAAAAAAAAAATAAGGAAGCTGAAAAAGAAGGAAGTACACTGCCAGTATTACAATGCTCAGTATTTCATAATCTTTTTCTTATAAGCTACAAGATAAAAAAACCGTAATAAAATATTTCTTTGGTCGTTGTTTTATTTACGCAAGACTTTGCCTTGAAAATGCAGTCATAAGGAAAACGTTGGATAAATGGAATCGGAAAAATGGTATTAAACGTAACTTTTATTTCTATAAAGAGATAACTTGTAAACTATTTCTTCCAATATCGAGTTTTAATCTAACGTACAAAGGCTATTCGTACATTTTTTTCTTGTTTGGCGTAAAAAAAAATTGTAAAAATATAAATTCTCGTCTGGCATCTCAAGTTTGTTTATATGCAAAATGGATGTTTTAAAAAACCGATGGATGGAAGGCTATATTTCTGCGTTTTCTGAGTTTGCATTCGGTTATTAAAAAACGATGTGAAAGGCGTGGTTTTTCTTATATCTAAAGCCACGGTTGGTAATTTTATCAATAAGACAGGGGAAAAACGTGAATGTCTGGCTTCAAGTGGAAAAATTGTTCCAGAAATATACCCAAGAACAAAAAGGACTTCTTCTGATATTGCAGAGGTAAGATCTTTTATGGTTAAAGAAAATCGTCAAGTCAAAAGGACTGTTACTAAATGTTAAAATGCTCAGTGTCAAATGCTAGCAAAATCATTAACACTGATTTGAATTTTAAAAAGGCCAAAATGCACAATATTCGTCGTCCTTCTCCATCACGACATATCACCGAACGTAGAACACGATGCAGAATTCTTTATAAGAAGCATTTTAACGGAGAAAAATGGGAAAAAGTTGTGTTACAAGAGGAAGCTTGGGTCTATTTAATTGGGTGATATATAAAAAGAGATCTATTTATTATCATCAAAGAGGGGGGGGGGGGATCTTAAAGCATGGTTCAATTTGACCAATCAAAAAAGAGTTTTGATCATAAAAGATATTGACCAGCACGGTTAAATCAGGTCTTTTCGTGGTTTAAATCACCCCAGTTAAAAGAAAAAAACCTTGTGCACAGGCTGACACCAGATTAAAAAAAAACATTAATGAACTAATTTGTTGTGAGCATTTAGCTGCCCACTGAAAGGGGAAAAAATAATGGCTTATCCTATTTGAGACTTCAAAAAGGGCAGTTCCGTCCGTGAAAGGTATTTAGACGTCCTTGATGGGTCAAAAAACAGGTTGTTCTTATAGAATAAACTACAGTATTTAACGCTAATACGCTTATAACTTAGTTACTGAATCATGACACGATGGGTGGGATTCATGAAAGAGTAAGATTTACAGAGACAGCCATATTTATCTTACTTAGAATCTCATTGAAAATATACTGAATAAAACTGACAAGTAGTAAAGTAGTAATGAGCAAAAATTCACATATGTTCGAATGTATATCAGTTATATCAATTCAAAGCTTTTCTTAAATAAAAAATAAAAAAATCAATAATAATCGAATTGAACTCCGATATCTTAATTCCAACAAGTGCAATAGCTGGGCAAAGAAATCATTTCAATGGATGCGCATAATTTCCAAATTAAAAACTTTATTTCCCCGGGCCGCCGCACACTGCCGAAGTGGCTTTTTTGCAGACATTGACCGCATATCGTCGCCTCATAGCAACACTAGGACATCTAGTAATAATCGAAAATCAGATGTCTGACTTACTGCTACGAAAAATTGTGTCTGCATCTAGTGGAACAGAACAGTAGGGAATTTTTATAAAATACATCTAGGACAAGCACGGCGAACCTTTTAACGAACGTGTGCCAAAAATTCACAAACAATTTCTGTCAACAATTTAACGTGCCAAAGTTTTACGTAAAATAATTGCAACGAACGATGTTTCATGTTTACACAAAATGCTAAGTTAGAAAAATCAGTTGCTTTCATGCAGTGATAATTAATAGTTAAAAAATATTAAAAGATCAAAATATGATTAGTCTGTATACTGGATTCAACCACTAAATTAATGAAATTTTTATTCCAAAATAGGATTCATTTATATGGTATTTTAATAAGGAAACAAAGTAAGAATTTTTATTTTAATAATTTTTGACTTTTTATTAATGCAACATCTCAGTTCAATTACCCAAGTTGCATTAAACAATAAAATTATAATGCACTGAAAACTTTTATACTCTTGTATGTTTGATGGAGAATGTTTTGTACCTGGTACACATTTTATTATTTTTATAAATATGCATTACTTAATTGAATACATCTACCACTTTATTACACTGACTCCCTAGTGAAATTTATTTAAAATATACAGAATTTTTAAATTCACATAAAAAGGCAATATACATGTCACAAATGCTGCATAGCATCACAAAAAAAGAAAATTATCTTGACGTGTCAATTCATGCAAAAATAATTGCAGTCTTCGTGATAATCCGTCCGTTTGGAGGGAAAAAAAATATTAATTAAAACAAAAAAATGCATTTTATCTGTATATTGAACATTAAATTTATTTTTTTCGCGCGCCTGAGAAATTGCCTTACGTGCCAAATTTGGCACGCGTGCCATAGGTTCGCCAACCCTGATCTAGGATAAAGTATTAAACATAACTTTGTGGAAGCAGGACGTTTCGGTCCCAAGACATTCCGGTCCCTTCTCCAGCAAGCTGAACTTTTGTGCACTTGAAATAGGTGACAATTTTATAGGGGACATTGTAGAGTTTTTTAAATAAAGGTCTTAAAATTTTAGTATCAGCTCACACAAATTTCGTATGGTAATCATTTTAAAAAACAAGGGGGGGGGGGGATTGATATTTTCTATATTTTAGTGTATCATAAGTATAAGGTCCTGATAAATTAGAACATTTATAACTCGATCTATAATTATCGCAAAACACTCATATTTTGTATGGTAAACGTAATCTTTATAAAAGGAGGTACATTATCGTATTATTTAACTGAACTCCCTAAATTTTAGTATAACCCGAATATAAGAACTCGAAAACGCAAAAGCTTATAATACAGATCAAAATTGTCGCAGCCCACACAAATTTCCTATGATAATCATAATCGGTTTATAAAGCAGGGGGGGGGGGGGGGGAGGGCTCTGTTGACTTTTTCTATATTTTAGTGTATTTTAAGTATAAGTTCCTGATAAATTAAACATTTATATCGTCTTCAATGGGTGAGAAGACTTAAAAAAATGCAACCAATAATTATTTTTTAAAAAAATGAAGCGGTGGGTGGAGTTTTCTGACAACAAAATATTTTTCCTAGCACACCTAATTACCAAATCACTATTGATTTCCCAATGTTTATAATGGTAAAATAACTTATGAAAACAAAATTATAACTTTGTATTCTAAAAATAATAAGAAAAATTAAATATTTGTGCTTTAATAAATATATCTCATTTCTGAATTATTAAAGGCGAGGATGTAGAAGGATGATTTGAGGAAATATTCACGTATAATACCTTATAAGTGTCCAATTGAATTATTGAAGACATTTATTATTAATCTAATTGGAAGAAGGAGAAAAAATAAGCACAGTTTTAAAAATTATTTAATTAATGATGATAATTTAAAGGTTCTAAAAAATGTACATGAAGACAACCAAAAAATCATCTATGGCAGTTTATAGTATATATAAAATACCTAATATTAATAACAAATAATAAAGCTTAAAAAATCCATTTTGTTAAATAATAATAATAATAATAAGACAATGTCCCCTGTAAAATTATATCACATTGTTCAATCAAACAAATTTTCAGCTCGCTGTGATTTCATTATCACGAGTTATAAAAGTTTAAATTTATCGGACTGTTATATTCAGTTTTTTTTTAATTGCGGGGGGGGGGGGGGTGATAAAAAATTTAAAAAGGGCCCGAATAATATTTAAATTACAGTGTTTGGCGGTCCAAGACAGTTAGAATCCGAGTTATAAGGTGGTGGGCACCGAAATGACAAGGGACCGAAATGGCTAAGGACCGAAATGGCCAGAGACCGAAATGTCGTGTACCCTAACTTTGTGTTTCAGAAGTTGTTCCACTACGTGCAAACACAGTTATTCATTGCATAGTAAGTCAGACACCTCATTTTTTATTATTACTAGATGCCCTATTGTTGCTTTGAGGCAACGATATGACCGAAAGCCCAAACTCATGTTTCAATATGCCTTATGTACTTCCTTACGTAGAATCGATTTGGTGCCGCTAAAAATACCAAAATACTGCAACTATAATGCTTTTTCGAGTTTTATTCAAATATTAAGATTTTATTAAAAGGCAGAGAAACCAATGTTTAAAAATGAACAAATAATACATGAAAAGCAGCAAACAGTTTGCAAGATAGGGAGAAAGGAACAGCGTGCTAGAAAAAGCAAGGCTGAGCCTTGCTTTTTCTAGCACGCTGTTCATGTATTCATGTAGCACTGCTTTTCATGTATTATTTGTGCATTTTTAAACGTTGGTTTTTCTGCCTTTTAATATTTTGCACAAAGGCTTTATTTGCTATTTTTATTAAGATTTTAGTGAGGTTGGTGTAGAAACATTTTAACATGGACTTTCATTCAATCCAATACCACCTAAGCGCTCTCGGGCGTAGGTAATCCCAACATTTCTCACTCTTCAAATGCCTACAAAAGAGGAATATACCAGCAGTTTTGCAGGATATAGTGGGACGTTAACTTTACAAGACGAAAACGTTTCAAAATTTAAAAAATTTCAAAACCCATACATGCTAAGTATCAAAACCCAATTGATAAATATATATATATATATATTATAGGCTCAGAATATAGTTCACAAGACGGAAAAAAATAATTTACAACACTATAAAATATTGGAATTATGTTTTTTCGCCTTCAGTTACTCATTTTTGGTTTCGGCCTGTTTTTCCTACTTTTTCTTCTAAAGACAAGGTTAGGCGATATGGTATGAAAAGGAAAAAAAACATATAGAGTTTCTCATGCTGTGGAACTTATAGAACAATTGTACATAGTTGGCGAACCTTAAGATATACATACAGTTTCCATTTATGTCGTGGAAATTCGTCGTTTCGGAACACTATGCTCCGTTGGCATTCACAATTGTGAGAGTAGCGTTCAGTGACTGAAAGCTCCAAAATTTCATAAAATTCAAAGTATCATAAAGTGGGCGAGTTTTAGTCATTAGAAGACTGAAATTTTTACTGTTTTATTTGCTAGAGAATGGTTAAACAAAAATTCTAAATGCAACTTATAAAACTCAGAACTCGTATAAAATTTTTAAAAAGTTTAACTTTTTTAACTTTCAACAAAGTTGAAAATAATTTATGCACTAGGCGGCTCGGCCCCCTACGAGCTACGCTCGCCAACCCCCGTTCAGACACCGCAGTCTCTAAAAACACGCTAATTTGATTGGCTTTAAACAGATTTTGAAAGATTGAATTATAATTTAAAAAACAGTGGCGATCTCCCTATAAACGGGTTTCTATTCATTTCTCTTCGATTGGTGAATTTTAAGGAAAAATCAGCTGCTGTTAAAAGATACAATGGCTGTTTTAGTCTTTGATTAAATAAAATCAGTTAAACATTTCAAAATAAGCTAATATAATAAGCAAATCTGCATCAAAATGCAAATATATTTCACAAATACCAATACCTTCTTTTGACGGAAATACGGAAACGACACAGAAGGTTAACGAATCTTAACTAAACCATTTAAGCAATTTCTTTATTTTCTGCTTCATAGATTTTTCTCTTTCAAATCATATTTTTTGTCGATGACACTTCATTTTCAGCTTGTAATCTTTTTTATTTTTATTAAATTACTAAATAGTCGCTCGAAAGCAGTCTAAACGCGTTCAATAAAATTAATATTAATCTTATTAATATAATCTCAAAATATCAAAATAATGTCTCGCGCAATTTTTAAATTTAAACTGTTTTGCAATATTACTTTTTGTTCATTTTGCGTAATAAGTATAATGTGACGTAAATGTGACGTAATTTCTCCTATTTAAGACTTCTAACGCATGTCAATGAATTTATTATTTTACAATATCCTTTCTATTCACGTGTAAGTATAGTTTTTATGAAGTATTTTCAATAAGTTCCTGCTTTTCATACGTAATTATTTAATCCTAATTTGAATTTTTTTTTTCTGTTAATAATAGTCACGTGTAAAATAAATTTTTAATTTGAAGCAAACATCATTATTTGCGCTGTTTATACAGTTGGCAACAGTTTAAATTAATACGGTATGATCCATGTCAATTCAGGCAGTCAAAGAAAAAATCTTACCTTCATAGTCTCAGAAGTTTATGAATTGAACATATGTTAAAATTCAGGAAAAAATAAGATACTTGTATATTTTGGTTTTGCCCAAAAAAATTCTTGGCCCGAGATACAGGCCGCCAAAGATGGCATCCCGGGCACCATTTCCAATTCGCCATTTTCGATAAAAATTTTAAAGTGTTCTATCTCTAGAACGGTGCAAGATATTTTGTTGCGGTTTTTTTTATTTTAAAGATAATATTCTTCTGTTTAAAATGATATACCCAATTTTGAAAAATGTATTCAACTTTTCTTGTGGCAACCTTTTGAAAAAAAAATTTTTTTTTCAAAAACATTTTTTTTTTTCAAAAATGCCAATCCTAAAAATTTTGATTTTTTTGCTGTTGATCAATACTATTGGGAACTATCTTCACTGTAAAGGAGAACTTCCACTTTTGAGTTTAACAAATTTTAGAAACATTTAAAAAATTCACAGAATTTTACAGGAACTGTATATATACAGTTCCAGTAAAAGTCACTGAATTTTTGCTTATTTGTATCATATTTATAAGGATAAGCCTACTATGTATCCTAAACAAGTTAGAAATTGCAATATCAAATGTGGCAAATGAGGTGCGTGCATAGTATTAACTAGTTTTATAAATATTCAGATCTTGGTGCAATAAGTGTTACACTCTTGGGCAAAAAGGCATGAATACAAAATTTACTATAATGCCATATATTAAATTCAGTAATACGGAAGTAATATGAATCCATCTTAAAAGGACTTAATCGCCATGGCAACCTAGAATCATTGCCTATCATGGTTTATCATTGAATCAGTTATGTATTATAGGATTTTTAAATAGAATGAAGAAAACTTTTATTAATGTCTTTTATGTTTTAATTTGATTTTCATAGCATTTGAAGTGATACATACTTTATTGCAGAGGATTACAAAAAATTACTTCCTGTGTCATAGAAAGTGCATAGTGTTTACAGGGACACACAAAAGATTTCGGATACTTTACCTTATTGGAAATACTGCACATTAGCGAAGATTGCTAGAGGTGCATTTTTAGTTGGGATATGAGTTTTTAAATTTAAATAAATATTTCCATATTACGTTGTGTGTATAAAGACTGTAGATCATATACAGGGCTACACAAAAGAAATCTTAAGGGTTTACTGAGTATGAATGAAAGTAGCTTAAAGGTGATTTTTAAATGAGTTATGCATTTTTACACTGAACTACATTTAGTATACTAAGATATGTTTGGAGAATATAGATAAAATGATATACAGGTCCATGCAAAGAATTAGATACATGGCCGTCTATGGATGATAATCTCTGGAAGTGTGATTTCACTGATTTTAAGGATGTTTTAATGTTAATTAAATATTAGCTAAATAGTGGCATGTATAAAAAGATAGTAGGTAAAATACAGGGTTGTATGAAAGTATTCAAGTATGCTTCCGTCTATTGACATAAATTTCTAAAAGTAAAATTCCAACCTATTTATGTGTTTTTAACAATTTCCAACATAGTTGAAAGTCTTTATGGATTCGATTTGTCTGCCCATCTGTCTGAACTCTAACTTGTATTAATATAATTTGTATTGCTGTGTAATTGATATATGTTATTGAGATTGTTTTACTATGTTTGGTATTAAAAATAAAGTATGTATCACTTCAAATGCTATGAAAATCAAATTAAAACATAAAAGACATTAATAAAAGTTTTCTTCATTCTATTTAAAAATCCTATAATACATAATTGATTCAATGATATACCATGATAGGCAATGATTCTAGGTTGCCACGGCGATTAAGTCCTTTTAAGATGAATTCATATTACTTCCGTATTACTGAATTTAATATGTAGAATCATAATAAATTTTGTATTCATGCCCTTTTTGTCCAAGAGTGTAACTTATTGCACTAAGATCTGAATATTTATAAAACTAGTTATAGTACGCACGCACCTCATTTGCCACATTTGATATTGCAATTTCTAACTTGTTTAGGATATATAGTAGGCTTATCCTTACAAATATGATACAAATAAGCAAAAATTCAGTGACTTTTACTGGAACTGTATATATACAGTTCCTGTAAAATTCTGTGAATTTTTTAAATGTTTCTAAAATTTGTTAAACTCAAAAGTGGAAGTTCTCCTTTACAGTGAAGATAGTTCCCAATGGTATTGATCAACAGCAAAAAAATCAAAATTTTTAGAATTGGCATTTTCAAAAAAAAAATTTTTTTTTGAAAAAAAATTTTTTTAATCAAAAGGTTGCCACAATAAAAGTTGAATACATTTTTCAAAATTGGGTATATCATTTTAAAAAGAAGAATATTATCTTTAAAATAAAATAAACCGCAACAAAATATCTTGCACCGTTCTAGAGATAGAGCACTTTAAAATTTTTATCGAAAATCGTGAATGAGAAAGGATGCCGGGGATGTCATCTTTGGCGGCCTGTATCTCGGGCCAGGAATTTTTTTGGGCAAAATGAAAATATACAAGTATCTTACTTTTTCTTAAATTTTAACATATGTTCAATTCAAAAACTTCAGAGGCTATGAAGGTAACCCCCCTGCCTGAGTTGATATGGATTCAGCCATACCAATTTCTAAAATAAGTAAAAAATATCTCTCGAAATGCTGAAAATTTGAATTTAAAATAGAAATAAAACCTAAAAAAGTGAATGCAGTCTGCACACCGGGAAATTCTAACGTAAAAAATGATCTAAAAATGAATTAATTCCCATATATAGTTTTTGATCCTATAAAACTTTTTTAATAGAACGATTTTGTCCAACTTTAGCATTAAATATCTCTTAAAATAATTCTTCGATTTGAAAACTGTCTGCATCAACGTGTTTATCAAACATTTCTCTATATTACTGCCGATTTTCATATTTTTGCATGCAGTATTTTTCTCAATATCAACGGAGAAAGACCTCCGGTCACAAAAAATTTAAAACCGGCGGCGGCGGTGACAGCGTAAAGTTACTTTTTTTTAGAATAGAGAGATTCGGTTTGTCTGTCCGTCTATGCACGCTGTAACTTCCGTAAATAGACTCGGATTTTCAAGCAACTGATAAACGTTATTTAGGATCACCAAGGCATGTTTGGTATTGTGTATGAAGTATGTGCGATTAATAGATCGTTTACAGGCGCACTCAAAAGAATTCCGTTACATATAGTCAATAGGGAAAAATCGTTTGCAGCAGTGTATTTTAATGACATTACGCTATTTCAAATGTATTGAAATTGATACTAATCACTGAATTTCACTACAAGATAATTACTATACAATAGGGCGATACAATATATACAGGGCTGATCAAAGAATTCGGATAATTTCCGGATTGTAGATGGGAACAGCTGAAATTTGAGTTTTCAAGTGTGTTATGCGTTTCCATAGGGTTGAATTAAACATAATATTTTGCCTTATTAAACGGTGCAGTTTTGTTACATTATTCTGAATGTGTTGGAAAGGGTTTCATAATCTATGCTTGACGCATGATTTCTTTTTCCTTGTTCAAAATTAATGACGAGACTATTTCATCCGCATAATTTTAATTATTATACGTTGCTTTGAATACTTTGCAGCTTATATTGTCGTATTTCGAAAAGATATAAAAAAAAGCACTTTTTAATTTTTCTGGGACACCCTGTGTAGACTTATCAGATCCTATTAAAACAGACCTGATACCAAGGCATCACCTGTATCTGTAGTATTCTCTACTAAAAAGAGATATACACAAACATAATCAGGTCCGATACACTCTTTAGTGGGTCCCGAGTGCAATAAAGTTCTGGGAACCCTTAATTACTCACAAAGGTAATTCAAAGAATATTTTAATCTTGTTGGGGGCTCCTGTAAGCATAGAAAGGGGGGGGGGGGAGGTTGATTATGAGGAGGGAGGTGGAAAAAAAGCACTACCACAACCTGGAATTTTTATCTTCATAACGTAAACATGTGGCCATAACTACCATTTTTACTGTCTTTTCTATCTTTACAAGAAGAAAGTATTGGATTCGGGAAAATTTTCGAATTCCGGTTTTCAAAGGATTTACACGGTTTAGGGGACAGAGGTCCCGAAAAATATGTTTTTACAAAATGTCTGTCTGTGAGTCTGTCTAACTGTATGTGACACAAATTTTGTCGGCGCTCTATCTCGAGAACTAATGAACGAAATTTAATAAAACAATAGATTCAGTTAGTCTCTAATATAAATGGGTGCTGATTACTTTTTGGTGTAAATCGAATAGCAGGTGGCGCTGCTATGCTGCATTATTTATGATTTCCACAATAACTATATCTCAAAAACTAAAGCACGGATTTTAAGAATACTTCAGATTCAATTAGTCCTTGATATAATTTCGTGCTGATAACCTTTTGGTGTATATCGCCCAATAGGTGGCGCTGCTATGCTGCATCATTCATGATTATCGCAATAGCTCTATCTCATGAACTAATGCGCGAATTTTCATCAAACTTCAGATTCAGTTAGTCCCTGATATAAATGAGTGCTGCTTAGTTTTCGGTGTAGATAGCCCAACAGGTGGCGCTACTATGCTGCAGTTTTCACGATTTTCCCAATAGCTATCTCAAAAACTAATACACAGATTTTCATCAAACTTCAAATTTAATTAGAAGTTGACATAAGTCGTTGCTGATTAGATTTTGATGTAAATCACCTGACCGGTGGAGCTACTATGCTGGATTTTTCAGGAAGTATTAACATTTATGAGATAAAAGAAAGTTTTCGGGATTGCCACATCCGGCTATTTTTTTTAAAACCATGTTTGAAAATTCACAAAACTGATTTAAATAAATTGCTGTTAGTTTGGACGCCAGTAAAAAACTTTATTTTACGGAAATATAATCTGTATTTATGACGTATTTACGGGCAAAATCTATTAACACAACAGAAAGTTCCTAATAAATACAGATTACTTCGGTAAAATAAACAGTTTTTTACTGGCGTCCAGGCTGACAGTTTTACCCCCGTAAAATGAACCGATTTTTTTTACAGTTCGGGTTCAAAAAAGTTTGGGATTAATTTTTTTTTCAAGGTTAAAAGATCACGTCCTGTTGTGCGGACCTTCTATAAATATATACACCCTAAGTATAAATATATTGAAGCCGCTGCACTTCTCTTATAGTCGGGTTTTAAAATAATCGATGTTCATGCGCCAAAATTATGTGCCAATATGGACACTAAAAATATTTGCAGGTCAAATCGGATACCTTTTATTTTAAAATCAACAAGTGTTTTATTTGAAAATAGTTTTTTTTTTTTTAACTAGGAGTGAAAGAAAATTTCATTTAGAAATGTCAATAAATACAGAAATTTCATTTTTAACAGTAATCTCAAACTTCTTCCTTTGTATTTTATATGAAATTTTGAAATTATTAGCAGCTTGCAATCAATCGAAAAGTACTGTCTAACACCAGGGACGGCGAACCTATGGCACGCGTGCCGAACTTGGCACGCAAGAAAACCTTTCTGCCACGCGAAAAAAATTATAGATTATATTCAGTTTATGGAGAACAATCCATTTTGTTTTTTACAAAAAATATAGTTTTGTGTAACAGGTATACAATTTACATTCAAATACTTCGTTACTTTTGAATGAATAAAGGTATTATAGTATTAATTGAAAGCATCCTGTAAGCATCATTGTCTTACCAAATCATTTGACATTGTAGTGTTTTCCAAATCGTTTTGCTTTTCTATCATATTTCAAAAGATTCATTTTTAAAAATTGAATTTTAAGAGATAGTTTGCATAGTAATATACCTAATTGACACACTTCTACTTCAGGTTGGTTGGTTGATTTTTGACGGCTGATTATCTGCACTAGGATATAGGCCCGAGGGGGTCTTTCTAAGGGAACCTAACCCGTATTAACGCATGGAAATCCATGGCTCGAAGAAAACCACGAAAACTCCGAACGATTAGGCCGACGGGCGCGATTGGGTTCGAACCCAGCACCTCCCGTCTACCAGCTTCGAGAGCAGAACCTCTCAGCCACTGGTGGGGCACACTTCTACTTCAGATTAGGTTTTATTTTATTTAGGTTTATGGTTTTAAGTTATTTTAAGTTTTATTATAGTACTTAGGTTTTAATTTTGAAAAATGAAAATTGAATTTTAATTATTAGTGCAAATAATTATGTATCTATTGAACCTAGTTCTGCCTGAACCTGAAGAACTAAAAACGATCGAATTCGGAAGTATACAATAGTTGAAAAAATCCTTTATAGATTATTAATACGGAATTCGATGCGACTTGGCTATATTATTGAGTAAATACAGTATAATAAATAAGTTAGGAATCTAATTTAGTATGGGTAAAAATATTTAAGTAAAATTTCTATAAAAATTAATTGTTGGATTTTATCTAAGTTTAAATGTTTCTGGCACGTTAGAATGTTGATACATAATAATTTTGAATTTTTTGGCACGCATTCTCAAAAAGGCTCGCCATCCCTGGTCTACACCAATATCGATTAGTACCTCAGGAGCCACAATTTAAAACTTCTAAAAAGAGATTTAAAAATGCGATCATAATTTTACTTAAAATTATATGAAGTTGTTAACTAGTACAATTGATGTAATGCATGTAATTTAATCAAGTAAATCACGAGTACAGAAAAAAAAAAAAAAAAACACTAACAAACAATGTAAAAAAAAAAGAGTGACTTGATTTAAGATACACAAAAATTAAAAATTGAAATATCCAAAATAAAACTAATTTATAAATCTAATCATAAAAACGGAAATCAGCATATTAAACTGGGGAGATAGAATAAACATTCAACCTTTTTAATAAAACTATAGAGATAAACAATTTCAATGTTACAAATACATACTGTGCTAAATCATTGTAGAAATAAAATATACACATACATACTACCTCCACATTTTTCCTCCATTCAAATTTATAAGTTCATATTTTATATTTATTTTGTATTTTATATTATACATTTTAAATCTTTATATTTAACGAAAATGTGATTACTATTACATTAAAATTACATTAAAAGCATGTTTGTACGACTTGCAACACCTGTTTGCTCACTTCCCCCCCCCCCCCCCTCCGGAAAGCAAAACCAGCTGTTTATACAAAAGACGAAAACGGCTTTCGCAAAAACAAATAAGTAAGCAATTGTTTGAACTCAACAACTCTTAGTAAACTAACTTTGTAAATAAGTAATAAAATATTTTAGAATTTATAGTGGTATTTAGAATGCTGTGGGGTAGCGTGGGGGTGGGTATGCGCGCGCGTGTGTGTGTGTGTGTGTGGGGGTGTCGGTTGAAGACGGGCGACTGCCCCGGTCACAAAATTTTTAGGAGCGCCAGAAAATGTTGAAATTGTAGATAAAGAAAGTACAGTTGTCATTAAAGAGGAGGTGCACTTTTTTTAATTGTCCAACCCAAAATACGTCACTGCTAAAACGTGTAAAGGAATAAAATTAAATAAACTTTTATGTAACCAAAGTTGAAACTCCGGGAAAATTGAAACAAATAACGATTCTTTGCATGAGATTTTCAAAATTTGAAATAACATAATAACAAAAAATATATATTAACTTCATCGCTTTGGCATCATATATTATAAATATAATTAGTGACAAATTATCATTTCTAAAAATATCATCAGATAAAAATACTTCACTGTAAAATATTTTATTATGAACAAATATTTATAAATATAGATATTAAGTAAAAAATTACTTTGTTGATGTGCGCTAGAGGCTACATTTAATCGGATAAAAAAAACACTACAGCAACCTGGAGTTTTTATCTTCATAGCGTAAACATGTGATTTTTTTACATGTTTGAAAAATTCACAAAACTGATTAAAATAAATGAAGCAAATATCAGCAAGGATAAAATTAAGTAAACTTTACCATGAATTCAACTTTAAATGTATCAAACTGAAGTAAATGACAGATTATTTTCAAAGAATTAAATAGATATATTTTTTAATTAACTTTATATTTTTTTTTTATTAATTATGAATATAGATGAAACAAATTATTCTGTTCAAAAGAACTAATCACATAAAAATATCTCACATCAATAAAATGCAAAATATTGAAATATTTTTTAGGAGTAAATATTTTTTAAAACAACATTTATTTATTTATTTGACATTTATGGTAATCTTACATTGAATCTGCGTAAAAAACACTATGTTTATCTTCAAAACATCATCAACACGCGGCTTTTTTTCCGCGACTTTTTGAAAAAAACATCTTTGAAAATTTACAAAATAACAACTGATAAATAAAATAAGAAATATCACCAAGGATAAATCAAATAAAGAAATTTCTGTTCGTTTAAATGAACTTCACTCACCCCAAAGAACACCGGTTGTAGACGAAGAGGCTAAACCAAAACAAAGTGTCATAGTCCAAGTTTCTTGTTTAACGCGTGCTAAGAAATTACAAACATCTTCTCCGGCAGACCATGCGATAATCGTCTGCTAGATTCGGTATTCAGTCGTTACGGTTCCAGTAGAAAGTCTGATGAGGCGCAAAACGGCGGCGCTCATTGGTCGCATTGTAAGTAGAGGAGAGTTGGGGAAAAAAAGAAAACTAGGCGTGGAAAGCCAAACCAGAGCAGACATTTTGTGGCGGTTTTGGTTTGATTGGGAAAGTGTTAAATATTGTTACTGCATAGCGAAATATGTTCTGAGAACAACGGGAAACTGTATATTTATATTGGATTATTTTTAAGAACAATTTATTTTTAAATTAAAAGTTAAAAAATAAAAATAAAAACAAGTTTCAGCGATTAGTTCGATTAATTAATTCTGCGATATTACCTCACTAATCGAAATATACATTGAATGCGAAAAACTACATTATAACCACAGTCTACTTTCGAAAACCCCCACTATACATATTAAATAAACAATGCAGTAATGTCTTAAGTAACTAAGATATAGTTTTAGATGTATTACACTATTAAAAAGTATACATATAACGGCTTGATTTGAAATTAAAAAATATATAGAGTAATTCCGGGATTTATGCCGCACATTTTTTTTGAATTTGTAAATAAAGTCCCATGGTGGACATAAAATAAAAAAAAAGTCATGCTGTGCTATTTAATGTTAAATATACAGCGCGTGTACTGCGGAAAAAAAATTCAAAACAAATAATTAATATTCTTTAACAATTTTTTTCTAAAACATTACATTGCGGCGCGTCACCCGTACATTCAGGATAAGACGCCGCACTTGTGCGGTAGTTATGCCGCGCTTGCAATATCAACAGAATGAAATTATAAATAAAAATTTTCAAAAAAATATTCATATCTGGACTATAATTAACGATGTAATAACAAAATGAAACTAAATGAGTACAATGAAACCAGGGGCGTCGCCATGGGGGGGTATGGGGGGGGGGGAGCCTCCCCCCCCAATATATGTGAAGTTGGGAAATTTAAGCTTAGAGTTGGGAAATTCTAGATTTTTGAGACATTTTCTTTTTTAAAAGTAATAGTAAAAAAATTACGAAATTTTTATTGTTTTGGTAAATATTGAGTGGTTTATTTTGAGTACTGCAACAGTAATCAAGTTAAATTATAAAAAAAAAAAATACAAAAAGAAATCAGCCACACTTAATCTATCATTGTATTTTTCAGTTCTACAAAAATATTTTACATCTACCAGACCTAAATTTCTCTACTCCTGTCCATCAATAACTGACTAACCAGTTCCTTTATTTCATCCAAAACTTTGTTCCTTTCTCAAAAATTTCACCCTAACTCCACTTCTCCTCCCAAAAGAGAATCAAGCTATTTTAATCCAAAGGGATTGCAGCTTCTTTTGAAAATTTGAAATCACTTGTAGCACAACAGAAAGGAATGTAGTAACCTACTTGAAACACAGCTATGGGCAAGAAGATTTGATGAGTTTTCACAACTTTTTTGACTAATTTTGCGATTTTTGGACAATATTTTACTCATTCTCGTGATTTTTTTTTCCGCAAAAATTAGTTAACCCTTCGCTGTCAAGTAAAAAGCGTTATATGAGCAAATGCGGATATAAGAAGTCGTTAGTTTAGATAAATTTGTCACATTTTACTTTTATTTGTGTGCGGAAATATATATCAGTCCTGTTCGTTTATATTCATATGTGTTTATAAAATTTTAAACCAAAAGTCCTGCGTTCTGTGTTTAAAGATGTTCTAAAAAGTTACTATAAATATCAGCACAACGAATCCCTTCATAATAGGAAAAGAGTTTTCGTGCAAGATTTTGGAGCATCTAAAAATCCATTCGAGGATGAAAAAGGTAAAGAAATGGACGATTTTAATTTGGAACAGAAATATGACCATGAAAGCAGTCCATCAACTGAAGAAAAAATCGACATGCACTGTAACACTGACACGTTGCACTTGAATAAAATTTTGAAGAAATAAAGATTTCCTGACAGACAAGCTCACAAACAATTATGAATATTAGGATGTGACTGGAGAAGCTGAGTTCCGAAAGCACCGTAGGAAAACAGTTTCACCAAAGGCAATAGATAAAAATAATAGCACTGCAATGGACATTGATACACATAAGTTTTACAGTAAAAAATTATAAGAAATACAAGAAAATTTCGGGAATTTAGTAATGGGTTTAAATGACAATGTTCCCTATATCAAGGGAATATTGCAGCAATACATTCCATATTCAAATTACAATTGTGCAAGGGAAAAGTTAATAATGTTTCCACTTGGATATGAGAAACCGGATGTACATGACTTGCACAGTCAAATAGAAATAAACCAAATCCCAATTCACTTAACAAACCTTTTACTCATGCCATGAAATTAAAAGACTATTTGGATCACGCCGTCAAACTATATACTCGTACCTTAACATTCACAGCAGCTTATCTTTATGGCGTTGCATCTAATGAAAGAATCTTTAGTCAAATAAAAATTTTAAAAATATGTATTGCAAGCTACAATGAGGGATGACAGACTTGGCAGCCTAATGCTTTTAAAATATGAAAGCGAAATAGAGAATTTTATTAAACTAAGCGATGTTATTAACACGTGGGCTTCTTTGAAGACCACAAGAATTAATATTAAGTAAAAACTAGCCGGATGTGCCAATCGCAAAATTTTCTTCTACTCCATACATGTTAATGCTCAAAATTTTCAATCACAGTGCCAAAATTAAATGACAATTCTTTGCCTATGATAACAAACTCTAAAGGTATAGATTTGTTGAATTGTGTGCATTTAAAAAGGACATATAAGCATAGCATTTTTCAAACAAATCATTGAATTTTGGCACCCAGCCTCTTAGATGTCTGCAACTAAAATTCCTTACTCAAAGTGCACAAAAGCGATAGCTGTGGACAGTATAGAATAGACCCAAGCCTAATAAGGATCTATTTATGTGGAAGTGCTACTTATGGGGAATATGAAGTTTGACTAAATTCCGTGCATTAGTTTTTGAGATACAGCTATCGCAAAATCGTGAAAAATGTTGCATAGCAGCGTCACCTGCTATATGATATGCATAAAAAGCTAATCTGCATCAAATTATGTCAAGGTTTAACAAAATATGACGTTTGATGAAATTCCGTGCAATAGTTTTTGAGGTATAATTATCGTTAAAATCATGTAAATCGTGAAAAGTGCCGCATAGCAGTGCCACCTGTTGGACGATTTACACCAAAAACAAATCAGCACCAATTTTTATCAAGGCACAGTGAAACCCCGTTAACACGAACTGTTTCCAATTGCCTCGTCCAGTTGTATATAATGTAGTTAAGTTCCGATAACACGAACTACTTTTAATACGAACGAAAAAAATTCCCCTTGAGTGTTCGCGTTAACGAGGTTCGACTGTATAAGTGAATCTCTAAAGTTTTATTAAATTTCGTGCATTAATTCTTCTGTTAGAGCGCCCACAAAATTTGTATCACATATAGACAGACAGATATTTTCTAAAAACAGTCGAATCGTGTTCAGGACTTACTAAAACGTATAAATCAGTCTAAAACCGGAAGTCGAATTTTTTCATGAATCCCATACTTTCTTCTTCTAAAGACAGAAGAAAGTAAAAAGCGTATATATTTTTTTAGTAAACAAACCCATAATTAGAATTTTTATGTTTTCAGTTTCAGAATTTTTCTTTGGAAAGGAATTTTTTATGCAAAAGTATCATTATAATTATTACACACGTAGTGAATATCGTTTTAGTCGAAAATTGGAGCAATTTGTTTCAAGTTGGGAAATTTTCGAATTCTCCCCCCCGAAAAAATATCTGTGGCTACGCCCCTGAATGAAACGTATTTTGTATGCTCTTTATCAGGGATGTAGTGGAGGGTATACGGGGGTATACGCCGTATACCCTCTGGATTTTTTTAAGGAACACCGTATACCCTCTGTTTCTGAAGAAAGCTATAGTATATACACTCTAGGGTATACGCTCTGCCTTGAGCGTATACCCTCTGCTTAGAGCGTATACCCTCTGTTTTTTTTACGACTACACCACTGCTCTTTATGAAGGTACTTATATGCACCTATGGTCCCGAACGGGTTAAGAGACCTGTTTTTTCGACTACAGTCTACAGAAAAAGTATCGAAAAAGTACAGTCTTTATGTAACTACATTTGACACATGATGCAACGAAGCCCATTACACTTCCTCTTTTTTGGAGTAGTTTTCTAAACATTCCTTGCAAAGAACGTCTGCGTTACGCGTAATCCAATTTTTCATTATTATCATCTTGACTTGCATCTTTCTTGCCCTTCTTATTTTTTATTTTTCCCTTTTTCTCCTTTGGTTTTAGTAAACTTGATAACATGCCTAGCATGGTTAGTCTCTGCAAAAAGAAAAGGAAAAGTTAATTACACTTAATCATTCCGTACAAAAGAAACTGTGGCATGTATACCGGAATTGCAGTGCGGCATGTATCCCATTTTGCATGGTGCAGACGTCGGCCATCACAGTTACCTGCCATCGCTAAGGGGAATGACGTAACCATACACACAGTACTCTATACAAACGCTACACTTAGTTTTGACTTCGAAATCATGCATGCATTTAGTAATTAGTGTACGAAAAGTATTTAAACATAACGTGTTTAAAAGTTTGGACAGTGAAATCATGCACTTACGTCAAAATAAGGATTGTGCTTCTACAAGTTAGCATCGAAATGGTATTCACGCTATACACTGGTTAAAATAATCTTATTGGGCACCCATATTGTGCATTTGACTGCCATATATCGATAATTACAAGCAATACAAGGGGTGCGGCATCCATCCCGGATGCGTCGACTCTCCCGGAGTTACCATATATATTTAATAAATTCTAATGTTTGAAAAGCATCTTCGATTTTTTTTAAATATTATATCTTTTTTCGACATTTTCTGAAAATTTTATGGCTTTGTGCACTCAACGAAAATTTTCCCACATTATTGGAGGGAACATCTAATAAAAGTTAATTGATGATATCGAATGGGTTATTGATGATGTCTAATAGAGTATTGATAATATCGAATAACCCATTTTGTGCTTTGTGCATTATTCGCATATTTTCCCGCGCTAATCGAAGAAGCGTCTAAAAAAATAAAAATAAAAAGGTTTATCGCACTAACCAGGGTTTAATTTGCGTCGGAGCCCATCGGAGCTCAGCTCCGGTACTTTTCTGTTTTTAGTAAATATTTAAATATTGGTCGGAATTCACCGGAGCTCATAAATACAGGGCTCCGGAGCCCAGCGCAATAACGCTTCCAAAAAAACGAAGCCTACATTACCCTTTCATTCCTTCCCATCTCCAAGCTCTTGCATTCTTTTTTATCAAAACTATTATATGTGACGTGGATGAAACGGACTCAATTTTTTTTAATCAGTTTTTGGACTTGGCTAGAAAACAATGGAGCAGTGTTTCCCCCCTTTTTCTATAAAAGCATGGAATCTTTACGATAACGGTGTCAAATTTTTAATTTAATCTGATTTTCAGGGGCTCACCACACAAGATCCTTATGCGGAAGGAATCGATAATAGTTTAAGATATGCACCTTTTATAGGAAATTGAAAAACGTTGTGCCATTCTTCAGCATATAAATATTAATTTCTGTAAATTTCATTCATTTTTTCATAAAAAGCCGAACTATCCCTTTTTTGTGTTAACACTATTGCCGAATCATAATCCTTACCATATTTAATCGCAGAATTCTGCAATTAACAACACTAAAATTAGGCAAAGATTACTAATCAGAAGGAGTGATAACTAAAAAGTTTAACTAAAAAGATAACTAAAATTTTGGGAAATTAGGAAGAATTCTTGAGTTATTTCCTGGAAGAGATGGCAAGGTGAGGGCTTGCAAGTTAAAAACCGAATCAACAATTATTAAACGACCAGTACAATTATTGTACAATTTGGAGCTCCAGAACTGAAAGTAAAACCTTTCTTTTTTTTCCAATAACAGAACATTCTAGAACATTATTATGATGTATATATATTTAATGTTTAAGCAATATGATGTGCATTTTTTTTTAATATTATTTACAGGAATATATCTTGAGTAAGTATCACTGAAATGTATATGTATCAGGGTTCGTAAATATCATGATATTTTCGAAAATATCGAAAATATCCGATATTTTGATATATATCCGATATTTTCAAAGCAGCCAACTTACTGATAATAATAAATGTTTTTGAGCATAATATAGATTAGAAACTAAAATATATTGCACTTAACATGAAAACTTAATCAAACAATATTCTAAAAATGCATTTTTCTTTTTTTTTTCTTTCTTTTTTTTTCCACTTAGAACAAAATTGAAGATGAAAAAATCAAGAACAATAACTGTTTGCTTTATACACTTATAAAGAAAAACTAACGATAGCATTCAGTATCAAGATCAAGTATTAAAAGAAAAAAAAAATCAGATTTTTTAAAACAAAATTGTAAATACAAAAAAGTTTTTTAATTGAAAAATTTTAACATAAATGTAAGTATAAAATGTCTTATAACATGTTGTATAGTTTAAACTCAACTGAACCAAAGCTTGAGAAAAGATTCTTTTCTAATGAAGCTGTATATAATTGGTTATTTAAATTTGTCAGTTTATCTTTCAATAGTTGTTCTGAATTATGTCCCACATAATTATTAATTTAACATTTAAAAATAAAAGTTTCAAATATAAAGCTTGAAAAACATACTTGTTTTCTGTTTTGACTAAATAAGTCACATCTAGAAGAGACAAAAGTCTTTTATCTACAGATTCACACACTCAAAAACAGTTGAAAAATTACTGAAATATTACGAAGTACGACTGAAAATATCAAAAATATCTTGCGCAGAAAATACGAAATATATTGATATATTGAAAATAAATATCAACTATATGAAAACATCAAAAATCTTGATAATTTGAAAATAAATACTGGATAGATATCCATTGATACATATCACCGAACCCGGGTTGTATATAAATGATTATCTAAATTACATTTTATCTTTCAATGGCTATTCTGAATTAACTGTCTCACATAATTATTAGTTCTACATTTAAAAATAAGAGTTTCAAACATAAAGCTTGGAAAAGATTTGTTTTCTTCTTTTCCTAAAAATGTCACTGCCAGAGGCAAAAGTTCATTATCTACAGAATGACACAGTCAATAACAGGTGGAAATTTCATTTACACTTGCTTTGACTGTAGAAAATATCAAAATTACCTACAATGGTGATATTTTGAAAATAAATATCAAACATACAAAATATCAAACATCTTGATATTTTGAAAATAAATGTCAAGAATTTGAAAATATCGAAAATATCAAAAACCTTGATATTTTAAAAATAAATATCGGATATATATCAAGATATATATCATGATATATATCCATTGATATATATCAACGAACCCTGATATGTATATATATTTTATATTTGCATTATTTCTTGAATTTTATATTTGCAATTTTCTTGTCTTCTTGATTTAAATTTGATGGTTAAATATTCTATTAAGTTTGTATTCATTCTCGGACTAAGTATATAGAATATTGTTATCAAAGTAGCATGATTAATCTAGATAGAATATCGAACTTTGATATATCTTTCCAGGACTACATATATTATTTGGATCTTGAACTGAATTCAAATTTTAAAATTGATTTAATATTTGAATGTTTAAATTTTTTTTTTCTTTACTCACTTGGTTTCACTCTTGAATATTTATTATCTTGGATATATTATTGTTTCTAATTACACCTTTATAATTTAATTTAAAATTTGTACTTGGAATATATATATATTGATCTTGAATACTATTATATTAAATTGTGTGCTTGAATACCGTAACATTACTTTCAATTAAAAAATTGTGTAAGAATTTGAATTTCTGAGAAATATGAAGTATTATTTGTTAAATGAAAACCAGGTTACTTGTATTGAAGTTATTTATGTATGATATACTTTCTTGGAAAATTTTTGATGAGCCCCCATGTTGTTCATGGTGGGGCAGGATGTTGAGAATTTATTGGATCACGTGACCCAGGGCGGAGTTTTGACTACATCATAATTCCGAACTGGTGAGAAAACTATTGTTTTTCTTTCAGATGGAATAAATTGATCTCGAAAATGGAGCTTTGCTTGATATACTCCCATGGAATTTCTTATAAGTTTTATTTAAGAGTTAAATATTTTAATTGTTGTGTTTATGTTTGTTGTTAATAAAATGAAGAAAAGGCATCCGGATTTTAATTTGAAAATTTTCAACACGGCACTTGAATTAAGAAATATTCTTCTATTACTTTCGAATTCACGAACCCCCTTTCTTTCTGCTTATTATTTTCGTTTTATTAACCATATTAAAAAATATTTTTCTAAAAAAAAATGAAAATTTTACATTTTTTCATGAATAAAAATCATCATAACTAAAAATTTTATCATTGTAAATAATTAAGAGTAGATCATTTTAAAAATACTTATGTGTTTAATATCTAAATCGAAATTCATAGCAATCCGTACATATGTTCTCCAGATGTCATGCGCGCAAGGATCTTTGAGTAAAAAAAAAAAAAAAAAAAAAAAGGCTATTTTGATTTCAGAAGTGTATAAATTCTGTAAAAGACTAATCAGTTTATAATGGTAGTTTTTTAGAAAAGCACAATCTGTTTAATTATTAGTCAAAACTGCATTGTTATACATAAAAAGGTTTTGCGGATACACCGATTCAAACTTTGATTTTTTTTCTTTATTTTCGCCGCGTTTAAAAGATACAAGAGACCTTAAAACGATTTGGTCGAATTTGAAGTCCTTTCGTAGTTATTTAATGCTTTAGCGCAACCCGTCCATAGGGGCTTATACTGTTTTGGTTATGCGCATTTTACCAAAATGACTTTTTTTTTTCAAACTGTGCGGTTTCAGAACACAAAAACTATTAAAGCGAATTTGCTGATTTTTTTTTTAACTTAAGGGGCCTCAGGACTCTTAAAATTGGAAAAAATGGAAAACAAAGACCATTTTCAACATTTAATATCTTATGTATTTGATTTTAAGACACAATTTTAATTGGAATAAAATATATAAGTATGTTCTTTCATTTCATGTATTTAAAAAATTATAAGATGCAGAATTAGCATTTACAGGGGGCTCCAAACTGTTAGACATTTTTCGAGCAAAAAATCGGCATAACAGCTTACGCGCACGATTACAAAATAAGTGTTGCAACTAGAATGAAAATTTTGGTACCTATTTATACTTCAGATTGTAATAATTACCCTGAACTTAAATAAATTTATATTTAAAGCTTTTTTATATTTTTAATACAAAGTTGTATTTAGCTATGCAAAATTAAAAAAATTTCAACAGTATAATCACCTAAAAAAAAAATATTGTTTTGATCAATAAAAAGGAAATTTTAGGTTCAGTTTATACAGACTAACAGGAAACAGCCGTTTTGAAAATTTCATTAAAAAATATTCATAAGTTTTTGAGGTATCGTGCGCGTTATGCCCAAAAAGTCATTTGGAGAAAAATGGCTTCAAAGTTTCCGAAACGACGCTTCAGCTATTGAACGTGTATAAATGTAAAAGCCATAACTTCAGTTCTAGTAGGAATTTCAAGGAAACAATTATATCAAAATGTTCAGAAAAGACAGGAGTTTAACATCTAAAAAAATTAAAATTTCGTAAATTTTAAAGCTTTAAGAGTCCTGAGACCCCTTAAAGAAGCTTGTACCACTATCAGCCATTTTTATAAAAAAAAAAAAATAAACATTTCTAGAAGTCCGCCAAAGTGCGAAAATAGGAATCAGAAATAGACATTTTTTTCAAACGGCCGCCATTTTGTTGATTTTCAATTTTTTAACCTCAAAGTAATAGAAGCTCCAGACAAGATTATCTACTTTTATAATTCTTAACGAAAATTGATTGCAAACAACTCTGGTGATCTACCGGATCCCGCCCGATTGGAAGTGCACGGTGCGCACGCTAGGGCATCCACTCACGCAACTCGAGCAACATCATCCAATTTTTATGAAAATAATTTTTAAATGTTCTTCAAATGATAATCAAATAACATGCAAAAAAACCCGGAGCTAAAATCTTTATTCCCATTCCAGAAACAGATTGCTGAAATATTATTTGTTTCGGCCTTCTACAGGGGATCTCTCCTCCTTAATGAATTTTTGTTTTATTTTATTTATTAGCCCCCGGTATGCTATTTCTTTCTCCCAGCTTATTTTATGTCGTCTCCAATAAATAACGTTGCCTTGTATAAGCCAGCCGTAAAACAAAAGCCGATGTTTCATTGTGCGATTCAATACTCTACAGCATTTTTTAAAACTTCTAAGCATCGCACATTTTCAATGTTTATACCATCGTATTGGGAAAAAAAAGTACTTTTTAATGCAATTTGTTTGAAAACTGCATCTCCATTTGTCTTTGAAATATTAATTTTTTTGTAGTTTTTAGCGACATTTGTTTCATTTTGGCAACTCGAGTGCTCCATTTTTGTAGAAAGTAAAGAAAAAATAGTTGAAAAATAGCAATTATATCTTCTTGTTGCCATTTCCCCATAAAAACTGAAAAAATGTAATGAAAATACGTGCTATTTTGAGTAAAGTATAAATGAATGATTTGTGATAAAACATGGAGCTATTATAAACTATTTTTCATTTTAAGTATCTGTATTAATGAAAATGACGTCATTTTACATAAAATAAAAGTATGTGCTTTAAGTCTTAAAATCAAAATATGTTTTGCACTACAGGAGAGTGCCGATTATCCGAGTCTCGCTTAACCGAGTTATTTTCTTCTGATGGACTGGTGGCGTCTATTATTATGAAACAGCCATTATAAATGAAGCGTTAGGTGAAGATGAAAGAGCAGTTGTAAAAAGTTAGAACTCTGATTTTCTGGTCAGAATGGAAAAAAACCTGTTTTTTTCAAAAAAAATTATGGCCATTTTTTTTTCTCATTCTGAAAAAAAAAAAATTATGGCCATTCCCCCCCCCCCCCCCCCCATTCTGACCAGAAAATCAGAGTTCTAACTTTTTACGACTGCTCTTTCATCTTCACCTAAATGCTTCATTTATAATGGCTGTTTCATAATAATAGAAACCACCAGTCCATCAGAAGAAAATGAAGTAATGGAAATGTCGGGGGCGACACTAAATTCTGAAAAAGCAGAATTCCTGTTCTCTAGTTTATTTATATATTGTCTTTTCAAGCAAAATCAATTCAAAATTAGAATTTTAAGGCAAAGTTGTTTAAAACTTTCGATTCGAAAACAATTCATAGAAAAAAAAATCAACATTTTTCAACAAAAAAATTCCTTATGTTTGTTATAAAAGTAATAAGTGCAATTTTGAGCTTTATATGTATGGTAAAAAGTTAACATTTTTTCTAGAGCAATCATTTGTCTCTTTTCAACAACATGGTGATAAAATCAAGAGGTGAAAAAAATATTACGATTGTATACGAAACTTTATAAAAAAATATCTGGGTCAGTTCACTAAATGATGCAATTTGCTTTTGTCAACAATAATAGTTCTTTAAAGAACAAAAAAAAAAAAAAAAAAAAAGAGGAACTCCATTACTAGCCAGTGCTTAAGAATTATCTACATATCAGATAAACAAATTTCTCTAACAATAACTGAAAAAAACACCTGCAGGTTATTTTTCGGAACATTGTTTGAAAAGATTTTGAACTTTCTCACAATTACTGATTTTTGCTGATAATATTGGTATCCGAGATTGTTTTTTTTTCTTTAAGGCTGCTCTTAACTGCTCTGCTCAACAAGCGCAAAACGTTTTGACACATTTACAAATTCATTTTTTAACGGAAAGACATAAAATTGGAAAGCTTGGCCATGGACGCAATTTGGAACTGAGAACTGAACTGTATTTTCCATTTTTTGATCAATAAATTAACTATTGAGTTATGTGATTTTGATCACGTGACAAACACGTTTTTCGCCCTTTCTTGAGTGATTATTCCACTTTCGCTCGGAAATTCGGTTCAAAACGCCTATTTTGACACTATTTTCTGAAAGATCTACTACGTTTGTAAAAGAAACCGGAAAAACAGCTCGATTACATAGTTTCTGAACAACAACAACTGCCAGTTTCATGCATTTCCCAACAAAAGTAAATTAAAACTTATGTCATAGAGTTTTGGATTTGAGAACAGCCTTAAGGGCATATTTGCCTCTAGAAAACAGTTTTTTTTTTTTTTTTTAATGGAAAAGGAATAAAGATTTTATTTCCGGTTTTTTTTTCATGTTGTTTATTATTATTTGAAGAACATTTAAAAATTTGTTTAATAAAAAATTAATGATGTTGCTCGAGTTCTGTGGGTCATGTCGTAGATGAACGCCGTGCACTTGAAATCAGGAGGGATCGGATAGATCTCCGGAGTCGTTTGCAATCAATTTTCCTTAACCCTTTCATGGTCAAGGGTTCAAGAACATTTCTGCAAGATCAAGGGGGGAGCAAGAGCGTTTCTGCTCGAAAAATGTAGAAATAATTGACTAACACCACAATTTATTTGCAAATAATCAAAAGTTTTTCTTCACGTATATTATGAAAGCAAAATTGAGCTAAAAAATTCTTGGTGGCAATTGGCAATTGAATTCAATTTAAGCGTTTGCATCATGCAAACGGCGAAACCCGTGAAAGGGTTACTTCACTCACGCGAAAACCACCGTTCGCTAATGCTTCCTATGGGAGAATTTTTTTTTAAATATTTCGTTTGCATTTCAATATTTTAATAGTTTTTTATTTATTGGATAGCTGAGGTCAATCTCAACAATTGTCGTTTTTAGGTGCGTTCGTAATTTTATAAATACGTAGCACCTATTAGTCGTCGTTCAGTCCGTCCATCTGCCTGTCTGTCCGTCCGCATATAACAGAGCAAAAACTACCCAACCGAATGGTCTGAAATTTTAAATATATAACTGTTGCAAAATTTCGTGGAGTCATTTCAAATTTTATGAAAATCGGATGTATAGTTTAATGACAGGGACAGTCAAAAGTTTTCCGTTACATTATGGGCATTGGGAAAAAATCATTTCAAGTGCATTTTAATGATGTTACAGCCTTTCGAACAGAATGAAATGGATATGCACTTATGAAGTGAATTAAAATATACATCCATTACAATATGCGGTGCAAAAAATATTTATAAAACTAGTTATAGTACGAACGCACTTCGTTTGTCGCGTTTGACGAGCAATTTCCAACTTGTTTACTTTTTGATTCAGTTTGCAGGGGATCTTTTTACGTGGCCACTTTCATTTAGAAAGCGGTTCCAAAAATGAAAGTACTTCCATAAAAAAAAAAAAAAAAAAAAAAAAAAAAACCTGCAAACAAAATTGAAAAATTAAAAAAATGGTCGTTGTAGAGTTCGATCTTAGCTATCCAATGGAAAAAAGTTATTTAAAAAATTGAAATGCAAAAAAGATGTTTAAAAATATATGTTCCATAGGATTAACATTAGCGAGTGAGGAATTTCACGTGAGTTAAGTACCCCCTTGAGGTTTATGAAAGTAAGAGAATATTTTTTGGAGCTTCACGCACTTTGGGGCCAAAAAATTGAAAATCAACAAAGTAGCAGCCATTTGAAAAAAAAAAAAAGGCATATTTCTGAACCCCTTTTTCAAAAATTGCGCGCTTCTAAAAATATTTATTTTTCATAAAAATAGCTCCAAGCTCCAATGAATTATATTGCCTTTATTAATAATTATAATAAAAATTATTAATAGTTTTTGCGTTCTGATCCCACCCAGTTTGAGAAAAAGTCATTTTGCGTAAAATGCATTTGCTAAAGCACTAAATAACTACGAAACAACTTCAAATTCGACCAAATCATTCTACATGGATAATCTATAGACTATAGGAAATAGAAAAAATGCAAAATAAATAAATAGTAAAATAAATAAATAAAAATAAATAAATAAAAGTAAATTGATTTTTTCAACAGAAAAAATGAAATCCCCCTCCCCCCTCACATTAACTTAGATATAATATTTTATTTTATTAAACGAGGAAGTTTTGTTGCAGTATTCTGAGTATATTGGAAAGTGTTTCATCAGCTGTGCTTGGCGTATGATTTTTCTTTCTTTTTGATTTAAATCCAATGATCGGTGCGAAAGATTATTATTTTATGTGTTTCATAATTCATTTCGCTGTACATTATAAATATTGATTATATTTCTAACTAGATAATCTGCACGTAAAGGGTTTCATTTTATTTAATATTTGAAACTTTCAACTTTCATTTTCATTAAGTACTTTCGGGAGATTTAACTGTTGCGAATTGCGGATAAGAAATAAGGTTGCATGTAAATGATACTCCAAAACTATTCTTTTTCTGCGAAATGTTCTTATTGCGATGAAATACTTTCAGGTGGTTCATAGCCTTCCTGAATTATTTAGCTTATTAATTTAATGATCGCAAATCTCTGAAATTCAGTGTAGGTATCTCTCGTTTAATGCAATGTCAGCTACTGCGATTTGCAGTTAGTGCAGTAGAGTTTTTTTAGATGCTCCCTCGATGAGTGCGGGCAAAATTTCGATTAGTGCGCAAGTGGGTGATCCTTTTATTTTCCAGCAAGATGGCGTCGAATTTTTTAAAATAAAATTTGCAGAAAATGCCTAAAAAAATAAATAACATTTAAAGAATTCTAAGAAACTTTTCAAAAACTCGAGTTCTTGAGACAGCATTTGATATACGTATATAGAAGACAGTAGTATGCAAGTGCACCAAGAATTAGAAAATCAAATTTTGTGTTACTGCAATATGTATTCCAAAAAGGAGAGAAAGACCGTAAAATTTTCAATTGATAAGTTTTCACTTAAATAAATTAAAATGTATGTAAATCAGATTCTATTACAATGCGTTTTAAATAAAATTATGTAAAATTTAAAAATTGCCCTAATGGTAAGTAAGTCAACATAAATAACCTAAAGAATTGTAATGTTGCAAAATTAAAATTAAATTTTTAACGTTTCTCCAGGGCCGAAACTAGCCTTTTATGCACCGGCGGCAAACATGGATTTTGCCCCCCCCCCCCTATTCTGCAAAATATATTTACAAAGAGAATTTTACTAATTTTCTAATAGCCGACTTATTTTAAATTTTAAAATATGTAATCATAAAATATGTAATACTGAACTACGTAATCTACGATGGCGGATCCAAGGGGGAGGCAGGGGGGGTCATGACTCCCTTCTGAACACCAACAAAAATATTCTAATGATCATTTTTAAAATGAAATATACAGTAGAGTCCCGATTATCCGAGTCCCGCTTAACCGAGTTAAGGGAAAAAGAGTTAAATCTGGAGAAAATGGCCATTTTTTTTTTTTTTTTTTTTTTTTTTTTTTTTTTTTGTCAAAAAGAGTGGCCAATTATTTTAGATGGATAGTTTAAAATACAAAATATCAGGCAATTACAGCTATCAAATTATTGAAACAGTAGGGGATTTAAAAGGTAATTAAAAAAAAAGTTTTGGAATATTAGTGTTTAGTTTTGTCTCAATATTTTTAACAATTAATCTTCCACAGACTACTTGATATATCATTTATAATAATTAAAATTACAAATATGAAAGAAATAATATTGTGAGTTGAATATTTTAAATACTAAATAAAATAATTTCAAAATAAAACTAGAACTGATGTTTGACGCCACTGATCTGCAGATTTACTAGTTTCATTAATATTACCTATAACTTTAATTAATGTTACTTTTTTTTCTGTCAGAGGTGAATAAGGAAACATTTAAAACAGAAAATAGATTTTTAATAGCTTCTGTAACTTAATTGTTTTTATTTAAACGGAGAAGGATTAAGCCCTATGAGCCCCTCTATGACTGTGCTCTTAAACAATAAATTTCTGCTTCCTGGCTGGTATGATTGCCAGATTATAAAATATGCAAGGTACAAACACATTTAAACAAAGTAAAAAGAATAAAATATTGAAATTTTATTAATCATATAAAATAACTTAAAAGCAGCTATTTATGAAAGTTTTGGTGTTTATTACATTTTGGTAAGTATAATTTAAAAATTAAATTTGATTATTTAGGTTTGCAGTTAAGTCAAAATATTTTATGCAGTATAAACATTACTGAAATTGCATTTTTAGTAATGTCTACATGGGGTGTTCATTACTGGAAAATGACTAATTAACCATTCCAGTAATGGACACTCTCTATTAAAACCTTAAAAATAAATAAAATTTTGTAAATGGCCGTTAGTATATAAAATTCTAAGTTTTCTTTTGCTACTCAAACAAAAACATTCACATTTTGCAAGAAAATAAATAACACATAAATTAATTATTATAACTTAAATTATTAATTATTAATATTATTAATTATTATTATAATTAATTATTATAAATTATTATATAATAATTATTATTATTAATTATTATATATACACATAAATTAAACACTCTAAGCCTCTTCATTAAGATTTTCACAGAAAAACAGAAAAACTTTGAAACATTATTTTCTGCTTCCTGATTGGTTTGATTAAAAGTGTCAACAATAACCCAGTTTTTTAAAACATGCAAGGGGGAATTATAAAAAAAAATAATTAAAGCTAAATATTTGTTAGTTATTTTTTTATGAACCAAAAACATCAAGGGGTGTCCATTACTGGCACATCTACCCTATAATCGAAAAAAAAATAATAATAAGTAGTAGAATTTATCCCAACTAGTTGAAGTTTATCATACAAAGTATCATAAAAAGCTATTTCTGACTTTTTTGACCAAAAACTAAAATTTCACTTTTTTCAAAAACTAGACGTGATAGAAGAAAACAGATACAAGATTTGAAATCAGCTCAAAAAATTGGTTTAGAAACATATTACCGTTCTCGTGCGGCATATTTGAACGTCAAGAAACATTATTAGAAAAACATGAAAAATATGCAAATTAGGTACAATATTTCGCAGTCACATGTCAGTATAATCTCAGAAACAACGCTTTTGTGAAGTAAATTAGGTAGTAATCATAACATAAAACAAAAAACCCTGTCTGATATTGCTTTATACCATAAATTTGCAAGTAATTGTATAAAATTTACTAAATTTGCATAAATTGAAGTATGCAAATATCTCTTAAACTTGATATGTTGGAGTAAATCTAAAACTAGATTCGGAATCAGCACAAAAAACCGCATAAAAACAACTAATTTCTGTTTTCGGACAGAACAAAAGTTCGAATTTGTTGACCAGTGTAATCTGTGGTCTGGATTGAGACCGAGAATAAAACCTTTTGATGAAAAGTTGTTTCCGAGTACTTTGTTATTTAATTTTTTTTTTCATGATTAATGAAAAATGGGAAATACAAAAATTCTATGAATTTTATTTAAAAAAAATCTAAAATGTTTATTTTAGTTCTTCACTAAGTATGAGCTCTAGAGACCTGAACTTTTGTGGAAATTCTAACTCTAATATACACGCATACACACACGTATATGTATGGTATATATTTAAAAAAAGGCGAAAACAAATTCAGATAACCTCAAAATCTTAAAATATGCCAATATTTCCGTAATTGGTTTTTTATCATGTTTCAATACGTTTTTTTTAAACTCATAATAACGTTATATATTCACCTGCTGACGTCTGTTATATTTCCAATATGACGCAATATTCGCCCCCTTTTAAAAAAAATCTCCAAACTATTTATTTAATTTTCATTTTTCACGTGGAAATCTTGCAATAGAAAAGTAATGACGTAATATTCACCTTTTTTATATTCATCAAACTATTTATTTCATTTTTCACGTGGAAATATTGCAATAGAAAAGTAACTGTTGTAGTAAGAATTTTATTGTGGATTTTAATTGCTGGCAATTGCTATTGCGAAAAATGTTTAAATTTGATAGGAAATTATTGTTAAATGGGTGTTTTTTTATCAATTAAAAATTAACTATAAATTATTTCGATTCCGGATTACTTTAGTTGCCTCTGTCGTGTTTTAATACACATGTACAGTCGTGGAAAAAAAAAAAGTAAACACCCCCTACTAACTCTCAACAATTTATCGTAGAAGAAAGTTACTGGTACCGAACGATTGGAAATAAAGTCTACTTTTAAATGATGTATATAAAATTTGCTTAGGGGCCACCTACATATTAAAACGAACCATAACTTTGTTTTTTTCAATAGCAGTACCCAATTCTGACAGCATAAATGAACTCTACACCCTTCAATTAGCCTAAAAACGAATTTTTATGCAATTCTTACCATAAGTTTCCGAGAAATTAATTATTTTAAAACGAGCGTATTTTAAGGGCTGTATCCAAATTGAAGTTCCGTACTGGATTGTTAACCAAGAGAGCCGCTTCCTTGATCAAGGCACCTTAAGCGCCACTCAAGGAGTCAATGAAGCGTGTTAGATTACAGTACAGCAGAATACATTTCAAAATGTCTACTCACTTCCATCATAGACGGCCCTTTAAACCATCATTTTGCCGTTTTTTAAGCATAATTTGAAAACTACTTGGAAGAAAAATGTGAAATTTTTGAATTTCCATAAAGCAGGACTTAATAAATCTAAATCCATCAAAAAAATTGTAGGTTGCAATTCATATTTTTTTCGAATATTAATTTCATAATTCATAACTCATATCATAAAATTAAAAAAAATTGCAAATTCAGCTTATTTATGTTTGGGTATATTAGTATTATTACCACAAAAAAAATCAGCACATTAGGAGCATAATTTCGGGAGATATAAATAAAAATATGAAAATATAATTTAACATTAGAAGCACTAAATTTTGAATGTTTATAATTAAAAACTTATCACTCAAATGACTTGAAATTTGGTGTCCAGGCATAGTTTGAACCGAAGATTTGAAATATCTCGTTAAAATTGGGTATTGCCATTGAAAAAAAATGAAGTTAGGATTCGTTTTAATATGTAGATGACCCCCTAAGAATATTTTATGTACATCATTTAAAAGTAGACTTTATTTCCAATCGTTCGGTACCAGTAACTTTCTTCTATGATGATTTGTTGAGGAGTCAGTAGGGGGTGTTTACTTTTTTTTTTTTCCACGACTGTACATAACATTTCACAATTCTGTCTTCCAAACTGTGGATTTGTATAGAATTACAGACAGACAAATTTCCATTTTTATGCATTAGATAATTCTCTTAAACACTGCCATGAATATCAGACAATGAATACCAAAGAAATGGCCAAAGATGTGCGAAAAATGCCAGAGTTATTAAAATTTCGTCATGATCTGAGCAACTGCCGGAAAACAGCCCGGAGTGTATTATAAAATAAGAAATATATTCCTTGAACTGCTTAATCAATATATGTTTTTCTGGAAGTTGTAGATTCATTGGATTTTCCTCCCGCACATGAGGCGTCGCTGATAGTGTGTCATGTCGGGAATTCACAATGTAGATTTAATTAAAAAATATTTCAAGGAAACATAGAAATTCCAAACCCATCGAAGCAAATAAATAAATGAAGTTGGCGAGATGTTTTAGTTTCTTAAACATCAGAAGATACTGAGTTTTTTGTTTCGTTGAATATTTCATTTATTTATTTTTGCAAACCAGACCTGTTTTCCGGTCTATGTTAAATAATAACAGAAATCCAGTTAATGTAGTGATAATTATACGTCGGTAGGCTATTGGTCCTTTTGTGCATCTTCTCACGTGGACATCGTGGGATATCTGATGTCCATTCGCACTCATATTTCTAATAAATGTTATTTCCAGTGCACTGGATGTACGGTCAAACTTTTTCTTTTGATTTCCCCCCCCCCCCCTCAAAAACTAAAGATCGCAGAGATATGATAGCTTAATCCTTGTTTAGACAAGGAATATCACCGAGAAGAGTTTTATTTTTGGGACACATTGTTTACATGTAGTGTGCTTTTTGTAAGGATATAAAAAGTATTTAGTAACTTCTGGAACATATTCGGTCCTTTTCCAGACCGTTAGACTGGCCGAATTCTGGTTTAAACAGACATTCAACCGTATTCATATGATTTAGGAAATAAAAGCAGGATATTTCCCTTAATTTTTTTAAAAATTGCATTTAAAATAGAATATTTCAAATTCATATTTTAGTAAAAGTTCTAAAAATTTATTCATTTTTTAAATTGATTAACACATCTACGCAAGGGTATTTTATAAAGCTATATATAGAAATATTTTAGCTTTATGCTTGTTTAAGGGGACGAGGGACTTTTAAAATCGACTTTTTATTTATTGTAAATGTCACTTTAAATATTATTCAAGGGTACATTATATGCATTTATCACAAAAAAATAAAAATAAAAATTTTTTTTGAGAAAAAAAAGGAATTTTCCGTAATATTTTAGAACTTTTCAAAATACCCCATGGGCATTCCATATCAATGAAAATCCACAATATTTTTTTATACAAGTTTGGTTTATATATATATAAATAAAACGGTGTAACTAATTTTATGTATTTGAATATAAAGATAAGACAAAAATATATTTTCTAATTTTTTTGAAATTTTTAGAATCAAAATTGCTTATGCATTGTAAATTATGAGGCGGATTACAATGGGCTTGTTGACATTGACAGTAAGAAAGGATAAAAATATCACTATAGGTAATAGAAGTAAGGCTAATGTCAGACGAACGTCTTTTTGCACGCTTTATTCCCATTTATAGCTTTCCTACACATGCTAGCGAAGGTGTAGGGAGGCTGTAAAAGCGAAAAAAGCGTGCAAAAAGACGTTCGTCTGATATTAGCCTTTAGCATATTTATATTTTAATGGCAATAACATCCCGACTTACCGAAAATCCACATTGTAAAAACAAAACAAAAAACAGATGTTTCTTAATCTACAGAAATATAATGTAACCACGAACGAGAAAAGACAATAACTTCTACCGAGTTACCAACGATTCCGAAAAGCGTTCTTTATCTTTATAGAAAATTCAGAAGCCAAGATATTTTCGAGATTTAAAGAAGCATAGGCAAAATCTGTTTACCGATGATTTTCAAAAACGTTTCTGAGTAGATTTTGTAGCTTATTAATCAATGTTCTGAAACCGGAATATCGGTTTTTAGGACGCTATGTCAATTCTCAATGAAACATTTTCAGTGCATAACTAACTTTATACATGCAAGAATAATAAAATAATATTGATTTTAATGTTAGTGTTAATGCTGTTAATTTATCATGTTTGTTGATCATGGAAATGTTCATGAGAATTCACTTGAGAATGCAACCTTATATTCCTGGTTGAGAAAACCGATTAATACGCCATAAAAACTCCTCTGAAATAAATGGCGGTAAAAGAAAGTGTTTTCATAAATGCATTTTTCAATCTCGAAAATATATTGGTTTATGAAGATAAAGCACGCTTTTCTAAATTCAGAAGAAGTCGCTGAATTATTTTCGTACATGGTTACATTATATTTTCCTAGATCAAGAAACTTTTGCCTTTTTAACACTTTCCAACATAGTTGAAAAGTGTTTATGAATTCGGCTTGTCCGTCCGGCTGTCTGTCTTTCCACTCTCTAACTGGCGTAAATAGGCTCGGATTTTCATGCAATTGGTATATTGTAAGGGGCTATACATATATAACGTTATCAACATTTTGATAATTTTAGACCCCCTTCTCCCCCTTGCGATATCATACGTTATCATTCGTCAACCCCCCCCCCCCCCCTGCCACACACACACACCGGCGATATCGTTATCAATGTCTAAAAATTCTTTTATTTTTAGATTCTTTTTCTTTCTTTTTGTACCCTTGCAGCGATCAGGGCCGTAGCAAGGTCTTCAGAGGCCCCCCCCAAAACATAATTTTTGGGCCCCCCCCCTCTAAGATTTCAGAGAAATATCTATATTTAATTTCCCACCCGAGTTCCATTTTATAACAACACCAGCGGAGTTTCGCTGGTCGGATTTTCCAAAACGAACTCCAAATTGAACGAATTTCTAGTTAGGCTGCATTGCTTTCGGCAACGTACACCCATAGGGGCTATGTCCGCTCCGATCTCGAATCATACGAACCTAGAATTATTGTAATTTTTTTTTATTTCGATCCAGATTAAATTCAAATTTTAAACATTTCGTTCACGTTGTTACAGGAACAGATTTAATATTCTTACAAAGTGAATTTAATCAAAGGACTTGCAAAATTTAGCTGAGAATTCTTCCATTTAGGAAAAAAATGTAAAAAAAATCGCTGAAGAACGCGAAAGAACGCCAAAACTTGCATAAAAAAATTCGAAGTTCATAGAGATAAAACTTTACTTATATTGGGCTAAAAGATTGAAACCGAGTTTATATATTTTACGAATATTAAAAAAACTACCAGAAAAGCGAAAAAAAGCTAAAAATCACATAAAAATTCTCGAAAATTTTAAAAACAGCAGACGACAAAATTTGGCAAAAAAGTTTGAAACTGAATTCCTTTTACAAATGTTATAAACCGCTAAGTATTGCTCATAAACAAAATGAATAAATAAAAAATATGGAAGTTGTTTTCGTATTTTCAATTTTCTCTTCAGTTTGACAATGCCATCTGCGTGGCACAGACAGATTTTCTTTAAGCAGAAAATATTCACTAATAACAATTTTTTTCCTGCTCGGATTGGTGCCTTTTATTAAATACATATATATGTACATATTTTATTATATGTACATATGGCGACTTTTTAACATTCCAGTTTCAATCTTTTGGCTTGATATAATCAATTTTCTCTCAGCGATTTTTGAATTTTTGCCCAAATTTTTTATAAGATTTTTACATTTTTTTTTGCGCGTTTTGCAGAGTTTTTTTGACATTTTTTTTTCTGTAACCGTAGAATTATCCAGTAGATTTTGCTGCTGTAATAATTAAGCTGAAGTGGAAAAATAACAAATTTGTTCCTGTAGCGACGTGAGCTACGATGCTGGAAAATTTCACCTTTATCTGGAAACTATCACTTTTATAGAAAAAAAAAAAATACAATAATTAAATGATTGTTTGATTTAAGATCGGAGCGGGAATATCCGGAACAGGTTTACGCTGCGGAAGGCAGTGAAGGCCCCCAATGGAGAACTCCAAAAATTGGGTTCTGTTTTTAAAAAAGCAATCAGCGAAGTGGGCGAAGCTCTGCTAGTAGATTAAATAAATACACAATATAATTTATGTGTATAGTTAACATAAGTAATTTATGAAGACAAGAGAAATGAAATGTTAAAAACGAAACAGGTCGAACATAAGGGGATAGGCGGCATATGCAATGCACATAGATGCCCGCTTATTGGGGTCCCCAACGAGAGTAAGAAGCCTATATTTTTTGAACATGTGAAAAAATAATGAGGCTTATAAGTTTTGAATCTTGAGTTCTGAATTTTGCTCACTTTTAAGAGCGGCCCCAAAAATGAAAATTTATAAAGTATTTAGAGCCTGCAAAATTTCTTTCATCTGGGCACCTTTAAAAAGAATGGTAGCTATAGAAAAAAAAGGACATGTCTGTTTTGGTTGAAGGAAGTAATAGTATTAAGGAAGTTTTGAAACTTATTGGGGCCCCCAACGAGATTAAAAAGCATATTTTAAAAACATTTGAATAATAAAAATGGTGTATAAAAGTTTTGAATCTTGGACTCCAACTTTTCCTTCCGTTTATAGGGGCCCCTAAAAAAGACAATTCAAAAAGAATTTAGAACCTGCAAAATTTCTTTCATCTGGGAACCTTTAAAGAGAATGCTGGCTATAGAAAGAAAGTGCATATCTGTTTTGGTCATAAGAAGTAATACTATTAAGAAAGCTTTGAACCTTATTGGGGCCCCCAACGAGATTAAAAAACATATTTTTAAAACATTTGAATAAAAAGATGGGGCCTAAAAGTTTTGAATCTTAGGCTCCAACTTTTCCTCACGTTTATAGGGGGCCCTAAAAAAGACAATTCAAAAGAATTTAGAACCTGCAAAATTTCTTTCATCTGGGAACCTTTAAAGAGAATGCTGGCTATAGAAAGAAAGCACATTTGTTTGAAGGAACTCATAGTATTAAGGAAGTTTTGAAACTTATTGGGGCTCCCAACGAGTTTTAAAAGCATGTTTTTTAAACATTTGAATGAAAAAATGAGGCCTAAAAGTTTTTAATCTTGGACTCCAACTTTTCCTCCCGTTTACAGGGGCTCTAAAAAAGACAATTCAAAAAGAATTTAGAGCCTGCAAAATTTCTTTCATCTAAGAACCTTTAAAGAGAGAAAGAGCATATCTGTTTAGGTCAAAAGAAGTAATAGTATTAAGAAAGCTTTGAACCTTGTTGGGGCCCCCAACGAGATTAAAAAGCATATTTGTAAAACATTTGAATAATAAAAATGGTCCTAAAAGTTTTGAATCTTGAGTTGCAAATTTTCCTCACTTTTATTGGGGGCCCCAAAAAAGTCAATTAAAACGGTATTTAGAGCCTGTAAATTTTCTTTCATCTGGGCACCTTTAAAAAGAATCGTGACTGTAGAAAGAAAGCACATTTGGTTGAAGGAAGTAATAGTATTAAAGAAGTTTTGAAACTTATTGGGGCCCCAAACGAGATTAAAAAGCATATTTTTTTAAAATTTCAATAAAAAAATGGGCTTAAAAGTTTTGAATCTTGGGCTCCAACTTTTACGCACTTTTATAAGAGGCCCTAAAAAAGACAAATCAAAAAGAATTTAGCTCCTACAAAATTTCTTCCATCTGGGCACCTTTAAAAAGAATGGTAGCTATAGAAAAAAAAAGGTCATGTCTGTTTTGGTTAAAAGAAGTAATAGTATTAAGAAAGTTTTTAACCTTATTGGGCCCTCCAACGAGATTAAAAAGCATATTTTAAAAACATTTGAATAATAAAAATTGAGCCTAAAAGTTTTGAATCTTGAGTTCCAACTTTCCCTCACTTTTATAGGGGCCCCCAAAAAAGTCAATTAAAAAAGTATTTAGAGCCTGCAAATTTTCTTTCATATGGGCACCTTTAAAAAAAATCGTGACTGTAGAAAGAAAGCACATTTGGTTGAAGGAAGTAATAGTATTAAGGAAGTTTTTTAACTTATTGGGGCCCCCAACGAGATTAAAAAAGAATATTTTAAAAAGCATATTTTTAAAACATTTGAACAATAAAAATGGGACCTAAAAGTTTTGAATCTTGAGTTGCAAATTTTCCTCACTTTTATTGGTGGCCCCCAAAGAGACAATTTAAAAAGTATTAAGAGCGTGCAAAACTTCTTTCATCTGGGCACCTTTAATGAAGAATGACTGTAGAAAGGAAGCATATTTGGTTGAAGGAAGTAATAGTATAACGAACTTTTGAAACTTATTGGGTCCCTCAGTGAGATTAAAAGGCATATTTTTTAAAAATTAGAATAAAAAAATGGGCTTAAAAGTTTTGAATCTTAGGCTCCAAATTTTACGCACGTTTATAGGGGCCCTAAAAAAGACAATTGAAAAAGAATTTAGAGCCTGCAAAATTTCTTTCATCTGGGAAACTTTAAAGAGAATGCTGGCTATAGAAAGAAAGTGCATATCTGTTTTGGTCATAAGAAGTAATACTATTAAGAAAGCTTTGAACCTTATTGGGGTCCCCAACGAGATTAAAAAACATATTTTTAAAACATTTGAATAAAAAGATGGGGCCTAAAAGTTTTGAATCTTAGGCTCCAACTTTTCCTCACGTTTATAGGGGGCCCTAAAAAAAACAATTCAAAAGAAATTAGAGCCTGCAAAATTTCTTTCATCTGGGAACCTTTAAAGAGAATGCTGGCTATAGAAAGAAAGCACATTTGTTTGAAAGAACTCACAGTGTTAAGGAAGTTTTGAAACTTATTGGGGCTCCCAACGAGTTTAAAAAGCATGTTTTTTAAACATTTGAATGAAAAAATGAGGCCTAAAAGTTTTTAATCTTGGGCTCCAACTTTTCCTCCCGTTTACAGGGGGCCCTAAAAAAGACAATTCAAAAAGAATTTAGAGCCTGCAAAATTTCTTTCATCTAAGAACCTTTAAAGAGAGAAAGGGCATATCTGTTTTGGTCAAAAGAAGTAATAGTATTAAGAAAGCTTTGAACCTTCTTGGGGCCCCCAACGAGATTAAAAAGCATATTTGTAAAACATTTGAATAATAAAAATGGGGCCTAAAAGTTTTGAATCTTGAGTTGCAAATTTTCCTCACTTTTATTGGGGGCCCCCAAAAAGACAATTTAAAAAGTATTAAGAGCGTGTAAAACTTCTTTCATCTGGGCACCTTTAAAAAGAATAATGACTATAGAAAGGAAGCACATTTGGTTGAAGGAAGTAATATTATAACGAACTTTTGAAACTTATTGGGTCCCTCAGTGAGATTAAAAGGCATATTTTTTAAAAATTTGAATAAAAAAATGGGCTTAAAAGTTTTGAATCTTGGGCTCCAACTTTTACGCACTTTTATAAGGGGCCCTAAAAAAGACAAATCAAAAAGAATTTAGCTCCTGCAAAACTTCTTTCATCTGGGCCCATTTAAAAAGAATGGTAGCTATAGAAAAAAAAGGTCATATCTGTTTTGGTTAAAAGAAGTAATAGTATTAAGAAAGTTTTTTACCTTATTGGGGCCCCCAACGAGATTAAAAAGCATATTTTAAAAACATTTGAATAATAAAAATTGAGCCTAAAAGTTTTGAATCTTGAGTTCCAACTTTCCCTCACTTTTATTGGGGCCCCCCAAAAAGTCAATTAAAACGGTATTTAGAGCCTGCAAATTTTCTTTCATATGGGCACCTTTAAAAAAAATCGTGACTGTAGAAAGAAAGCACATTTGGTTGAAGGAAGTAATAGTATTAAGGAAGTTTTGAAACTTATTGGGGCCCCCAACAAGATTAAAAAGCATATTTTTTAAAAATGTGAATAAAAAATGGGCTTAAAAGTTTTGAATCTTGGGATCCAACTTTTACGCACTTTTATAGGGGGCTCTAAAAAAGACAATTCAAAAAGAATTTAGCGCTTGCAAAATTTCTTTCATGTGGGCCCCTTTAAAAAAAATGGTTGCTGTAGAAAAAAAGCGCATACCTGTTTTGGTTGAAGGAAGTAATAGTATTAAAGAAGTTTTAAACCTTTGGTTTCACCTTTTTCACACAATGATTGGCACACAACAAAAATATTAAAATGCCATTTTTTTTTAAGTAGAACTTACAGCCTTCATAAACTTTTATAAAACGTGCCGGATATAGAAGAAAAGCACATATCTGTTTTCTATTTCTAAATCTGATCAAGATCTTTGACAAAAAAGAAAATGAATTTCGATAAAACAAAAAAAAATGTTATTAAAAATACAAAAAAAAAAAAAAAAAAAAAAAAAATTAAAGTAAAAAAAAAAAAAAAATTCGGCTGAAAGGTACAATAGCTCACTACTGGGCCCCTGACTTTGCCCAGGCCCCCCCCAAATGGGGGGTATGGGGGGCGGTCGCTACGGCCCTGGCAGCGATATACATATGATTACTATACATTTATTAGTCGCATACTTTACGGATTCAAGAAGTCAATAAAATATCAATACATGAAATAAAATGTATCAAATATCATCTAAAAGAGTTAGTTACTATTTAAAAGTATTTAATAACAGCTTATTGTTACATAATGCATTCAATAGTAACATTGTCTTCTTGTACTTGCTCCCTGCCAGGGGAGGTTAAGCAGAACTTATCAACAAAGCAGTGGACCACATTCTTTGTCTTTTTTTACTGGTAAATGCAAGTATCATTTCCTACTGTAACGTCAAATAAAAACATGCGAGAACTATACTTAAAATTAAATAAAGAGAACTTGCGTTCCTTTCTTTTACATTTTATTTCACATTAGGACAGCACAGCACACAACAACAAAAAAAACACTGAACATTAAAATTTCACAAGTCAAGCGGAGGCTTACTCGCCCCTTTCTCTTTTTGACGGCCAAGAAAAGTGACCGCACTAGATGAATCTAAAAAGGCATCTCATCCACGGGGCCTCTTCGATTTTTCAGTCCGTCTTAATTGGTGACCATGTGGGAGTCTTATTTATCTCATTAAAAAAAGTTTATTTCTAATAATGTCAGTCAGCCATTTTTCATCGAGAATTAGCACCTCATCAAAAATGCTTATATCGACCATCTGGAGTTTGCTATTTCGATGATGCGACTTGCAGATCCAATTAAGGCTGCTGCGTAATACTCAAGTGGCCATCTGGTTTTTGCATGAACTCAAACGGAGCGTCACACTGCGTATTATACTCCTGATTTCTCTAACAGCGAATTATACGCGCATATGGCAGAAGAACAGGAATGCCACGTTGGGGGGTATTACAGCAAACGTTGGGGTATTCCAAATATTACAATGAAGTGATTTTATAAACATTTAATGGCTTTAAAAATAGCTTATAAAAATGTAATAATAATAATAATAAAGCTAACAGACTATTTGGATCTAAAGAAACAGTTACTGAAAAAAGAAAAGTTTGGTTGGATCAAAAATGATAAAGATATCAACAAACCGCCCTCTCCCCAGAAATATCTTAGGATACCAAATGCCAAATCTCTCCTCCCTCCTAATGTGATAACGTTATACATGCACATTCCCTATAATGATGTTTACCATGGCATGTTCGGTATTGAACAGGAAGTGTGTAGCATTAATAGTTTATTGACAGGGGCACTCAAGACAATTCCGTTACATTAGGGTCAATGGGTAAAAATCATTTGCAGTGTATTTTAATGGCATTGAGCTATTTCAAATGTATTGAAATTCATACAAATCACTGAATTTTACAACGAAATGATTACGATAGAATAGGGCATTCATAAGCATTTGTCGTTCATTCACACACAAAAGTATTCGGTTAAAATACTGTCTTTCAGCAATATTTGATGGAAGTGCATTTTCGGTTACGGTAATGCGCTTTTAAATTGAACTAATTTTTTGCATGTTACTCGTTGTGTATAAATTCTATACCTCGTGCCTCGCATACAGAGATGCACAAAAGAATCCACGTACCATTCTCCTTATTAGCGGAAAATTATCCGAAAGTCCTATATTTCGATTTGAGAAAACTGATTAGTACACTACAAAAGCGAGTAGAAACATTTCTGAAAATCGGTGGGAGCAAAAGAAACAGTGTTTTAATAAATCATTGCTTCTTTAAATATCGAGAATATATTGCTTCTAAAGATTCTAAAGGTGAAGAACGCTTTTGGAATCGTTAGTAACTCGGAAGAGGTTATTGTATATTTTTGCTCGTGGTTTACTATATTTTTCCAGTTTTTGAAACTTTTGTGTTTTTTAAATTCCTACTATTAGTTCACACTCTCCCTATATATATCTTGTTCAAATTTTCAATCGTTAATAAAATACTTCTTCTTCATCCTATCAAGTTCAAATACATTTTTTAAAACTTGTACTGGATGACACTTGATGTTAATACAGTTTTTTCAAATATTAATTCATTAATTAAATTTTAATTAATTAATTTTAGTTTTATATGAGAGAAAAAATGACGGCCATTGGTTATTGAACAGCATTTAATGCATCTTCATACCTATAAGGGGGTTACCATAGGGGGAACCCTGTTCTGTCGCCAAATACCGCCAAGTTTATCGCCAAATTTGGCGACCAAAATGAGTCGCCAAAAGTGACGCCAACTTGGCGATATCTCTAATCTTTCGCCAAATTCTCATAGACTTCCATTGTAAACCAATAGAGTTTACTTGCTTATAGAAAATCAACAAACTGAGATATTTTAATGCAACAAAAACTTTATATTAGCTTATTAGGATTATACGTATTAAATTTTTCCTTGATGAGCTAAGTAGGAATTCACTTAAAAAAAAATTATATTACTTGTTTACAGTGTACTTGCTAAAATAAAAAGGAATAAAATCTAAAATGTCATTTTTTAAACGAACTGTATTTATAGGCATTATGACTCAAACCAAATTGTTTTGTGTATCCCTGTAAAGGAGCGATAAATGCTATGCACACCGTATTTTACAATAAATATCTTATGGTGCACCTTCATTAAGTTGAAGTAACGTAACATCAGTAAAACAAAACCCAATGCAAATAATTTTCTCCCGTTGGCATTTATGTAATGGAATTCTTTTGTGCTATCCTGTAAATGAATGACAAATGCTTTGCACTCCATATTCTACGGAAAGCATATTTTAATGCACCTCAGAACTGCATAACAATTTCATTATGTTTGGAATAGTGTAACATTATTAAAATGCATCAAAAACGACTTCTCCCTATTGGCCGTAATGGAAAGGAATACTTTTGAGAGTTTCTGTAAGCGAACTATATGGGTCGCCCAAATAAAAGAGGCATTGCTGTAATAACTCAGCCATTTGAAGAGAAAGATGACTGCGCATGTCCTTATAGAGGGCGCAGAGAGGAATGCATGCGATATCGTCAGATCCCGCCAGATGCGTGTGTGATAGCATGGGAGCCCGGGATGGCCACCCAGGGAAACCCAGCAAATGCTTTAGTGTTTTAGTGCAGTCCCTGGGGGATGAAAGCGTGAGAGCCCGTTAAAAGGCATCGTTCGCATCATGGATGCCTCCAAACGGTGTCAACGCGCGATCGTGCAATTTTTAACAGCGGAAAATGTGAGTGCTAGTGAAATGTATCGTCGGATACAAAATGTGTATGGCACGGAGTGCATGTCACGTAAATCGGTATTCCGATGGTGTAGGGATTTTCGTAGTGGAAGAAGCAGTACTGACGACAGGTCATGACCTGGTCAAGCGCATAAGGTCTTCTTCTACTACGAAAATCCCTACATCATCGGAATACCGATGATGCGTGGCATACACTCCGTGCCATACACATTTTTCATCGACGATAGGCTTCACTAGCACTCACATTTTCCGCTGTTAAAAATTGCACGTCCGCGCGTGACACCGTTTGGAGGCATCCCATGATGCGAACGATGCCTTTTAACGTGCTCCCGCGATATCACAAACGCATCTGGCGTGATCTGACGATATCGTATGCATTCTTGTCTGCGCTTTCTATAGAAGCATGCGCAGTCCTCTTTCTCTTCAAATGGCGGAGTTATTACAGCAATGCCACTTTCCTTTGGACGACCCTTATAAAAAAGCTACGCACTTCATTTTCAATAGCAATTATGTTACAATAAACCTCAATAACATATATCAATTATATTTCAATCCGAGCATATTTACGATAGTTACAGCCAGAGATACAACACTGACGGACGGCCAGACGGTCTAACCGGCAGACAAACTAAAGTCATAAACACTTTTCAACTATATGGGAAAGCGTTAAAAATGGTATTTGGCCGAAATGTTAGCACTGTTAGTTGGCCAAATCAGTCTTCGTTACATTCCCAGCTTTTAGAAAAAAGTTCTCCGAACATATTTCCGAACGCATCCATAGTTTAAAGAAATGTAATTCACAAAACTTGAATTAACAAATCAAAGTTCGATAAGAATATTGCACCTTTTCCTCGTCATCTGAAAATACTTTTCCTTATTTTTGTGTCATTTACGTAAAATATAGTCTACGAGAACACGCTCAAGAAAATAGGGAAAAAAGACTATGAAAATTTCGCGAACATTTTTTTCTATGTTTAAGAATGAAATAAAGTAAAAGTAATGACATTTACATTGAAATCAAAGACAAAACCACAAATGATTTCAATGCAAAATCATTTTAAAGACGAAATTTTTCGCGTACACTTAGTTATCTTTTAACTAAACTTCTAAAAAGAAGCAGGATATGAAACATTTTTTGTTATTATCTATTATAAACTTAGATTGCCATGTAATTTTTATATCGCATTAAGGTTTATTGGAGAATGTTCGCGGTATTGGAAATGAAATCTCTAGCATTTATATTTCGTTTACAGGGGCACACAAAAGATTTCTGTTATACATGTTAATGGTCTATAAAGAAAAATAGTTTGCGTTGCATTTTATTGATGGTACGATATTTCAAACATGATGAAACTGAGAGGCATTACTGAAGTGGACTACAACAGGCTTTCTAAAAGGCATAAAGTAAGTAGTATTTATAGTTCGTTTACAGAGACGCGCAAAAGTATTCGATTACATTATGACATATGGGGGAAGTTTTTTGTGGTGCATTTTAATGACGTTATGACACTTCAAACATAATAAAATTAAAACTGATCACTATGGCGCAGTGCAACATGTTTCCTATAGATTATGGAGGGTGTAGTATTTATCCTCCATTTACAGAGACGCATAAAAGAATTATTCTGTTACGACTGCCTATGGCCGATAATTACTGGAAATGCTTTTTCTGCATGCTATGCATTTTTACACTTATCTAATTTTTAGTGTATTACGTGGTGTGTATAAATTCTATAGATCCTATACAGGGATGAATTCGTACGCATTACCGTGTGTAGGCAGCAATTTGTGAAAATGGATTCTTATTGAGTTTATACGTGTTTCTTAAATTGCTTCTTGAGATATCTCATTTAATGGTGCGAAAAAAGGAAATTTCTTAAAAATATTCTATTAATGTTGGAAAAGCGTTTCATAATCTATGACTGATGCATGATTTACCCTTTTTTTACTTTCTTTTATCTGTACAAGAAGAAAGTATTCGATTCCTGAAATTTTTCGAGTTTCGGTTTTCGATGGATTTGCAGGTTTTAGGGGTCAGAGATTCCGAAAAACATGTTTTTACGAAATGTTTGTCTGTGAATCTGCCTGTCTGTCTGTCTGTATGTGACGTATATTTTGTGGGCGCTCTATCTCAAGAACTAATGCACGGAATTTAATAAAAATTTATATTTAGGTAGTCCCTGGTATAGATTGGTGCTGATTAGTTTTTGGTGTAAATCGCCCAGCAGGTGGCGCTTCTATGCTGCACTTTTCACGATTTTCACAATAGCTCAATCTCCAGAAATAATGCACGGATTTCCATCAAACTTCGGATACAGTTAGTTCTTGACAGGAATTGACGTTTTATACATTTTGGTGAAAATCGCTCAACAGATGGCGGTGCTATGCTGCATTTTTTGTGATTCTCGCAATAGCTCTATTTCAAGAACTAATGCTTCGATTTTCAAAAAATTTCAGATTCAGGTATACCTTGATATGAAATAGTGCTGTTTATATTTTGGTGCAAATCGCTCAACAGATGGCATTGCTATGCTGCATTTTTCAGAGTTTCCACTATAGCTCTATCTCAATCACGAATTTTCATCAAACTTCAGATTCAGGTATACCCTGATATCAATTAGTGCTGTTTATGTGATTCATATAGTTAAGAAAGTTTTGTGATAGCCACAACATACTAGTTATTTTAATTTATGTATATGCCTTTTCACTTTCTTCTATCTTTATAAGAAGGAAGTGTTGGATTCGTGAAAATTTTCGAATTCTGGTTTTCGACGGATTTATACGTTTTAGGGGTCAGAGATCCCGAAAAACATGTTTTTACAAAATGTCTGTCTGTGTATGTGTGACACAAATTTTGTGGGCGCTCTATCTTAAGAACTAATGAACGGAATTTCATTTAATTTTGGTGTAATCCACTTTTTGGTGTAAATCGTCCAGCAGGCGGTGCTGCTATGTTGCATTATTCATGATTTCCACAATAGCTGCTATGTTGCATTATTCATGATTTCCACAATAGCTATGTCTCAAGAACTAAAGTACGGATTTTCAGAAAACTTCAGATTCAATTAGTCCTTGATATAATTTGGTGCTGCTAACTTTTTGTTGTAAATCGCCCAACAGGTGGCGCTACTATGCTATATTTTTCACAATTTTCGGAATAGCTGTATCTCAAGAACAAATGCTCAAATTTTCAACAAACTTTAGATTCAGTTAGTCCCTGATATAAATTGATCCTGATAAGTTTTTGGTGTAAATTGCCCAACAGGTGTCACTGCTGTGGAGAACTTTTCACGATTTCCGCAATAGCTCTATCTCAAAAACTAATGCACGGATTTGCATCAAACTTCAAATTCAATTAGAAGTACACGTAAGTTGTTACTGATTAAAGTTTGGTGCAAATCACCTAACCGGTGGCGCTTCTTCGCTACATTTATCAGGAAGTATTAACATGTATGAAGAAAGTTTTGGGATTGCCACATACGACTAGTTCTAAAACGTCATCACTAAAAGTACTTCCAAATATTGTTTAGATTAACGTTACTGTCGATAGAAGCTTCGTTTTTTAGGTGCGTTCGTAATTATATAAATACTTAGCCTCTACATTCGTCGTTCAGTCCGTCTGTCTGTCCGTCCGTCCGCATATAACAGAGCAAAAACTACCCAACCGAATGGTCTGAAATTTTAAATATATAATTGTTGCAAAATTTTGTCGAGACATTTCAGATTTTATGAAAGTCGGATGTATAGTTTAAATACAGGGACAATCAGAAGTTTTCCTTTGCATTCCGCCAATGGGAGAAAATTATTTCAAGTGCATTTTAATGATGTTACAGCCTTTCGAACCGAATGAAATTGATAGGCACTTATGAAGTGCACTAAAATATACATTCAGTACAATATGCGGTGAAAAAAGTATTTATAAAACTAGTTATTGTACAAACGCACCTCATTTGCCACGTTTGACGTGCAATTTCCGACTTGTTTCTTTCTTTAAATGTATAACCCAAAAATAAATCAAGACACAAAGGAAAATTATATAAAAAAAATAAATAAAATAATACACAGTTAGTAATCGAGTAACTTTATCAATCAATATGATTTATCTCACGTCCAAGTAAACAGGTTTCTATAGCAACAAAGATGCAAAAGCGTTTATAATGATTTGTTTTGCAAACGCCTGGAATTGAGAAATATCTAATGAAAAATGAAAAACTTTATTATATCGTTTATGGAAACGATTTTATCTCCGTAGTTCGTGCGATAAAATAGTGAAAATTAAATTTCTTCGAGGAAATATAGAAAAAGAGTTTCTAATATAAGCCGAAAGACCTTTGAACTATTGAGCTTTCAGGATATTTGTGGAAGGTATTGAATTTTCAGAGCGGAAAATCAAATATGAAAGTAAAATAAATAAATAAATAAATAAAATGTGTTTCATTTAAGCTGCGTTCGTAAATGTAAACAACATTGCTGCAATCCAAAGTATGTTACGAATTAATTAAAAGAGTAGGGGTGGGGAAAAATCACGATTTTCTTAAAAAATCAAAGTAATCAGATTTTTTTTAAAAATTAAAATTAGATTTTAATGATTTAAATCGGATTTCTATAATTCGTTTTCTTATTTTAAGATATTAAATGGCGACCAAGAGTTGTAGGTTTCCAAAATAATTTATTTTCAGACTTCATGTTTTCTTGTAAAAATCTTTTATGTGTACTTTTTGAGAAAAGGTTAAAAAAAAATAAAGCTGTCATAATGAAGACAAATTTTCGAACATAGTTATTTTTTGGGTTAGTGGGAGCAGTTTGGTAAAACATAAATGATTTTAAACTAAACTAAACTAATATTTTGATAAAAATTATTTACTGCAAAAATTAGTTTAATATTTTTCACTTCCAAAAACAATTTTCTCAGTTTTATGTGCACACACATAAAAATATCTTTTCAGATTTTTCTGCATCTCTTCTTTTTACACAACTGAAATAATATAAATGAAATTTACTTTTTCTGTCAGCTCGTGTCTAGTTTTATTGTGAGACATTTTGTATATTCATAAAACTTTTTTAACCAATTTGTATATTTCTCCTTTCTTTTTGAGACAAGAATCTTTCTGAACTTATTTGTATACCTTAACTTTGATTTAGCAGTTTACTTATTAATAGTATTATTTAATAGAAGCATATCAGTGTACAATCTCTGTACAATGTTATAGTGATTATGATCTTCCCAGGTACTTTATCAAGATGCTTTAATAAATTGGCCATCAATATATTGGGTTGGCCCATAAGACTTGGCGGTTTTTTTAAGTGAAAATTTGCGTGAAAAATAAAATGTTTTGGCAATGCATTTTAGGTATTTTGTCCCCCTTTGTCCACCGGAGGGAAGGCACTTGTCTAATTTTGCCGACACTTCTCATGTGATATATCATTGGAAAGCCCTGTGACCACTCTTTCATACTATGAACATCCCGTCCACCTAGAGTGCGCCCCTTGATGATGGAATGAGGAAATAACTGATTTTGCAGCGCGCGCGTGGCATGCCTGCCATACGGTACCGCAAGCAAAGGGGATCAGTTTCCGATTTTCGTATGAAACATATTGCGTTCCCTGGCAGTGGCTAAAGGATTTCATAGTGCGTGCGCAGAATACCTGCTATACGGTGCCGCAGGCAGCAGGGTCCCGAGTCGTAAGATTATATAGCGGATATCGCGCCCCTTCGCGTTGTTGAGCGGCGAAAAATATTTTTCTGAGAACCCCCTTAAGCCTTCCTCTGTTCAAACCGAGTATTAGATCGGCATCTGTTGAGACTCAGACAATGCTGAGATTCTTTTTACGCTCTTTTATTTAACTGAATTTGGTTTTGTATGTAAATAAGGAATCTTGTAATCGATTTTTCACCCACTTTCTAATAGGCTAGAATTATAAAAATTATGTTCACAGCTATATGTTTTCGATGACAATACAACATTTTAATATTTTTAGAACTTAATACACATTAATTTTAAGGCATTTTTCCGTTAGCCTACAACCGGTGATCAATCGCATAACCTTCTGTATTGTTAAAAATTGTACAGGAGTTACAACAACAATGAATTTAATTACAGGTATACCCCGACTTACGTATTACGCGACTTCCGCAAATTTGCACTTACGTAATAAATCTCGAAAATAACATTTATAAGCACGTTTGATACGCATTTGCATACTTTTGATAATTTTATTATAGATAAAATATGCAGATAAAAACCGCAGAATATAGTTTTATATATTAGAGAGAATTACATTTTTATTGGGATATACAATTAAATCATTAATAAATCAAATCCTAGCCTTCAATAACGAGAGTGGTAGAGTTGTTAGAGAACAGCATTTCTCTTTGTAACCATTCACCTCAAGCGCTGACTCTCCTCCTACAGAACTAAATTAGCTGTTACAAGTGTCAATTCGTTTTGATTTTGCGTACTATTTGTAGCACTGTCATAACAACGCAATCTTTATTGTTAGTTATTCATAGTAGTTATCTAATTCATAATAAATATTATGCTTATCAATGATTATTTAAATTTTGGGAGAGCTATTTATTTGTCTTGCCATCAGAAGTTCATGGAGAAGAGGTAATTTGTGTCTCTTTAATTGTTTCTTATTCTTGTAGTCGTTTGATGTAGATTCAAAATTTTTATAAATCAGTTCATCAATGTTAAATTTATAAATACCCTATTCCACATAATATTTCTTATTTGAAAAGTGTTTTTTCAGTTTGTTTTTATATTTTTCATACTTTTTATAGTTTATATCCGAGTAAATACTTCTGCATGATGTTTTATTTATAAAATAATACTGTATAAATTATTTATATATATCTATATTTCAATTTCTTACGAAATTTTATTTAAATAATTTACAAATTCGTCTTACGTAAAAGTTTACGGAACGCATTACTTACGTAAGTCGGGAGATGCCTGTATATACCAAACCATGATCGCGAAAAGAGATAAACTGGTTGTGAAACTACAACAACGAAATATCATAAGTAAAAAAGATAAATAAAAAATAAGGAGTGTAATATATTTAAAAAAAATAATTTAATAGTTTCCTATTTATTAGATCATGATGATACATTGAGAACTCAATTTAGAAATCCTAAAAAGATGGTTTAAATAATGTTTCTTCTTTCATGTTGCCCATCTTTAAAAAGAAACAGAGCAAAGAAAAAAATATAAATAAATAAATAAATAAAATTCACAAGTGCGCATTTAATACCAAGCGTAAACCAATCGTAAAAAAAACAGAGGGTATACGCTAGAATCATGAACTTCATGGCTAGAGTATACGCTATAGCTTTATTTAAGGCTCCTGTCCCTGCCGGCGAAGACACTCACGAGATAATGCTAATCCTATGGAGAGGGATTTATCTAATATCTCGTTTGAATTTCGACATTTTTTGCTTTTTTTTTTTGTTTGCAATGGATAGCCGAGGTCTGTCTCTACATCGCACCTTTTTTACTTTTTCGATTTTAGTCGCAGATATTTTTTCTAAAGTTACTTTCACTTTCAAAACCGGTTTCGAAAATGAAAGTGTCATTCTAAAAAATATCTGCCACCAAAATCGAAAAAGTAAAAATGGTGCGATCTAGAGATGGATCTCGGGTATCCAATGCAAAAAAAAAAAAAAAAAAAAAATTTAAAAATGTCAAAATACAAACGAGATATTAGAAAAATCCCTCCCATAGGATTAGCATTAACTCGTGAGTGCCTTCGCGGGCAGGGACAGGAGCCTTAAGTAACAGATGATATATGGAGCTTCTTTAAAAAATCCAGAAGGTATACGGCGTATACCTCCGTATACCCTCCACTACATTCCTGGCGTAAACAAAAGCAATGAATTTCCCATAGTCGAGTTCGGTGTCCACGTCAAATTAATGTATAGAATTTTTTTTTTTTTTTTTGGAAAAATCATAATTTGCAGAATTTTAGTCAGGGAATGAGGCGTCACTTTTTCAAGATAAATATTGAATGTTTATAAAAAAGAGCATTAAAAAATTAATTTTACTTTTATACTTTATTAAAATTTTATTTTCAGATACCGCACTTAATGAGCCAACATGGCAAGTGGAAATGGGTATTCCCCTGCTTTTTCCATAAAAAAAGATACATACATACATAAGTGATGTCTATTCAAATATTTATAGGAAGGAGATATATCAAGATATATTTATGATAGACATGATAGCTCGCATAAAAAAATGTCATTGATATTTTTTCTATATCTGAAAAGGGAAACCAATGACTGATATTGCTTTTTATTCCATCCAAAATATTGGATAACGGTTTACTCTGAACAAATAGAACTGAAGCACCTTCAAATACGTTCGGCGCCATAAAGATTTCTTGCTTACACAAAACACAACGAAGAATTTTGAAGTCCTTGGGATCGAATTTTGATCCAGCTGTAGAAAAATAGCTTTACATTTTCCCAAAGCTTATTTTTTTAAAGGACAGCTACAGAAGAAGAGATTCCTACTGTGATTCTCTTTTCACGGGGTTGGATTTTCTCAGTAGTTTTTATCAGGACATGGGAAAACGAGTTTTTTTTTCTTTTACCGTACTGTTAAAACTGATTCATAAATATGCATAAAAGTAAAAAGCTTTTTTAAAATGCAATCTTTTATGAACATTCAACGTTTATCTTGAAAAGTATAAATAATTTCAGAACTGAAACTCATTTGGTCTGGGCACCGTACCCAATTATCCAAAATTCCCGCTTTTTCCCTACCCTTAGCAGGAAACGCGAGCTAGTGAATTTATTAAAAAATATAATAATTTCTGTTTCTTCTTAAAGATAAGACAACAGAAAAGGAAAAAAAAAAGCGTTATTTAAACTACCTATTCGGGATTTGTAAATTGTTTTCTTGATATATAATCATAATTTAATTAGTATTAATGAAAAACGCGTATTTTTCTTAGTATTAAGTCTTTATTTTTTACTTTTATAAGTTTCTGCTGTATAGTGTTTAAAATATTGCATTGTTGCCACAGCCAGTTGGTCAATTTTGACGAGAGTTGTTTAGTGTGCTATTAAAGCCTTTTTAACACTTTCCAACATACCGTAAAACCTCCCTAAAGCGACCACGTTTCGTTCCAATAAAAATTGGTCGCTCCGAGAGGCGGTCTCTTAATGGAGGTTATGTTTAAATTTAGATTTTAATTGTTGAAAAAAAGCTAACAATCAAAGTAACAATAAATTTTAGTAACATTATGTTACTAAAATTTATTTTTCACATTAGGAAAAAATATAAAAATTTAAGTATCAAAACAAAAGTTAATTACATAATTAATGCAGGGTTTAAAAAATGAATACATTGACCTAGATTAATTTTAACACAATTATTCTAATTGGTAAACAAATCATATCAGATGTAAATTTCCAACTGGGCGAAAAATGTCCGGACCAGAATTCGAACCCGGGACCTCCTGGCTGAAGCCGCCAGTGCTCTGCCATCTGAGCTATCCCGGACGATTCTGGTCGAACTTTTTCAGCCAGCTAACCTTGATGATTACAGCATCTGGTCTGAAACCTGGTTCAGCTCAACAGAATAAATCTCAGGTAATGGAACTCCAGGAATCGCTGGCTACGAAATTACACTAGATTAATTTTAACACAATTATTCTAAATGGTAAACAAATCATATTAGAAGTAAATTTCCAACTGGGCGAAAAAGTTCGACCAGAATCGTCCGGGATAGCTCAGATGGCAGAGCACTGGCGGCTTCAGCCAGGAGGTCCCGGGTTCGAATTCTGGTCCGGACATTTTTCGCCCAGTTGGAAATTTACATCTAATATGAATACATTGACGTTTGCTTTGATTTTACGGTTTTATCTTTTATAACTTTTATTTCCAAGTCCTTTCAAAATTCAATAAATAAATGCATTTTTTTTTTTTTTTTTTTTTTTTTTGGACGGGAACAAATAGACGATTTCATTAATTTATCTATTTCTTTCAGAGTTTCTGACAGAATAGGGCAGGGGAGTTTATTGAGAATTTGTCATCAGAGTTAAATTCATTGCTAAATAAGGCACAAAGGGGTTTAAACACTTAAAAGTTACCGGAATAATAAAAAATATATATAAACTCAGTTTGGAAGTTTGATGAATAATGGGGAATTATTTTTCTAATTAAACCTTCTTCAAGCGACTAGGAAAAAGCGGAATTTGTTTCATTTTCTTCAAAGAAATGGGTCGCTCACGGAGGGAGTTCAACTGGGATGGTCTCTGAATGGAGGTAAAATTAGGATTGATCCTATGGGAATAAATTTCGCTCCATGAAAAAATGATCGTTCAGGGAGGCGGTCGTATAGGGAGGTTTCACTGTAGTTGAAAAGTGTTTACGAACTATTTTTCCACGCTCTAACTCGCGTAAACAGACTCAGATTTTTATCCAATTGATGTATGTTAAAAGTGTTTACCATGGCATGTTCGATATAGAATAGGCAGTGTGTACTATTAATAGTTCATTTACAGGGGCACTCAAAACATTCTGTTACATTAGGGTCAATGGGGAAAAATCGTTTGCAGTGTATTTTAATGACATTGCGCTATTTCAAATGTATATTAATCACTGAATTACACTACAAGATGATGACTATACCATAGAACATTCATAGCACATATCGTTTATTCAATTCCTACTATTAGCTCACACTCTCCCTATATTTATTTATTTATTTATATATTTATCTTGTTCAACTTTTCAATCGTTAATAAAATACTCATTATTCATCCTATCAAGTTGAAATAAATTTTATTAAACTTGTACTGGATGACAATTGATGTTAATACAGTTTTTTCAAATATTAATTCAATAATTAATTTTAGTTTTGCATGGGACACAAAATGGCGACCATTGGTTGTTGAAGATCAATTAAAGTATTTTCAATAAGGGGGTACCATAGGGGGGACCCTGTTCTGTCGCCCAATACCGCCAAGTTTGTCGCCAACTTGGCGATATATCGCCCAATTTGGCGGCCAAAATGAGTCGCCAAAAGTGACGCCAACTTGGCGATATCTCTAATATTTCGCCAAATTCCCATAGAGTTCCATTGTAAGCCTACTTGCTTTGAGAAAATCAACAAATTGAGACATTTTAATGCAACAAAAACTAATATTAGCTTAAGGGATTATATTAAATTTTTCTTTGGTGACCTAAGTAGGAATTGACTTTAAAAACAAAATTTTTATACTACTTGTTTACAGTGACACACAAAAGAAATCGTTACAGTACTGTCTTTGAGAAATAATTGCTGGAAGTGTGTTTTCAATTTCGATAGGCGCTTTTAAATTGAATTATTTTTTTGCATGTGACTCGTTGTGTATCCATTCTGTGCCTCGTGTACAGGGCTGCACGAAAGAATTCTCGCACCATTCTCCTTATTCGCGGAAATTGTTGAAGGGGAATTTTCAACTGGTGGTATGTATTTCCTCACTGAACTAAATTCCTCCATTCATATACAGTAAACCCTGTCTAAGGCGGAGCGATTGGGACCAAGAAAATTTTCCGCAGAAGACAATATTCCGCCTTAGACAAATTTTACTCTATGTCTATGGATTCACATATAGGGGCTTGAAAATCTTTCCGAGTTAGCCAGATTTCCATCTTACACAGAGTCCGCCTTATAGAGAGTTTACTGTAGTTTATAGATATAAATCCATGTATCACAGACAGGGCTGCTCAAAGAATTCGGATGACTTTCCGATTGTAGATGAAAATTGCTGAAATCGGGCTTTCAAATGTGTTAATGCGTTTCCAAATGGTTCAATGAGACATCCTATTTCAACTTATGAAACGGTGAAGTTTTGTTACATTATTCTGAATGCGTTGGAAAGGGTTTCATAAACTATGCTTGACGCATCATTTTTTCTTTCTTGTTTTATTATTAGCCCCGGTATGCTATTTCTTTCTCTCGGCTTATTTTGTCTCCAATAAATAACGTTACTTTGTATATGCCAGCCGTAAAACAAAAGCCGATGTTTCATTGTGCGATGAAATACTCTACAGCATTTTTTAAAACTTCTAAGCATCGCACAATTTCAATGTTTATACCGTCGTATTGGGGAAAAGAAGGTACTTTTAAATGCAATTTGTTTTAAACTGCATCTCCATTTATTTTTGAAATATTAATTTTTTTGTAGTTTTTAGGGACATTTGTTTCATTTTGGCAACTCAAGTACTCCATTTCTGAAGAAAGTAAAGGAAAAATTGTTAAAAAATAGCAATTATATCTTTTCGTTGCCATTTTCTCATAAAAATTGAAAAAAAAAATGATTAAAATACGTGCTATTTTGAGAAAAATATAAATGAAGGCTTTAGGATAAAACATGGAACTATTATAAACTATATTTAATTTTAAGTATCTATATTAATGCAAATGACGTCATTTTACGTAACATAAAAGCGTGTGCTTTGAGTCTTTAAATTGAAATATGTTTTGCAGTAGAGTCCCGATTATCCGAGTCCCACTTAACCGAGTTATTTTCTTCTGATGGACCGGTGGCTTCTATTATTATGAAACAGCCATTATAAATGAAAAAAAAATTATGGCCATTTTTTTTCCATTCTGAGCAGAAAATCAGAGTTCTAACTTATACGGCTGCTCTTTCATCTTCACCTAACGTTTCATTTATAATGGCTGTTGCATAATAATAGAGACCACCAGAAGAAAATGAAGTAGTGGAAATGCCGGGAGCGACACTAAATTCTGAAAAGGCAGAATTCCTGTTCTATAGTTTATTTATTTATTTTTGGTCATTCGTTTGGTTTCAACTGTAACCCTAAGCATTATTGGCAGATTGATCATCGGTGGCAGACTAACAGAAACAAGTCGGAAATTGCACGTCAAACGTGGCAAACGAGGTGCGTTCGTACAATAACTAGTTTTATAAATATTTTTTGCACCGCATATTGTACTGAATGTATATTTTAGTGCACTTCATAAGTGCCTATCAATTTCATTCGGTTCGAAAGGCTGTAACATCATTAAAATGCATTTGAAATATTTTTTCCCATTGGCCGTAATGTAAAGGAAAACTTTTGACTGTCCCTGTCATTAAACTATACATCCGATTTTCATAAAATTTGAAATGACTCGACAAAATTATGCAACAACTATATATTTAAAATTTCAAACGATTCGATTTGGCCGTTTTTGCTCTGTTATATGTGGACGGACGGACAGACAGACGGACCGAACGACGACTACAGGTTCTTACGTATTTATAATTACGAATGCACCTAAAGAGCCTTAGAATTAATAAATTAATATATTAATTTACAATTAAATTCTAAAAATATTAAAATGTTGCATTGTCTTCGGAAATACACCTGACAAGGAAGGTCTCCATACGGGCATACTCAGAAAAATCTGAAAAAAAATACAGAATGTTCTTCTCCCATAGGTATATATGTTTATAAAAAAATTTTTGGCGGAACCTCGGTAGAACGTCCGTAAAAAAATAATGAAAATTTCGCTTATTTGACGACTTATCACCGTATGGCGAAGAAATTAAATAAAAAAAAATACGCTTGTCGAATACTCTTTAAGGAAAAAACTTTTTATGTTGAATTTGTTTAAATAAGTTTCATTTAAATAACTTTAGCTTTGTCTTTTTTAGTTTGTTTTAACTATAGTTTTGTGATATATATTTATATGTATTTATAACGAATTTTAACTATCCTATTTTACGATTTAAAACAAAATTTAAATTGATTAAAATTGCTCCAAACTCAAAAATATGCCCCACCGAGCACTGTCGGTGTCGATTCAACTTTGTTGCTATGGAAACAACTTCTTCGGTATGGAAATGTATTACGGCAGCATTATACATCTGGCGTTAAAAGTTATTTTTATAACCGACTAGGGGGCTCTGCCCCCTACGAGCTACGCTCGCCAACCCCCGTTCAGGGACACCAAAATCCAAAAAGCACGCTAATTTGATTGGCTTTAAAAATATTGAATTAAAATTAAAAAAAAAAAACAGTAGCTATCTTTCTGTAAACGGATGTCCATTTGTTTTTCTTGGATTGGGGATTTTTAAGACCATATCTGCTGCTGTTAAAAGATACAATGGCTGTTTTCGTATTTAATTAAAAAAATTAGTTAAACGTTCGAAAATAAGCTAATGTAAAATGAATTAGGTAAACAGTGTCATTGTCTCCCGGTATTTTTTAACAGCGCTATAAGATAGTTCTTTTAAATAATTCATTTTAAATGTATCGTTTTAAATATGACGTAATTTACACCAAAATTTTATTTCTCTTATTAATATTCACGTGAAAATACTTTTGTTGTTAGAAGGAAATATTATTTGCGCTGTCTTCGAATTCACGATAATAGTTGAAAATATTATCTCAAAATATCAAGTAAATGTCTCGCGCAGATATATTTTTTAATTTAAATTGTTTTGCAATATTTTTTGGCCATTTTAAATATGACGTAATTTCCTCCATTTACAGATTTTAACGCATAGTAATGATTTTTTTATTTTAACATTTTGTTTCTCTTTTAAAATTACAGTGTAAATATGGTTCTTATGACGCAATTTTCCTGCTTTTAACATGTAATCATTTAATTCTAATTTTAATTTTTTTTCTGTTTACAATAGTCCCGTGTAAATAAATTTTTAATTTGAAGTAAACATTATTGTTTGCGCTGTTTATACAGTTGGCAACAGTTTAAATTAATAACATTTTTTAAATTTGTAAAAAATATCTTTCGAAATACTGAAAATTTGAATTTAAAATAGAAATAAAACCTCAAAAAATAGTCAAATAAAAAAAAAAAATAATAAATGCAATCTGCACACCGAGAACTTATAACCTATAAAATGATCTAAATATGATTAAATTCTCATGTGTAGTTTTTGCTCCAATAAAACTTTTTTAATGGAACGATTTTGTCCAACTTTAGCATTAAATATCTCTGAAAGTTCGATTTGATTCTTTCTTCGATTTGAAAACTGTCTGCATCAGCGTGTTTATCAAATCTTTCTGTATAATACCACCGATTTCCATATTTTTGTATACGACAGTTTTTTTAATATTAACGAAGAAAGGCCATGCTCAAGGCATACTTAGATACTACTACAGGCAGACTGATTTGCGTTTAATGTATGAAGTCGCTCGCCAGAGGACTCTGATACCCTGCCCAAAATTGAAATTTGACTCTGACCGTAACTGAAACAACCTGGGAAGGGTAGATATGTAAACAAACACCAAAATTACGTCATGTCGCCATGGTTACGTTTACAATTCTGCTGACATTCCAATCAAGCTTAGAAATGACAACTAATTCGAATACAGCTGTTAAGGGTTATTATAAACTGTCCATATCAATGTAAATGTAAAGTTCTATTTATTTAAGTGGTTAATATAATGTGTTTCTCTTTAAAACTGTTAAACCAACACACATAAAAATATATAAATAAAAAAACACATGCTTAATCTAAAACATAAATGTCACAAATTTATTTGGTACAACTTAGTTATCCCGCCGACCAATTTCGCCAAATTATATAAATCGCTAAAACACTCGCCAAATTTTACAAATTGACATAATTTTTATTTTAAATAACGAAAGAACAAATAAATTAGTATAACATTAATAAATATACAAAGAAAACGTCGAAATAAAAATCACTTGATGACATAAACACGTGTTGCTTACAGTCAAGTGAATGTGACATTTACGATCAAGCATTATTGGCATTTAATCTTATAGTTTGGCGATAGATTTTTGGTCGACGGGATAACTAAGTACCATTTATTTATTATTTTCACTGCTGAAACAATAAAACTGATGGAATTTTTTTTTTAATATATTAAAATACTCATAAAATTTCTTGTAATAATTAATAAATGTAATTTATTAAGTAACAAATATCCTTACATGATTTAATCAAAATTACTTGGATAACATAGAATATTGCAATGATATTTAAATCCGTGATCACCTTTTCTTTCTCTGATTAAAAATAAGAATATTTAATGTTTAAGGAAGATCGGCCCTTTTTTTTTTTTTTTTTTTTTTTTTTTTCTTCTTCTTCTTGGTTTGGGACATTCAAAAAAGAATAACAGAACCGGCATTTTTCATGAATGAACCAAACGATCAAGGTAAACAATAAATAATTTTGCTAATCTTAAAAGTATGTGTAACACTAAAATGCTACAATTTGTGTAAAATAGTCTTTTAAATCGAAGGAAATTGAAGAATATAAATATTTAATTTATTACATGAAAATACGATCAATGATTCTGAAACCTCGACGATGAGAAACAAGTTTCTATCTGGGCAGGGTATAAATGTAAACAAAGAGCACGTTGTGAAGTTTTGGTTCAGGGTTTGAAGTTGGATCCGACATCACTTTTTCGGCGAAATGCGCGGGCCGTTATATATCGCAGTAGGCTATGGCCATGCTTAAGCCAAGACTCCCTTATCATAAAACAGACTTGACGATCCGGAGAAAGCCTATGGGTGAAAATGTCCCCGATAATTGCCAACTTATTAGCTGACTTTGTCCCGTAAGTTACGCCACCTGGTGTATACTCCTGGTAATACTCCATAAACAAATGGATAGTAAAAAATTGAAAATGTTGTGTTATTGGCAAAATTGTATAAAATATTTTTAGAATTCCAGTAAAATAAAGGCGTAAAAAAAAATATTTCGCACAATTATGTTCTGGCTTTAAAAAATGAAACATATCAAAAATGAAGATTTAAATATAAGATTTATTGATATTTTTTCAGGGTACTTGTTAATTATCTCGTCGACCAATTTCGCCAAATTATATAAATCGCCAAACTACTCACCAAGTTCTACAAATTGACACAATTTTTTATTTTAAATAACGAAAAAACAAATAAATTAGTATAACATTAATAAAAATACAAATAAAACGTCGAAATATTGATTTTATTGGCCATTATTGGCATTTAATCTTAAAATTAATTAATTTATGGCAAACCATTATTGGCATTTAATCTTACAAATTAGCGACAGTAATTTGGTCGACGGGATAACTAACAAGTGCCATTTTCAGTATATAGGACTTTGCGGGTTATTTTTTTTTTAAATCTTGGCACAATTTGGGCTTCGGAAAGAGCGATTTGTTGCCGATTGATATAAACAGTTATGAAAACAAAACTTATGAACTGTCAGCTTGTTTTATAAGAATTTACAGCACAGATGTCATATACGGACCCATATTGGAGCGATTTTTTTCCGACGCCAATTTTGCGAAAACCTCGTTACCACATCATCTATACCCGGATAACCATATCAAGCAAAATAACGACACTTTGGTGCCAGTTAAGTATCCGGTGTGTATATGACATTGGCGCCAGAAAAAAAATCGCGCCAATATGACATCTGTGCCGAATTTACATGTATAAATTTAGTTTCTAGATATTATTATTGTTTTTTATATACGATTTGTTTATATTTGTATATAAAATAGATAAATGCCTTTTTTATATTAAATAAATTGTACAAATATTGGAAAATTTTGCTTCTTTATGTGAAACAGTGAATATGCTTCCAGAAATTACGTTGCCAAATTTTCTTCTCTCGCCAAGGCCCCTATGCTTGAAAAATACCGATTTATTATTATATAATGTAGTATTAGCTAATGTTCTGTAATCTGTTCCACAGTCAAAGTTAACTGCAAAAACGCGATGCTGGAATAATGTGGTATCAAGTATACGGTTTAAAAATAAAATTAATTTTGCGCCAAACTACACTTACGCCAATTGGCTCTAGGTCTGATTAAGGAAGAATACTCAAATTAAGATTTACAAACACCAAAATCGTAGCATGACAAGAATACGGTATTTGCGGAAAGTTGAGGGACGTGTATAAATTTAAGTGATTATTAAACTTTATTTTTCCAATTTTTTAAGTGTTTATGACTTCAGTCTGTTTTTATGTGTATCTATGCGTGTTTTAACTTTCCTAAAATACTTTGATACATTTTAGGAAAACTTACATAACATACGTGAGTTAAAACAAGGAAATTAATTACGCACGAAACTATGCCCGCCAAGATATGCCAATTGGCTGTGGAGCCAATTATGAAACTTTCCATAGATTAATACATACAAACTTTATATGAAAAAACAGTGAAGCTTTCATCTAAAGTATGTTAAACTGAAATGATCCCCCATACCTTCAAAAATAAAACAAATGATAGGCCAATAAATAAATAAATGAGACTGTGCATTGAAACAAATTGAAGGAGCGATGTTAAATTAATACTGTAAGGTGAAATTAATTGTGAAAAGAAAAGAAATAGCAGAAATAAAATAAATCACATATTTGGAAATATAAAAGAGAAAATGAAATATTTTACATTTTCCGGATCTAGATGCTATCCATTTATTTCAGTAACTAATATCACTGAGAAATTCATGGTAAAATAATTTTCTTTCCTGATTATTATTACTATTATTATCATCATTTATTTACATAACGGAATACAGTAGTAAACATTTTTTGTTTAACAGTAAAATAAGTTCATTTTTTAAATAAAATGTCTAGAACATATGAAAATTTTAAGATTAACAACTATCATTTGCAAACTACAAAGCACATCGTAAAGAAAATGGTAAAAGACAAATGGAAAACAAATTAAAAAATATTTCTGTTTCTCACGTTAGATGGCGCTAGTCACGGAAAACTATGTGTTTTCTAACCACATGTACAGCGGACAAAGGAAACTTAGCGATTGCGAGGCCTGTTATTTCGATAAGGAGGCCTTGGCTTAAGCATTTAAATTGGATGAGCTCTACCCGGAATATCTACGCAGATTTTCATTGGTCCATTTCCAAATCAAAACTTTTTTTTATATATAGAAGGATAAAGCCGTTTAAGTTAAAAAAATTGTGGATTGGAGAATAAAACAATGGCAAAATTTCGTACAAATCGGCAACAAGCAACAAGTATAATACAAAATGTAATAATAATAATAATAATAATAAATTCTTTCAGGGTTTACGTTTAAATTCATTAAATACCGCATATTCTCAAAATCAATTAACAAACTTTTTTCAGATTCATTAAAATCGTTTGCTTTTGGCTAGGAAAAGTGCTGATCGCCAAATTGCGTGCCGCTTTCGTCTTTTCACGCCAATTATTCGAAAGTATTTTATTTTTTTACAGCTTTTCCACTGTAATTCCGCCGCTAATTTTAATTGATCCTTTATTACATACATGAGTACTTTCACTAGCATTTTTTTCAACATATTCTGAGTATGCCCAGTATGGAGACCTTCCTTGTGAGTACGTATTATTTTATAATTCTAGCCTATCAGGAAGTGAGTGAAAAATTGATTACAAATTCCGTCTTTACACGCAAAAACCAAGTTGAGTTAAATAAGGGAGTTTAATCCTTTGTGTACTGAATTATGAATTCGTGATAATTTTATCTTCTAAAGCATTTTTCGTGAATTATTTAAACGACGTTAGAAGATTTACATAATCATTTAATAAATTTTAGAAAGATTTTAGAAGGTTTGAAGGATTTAGAAGGATTCATTAAATTTGAATTGATAGGGATTTTGTGCAATATTTATAACACCACTCAAGTCTTTTATTTTAAATATTTTTCTTAGTATTTTGTAGAATTAGGGAATGTACAAATATAATGTGCTTACAATAGAAATATCTCCGAATTGAAAAATCCTCCCCCCCCCCCTCCCAACGCCAAGAAAACTGAAAAGATGCAAAGGCAAAAGAAATCATCCTTAAAAAAAAAAAAAAAAAAAAAAAAAAATGTTTTGTGTAACCAATAATGCTTTTGGAACAAGATAAGATAATAAGTCATCGAAAACTGTATTACAACTAATCGATGTATTAAATGAATTTTATAACAAGATATTTTAATGGTACTGATAAATACCGTCAGTAGATAAACTGTTAAAAATAAGAGCAAAATATACTCATTTTTGAATATTTCTCGGTTTATTAATGTCCCAAGCAATTTTGAACAACACACGTACTGTTTCTTTCCTCCTTCTCTCTCTTTTTTCACCACATACATAAAACTTTTACTTGTACGAATGCATCCATGATAAATTACAGGGCTGCACTAAATTTAAATAAACGAGGCACGTAGAGTCTTACATGGATTCAATACATATCAACTACAAGGTTAATTAAATTTGAGGTACACAACGTGCTTTTTCCGAACTGTTTGTATGGAATTGTTTCTAGTTGTGCCTGAACAATTTTTTAAACAGTATCTTCTGAGATTATCGCGAATTCACACTTTTACCTCCTTGGTTAACCATGACTAACGGCCTTAATGTGTACAAGGTCCTAGATTTGACTTTTTGGAACCTTTTGTAAGTGATCCCTATTGAATTATTTATTTTCCTAAAAGTCCTATGCTGCAGTGGAGAAATAAGATGTCTTATAGTACCGAAATAGAATCTATTGGTATTCATATTCTACTCTTTACCTTACAATGCATAGATTTTACCGCGATTATGCGATAGGAAAATACGATACTTAATTCTGGAAATGTCGCTTTGGAATTAGTAATAATAATATCGCTACATACAGTAATAATAAAAATATATAACAGAAATAATAAAAATATGTTAGTCATAACTGTTGTGTTATAATATTTAGTTCAGTTGATGACGATTTCTCTAAATTCTAAATTTAGATTAATTTAATTTAGATGTTAAATAACAAAATAAATATATCCGAGAACTCAGATTTTCCTGATGCTCTTGTCTGGGTTTAGTAATAATTTCTATTTTAAATAAATAATACAGTAAAACCTCTCAAAACGGATCCTGTATGTAAGTGTCCTGTATGTCTGTTTTATGAGGAAATTCTCAAGTACATAGTGAAAAGAATTATAACAAGTTGTGTAGCTGCTTAGAGGGAAACTTGTGAAAAACGTAACTTTTTACCGATTCCTTAAGATTCCGTCTTAGCAGGCGTTATTGTACAAAGAATTAAGCATTTCTTTCTAAATGCACAATTCTTTGTCTTCTTTAGGATAATTTCCGGTTTAGTCCTTCCAGTCGTAGAATTCAGAGATTTAGGATAATGTCAGACTAACGTTTTTTTGAACGCTTTTTTACTTACGTATTATCCCTACACAATGCTAGCGGCATTGTTTAGGGATAAGGCCAATGTCAGACGGGCGTCTTTTTGCCTGCTTTTTTGCTTACGTATTATCCATTCATAATGCTATTGGTCTAATACCTAAGGAAAAAAGCGTGCAAAAAGACGTCCGTCTGACATTAGCCTTAGTGTGTAATCTATTATATTATAATTTGCCTGTTTTTTTTTTATATTTCACAACTACATCTTTTATAGTATGGAACGTTGGGCGATGAAATGAAAGCCAATCATCCGCGTGGATCTGAGGGTGTCATACAAGGTCTCAGAATTTTTAAATTTGGATTAGTTTCTACGATATTATTATTATTATTTTGCAATTTTTATTGACATTTTTGTAATGATGGCAACTAAATTACTCTATTTTGTGAATAAAAGGGAGAAAAGAAGAAACTGTAGGGATTGTTATATTTATATATTTTTTTTACGTTATTTTTAAAATGAGGTTGAAAATTAAAATTATCTTTTATCTGAATAGATGGTGTAAACAATATTGTGATTAAATTTCGAAGAAATGATAACTTATTTCCCCCATATTTAAGCTTCAGGAATCAATTTATCCTACAGAAACAAAAGTCATCCGTCTACATACAGTAGAACCTCGTTTATCCGAATCCCGGTTATCCGAAAATCGGCTTAAGCGAAAGACCTTAAAATACCTTTAAGTCCTTTTTAAATGTGAAAAATTTTACTGTCAACACTATTTTTACCAATGTCAAAAGACACCTTTAAACATATTTTGATTTATGATTACTATTTTATGTGTAAGTTTTAGGTCAAAACAATTTCGAATCATTTTTAATACATTGAACAGTTGTTTAAATACTTATTAGCTATAAAAATTAGAAGCAAAATAAGCAAAAATCAGATATTTAAAAGGGGTTATGGGACACTGGTAGAAATAGTGTTAAAAAGCATGTTCTTTATGGAATAAATAAACAGAGTCAACTTATTTATCTGGTCCATTGCGTAATTTCGGGCACTTTATTAGACAGACACGTATGACACTTCATTTTTTTTTTTTTTTTTTTTTTTTTTTTTTACAAAATATATTGTGATTTTTATGCTGTTAGAGAAACTTATAATTTTGGTTTGTCATTCAGGGTGCTTTGAATACTGTACCACAATATTTTTATTACTACAATGCTCTAAATTACGATCACAGCTTTTCATCAAACAAGTTTTCACCCTAAGTCTATGAAACAACGGTTATCCGTAAATTCCTGTGGAACCCAATTAACCGAAAATGCTTTGATCCCATGCTTTTCAGATAACCGGGCTTTTACTGTATTAGCATTTAGAAATCATTACATTGTAGATTTTTTTTTCACCTTTACATTTAAGTATGTACTCAAGTAATGTACTATTTTCAATTAATTATTTTTGAAAAAAAGCGATTCCCAAACGCGTTAAAAGTCAAATGATTTATCGGATAAAAATTACATACTTTTTTTCTTGTAAAGCATTTCTTTTAATTCAAGAAACTGAAAAAAATATATTTTTTAATGAGTCTGTCAAAGTAACGTCATTTAGCTCCAAAATTAAAAACCAAATCTTAAAACAGCAATATACTTCAAAAATCACGTAATCTGGAAAATATTATTCTCGCAATTTCTGTTTAATCTACAATGGTGTGCAAAAATTAAGGAAAAGTCACAAAATGCTTATTTTCAAATACACGAACACTCAAAAGGAAATAATATAATTCGAGTAATTACTATCTCTACAACACAGCTAGTCCATATAACATCTCATTCATGTCACACATGGTCACAAGTGTCACAGTCACTACGGTGAAGCAAAAAAATAGGAAATTCCATACATCTCATTATGAGTCTCAAATGATCACTATATGCGACTCCACTGAGACGTCACTGTGACTGATGCTTTGTGACGAGTCACCATATGACTTTACAATGTAGTTACATTGTGACTCTCATGTGACTGTCATTTGTAGACTCAATTTCAAAATCATCGTGAACGCTGCATTGTGATAAGTTACCAAATAATGTCACATTAAAGTCACATGATGACTTTCAGATGGCAGGGAGACTACTGTGGAGTCACCATTGTGCTCTTTTGGGAAAAGTCTCCATGTGACTATAATGTGATATTATTTGGTGACTTATCACAATGCAACGTTCATGATGACTATGAAATTGAGTCTAAAAATGACAATCACATGAGAGTCACAATTTAAATACATTGTAAAGTCACATGGTGACTTGTCATAAAACAGTAGTCACATTGACTTCTCAGTGGAGTCACATATAGTGATCATTTGAGACTCATAATGAGATGTATGGAATTTCCTATTTTTTTGCTCCACTGTAGTGACTGTGACACTTGTGACCATGTGTGACATGAATGAGATGTTATATGGGCTAGCTGTGTTGTAGAGATAGTAATTACTCGAATTATATTATTTCCTTTTGAGTGTTCGCGTATTTGAAAATGAGCATTTTGTGACTTTTCCTTAATTTTTGATAACCAGTGTACTTAGTAAATATGATTTCTTGGTTGAAGTTGAGTATTTAATTAAATTAGTGTTATAAGTTTTTCTAAATGTCCGATAATATTAGATTTATTTTTCTCTCAAATATCAAAAAATCCCGTGCCAATGTAAATGCAAAACATTGAATTGCCATGCAGGTAGTAAACATTAAATTTGAATAAAGAATTTTCTTAGGTATTCTAAACCTCATTTCCTCATGTCCACTAAACTAAAATGCTTATTTATGTCGAATGGAAACGACATACTACTTTATATAATACATTAGACGACATCATCCCGTCGAATTTCCATGCTCTGAGTATTTCCTTTTGTCGTATTTCTGACAGTTTCAAGTTTCATTTTCCGTTTTATCCTTTCATAACAAATCTCCTCGTTTGCATACAGATAGCACAAGACTTGGCTTCTTATTTTAGTCCTTCCTTGTTATAACGATCAAAAGAGAAAAACAATCTCCGAAGTCAATGCCCTAAATATGTTTTTTTGAACGACTTTCAAAAATAGGAACTGGAGAAATTGCACATAATATGAATGATGCCTAGAATTTGTGATTCTTCTATACAGAAACAAAAACAAAAACAAGAAAAATAAAAGAATCATAAACACTAGAGAACAGGAATTCTGCTTTTTCAGAATTTAGAGTCGCCCCCGGTATTTCCATTACTTCATTTTCTTCTGATGGACTGGTGGTTTCTATTATTATGAAACATCCATTATAAATGAAGCGTTAGGTGAAGATGAAAGGGCAGTCGTAAAAAATTAGAACTCTGATTTTCTGGTCAGAATGGGAAAAAAAAAATGGCCAACAATTATGGCCATTTTTTCCCCATTCTGACCAGAAAATCAGAGTTCTAACTTTTAAAATGATAAAAAAAAAAGTAGAAGAACATTTTTTGCCAGCCATTTTGTTTCGTTATAATTTCATTACGTCATAAACTTGCAACGAAACACTTTTTATTTAGATTTTCGTTTACAAATATAAAATCATTCAACAGTTATTTTAGGTATATTTAAGGGTATTATCACGGGCCCGGTCATCTAGTAATAAAATAAAATGGATATGTATCACATAAAATAATTTCTTTCAGCATTTTCAGAATCACGCACACATTAAATGCACATTGAAAATTTTGGTAAAAAATAAACATCCAATTTATTTGTGTTCTTGACAGCGTTGATGGAGTAAAGAATCTTTATAATAAATATTATCGATTTTGTAAAAAATCATATTTAGAAGATACGCTATCAATTTCTAAAATCTAATCAAACGCCATCCAGAATAATAGATCTTATGTACAAAGACTGTTTTGGCAACGAGATATTGAAGAACTGTTTTTAACTATTTTTTTTCTTTCCAGATGTACGATAATAAAACAATTGTTGAAACACAACTTACGAATAAGGTTAAAGAAAAATGACCTTCACCACTAAGATATTGTATTTTTTCATTTATGAAACTTTCAAAAAATATCAACAATACTTCAGAAAATTTGGAAATGCTGCTTTTAAAAAAATACACGAACTGTCGCAAAAAAATGAGACAAAAAATCATAAAATACTGATATTTTTTTTTCTTTTTTTGCTTCATTGTTAAAAAACTTTGTCAAAGTTCGGATTTCTTAAATGTAACTTATTATTGCGTAAAATATCAAACAACTCAGAATTATTATCTTTCGCTGTTTACAATTTTGTTTTGGCAACGCGATATCAAAGCATATGTGCTTACGAATTTTATTCTGCTTTCATAAACAAAAAAACAAAAAAAACAAAAAAACAAGCTTCCACCTTGGAAGAAGTTTAAAGCAAAAAAAGAAGAAAAAAAAAGCAATTTAACAAGTTACAACGACCATTTGGAAAATGATTTTTTCAAAGACTAAAATTTAAGACATAAAAAATCGCACGGAGTTGGTCATACGCCATGGATTAAACATTAATAGTGTTATTACACGTAAAAATTGCAAGATTTCCTGAAACTTACGTATTATCCAAGCAGTTCATTGACTGTTCGGGAAAAGGCTTTTCCACCGACCCATTTTACATGAAATTTCATTCATAAACTTCTAAACATCCCATAATATTACTTTTAACACCGTCGCGTGGTAAGAGAAAAAAATGTACTTTTAAATGCAATTTGTTTGAAAGCTGCATCTCAATTTGTTACTGAATTATTAATTTTTTTTATAGTTTTTATTACTTTTTTGTCATAGTGGCAACAGAAGTATCCATCTCTGTTGAAAGTAAAGGAAAATACAGATTACTGTATAGACCAATCAGAAAACGAATAAAATGCGGATTGAACCAATAAAAAGCTTCAGATATGCTTTTGGTTTCCTACCCTGACGAGGACAATAACCATTTTTCCAAATGGTTAAAAAAAAAAAAAAAAAAAAAAAAAAAAAAAAAAATCTTGACTGCAAAGTATATATATGTATTTTTTTCTTCTATGGAAATATAATTATAACCACGAACGAAAATATACAAAAACCTCTTCCGAGTTTCCCATAATTACGAAAAGCTTTCTTTTACCTTTAGAAGCCTATAGAAAACAACATATTTTCCATTTCCAGATTCAAAGAAACAGTTGTAAAAACAAACATTTTTGGTGCTACTGATTTTCGGAAACGTTTCTGGCTCGTTTTTACAGTGTATTAATCATTTTACTCAAACCGGAATAATGTTTTTTAGGATGCTGGTCCATTTTGAATTACACAATTTCAACTGTTTAATATTGGATTTATGTAACGGTAACAAAATAATATTAATTTTAATTGCTAATGTTGTTAGATTTTCATGTCTGTAAAACGTTTGTTGAAGATGCAAATGAATCCGAAAAACTTAATATATTCCAGGATGAGAAAACCCTTTGCGGTCGTATTAAGTTTATACCAGGGATGCAATGAAGGGTATATAGTAGTATACGCCATATACCTTTTGTATTTTTTCAGGGAACTCCGTATATCCTCTGTTTCTCAAATACAGCTATAGCTCTTTAGCGTATACCATATACCATTTGCTTTTTTTTTTTTTTTTTTTTTTTTTTTTTTTACGACTACACCACTGGCATATATACATAGGTATCATGCTGGTAGGAATAACTTTTCATTGAACGAACAGTAATACATAATATGCAAGATTATGAATGAAAAATGAAATTTATTAATTCTTTTTTTAACTTTAGATATAGGTAACACAATACTATGTTTTAATTTTATGTAAAGTTATATTTTATAGTTTCCCATCTGTGGTATCTTTCAAAGCAGTCTCCAATAGCCAACCTTTCGTTTTTCTGTTTCAACATACATAGAACAATCTTGACTCTTTATATTTTATATCTTATCTTTTTTTAAACTGCTTTCAATTTCATGGTATACTTCTTTGGGTCACTTTCTTTTTGCCATTTTAAAGTATTATTTTAAAAATATTTTAAGAAGCGAAAATGCCTCATGACATTTAAACACAATTTACAAAATATTATTTCGGATTCTACGTATATCTCCTAAGCTTGTCGACTGAATATAATATAATATCAGTAGGGTTCTTTACTGTGGTGTCTGACAGCAGACGTACGACTGGAACGGTAAAAAGGCTTTAATGGCTGAGAGTAGACATACGACTACAAAGGTTTAATACACCGAAAAAACTACCCGGTAATATTTCTCGAAATCAGTGCCAGCAAAATAAATTTTTTTAAAATACATGTTTCTTTAAATCTCGAAAATATATTGGTTTCTGAGCTTTCTATACTGATAAAAGTACGCTTTTTAGAATCGTCTGTATAACTTTGGGGCCGTTCAAATATTACGTAAGCACCTAGGGAGGGAGGGGGTTAGCAATTTGCTTATTTTTGCTGACAAGGGAGAGGGGGGGTGTTTGAACGATGCTTACGTAAGACATTTTCAAAATGTCTTAACTTGTTAAAAAAAAAAAAAAAAAAAAAAAAAAACTATTAAAAATTTTAAATTGAAAAAAAGAAATAGCAAAAGAATATAAAACTTGAAGTTCTGATGTCAGCTATTTTGACCGCACAAGGAAAACATGAGCGATCTCTTTTATCTAGAGGTGATTGTTCATGTTTGATGCATGAGGGCTTATTATCTTTCAGAACTTACTACTATTTCCAGTTGTGAGAATAGAATAAAATAGAATTGAATGGACCGATGCGATATGTTGTATTGTGACAATACGAGTTTTCCGGGAAAGTTTTCAAAACATAAGTAAAATTCCATCTTCTTTGTTTCCACCCCTCCTCTGTCAAGTGGTTGAACCCCATAACTATAGTGACCGACTGCTGTACTGTCTGGTGTGTCGTGAGTTTTGAAAACCTCTCATTACTGTAGTGTAGGGATGTTTAAAATAAATGAAATCGGAAATATGTCTTCATTTCGAGAAATCTTGTATAAAAACTTTTTCAAAGTTTCAAAAATTATGGTTTCCATCTCGATGAGAACGATCGCACCTTTGATGAAAAAATGGAGCAAAATAACTTTGCATATGCTTTTAAAACTTTCGCAGAAATCTGGAACTCATTAAACATTGACTGTTAGTATCCTGTTACTACCACATATGTTGATTCAGGCGAACCAAACTCTCTTGGTTATGACTTGGATTGGTACTGGTAACTGGATTGACTTGGTAAGCACGTACAAGAAAGTCAATACTTGCTGCAAATTGTAAAATGCAAAGAAAGGAATTGTTGCTCTCCTGAACGTAGTGGATTATTTCGTATATTAAAAGGACGATTCATTCCTCCTCCAATTAAAATGATACAATCTTCAAATGACATCATTACAAGTGAGGAGGGGGAATTTATAGATTTAAGTCTCCGCCTGGCCTTAAATCTGAATATTACAGTAAAGGGATTTTTAAAGACGCCGTATGACTGTTTTTGCCTTTCCATAAAGTCGCAATTATCCGCCAGGACTTGTGGAAGTTGTGGCCAATATCATGCATCTCAGAACTCAGCAAACAGACAAAAAAATTCAACACAGTGAAAAAAGAGAGGCCTGCCTTATACGACCATTGAAAATTGCTGCTCGTCAAGCAAATGAACTTATGTGCGTCGTAAAATCGTGGAAGATATTGAAGATGTTGAGTGGATCAATGAAGATGAAGTTTATGAATATTGCACCCGGAAAGAAAGCGATGAAGATAATCAAGTAAAACTGCGAACCAATATCATAACATATATGGAAAAATGGCTTGAGCAGCCTGGTCAGCATCGGAATAGATATGGACATGTTCAAATTTAAATTTTATAAATGGCTAAGTTCTTCTAAAATTGTGATCTAAGAAATTTTCTTAAATAGAATTGTAAGGAAATAAAACAAGCATTTTTTTAAATTATTTTTTTAAGTCGAGTAGAGTTTTTTTTAATTTGAATTAAGTCCTAATTTTTTTAATTAAATTATTACTGTTAAAAAGTGGGGGTGGGGGGGTTGAAATTTGCTTACTTAATTATTAAAGGGGGGGGGGTGCAATTTGCTTATCTTTGCTGACAAGGGGGAGAGGGGGGGGGGCTCAGAAATTGCCGCAAACATCCTTACGTAATATTTGTACAGCTCCTTTCATGAAGTTATATCGTATGTTTGCGTTAGAGGTTATATTATATTTTCCTAGATTAAGACATCCGTTTATTTTATTTTTTGCAGTGTTCATAGCGATTATGCGCGTCAAATAGTTAGGTGCACCCAATAATTTAACTTAGCATGCTTATTGCAAAAAGAAAACTTTGAAGAGACCACCTGAGTATGAATTGGAAAAAATACTAGAGTAATGCAGATTAACTCATGAGATTGCCTCTCAAATAAATTAACTAATGAATTGTAAAAAAAGATAAATGTTTCTAAATTTACACTGTAAAAAAAATTCCGTTAAAATACGGAAATTGTACTGGCAATCGAGATACCAGTACTATTTCCGTATTTTAACGGAATTTTTTTCCGTAAATTTCAGAAAAAATTCCGTTTTTTCACAAAATATGTCCGGTTTTTTTTTTTTTTTTTTATATTTCCGTATTTAAAAATTTCCGTCTCAAAGATAAATTATAATGATTTTTCAAGGAGAAACTTACATATTTAGGAATTTGACATTTCGTTTCCAAGGACACGTTTACATCAAGGTCAGAAAATCAGAATTTAATTCAAACAACACTAAATCAACAACATTTACCCTAAACTATTCAAACTAGGGATTCAAACTAGGTAACTGTCTTCTTCTAAATTAGGACCCTTAAGGATTACGTCACGGCTTCACAAACTCGTGTTCGAATATCGTTACTTATTTCAGATGTCTTTTATAAAGCAAAGGCTAACATGTTAAACAAGAAAGGTATTTTTGTAGAGATAATATTTTTCAATTAAGTATACAATTCAGAATATTTTACCCATTTTTTCCCCTATAATTTTGAATATTTAGCTTTTTAGTTTCATGCTTTATAAAAGATAAATTTTACTCTTTAAAATATTACAGGTATGAAAGAATGTATTAACAGTAATGTCTGTTTCTTTTTTGCAAGATTTTTAAAATTTTATTTTAATATTATTTTTATTTAGTTATTCATTTAGTTTTGCAAGAGTACCAACATATTTTTTTCAAACATTTACTTTTACAAATTTTACAAATTATTTGTCTGATGAGCTGCTGTAAACTCAAATAGATAATTACTACATGGTATTAAAATAAATTTCCTTTATTGCTTATTAAACTTAGACAAACGCCAAATTTATAATAATTTCGTTATTATATTTCAGATAAATTTTAAATTTTATGTGCGAATCTGTTAAAGTGAATAGATTAAAAAATATTAAAATTAAAAATAGATTTATTTCCTTTTAAAACATCCTAAAAGAAACTTAAAATATATATTAACAGCTTGCTATAAATAAGTCAAACATTATTTTAAGATCATAATTAAACATAAATTGTAACATTTCCTTTTTAGCGGGCTCAAACTTAAAAACATTTTAAAAAGATTTCAAATTTTTTTTAATATAGAAAAAATACGCTAACTTTATATATATATAAAAAAATAATAATAAAAAGAAAGAAAAAATACTATAGCGAGTTGTTTAAAACTACATATTATAGATAGCGCCACAATTTTTATTGGTTTTACTTGAAAACTCATGTGAAACATACTATTTAGCCGTTATTGGAAAATCACTGAGTATATTTTCAATACAGAACCATATTTAGTCAATAATGGGTTGGTTGTATTTATGACGGCCAATTATCTGCACGATGGATATAGGCCCCCAATAATGGGATTTCAATAAAAATAATATCACTGTAAGACAAGTATATACAACAATTACTAATTACTTTGCTTTCCAAGCAAAACACTCTAAACAGAAATGTCTGAAATTCAGACACTTAAGTGTCTGAAACGCAGTGTTCAATTTTCAGACGTTTTAAAATGTCTGAAAATTTTCAGACACTTCTTGCGTCTGAATTTCAGACACTTAAGTGTCTGAAATGAGAGTGTGCGATTTTCAGACGTTTTGAAATGTCTTAATTTTTTGAGACACTTCTTGCGTCTGAATTTCAGACATTTCAAATGTCTTAATTGCGGCCATCTTTGAACCCTTTTTTTTTCACCAACATGAAGCCATCTTTGACCACTTTTCTATCTAAGCCATATATGCAGCCATATTTGACCACATTGAATCATTTTTATAAATGGGAATAATTTGTTACTATAAATCAGATCTGTTGCAGCGTGGAAAACTGGGATATTTCTCTGCCCCCTGATTCTAGGGTCCCCCAAGTTGGGTATGAAATTTTCATAAAGCTGATATTTTAAATTTGTTTTAACCTTGCGATGATTATAATCAGTATTTTGTAGTTTTAGAATAGGATAATATATATAATATACGCATATATATAGAGATATATTCACCTAAATATGTATTGATATGATATCATATTTTGTCCTACGGCATCAAAAATGTTATTACTTTTAATGACAACTTCAAATTAATGCTAGGCCAGAGACCTGGTATTCATTCGCCCCCCCCCCCCCCAACCGCCTTCATATACTGTTACAAAAGAAAAATAAATAAATAAATAAATAAAATGAAAAAATTAACCCTATTCGATGTTGTCAAATACATATTTGGATAAATATATCCTTTTCTTTAACCATATCATGTTCTAAAAGCACACAATATTTATTAAAATAAATATAAGATCAAAACGAATTTAAAATATCAGCTTTATTGAAATTTCATATCAAATTTGGGGCCCTGTAAACCAAAAGGCTCATAGAAAGAGCCCAGTTGTCCATGCTGCAATCATCTTTGCATGATAACAAATTATTACCATTTATATAAAATGATTCACTCTTTTTTTCAATGGCAACACCGAATTTTGACACCATATTTTAAATCTTCGTCTCAAACTATGCCAAAAAACGAAATTTCTAGTCATTTGAATGGTAAGTTTTTGAATCATAAGCATTCAAAATTTAGAGCTTCTAATGTTAAATTTCATTTTCATATTCTTATTAATATCTCCTGAAATTATAATCCTAATGTGATAATTTTGTATGTAGATACAATACTGAAAATCCCAAACATAAAGACATTGAATTTGTAAAATTGCATACCAAATTTGAGGGCCCAAAAATCAATGGGAAGGGGAGGGGGCGGGACCGCGGATCAGTTTCCATGCTCTAATCAGGTCTTGCTTCGAGAAGAAACACTACCCCTCTTTTTATTTTTCTAAATAGAGCTGTCCGCTATTCGGGAGTGACCGGTTATGGGAGTTTTACTGTAATAACGGACATTCTCGAATAGCAGAGACCTATTTAGCGATCACTTTTTTCAATGCACATTTGTAGATTGAAGCAGATTTTGTGTACTTTTTACTCTGTATACTGTGTATTTGTATAATCTGGACTGTTTATTTCTACATATGAAAATAAAATCTCTAAATAGCGGGAAAATTCTGCGGTCCTAGGGTGTCTTCTATTGAGAGTTTTTATTAAATATATCTAGTTATAAATATATTTAAAAAAAAGTCAGAAAATGTTTCTTTTCTATCTTTCTTTTTTTTTTCTTTTTTTTTGACAGTATAGAAAATGTGATTCTAATAAGTTCCAGTGCCAGCGGCTTACATTCATTAGCCCCCCTTCATACTACTACATATACAGTCACAAAAAATTAAACACATTGACGACTTAACATATATATATATATATATATGTGTGTGTGTGAACATGTAAATATATGTTTGGATAAATATATCCTTTTCCTTTTACTTCATTCTACTTTACAAGTATATGCAATATGATATATAATCAGTACAATAAATTGTTTTGCGAAAATGGATGCATTCTCCGATGATAATAAAAAATAATCCTGTAAAAAATCAGAAAAATTTTGGCAATAAAAGTTGTCAGAAATTTTCTGTCTTAATATTTAAATATGTAATACAGATGAAATACAGGAAATACATATGAATGTAGTTCTTTATATTTTGAAAAAGTTTTCATAGTCTAAAAAAATTCTTTCATCATGCAATTAAATACTGTAGAAATTTCGAACTTTTTAACAAAGCGTTACTTTACATAGGAACAATTTAAAATGCATTTATAAACAGGGATGTAGTGGAGGGTATGCGGCGGTATAAGCCGTATACCTTCTGGATTTTTTTAAGGAACACCGTATACCCTCTGTTTCTCAAAAAAGCTATAGAGTAGTTCACATCACGTGACTTTTACCGGAGAACAATGAAGAAAGCTGTAGGACACACAAACAGGAAAAGAATTGATAAAGGTAGCGATAGTTGTCCTACAGCAGCAGCAAAAACCTGTTCATGACGTCACCTTGCACAGCTCTATAGTGTATACACTGTAGGGTATACCCTCTTCTTAGAGCGTAGGCCCTCTGCATTTTTTACGACTACACCACTGTTTATAAAACATTAAAAATTTCCCGATAACTTCAATTCTGATGCTCTTATAATTATTTTTCAAGTTTTAAGTCCACCATCTGAAGCAAAAACATTCATAGCATTTCCTATACATAAATTTAATTTTGTTACATGAAAACACTAACTTCGAAAATGTAATGTGTAAAAGAATTAAATGATCTGTCATTAAAAATAAAAATTCATATGCGAAACCATGCCAATAATATCTGTAATACAATGGAAGTATTTATTAATATCATTTAATAACTTGATCTTTTTAATTACATTTTACCATGTGGGCAATTCCTTTTATAATAACTTTTAATTTCAAAACTTATTTTGCCTTAAAAATACATATCTAATTTTTATTTCTGTATTTTTTATAAAAATTCACAAACTTTTGAAAAAAATCCCCAGCAATTTTATGTGAAAAATGCAGTTATACATAGTAAATATAAAAAGACTATCTTTTCTAATTTCTGTTCTAAATCTGTAATCACTTTTTAACAGTCAATAAATCGATATTAATAAATTTTTCGATTTTCAAATTTTTGTACAAAACTTAAATACAATTTTAAGCAATTAAACAAAGTAAATCATGATTTATTTTTTTACTTATTTTATAGTAAATCCTTATCTATCTAGAATTTTTTTAAATAAAATTATCTATTAAAAAATGGAACATTTTAATTTTATTAGTAATAATCATAAGTTACAATAATTTGTTTGATTTAACTAACATGTATATTGTTTAGAATACATAAATAGGACAACGCAAAATAATTAAAATTTGCTTTCAATACAAATAATATTATGAAGATTTTTTTTAAGTTGGCATTTCCGAATTAAGGGAAAAAAAATGTTTTACTAAATAAGCTATTTCAGTTTGAAAATTTGTTTCGCATAAATCCATTTAGACAAACTTTTAATTTAATAACCCCCCTCCCCGCCTAAAATGTACATATCTTATTATATAATACAAAAAATTAATCAAAATAAGTGTTTGATTATTTTACAATTTTCATCTAATATTAACCTTGAGGGGCGGTGGGATATATTTTATCCCACCTAAGTTTAATCAAGATTCGCACCGGAAACTTTTAAATAAATTTTATTTTTGTAACTTTGATGGAAAAAAGTTGTAAAATTGCTTTTCCATATTTTGAAACTAATTTTTTCAAAGATTCCGGCTTGAATTCAACATTACAGGAATACAATCGATTGCCCCTCAAGGGGTTAAATATTGAGTTATTATATGTTCTACACAGCAAAAAGACAATTTAATTAAAATTCAGGTAAATAAAATGTTGTTTTAACCGTGAAAGAAAGTATTATAAGGAATTAAACATATTGATAAAACCCGTTGATTAAATTGATTGAATTATTTTATATATTAATTAAATTTAGTAACAGACCAAAGTGAAAAAAAAAAAAAGCTTCTCAACCAAAACTGAGTATTTCTTTTTCAGGAAAAGATTCGAGAATTTTGCGATTTTGCTTTATTTTCTATAGAGAGATTATACTAAGCGATTTTTTATGTAATATTCACTGACATTTTTACAGTCTGATTAATAAGTTGTATTCACAAGAAAAATATATAGTGCAGCAACTGCTTTTTGGACAAAAAATATAACACGAAAAAGGTTGAAAAAGTTGGGTGTCAATGTACACAAGCAATAACTTTTAATGCTTATTTAAACAAATGATGGGGTTATTTGATATAAAAAAACATTTTTTTATAAAGCGGAAGCTTTAAGAATTATTAAGCAAGTTAGTTAATTAATCCTGAAAATGATATAAATTTGTTAAAAATCATAAAAAACACTGTAACACTGAAAAATATTTATTGTATATAAAAAGATACAAATATGATAAATACATATATTCTTAAAAAAGTAAATTAAATAATTAATATTACGTAAGTAATATTGTTCAAGAAAAAGTTCTATTTCGAAATAAAAATATATTGTTGTAAATAATAGCATCCTTACCTTTTTATTTTCCTTAAATCTAATAAAGTAAATCCGTTTAATACAAACACAAAAACAAACACACTTTCTTATGTATTTTACCAAATATTCAGAATGATGTTGAAAATTGAAAAACATATAGAAGAAATTTTTTTGTCATTATTCCCACATATATTTTTATAAGAATATAATTTAAATTTACTGCACAGATTAATTCTACTCAACATCTGTTTGCTGATATTTCACAATTATTCTTCAGTCTCTGAAGAACAAATATTAAAATGCCAAAAAATGGCACTTTATAGCTGCGTATAGATCTATGTAGATGATAGAATCACACTATTAAAAAATATATTATTTTTATAACAACATAAAACGCATATTCCACAACTTGAATTCAATCCACTTTGTTGTTTCACACGTACTTTCTTATACTACCACCTCTGAAGAACAAATATCGAAATTCTAAAAAATGCATTTTACAGCTGCGTAGGCATATGTACCTACTACTCTATAAGTTAAATTCAATCCATTTTGTATCAGCTTATTTTTCATACATACTTTCTTATACTAGAATCTCTGAGGAACAAATGTCGAAATTCCAAAAATTTACTTAATAGCTACGTAGCTGTATATAGATCTATGTAGAATACACAGTCACAATATGCATTTACGGAATTTTACACATAAAAAATCTCGGGAGCCTTTGTTAAACAAGAAAATAACTGACTGAAAGAATATTCCGTTTTAACGCGCCAATCGCCAATGGACTTCTAACAAAGCGAAATACGCGAAGTCATCATTTTAATTTTCTGTGCAGTGGTTTATCCAGTCTGCGGTTTACAAACCGTTATAATGGGCTTGATGAGTAATAAAATTTTTTATCAGCGAGAAGTAGATCATTGAATTAGAAGAAATCAGAAACGTTTTATTTTATCTATTTAGTTATTTTTCTTAACATGCTACATTTATTTGAGTGCGATTTTTGCAGTTTTTCTATTTTCAGACATATAGAAAACATACTTTAAATAAAGATTTTGTAGTAAAACTAGCAAATAACATATTGAATTTTGATGAGGAGGGCGGTGGAGGTACATTGTCCCTACCTGAAATTTAATTAATTAAATTTTCGTTATGTCTAATCATTTAAAAAATATACTTTTTTGTCTTCCAAATAGCAATATATTAATTAAACGCTAAGAGAAAATGTTGCTAAGAATTTTTCTTCAGAGGAGCCCCCCCCCCCCCCCACACACACACCACCATAAACTTTTTTGTAGAAGACAGTTTTAATTCTGTTCTCCTTTTGGTGTTCATATATTTCAAATGTATCTTAGATGGAGAAGGGAAATTCAGAAAAAAAAAATCCCTTTTGAAGAAAAAAAAAGAAAAGAAATAGGAGAGAAAAAATCCAGTTTTCCATTGAACGATTAATATTTCTTAATTTTTGAATTTCTTATTATGTTGATATCTTTAAGGCTGTTCTTAACTGCTCTGCTCAACAAGTGCAAAACCTTTTTACACATTCACAAATTCATTTTTTAACGGAAAGGTATAAAATTGTAAAGCCTAGCCATGGAAGCGATTTCGAATTGAACTGTGTTTTCCATTTTTTGATCAATCAATTACCTACTGAGTTATAAGAGATTTTGATCACATGACAAACACGTTTTTCGCACGCTCTTGGGTGCTCTTTCTTCCTTCGCGCGGAAATTTGGCTCAAAACGCCCACTTTGACACTATTTTCTGAAAGATCTAATGCGTTTGCAAAAAAATGGAAAAAACAGCTCAATTACATAGTTTCTGAACAACAACACCAGCTAATGCATTTTCGAACAACAATAAATTAAAACTTGTGTCAGAAATTTGCCCTTTTGGATTTGAGAACACCCTTAAACATTTTTCACACGAGGAGGAGTTATGACAAAATATTCTTAGTTTAGCTTCGTGTTTACATTCTGCATTTTAGAAAAGCGGACTAGGCAGTGGAATCCAGGCATATCTATCCTAAATTCTTGCTCCTTAATACGTTTCTTTCTGTCCAAACTCATAACTCTTCGCATTTAGGGGAGAGGGCCTTCCTGTGTACGCCTATGATAACAAGTAATTTTTGAAACACTTTATATTATGAAAAGCAAATATTTAATTATTTATTGCGCCAAAAATAACTTAGCCGCAAACCTTACGCGAACTTTTACAATTGTCCTACGATTACTTCTTTTATAAAGTAATACTAAATTAAGTGGATGAAAGAGTATTTTAAACAGCTTTCATCCATTCGGAAATATTTTCTGATGGTATTGGTATACATATTGCAATACAATAGTACGTACAGTCATCACATATATTATACAATTGTATCGCATTCAGACGCTTAAGTGTCTGAATTTCTAAATGTCTTAATTTCAGACATGTCACTATTATTCAGACATTTTTCTGAGTTCATTTATACCATGATTATAGTAAGACACTTATGTGTCTTAAATTTAGACATCTATGATGTCTGAAATTTCTCATTCAGACACTTAAGTGTTTGAATTACTTTTTCAGTCACATATGTGTCTGAATTTAAGACGCCTCTATTTGCAGTGAAGCAACTACTTCAAAACATCATTTGCGGAACTTGTACTGTTTCGGAAGCAATACAATAATTCGTAAAATTTAGGGAAAATTTACTGGATTTATACGGATTTATTATCTCAAAATGTTAATTACGGAAATTGTACTGTTTTCTTAGAAAAATGAAACTATTCCGTAAAATTTTACGGAAAAATTTGTGTATATTGACGCATTTTTCTTTACAGTATAGAAAAATATAACATAACATAATCACGAACGAAAATGTACAATTACCTCTTCCTAGTTACTTACGATTTAGGAAAGCTTTATAGAAGCTAAAGTGATCAACTTCGATGTAACAAAAACTGTCTATAGAGTTCAACTACACTAAATTTTATTGATTTGAAAAGAATATTCAATTAAAACAAGTCTCACTTCCATACACTATTAAAATACACCTGAAACAGAAAGAGATTTTAGAAAATGATTATTCTAATGACATATGATATTCTAATGATATGTTAGGTAATATATAACATTCTAGATTTTTTTTTTTTTTGTTGTTTATCATCCTGTTAAAATAAACTAAAAACCTACATTGAACAAGAATCCTGCATCGGGTCGACTAACCATATTTTACCCAAATCTGACCGCACCTGTTGACGCTTTTATTATTATTATTATTATTATTATTATTATTATTATTATTATTATTATTATTATTATTATTATTGCTGATTGGGTTGAGTTTAGATTAGACGTTTCGGGTTCGGGTCGGGTTGGATTCAATTATTCCGGGTTCGGGGCGGTCTAGTGTTGCGATTTGATGTTTGCGTGTCGGGTTCGGGTAAGGTATAACCCTACTCATGCAGGATTCTATATTGAACATTTGAAAATAAATATTCTATATTTCACTTCAACGACTTTGAATTTTTCCGCAATTTCAATTTGTTCTTTCTTTTTAATTACTATCCATATGTATGCTATATTTAAAAAAAGTCCTTCCGGCCAGTGCCGGGAGGAAGAGGTAGCTTTCATAATCCTTATTTTAAAAAAGCCAACTTATATCATGCAAACACACGAAGCTCAATTTAGTGGAAACCGAATATAGGAGATTCAATACTAATTTTTATCAATATAATGAATGAGAATTTCGCGAAATTAGTCAGCTTTATCCAAGCTGCTTTTCTTTAAAGTAACTTATATTTGGCTGCCAAATTCGGCAATTTCTTAAAGTGCCTGTCATTTTAAGACAACATGGTGGATGAGGCTAAGCAGTGAACTTCGTCGAGACCTTAGTAATTGCTGTGCACATGCTCACTCACATCGGAATCGGTTAATATATAGGAGTGCTGTCGCATGCAAAAAATCAGATTTTTCAAATTGTCACCCACAATAGAAATTGAAACTGCTATATCTCAGCCATTTTTTAAGGTAAAGACAAACAAAAAATGCTCCTGAATCCTTATATCAAGATCAAATACTTAAGAAAGAAACCTTTTTCAATTTCTAATTTTTTTGCACCTCACTTTAAATAAATATATATTTTTTAATTTAATGGCCGCCATTTTGAGACAAGATGGCTGATGAATCTGGCCAGCGAACTTGGTCGAGGTGTTGATGTATACTATCCACATGCCTTCTTACATCGAAATAGGTGAATACGTGTGTTATCGCGTGACAAACACAAGATCGTTTCAAAATGTTAGCCATGCTAGAAATTCAAAGTGCTATAAATCAACCATTTTTTAAGAGATCAACAAAAGAACAAATTTTCAGAAACAAAAACTGCTCCGGAATCTTTGTATCAAGGCCAAACACATAAAAAAAAAAATCTTTTTCATTTTCCAATTTTTTAATACCTCATTTTGAATTTTAAAATTAATTTTTTTTAAATGGCAACCCTTTTGAAACAAGATGGCGAATGAAGCTGGCCAACGAACTCGGTCGATACATTGGTATGTACTATGTACAGACCAAGTTACATCCAAATAGGTTCATAAATACGCCTGTTATCGCGTGACAAAAATCAGGTCGTTTTAAAATGTCAGTCACAAGAGAAATTCAAAATGCTATTACTCAGCGATTTTTTTTCTTTTTTAGATATAGACGAAAGAAAAACTGTTCCGGAATCTTTGTATTAAGGTCAAACACATACAAAAAAAAATCTTTTTCATTTTCCAATTTTTTGGTATCTCATTTAAATTTTTTAATTTTTTTTATATTTTTAAATGGCCGCCATTTTGAAACAAGATGGCGGATGAAGCTGGCCAACGAAATCGGTCGAGATATTTGTATGTACTATGTACACACCAAGGTACATCCAAGTCGGTTCATAAATACGCCTGTTATTACGTGAGAAAAATCAGGACGTTTCAAAATGTCAGCCACGCTAGAAATTAAAAATGCTATAACTCAGCCATTTCTTAAGATATAGACGAAACAAAAACTGCTCCCGAATCTTTTTATCAAGGTCAAACACATAAGAAGAAAATATTTTTTCAATTTTCAATTGTTGGTACCACATTTCAAATTAAAATTTTTCTTAAAAATTTAAATGGCCGCCACTTTTAAACAAGATGGCGGATGAAGCTGGCCAACGAACCCGGTCGAGACATTGGTATGTACTATGTATAAACGAAGTTACATCCAAATCGGTTCATAAATACGCCTTTTATCGCGTGACAAAATTCAGGACGTTTCAAAATGTCAGCCACGCTAGAAATTCAAAATGCTATAACTCAGCCATTTTTTAAGATATAGACGAAACAAAAACTGCTCCGAAATCTTTGTATAAAGGTCAAATACATAAGGAAAAAATATTTTTTCATTTTCAATTTTTTAGTACCACATTTCAAATTTTAAATTAAAAAAAAAATTTAAATGGCCGCCATTTTGAAACAAAATGGCGGATGAAGCTGGCCAACGAACTCGGTCGAGAGATTGGTATGTACTATGTACACACCGAATTACATCCAAATCGGTTCATAAATACGCCTTTTATCGCGTGACAAAATTCAGGACGTTTCAAAATGTCAGCCACGCTAGAAATTCAAAATGCTATAACTCAGCCATTTTTTAAGATATAGACGAAACAAAAACTGGTCCGGAATCTTTGTATAAAGGTCAAATACATAAGAAAAAAATATTTTTCCATTTTTAATTTTTTGGTACCACATTTCAAGTTTTAAATTTTTTTTTAAATTTTAAATGGCCGCCATTTTGAAACAAAACGGCGGATGAAGCTGGCCAACGAACTCGGTCGAGACATTGGTATGTACTATGAACACACCGAATTACATCGAAATCGGTTCATAATTACGGGAGTTACAGTGTGACATAGGTCAGATATATATATATATATATATATATATATATATATATAAATTTTGAACGGAGGGTGGTTTCGGGGTCTGGGGGTCATGATCGATGAAAATATACCAACATTTTTTGAAATCGCTTTCCTCCGAACGGCTGCAATAGGTAGCTTTTTTGTAAAGAAAGCTACCTAATACACTACATATAAGAAATAATCTCTACCTCTTTCGTTATCAAAAAGTGTTACACCCTCTTTCCTTAAATCTTATTGTTTATTGCACAAGAATAGATCAAACAATGCTAGATTATTATCAGTGGAATTACCAGTGTTTGTTTTACCACTGTGTTATGAAAGTATCTTTTTATCAGTATTTGAATATTACGAAAATGAAATCTTATTTAGACAGTTACCTGAAAATATTTAGACAACATGGAAGTTTTTTCTCAATTATTGTATAATTATTTTATATTTCAATTATTAGTTTTCTAAACTAATTAAAAATATTTTCGTATTTTTCAAACCTTATAGAAACGATTATTATTTTTTTTAAACAACAAATCGACTTGAAAACTTCACAATTTATGTCAACACTAAATAAAAATTAAGTATAAAACTGAAAATAAAATTTTCAATAAAGATATATAGATTATATTTTATTTTATTTATTTATTTACGAAACACTCTTTTAAAAACATTCAATGTTTATCTTTAAAATTAAGCCTAATTTCACATTTTCTACAACTTATGTTTAAAGCTAAATAATAAAAATAAAAATATGTTATAATACGTTAATTTGGCTTGGTAAACCCGAGAATGGAAAATCCATTGCTTTGATTCAAGCTTGGTAAAAAAGCGAGAACTAGTGAATTTATTAAAAATGAATATTATTATCGCTCTTTTTCTTTTCTAAGATAGAATAGCAGGAAATATATTAATGTTTAATTAGTGTTAGATAAAAAAAGTATTTTTTTTTTTTTGTAAATATTACACTCTTTACATTTTACTTATATATATATATGTATATATATATATATATATATATATATATATATATATAGCTATGATTTTTTCTGAATTTTCTTGTTTCAATTTTTGTCGGTGTCCACTTTTTTCTTTTTTCTTCCATAATAGTTCTTATAATATTTTTTTTTTTTAATACTTACAGCTTTAATTCATAATAATTGACGGTGGCAGGTTATGTTTAATTAATGGTAATATATATATATATATATATATATATATATATATTACTTTCTTCTATCTTTACAAGAAGAAAGTATTGGATTCGTGCAAAATTTTCGACTTTCGGTTTTTGACGGATTTACACGTTTTTGGGGTCAGAGATTCCGAAAAACATGTTTTTACAAAGTGTCTGTCTGTATGTATGTGACACAAATTTTGTGGGCGCTCTATCTCAAGAACTAGTGCACGGAATTTAATAAAATTTATATTCAGTTAGTCCCTGATATAAATTGGCGCTGCTTAGTTTTTGGTGTAAATCGTTCAACAGGTGGCGCTGCTATGCAGCATTTTTCACGATTTCCTCAATAGCTCAATCTCCAGAACTAATGCACGGATTTTCATCAAACTTCAGATTCAGTTAGTCCTTGACATGAATTGACGTTTTATACATTTTGGTGTAAATCGCTCAACAGGTACTGCTGCTTTGCTGCATTTTTTTAAAGATTTCCGCAATAGCTCTATCTCAAGAACTAACGCTTGCAAACTTCAGATTCAGATATACCTGGATATGAATTATTGTTGTTTATATTTTGGTGTAAATCGCTCAACAGGTGGCGCAGCAATGCAACATTTTTCCCGATTTCCATAACAGCTCAATCTCCAGAACTAATGCACGGATTTTCATCAAATTTCAGATTCAGTTACTCCTTGACATGAATTGACGGTTTATACACTTTGGTGTTAATCGCTCAACAGGTGGCTCTGCTATGCTGCCTTTTTTACGATTTCTGCAATAGATCTATCTCAAGAACTAGTGCTTGGACTTTCAACAAATTTCAGATTCAGGTATACTTTGAAATGAATTAGTGCTGTTTATGTTTTGGTGCAAATAGCTTAACAGGCGGCGCTGCTATGCATCATTTTTCAGAATTTCCACTATAGCTCTATCTCAATAACCAATGCACGAATTTTCATCAAACTTCAGATTCAGGTATACCTTGATATCAATTAGTGCTGTTTATGTGTTGGTGTAAATCGCTCAACAGGTGGCGCTGCTATGCTAATTTTTTCAGAATTTCCGCTATAGCTCTATCTCACGAATTAATGAACGAATTTTCATCCAATTTCAATTTCAGATATACTTTGATACGAATTGGCGCTAAATTGGTGTAATTTCTTGTACTAGTTAAATGATTTAATTGACGTGATTTCTATAGAAGAAAGTTTTGTGATGATCACAACATACTAGTTATTATTTGATAAAAACGTATTTTATTTTATTTTTACTTATATTTTATTTTGTACTTTTTTGTGTTGAAAATATTCCGTTCGTATAGTTTCATACACAGTTGGGCTATTTTAGCCAGTGTTGTTTGGCCCATAATTAACTCCATTTTTGTTTCATCTCGTATACAGTTGCAACGATAAAGAATATTGAGCGATTTGTCACCAACGCCGGTTATAGAAAAATGCCTTAAAATTAATTTATTAATTTATAATTAATTTCTAAAAAATATTAAAATGTTGCGTTGTTATCGGAAACGCACAAGTGTACATAATTCTTGCCTATCAGGATCAGGAAGTTATAGGCTGCAATAAACTGAAAATCATTAAATTTGCCAGATTGATACAAAGGTTGGTAGGGAATAATCTAGGCCGGGACAACACTAGTACAATATAAAAGTTTCTTCCCAGCATATTCTAATTCAAATCCTTAATCTTACCGTTCCCTTCTCTCCAAGGTTAATTACATGCATCGCTGATTAAATTTAACGAATTATAAATCAACGCTGAATAACAAAACAATGAACTTGCATAAAATATAGAGAGAAAGGGATATTAATGACGTTACTCTAATATTAATGACGTCACTAACATCACCTTCTCTGCCATCAAAAAGAAGGAAAAAATGAAGCAATAGTGAGAGAAAAGGAACAAATTGAAAAACAAAGGCCATTTTTTACGCCGCGTATACACATTAATTTACGAAGACCTTCAGACATTTTCCTTGTTCTGTCAATGTTCTGTCAAAAAAAGAAATGTCTACGCTTGATACTTTTATTACTTTTTTGCTGTAACGTTTCACTATGATGTATTAATTGCAGCCTAAATGACGACAGTAATTGCCGGTCAAGTAAATTTCCAAATCGTTTCGTATTTGTGGAGAAATGTTGGCTTAATATCGGGCAAGAACTTGGAATGATGATAAGGGAAACAATATATTAAAAAGAAAACGATGATAGTTGTTAAACGTCAAGTTCAAGGTTAAGGAAATTGTTCTTTTAGCAAATTTTAAAAGGGTAAAGTTCTTATTTCCAGTTTCTTTTATTCTTCAGAGGGGAATTTTTGTTTGGGGTGAGCGAAGGGTGGATGGAGAGATGGAGGAGGGGATAGAATATTAGACAGAATTGTGCATCAATATTGGAAAATTATTAGTTTAAGAAATGTGAAATCCATAATAAATACACACAAACACATAAACACTTAAAAAAAAAGGGGGGGGGGAGGAAATAACTGTAAAAATAAAAATAGATTTTTTGTTTTTAATACTCTTTTATAAGCATTCGATGTTTATCTTAAGGCTGTTCTGAAACCTAAAGGGGCTACTTTCAGACACATTTTTTAATTCATTTTTGTTCGGGAACGCATGGAATTGGCAGTTGTTGTTAATCAGAAATGCACATTATAATTGGAAAAACATTAATTTAAGAAATGTGAAATCCATAATAGATACACATAAACACTTAAAAAAGGGGAAATAACTGTAAAAGTAAAATAGATTTCTTATTTTTACCCGACTGCCAAGAAGAGTTATGTGTTTCACGCGTATCTGGGTATGTGGAGTTCTTTATACCCTCGAAACATCCCAACGGCTGGATGGATTTTAATGAATGAGGTATCTATCGATTCGTCTTAACCGTCCGATGGTTATAGGCTTTGTTTTTATAAATTCAAAATGGCGGCCGTAAAATACGAAATGGCGGTAGAGACGAAAAAAAATTACGCACCCTATTGAGTGGCATATCATTGGATAGGTCTTTCAAAATGAAGACGATGCCTCATTGACTATTTTACAGTCAGAAGCTCCGTTTAAATATTACAAAACCTGGAAGTTGTGTAGGTAGGATCTCTAGCTTTACTGCAACTCTAACCATCATAGACATCTATAGGCCTCATCAAAAGAGTGTTTATAGATAGGAACTAACAATTAAACACAATTTAAAAGTCATCAATACAAGTAAATAAAAAAATAGGTAAGTAATATAAAAAATAGTTTCACACTGATGAGAAATAATTAATTAGTCGGGATTTTTGATTTTTTAAATTTAATTTTTACTTGTTAATACTCTTTTATAAGCATCCAATGATTATCTTAAAATAGGTTCCTATATTTTTGGCATGAACGATCTTACTGAAAGAGGAAGAGCCGCTTTTATTTCAAGTCGAAACAAGTGCATAGAGTTTTCATTGGTATGATACAATGAATATGTTTGTTTCGCACAAATATGTAGTTGAAAACCGCATGAAAATTTTCATTGATTTTTCAGTCAGTAAGAGTATTTACATTTTATGAAAAACTCCAAAGTTAAAAATTGCCTGTTTTGAAGACAAATAAAAAATAATATCTATTAACACAATTATCATCATAGCAGGCATTGATTTAAATTTTCATAAGTACAGTAATTTCTTAGGTATTATAATGTTTTATTATTATTAGTTTTATTATTTACAGGGTACAGTTATTAATAAAACATTATTATTATTTTTAAATAATGTTCAAATTTATCTGCGGATCGCTAAATTTTTTCTCGGACCACCGGTTGGTGACCCCTGATCTCAGAGCTTAAGTTCCGGTACTTGTTTGTTTTTAGAGAATATTTAAATATTGGTCTGAATTCACCGGAGCTTATAAGTACTGCGCTCCGGGGTCCAGCGGAATAGCTTTTCCAAAAAAGCGAAGCCTAAATTACATTATAATTCTTTGCGTTTTTCCTACCAAAGCGCTTACATATGAGATGTAATGTTTCGCACACGTAGAAGGCATAGAATTATGTACATACCTTCCTGGTTCCATGATAGGAACGTACTTCTATCTAGCCTCATAAGTATAGATTCAGTGTTTTTCTATCTGAATGGTTTCAGAATGGCGATGAGGAATGCAAGAATTATTAGCAATCTTGTCTTTCGTTTTTACTCGTTTCTTTTTGTTCGTGTTTTTAAAATATTCTTTCTTGTTAACTTTCTAACTCCACGCGGTTGTTAATTTCCAACTAAGTTCTCAGGAGTGCAGCTCCAAGAATTTTTTATTTTAAGTTAATATTTAAATATTAGTCAGAACCAGGGCCATCGCTAAGACTTTTTCTTCGGGGGGGGGGGGGGAACCTTAAATTGCCAAGTCAAATTTCAGTATTTGCCAACTAGTTTTATAATTTTGCCAAGTTACCACAATTAAAAAATGTAATATACTTCTTTTTGGTAAAAAGTTTAATAATATTCCCAATTAAATCTGTAACTTTTGCCAAGCCTATCAGAAATAGAAAATGTATTATAGTTTCAGTTAAAGTTTTAAAAAATTTGCCAACTAAGTTTCTAAATTTGCCAAGTGTAATAGCATTCGCGAACGTTTGGGGGGGGGGGGGTGGAAAGGCTCCCCCCTTTAGCGAGGTCCCTGGCCGGTACCCACAGGAGCTTATAAATACAGCGCACCGAAGTCCGTCGGTTGGTACAAAAAAATCCTTGGTGAATAAGATTTTCTGAAAATTTCCTACTCCTGATTATAATGTTTTTGCTTCTGTTCATTTGTTAGACTTTATTACACATTAATGCATATACCGGGTGTCCTAAAAAGGACTGGCTGATTTTAAAATTCAAAACTTGCAAAGGGTGAAAGATATTTAAAAAATTCTTGCAGGAGCGTTATGCATGGTGTCAGAAGTTTTTTTACTGTGATTCTCGAATTTAGTTCGAATTAAAAACAATAGATGGCGCTGCGAGCAATATCTATGCACTAAATCCAGGCTTGATTTTTGGTATTTCGGGACCCACTTAATACATTTTAATCTCTTTTTTTTTTGGCATGGGAGAAGAGAAAGGCTAAAAAATCCAGCTTGAATTTAGCGCCTATTCCTTGCAGCGACATTTATTGTTTGTAATTCGAACTAAATTCGAGAATCGTGGTAAAAAAAAAAAATCCTGACATCATACATAACCCTCTTGCAAGAATTTTTTAAATATCTGTCACCGTTTGCAAGTTATTGAATTTTAAAACCAGTCAGTCCTTTTTAGGACACCCGGTATATATTAGAAATTTTCTTTTCCTGCAGGCGAAATTGCTTTAAATTTTGCAAATTATTTATCAAGTGAAAATATTCAGATGTGTGTGTGTGGGGGGGGGAGGGGGGGGTTGTATGCGGGTAATTGTTATTACTGCAAAATATTAGAGCTCCGGTACTTTTTTTGCTAGAATTTAAGCCCTACCTGATCTAAGTAATTAATTTAGTGAACGTGTAAAACATCTGGAAACTGGAAACCCAATTTCAGCAATTACTGGCCATAGTCGGAAAAAAGTAGTCGAATACATTTTTATCCGGGAATCAAAACATAAAAATTCTAAACTACATTTTGCACTTATTCCTAGTCCATAAATCTATTTTACTAAAAACAATTTTTTAAAGCGCACTGTCTGAAAAGAAAAATCATTTGAAGTGGAATTATATTATTCTTCCGTAACGTAACAATAGCCATAAAACATTTTACAATTACATATACATAATCTTTTTTTTCTTTAGTGTTATGTTATTTCTGTGAGACTAGTAGTCGCGAATTCATTCAGGTTACTATAGAAACCGGATTAAAAATACCAGGTTTAGTCTCTCAATCAGTTCCACTTTGACATGAGCGCAGCCGTCTTTATCTTCCGTACTTATTTTTTTATTTGTATTTGTGATCTTTTTTGTCGGTCAATACAAAAGAACAACTTTGAGTTTTACTTCCGCATTGTAACATACCGCAGGAGAAATTATAGTATTAATGCAAATCTGACCAACAAAAACATAATAATATCAATGAAAAATAAATAATAGTAGATTTTGTCAAAACTTTCTTAAAAACAACAACAACAACAAAAAAAAAAAACGTGAATTTATCTTGTATTCCGAAAGAAGAAAATAAGGAAACGTTAAACAATTGAATAGGACAAAGATTCAATCGTTTTGGCAACCAGCAATTAATTTATTAAGGTTCCGGTCTTGAATGTTAATAGCGTTAATAACTTTTAATAGATTTTTCACTTTTCTGATGTACTACAGTTATCAATAGTTTTATGTACACAGGTGTGTTTTCGATGACAATACAGTATTTTGATATTTTTAGAACTTAATCATGAATTAATATATTAATCTTAAGGGGGTCCGGGAGACAAAAATCTTCAAATTTTGCAAAAAAAAAAAAAATATTTCATTAAAAATTTCTCTGTTTTTTCGTGCTTAAAATGACATTTAAATCGTGTTTCTATCTGAATTAGAACAAAAAAGATTAATTTTTTCGTTTTGGTTTGTTTTCAAAATCTAGCTTTCAAGCAATGGCTGTCATGGAAACGACCTCATGTAAAAATGCTTTTTTCTTCATGATAGGTTTTTTCACCATTTCTCGTGTTTAAATTCTTATAACTCGAGAACCGTTAAAGATAAAGAGTTCAAACTTGGAACATATCTTTTTCAATTGTTTTACTTTAATTTTGATTCAGCATATTTGAAAAAAATATTTACTTTTGAAAATATGATTTTTTTTTTTTTTTTTTTTTTTTTTTTAAGTTGCACCACTTTTTTCTAAATTTTTTGGTTAAATATTTTTAATTTTTTTTTTTATAAATTAATATTTTTTTAAATGCTGAATAAAATTAAATCTTATTTATTTCTGTTTATTTAAATGAAAAAAAAAATGAAATTCTATAGATAATATTTTGAGTTATAACGATTTTAAATTACCCACTTTTTTAATAAATTTTAAATTTTAAATTTTTTTTTTAAAAAATTATGAGAAGTTTTATCATGTGATTTTGTTTACAAATGGTAAGGTTAATCATCACAAAAAAAAATTCAGAATTTTAACTCAATAAATAAAAATTATTTAAAAATGTGTCCCGGACCCCCCTTAAGGCATTTTCTATTATTCGGGCGCAGATGATAAATCGTCTCATATATTTTATTATTGTCCGATATTAATGGTTTCAACCAGTGGCACGAACTTATATGGGCCCATGGGGCGTGAGTCCACCTAATAATTTGATCTCTTCGCCCACTCATTTGCAATTGATTTATTTCGATATTTATTTATTTTATCACTGAAATGGAATTTGGTTTTATTGACGTTACTCAAATTAATTTTGTTTGAAAAATAGTAAGGACATCCATTAGACTTACAGGATCACTGAAAGTACCTTCATCGGATAGATAAATAGTTAAATTTCTCTCAAAAACAAATTTCCTGTATATTTTTCCATCTGTTTTAATGTTGAATTGATACACTTAGGTTGGTGACTAAACTGCATGTTTTTCTTGACATTTAGTTTTCGCAATTTCAATAGTTAGCAATTTTTGTGCTATTTATGACAAATGTTAGTGTATTTATAAGGAAGAACTTATAATATAATTTAATAAAATTGTTTATTAAATTATAATAATTTTATATTTTGCTTAGAAAAAACATAATTTAGCTTCAAATTATCATCTTTAATCATTCTCCGCTTCTCTTTTCAAGGGGGGGGGGGAAATTGTGTTATTTTACTGAAAAGTTTTGAGCCCGTCCAATATTTTTCAAAAGTTGGCACTACTGGTTTCAACTGTACAAGAGCTCAGTTGGAAAAATTCAATTCGTATGTATAAGAGATGCTGCAACAATGGAGTAATGCGTCTTACCACACTCGCTCGAATAGACCAATTGACTGTGAAACTGTAGCACTGAAACATTTCAAGCAATAAAAAGAAGACTTTAAATTATAAATAAAAAATAAAGAATGAAATATATTTTTTAAAAATAGCCTTTTATTATTATATCTTTAATTTTTTACTTAACCATTTTACTGGATCATTTTGTACAAGCTGATCTTAAAATATACAGTAGCGCTCAAAAGTATTTTGACAAAGATAATAATTGGCTTAATTAAAAAGAATAATAAAATACAAAAAGCAATCATTTATTTTATTTAACCATATACGATGTTTTAGAGAATTCTAATAAATTATCTATCATTTGCTAGAAAATAACGTGAAACCCCAGAAAAATGATAAATCAAAAGTATTTGACATTATAATAAAAAATTGTTTTAACACAATAATTATCAAATATAGTAATGAGTCAGTCAATATTTAGTAGCATATCCTCTAGCCTTTAGGAGAGCCTCAAAACGAGTGGGCATTGAGTCGATTAACTTTTGTATTCGATCTAAAAGGAATTCGATCCCACTCATTTTTAAGAGCTCCGTATAGAGCTGCCTTATTTGAATAATTTTGGCATTTTTTACTGTACGATCTAACTCCTTTTACAAATGCTCTGTGGGATCCAAATCCGGACTTTGGCTTGGCCACTCTAGAACCTTGACTTTTTTGCATTTCATAAATTCATTTACTTACTTGGATTTGTGTTTCGGTTCATTATCTTGCTGAAAATACCTCTGAGCAGGCATGCTTTGTTTAGCGTATGGTAGCATATGAATATTTAATCTATCAACATATATGAACAGATCCATATTTCTATCAATTCGAACTAAGGGTCCAACTCCGTTGCGTGAAAAACAACTCCAAACCATCACATTACCGCCTCCATGTTTGACGATGGGTATTTGGTATCGAACATCGTATTTTTTTGTTTTCAGGACGTCGAATGCACTTGATTTCATCAGATGACAGTAAATTAAACTAGCTTTCATCGATCCACAAAACATTAGACCACCCTACACTTGTCCACGATTTACGTCGTTTTGCAAATGCAAGTCTAGCCTTCCTATTCTTAGAAGATAACAAACACTTTTTTTGCTTGTCTTCAGCCATGTAACCCATAGAGGTTTAAGCGTCATTTGACTTGACGGTTTAAACGTGTATGTCTATGTCTTAATTTTCTTTCATTTTTTATTACTACAGCTGACTTACGACAATTACTTGTAAATAACCTTTTTACATTACGGTCAACATAGTAAGTTGTTTTTTTCGGACGGACACTTCGAGGCATATTTTCGATATAATTCCGTATATTAAAAACTTTATTCCATGTACTAACCAGCTGCCGAGACGCGTTAAATGAACGAGGAACTTCTGCTTGCGTGTGCATTTACAACGGATTTTCTAAAACCACTAGAATATTCTTTGCGTTTTGGCGTTTAAAAATAATCAAAATAAGTCAGTATAAACACTAATGCAAGCTATAGAGCAACTGACGCCTTCAACAATTAAATTTAAACTAATTGCCAAAATACTTTTGAGCTAAGGAGGAGTCATATTTTTTCGGTGACGCCGAATATAAACAAACAAGTTGAAACTTGATACCTTTAAATAGCTGCAGTCATAGTGTTCTCAACGGTAGGGATTATATTTTCTTTTATATTTTTATAATAAACAAAATAAGAGCGAATTTAAAGTTGTCAAAATACTATTGAACGCTACTGTATAATTGAACTTATTTAGTCAATCATGAAAGCAGCCATCGGCTGTCTTGATAGTGGTGAATGCGCACAGTAAAAGAAGACAAATGTTTCTTAATCTGGGAAAGTTAATGTAACCACGTACAATACTATCCAATAACTCCTGATGAATTAAGGGGTCTTGTACCTTTTAAACGCGAACGAAAATTAACGAAAAAAATTTAAAGTTTAAATTATTCTATCTTCAAAACGTTTTTGTGTAAAAACATAAATTTTTGACTATTGGTTAAACATAGGTTGTGCTTTGTAATATGCTACCATTAGAAATTTATTAGACTTTTACAGAACTTGTGTATTATTGAAATCAAAATAGCTCTTTCTTTTACTCTATAAGTCATTACGCGCATGATATCTTGAAAAAGTATGTATGAATTGTCACGAAATTTCGTAAAGATACTAAACAAATATGTGTGTTTGAAATGACCTACTCTTAGGCCAAAATTATTTCATTAACTATATAAAAAAATATTTTTGTAAAAAAAAATCAAATTTTTATATTTTTAATGAATAAAAATAGTCATAACTAAAAATATTACCATTGTAAATACTTAACACAATGACACAATGGACTTTAAAAACACTTTTCACATTCTAAATTTAAGGTTAAAATAAAAATATTTTCTCTAAATGTAGGATATATAGTTCGCATTACATTACACAACCAGATAGGTGGTAGCAGATGACAGAATGACTGAGTATCAGGATAAAAAAGCGTGAATCATTCAAGCTTTGGGATTATCCTAATATGTGGGTGGAGTAGCTACCACAGTGCGTGAGCTGGGACTGTTAACAAGTTCCTGTTAACCTTAATGAGAACCTTTAATAAAAGATCAGCATAGAAGTGATATGAATGCATTGCCCATGCACATGGAAGGTTTTTAGATTAGCTGCCTGGGTAGATACCCTTTTCTCCCACCGGGATGGGGTTTTATCTCAGAAAAACAGGTTTGTATTTTTATTTAAATATTTTTTTTTAAATCATGAACATACCTGTAAAGCAATTGTTTATGCGCAAATACACACTGGTTACGATTACATTAAGAAACGATTATTATTATTATTATTATTATGAAACATTTTCCAACACATTCATGATACTATAAAAAATCTTCAATGTTTAATAAGGTGATGTTTAAACAAACAATTTGGAAAACGCGTAGCACAGTTGAAAACTCAATTTCGGCAGTTGCCATCAATAGTCAGGAAAATATCCAAATTCTTTTGTGCACCCCTGTATAAGATCTATAGATTTGTATATATGCAAAGATAAAAACCCTTTTAAAATTCAAATTAAATTTCAAAAATTTAAATTAAAATCCGAAGTCTCTTTGTTCTAGCTTTAAATCGCATTCTAAAACCAGTTTTACACCTTGTAACTTTGTTTCCCAGCAATACATCTTATTACTTTCAGATATCATTTTCGACCGATCTTTAAGATTAAAATAGCTGAGTTGCAAATTTGGTAGCCATTTGTGGTTAGCTCATTCCCGGCCTGATCAAACGCAGTTCTGGCATCTGAGCCCGGACAATCAATCAAAAGCTCATCAACCAGTTAAAGAAATGTTCCTCCCAAGTTTACATATGTGCCCTCTGCTGGAAATTATGATAAATCCCAAGATATTAGCTAGAACGCGCGCCAAAAAGTGGAGATCTTGCAGATTTGAGAAGCCTGTAAAACCTACGGCCATGTAACTTCAAAAATCATCAACGTAAGTCGCTCACGGGACTTCCGACCGGACTCGCGAATCGACTGTAAGATGGAGCGGCGCGGCGAAATAAATGAGTTCGATCCACCAAGATGTTCCCGAGTCCAAATTATTTATCCCACAAGTTATGTCACCACCAAGGTGTCATTCATATTAAAAGCCGGGTCCGGGACGCGTTATATTACATATATACTACATTGCATGTTAAAATTTAGTTCAGTTAGAAAGGCATAGCACAATGGAAAATTCCCCTTCAGCAATTTTGTCATAAACGAAAATGTACTGGAGATATTTTGTGCAGCCCTGTATAGAATTTATAGAAATTATACATACCAAGTAGTATTCAAAAAATGAGTTGTATTTAAAAACGCGTACCACAACTTAAAATGCACTTCCAGCAATTATTTTTTACAAGTCTACTCTAACCGAATTCTTTAGTGTGTCCCTGTAAATGAACGATACATGCGGTGCACTTGCACATCATGCTATATACCAAGGATCTTGTAGTGCATCCAGGGCCGTGAGAAGCGGGGGGCGAAGGGGGCAGTTGTCTCGGGCGCGGAAATTGAGGGGCACCAATTTTATACTATAAACCTTGTTTTTTCTTCTTTTTTGTAAAAAAAAAAGAAAAATTATATATTTACATATTGGATATTTTTCTCCAATAAAAGTACGTTCACATTTCGTTTCAAAGTTATTGCATGGCCCCTTACCGTACACCCAAATACAAATTTGTGAGTAAGGACTTTTTTCTTTTCAAAACTTGTTTCAGGTCTTAGTCTCTTTGGTTAACCTTTTCTTTTTTTGAGTCTGTAATTTTCTTTATGTGCTTGTAACAATAACATATACTTTCAAAATAGCATGGGATTTCCATCAGGGAATACAAAAGGGTTGTAAACTGCTATACTGTACTGATAGATAAAATTTTTAGGCCCAGTAGAATTTAAGATACAGCCCTTTATTAAAAAGTCCAGTACACTTATCGCCCTGGTAGCGCTTTAATTTAAGGATCGACTGAAACAGGTTTTTAAGACGGAAACCGAAACCAAATTTCGGTGATCTTCCTGTTTTCGGTCGAAAACAAAAACGAAAACGTTAATGTCCAAATTTTTTTTTAAAGTAATTAAATTGTATGTATTAAAGTAATCAATACATACATAAATATACATAATTATTAATTAATTATACGTATTTATTAAATATGCATAATTATTAATTAATTATACGTGTGGCCCAAATTGACTCTCTGTGCCTTAGACCCAAAACTTTTTATTTTCATATAAAATAAAACGTAATTAATTCATCAACGACACAGAAAGATTTTCTAATTATACGAATTTCATTTAATTAAAAAATATCTTAGTTTTATGTACACACACCTCGATTTATTTTTTAGAATGATTTCTGTAAAGGATCATCTGTTATACTAGAACTTTCTCAAAGAGTATTCGAAACACTTCTGCAGTTTCAAGCTGATAATTTTCTATTACTGTTATGTCTGCAGCTTTTAATGAGCACGTGAAAAGTTTTGTTATACATGTATTGCTTGCTTTATAATTTGCATCCACGTCTTGAGTCAGTCATGACTGATAATTATAAACAACGAAGTTCGTAGCAATAAATAGTCTCATTTGAACTGATAATGCTCAAATCGAAGAGTAACAGTTGAAAATTACCGAAGAAAGAGGCGAGATTTTTGGAATACTGATAGTTTCGGTCGAGTTTCTTTTCAGCTGCACTTTCGCCGAAAACGAAATTTCGGCGAGACTCAGGTTTTAAACCGAAAACGAAACCGAATTTTTGGTCAATCTCTACTTTATTTATATTAACCTGACCCCCTCTCTTCTAGTTTTCGAAGAAATTGTCTGCGGTTTAATAAAAGTCTAATGTTTTTGTTGAATTATGAATACTTCTCCATTCTTTTAATCTGGGGGTTTTTAATTAATTTCCAAACTAATTATTAGAATTTTAAAATTCTGAATCTCATGTACATCATGAGATCCTTTGGGCTAGTTTAACCAAAATTTTGAGCCTCGTACGTGCCGCTGATTTTTCTAGCCAACGCATACACACATATAGAGCGAAACTTTCTTTTATTAGTATAGATGATGAGATGTTTCTCCGGTTACTGAAAGCAATAACCAACTCTCTCTGTTGCTTAAAAATAAATTTTCTTAATTTTGCTAAATAATTTATTATGAGAAAATTCAAGTAACAAAAACATATATAGCGTTTTCCCAATGAGCTCATCATTGCCATGACAACCAGGTAAATTTTCACTACAAACGCAGCAAGACAAGAAGAAAAGAAAAATCTAGATGGAGAAATATAATGTTTAGTGTCCCTTTATGAGGTTCACGGTCAAGTTTCTATTCTTTATTGGCAACATGCCATTTAAAAAGAAGGAAATTAAGAGGAGGAGCTTAATTACAAAATGATGAAGATGAAAACCATGATTTAACGCGAACAATAGAAAGTAGAGCAATAGAAAGTTTACCTCCCGGAGTTGAATTATGCAGGAATTTATTATTCTGCAGATTATAATGATAATTTTTATAACAATGAGAGTCAAGAATAAACTCCTTTATGAATTTAAACAACGCAGTCTAAGTCAGTCACGGCGAACCTTTACACATCCGCTGCGTGCCAAAATTTTCCAAAAACATATTTTACATGATCCTGACTTGCCAACAACCAAAACAGTTAGTGGATCATATAATAATGAACTTACTTAAAATGTTGATTTAGGATTAAAAACATATGGGGAACATTTATTGTTACACTTTAGAAAGTACTATTATTTATAACACAATCATACTGATTGGTAAAGTTATCATACGAATTGAATATTTCCAATTGAGCGAGAAAACGCCTAAGCCGGGGATCGAACCCAGATCTTTGGCTTGTATTGCCAATGCTCTACCGTTTAAGCAACCTGGGCTGACAACCGACGAGCATATTTCGCTCAGATAACCTTATTGGCAATAACATTTGGTCTATCATGTAGACAGCTCAACAGAATAAACCGAAGGAAAAGGAACTCCATATAAACGATGGATATATTAGGTATACTATTATTATATAATGTACTATTATTTTTAATACAATCGTACTGATTGGTAAAGTTATCATACTAACTTAATATTTCCAACTGAGCGAAATATGCTCGCCGGTCTTCAGCCCAGATAGCTTAAACGGTAGAGCATTGACAATGTAAGCCAAGGATCTGGGTTCGAGTCCCGGTTTGGGCCTTTTTTTGCTCAGTTGGAAATATTCAATTCGTATGACTTTAGTAAGTAATTTAAAAAATTCTATTTCCGTTGCTGCATCCTTAGATGCCAAAAAATTCCTATCAAGCTCGTACTTTAGTTATATTTAAAAAAATGCAAGCTCAATTGTAATCATCCGACAAGAGGTTTCTACTTGGGTTTTTCGTATTATTTCTTTCCGAAAATAATGACTAGCAGAAATAATTTATCAACAAGAATGAAAAATTATGCATCAGGTATATATTACGGAACACTTTCAAACAGGATATTATTCTGAAATTTCATTTTATTCCTATCCTCAAACGAGATATTTAAATAAGCAACTTAAATAAAACGAAAACTGCCCAGTTAAAATGTGCCATTTAGCACTTGTTATTCACGCTAATTGTATATTATACTTTTATTTCAAAGAATAATGCCCCTCAAAAAGTAAATTAAGGGTGGGATTAGCTACCCCCGTCCCCCCCCCTTTTATACATAACCAATTAACCTACAAATCTAATCAGGGAAGCGCCTTATCAGAATAAACCAGTATACCAAATTTGAAGCAAATCGGATAATTCTGCATGAAAAACCCATTTAGCTAAATTAAGGAGGGGATTAGCTCCCCCATTCTCTCCTTTTATGCATAACCAATGAACCAACAAATCTGATAAGGGAAGCGACTTATCAGAATAAACCGGTATACCAAATATTTGAAGCAAATCGGATAATTCTGCATGAAAAACCCATTTTTATAAATTAAGGGAGGATCAGCTCCCCGTTCCCCCCCTTTATGTTTAACCAATGAACCACCCAAACTAATCAGGAAACGCCTTATCAGAATGAATTTATACACCAAATGTGAAGCAAATCGGATATTTCTATCAAGAATTATCGCGTTACACACATTACATACGCACATACATACATACGTACGTACATACAAAAGCTGCGGACACATTAGCTCTCAGGCTTTGATAGCTCACAGCTAAAAACACATTACTTAGCAAAAATCCATTATCAGCAATTGCTGTCCATATCCGGTAATGCGTGCGAACTCCTTCGTGTAGCCCTGTATGCGATCCATAGAATTTACACACACCACCTAATACATTGAAAATTAAATCTGTTTAAAAATGCGTACCACGCGGAAAAAGCACTTCTAGCAGTGATCGATCTTAGTCAGTCCTTTACCCACCGAATTCTTTTGTGTATCTCCAGGCTCCAGGGCCGTGCGAAGAAAAATTGCTCCCGGGGCGAAGTTTCAATTTGGCGCTCCCCCCCCCCCTAACTTTTTCTTTGTGACAGGTGCCACAAAATTGATAAAGTGTAGAAACAGAAATAAAAACCATTGAATAAATATTTTTCGTTTATTTTGGAACTTTTTTTCTCTAGCCATTTTCAGCTGTTGTTACTATTTGAGTTGGAGAAAATGGGAAAATTGGCAAGGTAAATATCACTAATAACGAGGTTAGAAACAAGTGGTCCCCACACTGTTAAAAATTTGCAGCATTCTGTCCAGTCATTCGACCGTTTTTTGAAAAAACTGTTTCGTAACCGTAATTTAACTGTATTCTGACCATAAAATGGCCAATAATATGGTCAGAATAGTGTTAAATTACGGTTGTGTAACCGTTTTTGACAAAAACAGTCAAATGACTGGACAGAATGCTGCAAATTTTTAACAGTGCAGGGAGAAAAAAAAAACCCCTTCAAAAATTATCGATAGCAAAAAAAGAAAAAAAAAAAGACGTTGGTAGTATAAATTTGGCGCACCCTCAATTTCCGCGCTCGGGGAGTCCGCCCCCCCCCCCTTTCGCACGGGGCTGTGTGTCTCTGTAAATGAACAGCAAATGCTATGCATTCTATAATCTATAGAAAATATGCAGCGTACTTCAGTGAGTTCGCTATGCTTGAGGTATCGTAACATGCTATGCCTACTATATAATCTATAGAAAATATGCAGCGTACTTCAGTGAGTTCGTTATGCTTGAGGTATCTTAACATGCTATGCCTACTATATAATTTATAGAAAATGTACAGCGTACTTCAGTGATTTCGTTATGCTTGAGGTATCATAACATCATTAAAATGAACAGCAAACGAATTTCCGTCATACATCCTAATGTAGCGGAATCCTTTTGCACACGCCTTAAACGAACTATAAGTGCTACTTATTCTATACTCCTGGGAAGGCCTGTTGTAGTCCATCTCAATGATGTATATCAATCTCATTATGTTTGAAATAGCGTAACATCAATAAAATGCATCGTAAACGATTTTTTCCCATGGACCGTAATGTAACGAAATTATTTTGTATGTCCCAGTACACGAACTATAACTGCTACACGCTTCATTATCAATAATGGAAGTGAACATGCCATAGTAAACCTTAGTAACATATATTAATGTTATTATTAAGTAATGGCAACCCGAGTCCATTTACTTGATGTTGAAAGATTGTGTGGGAAAAGTTTCAGTTAGGAAATATTTCTATATTTCTATTGTAAGAGCTTTGTACATTTTCGAATTCTATAAAATACTAAAAAAAAATATTTTATATAAATGATTTGAGTGGAGTTATAAATATTGCAAAAATTCCCTATAAATTCGAATTTAATTAATTTTAATTGGCAAAATCCTTTTTAAATTTATTAAATGATTGTGTAAATTTTCTAATGTAGTTTCAAAAATTCACGAAAAATGCTTTAGAAGATGAAATTTTCACGAATTCATAATTTGGGATATAAAGGGTTAATCCATACATTTCTTGAAATTGAAATAAAAAATATTTATTTTTTCTTTGCAAGTAAAGAGTCAGACATACTGGTTTACTTAGTGTCAGTTATTGTCTTTTCAAAATGGGGTTGTTGTCAGTTATTGGTTATTGACCACGTTTATGAAAAAAAAAAAAACAATTTTTAATAATACAATGTATGGTTTTTGAGAACTTTGTCAACAGTAATTTTTTAGGCTAATGTCAGACGAGCGTCTTTTTTGCACGCTTTTCTCTCTCTTCCACCATCCCTACACCTTCGCTAGCATGTGTAGAGATGGTGGAAGAGAGAAAAAAGCGTGCAAAAAGGCGTTCGTCTGACGTTAGCCTTAATGTATCTCTATTACACTTCCAAAAACAAAGATAGTTTAAAATAGATTTAACTATTTGTAATAGTTATTTAAATATCCTAATGCTCTCTTAATCTGAAAACATTTTTAGCTAATATAGAGCTAGATCAGGATTCATTAAGCGACATTTCCGTTTCAACAACAACCAATCGAATTAAGACAAACTCAGCTTTTCTAAATTCCTGCATTTTGTACACTATATTTTGATATAGAGCCTGAATCTCTGCTGTGCCGAAAATAATATGCCGCGTGTTACTAAAATAGAGCACGTTACATCTTCTCCAAACAGATGATAACATGTTTACATTTCTCAATAAACTTTTTTTTTGTTTTCCTATTATAAAAATTACCAAAAAAAGAAAAAGATTTTTGTGAAGTTTAGCTCGAAAAAAGAAGAAGGAGAAGATGCTTTTAAAAAGTTACGCTTTTGAAAAGTTTTGAGGGTGCAAATTTAATTAATATAATTAATACAGATTACTATATGCTGATAGATCGCGAAAATTACTGTTTTTTTAGGTGCGTTTTTAATTGTATAAATACGTAGCACCTATAGTCGTCGTCTCGTCCGCCCGTCTGTCTGTCTGCATATATAACAGCGCAATAACTACTCAACCGCATGGTTTGAAATTTAATATATAATCGTTGCAGAATTTTGTCAAGTCATTTCAAATTTTATGAAAATCGAATCGAAACTTAAAAATATATTAATAAAAAATTTCTTCACTCTATTAAATCCTATCCTACATCATTAATTCTATGATATCCCATGATAGGCCATGATTCTAGGTTGCCACGGTGATGACGCCCTATTTAAGATGGAGTCCTATTATTTCCTTATTACTGAATTTAATATATAGAATTGTAATAAATTCTGGATGCATGCATTTTTGCATAAGAGTGCAACAGCTATTGCACCAAAGATCTGAATATATTTATCAAACTAGTTATAGTACGAACGCCTCTCATTTGCCACGTTTGACGTACAATTTCCAACTTGTTTCTTCTATAGCTCGTTCATGGTCATCTTTATATTTTATAGTAAAGACATAATTTCAAACGCAACTCTCGTAACTCCTTCAAACTCTAGCTAATGTAAATATACTCGGGTTGCCATGTAATTAACATGCGTTATTGGGGTTTACTATGGCATGTTCGTTATTGATAATGAAGCATGTAGCAGTGGATCACACAAAATAATTTCGCTACATTAGGATCTATAGAGAATCTTGACAAAATTTCAAACAGAAAACGTTTCATCCATGCTGGCCTTTGAATTAGGCAATTTCTTAAGCAAAATGTTCCAAACATTCAGTAAAGCATTTAATCAAAGTCTAGGTTTCACAAAACTCAGCTAACGGCAACCTACATTAGTAAAGACAGATCAGCTTAATGTATCAAAGGAAGAGAAAAAGGTGCTCTTTTTACGTAAAGATTCATTGCTGTAACTCACTCTCACAAGCACGCGATATGTTGGCGCCTGATGAAAAGCTGAGAAAACACTGTTCTAAAAAAGAGAGGCTACTGAAATAACACTGATACGCCTGTTACGAGGGCAAGAGAGCGGGCATGTTTACAAATGAGACCATTGCTACTGTTTTACGCAAGGTTTAACTGTAAGGAAATTGGAGTATTTCTCGATTTTCTTCGCTCTTGAATATGAAAACGACGTTTACGCGTGGCATGATTTTTTAAAAATTGAGTAACTAAGTCAGTCACTAAGTGGCGTAACTACGTTCACGAGGAAACGACTTTCTGGGTCTCTTTATTCTATTGAGTCAAATAAAAATAATGGGAAAAAGTATTTTGTATTTCTTGAGGCTCTGAGTTTTATTTTGTCTCTGAGCCTCTTTATGCTCTTCTTGATTGTATCTTTTGATAAAAACAATAGGTAAAGCTACTTTGCATATCTTGAGGTTGGTCATTTTCTATGAAGAAAAGTGACAAATTTTGCAGAAAAAATACATTGTGACCATAGATAACTTTCCATATTCGGAGGCGTGTAACAAAAACTAATGTTTTTGTTATATATGTGTTACGGCCAAAACCGGAACTGGCCAGCCAATTCGCGAACTGGCCAACAACGTTTTAAACGACTGGCCAGATGCGATCGGCTAATTCCTGAACTGGCCAGATGCGATCGGTCAGTTCGCGAAATGGCTATACGTTCGTGAAATGTGTATATGGAAACCAATTTTTACTTTTTATCCGTTTCTAGCATATATAATTGAAAGTGTTTATGAATTCAATTTGTCTGGCCGTCTGCCTGTCCGTGCTCTAACTCGAGTAAAGACTCGGATTGACTTGTAATTGTTATATTTTAGGTTTATAAATTAAGTTTTGTATTGAAAGTGAAGAGTGTACTATTTTTGGTTAATTTATCGCGACACACAAAAGTATTGCATTACAATATCATCAATGGAAAAGTTTTTCCGATGTATTTTAATGTTGTTACATTATCTCAATTATAATAAAATTGGTATGCATCATTAAGATAGACAACTAACTTTTTTCTAAAGTGTATTAAATAAGTAGCAATTATAGTTTCTTTACGGAGATACTCAAATGTATTTCGTTACATTGAAGAGAATGGTGAAAGATCAATTTTAGTGCACTTAAATGATGTCACTCTATTTCAAACATAATAAAATTCACATGCCTCACTCATGTAGGGAGCAATATGTCTTTTTTGTAGAGTATTGGTTAAGTAGCCATTATAGTTCGTTTATAGGGACGCCCCAAAAAAATTTCCGATAAAGAATTGTGATATATGTTAAAAAATCGTTTATAGGGTATTTTACTGACGTTACACTACTTCAAACATAATAAAACTGTTATACATTACTAATATGCTCTACAACATGTTTTCTATAGATTTTTGACTAGGTAGAATTTGTCGTTAATTTACAGAGTCACTCATATAATATGGTAATTGGATTGGCTATTATTGCTTGATGTGCGTTTTCAGCTGTGATACGCTTTTAAAATTTAATTTATTTGTAGTGTGTTACCAGGTTTGTAGATCATATGCAGGGCTGCATGAAAGCTAAAAGAAACACATTACCGGCTGTGGATACCCATTTCTGAACACTTCGTATATTGGTCAAGGCTTCCCGGCGAGTTCGCGAATTGGCTGGCCAAAACCCGAAATACGCTTTTCATTTAATGTATTACGGGTTTTGACCAGGAATCTCGGCCAGTTCGGGAATTGGCCAAGATCCGGGTTTTGGCCGTAACATATGCATCTCTGAAAAAGTAAATATATCATGCGAATTAACAGTTTCCAACTGAGTGACCAGACCAGGAATCGAACTTATGACCTTGGTTCCCGTTAGTCTTGAGACTAAGTCATTCGACTCTGGCCTGGACATTTTTTCACTCAGTTTTAAAAATGTCATATATCATGTCATATATCATTATATCATGTATTTACCAATTAGTACGATTAAGTTAAAAATATGATATTAGTTGTAAATCATTAATTTAAAGAAAATATGGTACGGTTATGTTAGCTGGAAGCAAATCTCTCCGGTACAGTTTTTTCTTTCTTTTCCTTTTTTTTTCGCCAATGGCATGTTTTATTAATCGTGTGTGTAAATTAGAAAATGCTTTGATGTTGAAAGAAAATGTTTTGATTTATAATTTTATGTCTTCTTCTTGTTAATATTGTTATATATATACTAGGGGGCTCAGCCCCCTGCGAGCTACGCCCGCCAACCCCCGTTCAGACTTCGCGGCCTCTAAAAACATTGCGATGTGCCTTGTTTAAAAAATATTACCAGGTTACGGAAGATTGAATGATATTATCAATATAGCAGTGGCTATCTTCTGAAATCGCGTTGCCATGCTTTTCTGTTTGAAAGGAGCATTTTTCAGTTACCATGGCTTCATCCATCGCTTGTCATAACAACTGATGGTTGTTTTCGGGACTAATAAGTAAGATCAATTACACAGTTGAAAATAAGCTTGTAGGGGAGACCGGGGTTAGTTGGCTACAGGGGTAAGTAGAGTCCTCATGAATCGCCTGTTTGTGGATAGATTGTGCAATCAGTCACAGAGTACTTTTCTTCTTGCTTTTTACAATCATCATTGTAGTTTTGCAATGTTACCTACTTGCAGTGAACATTTATTACGATTTTTCTGTTTTTTGCACTCATAAGTAATTTTTGTTGCTTCATTCTTTTTCTGATTTCTAATATTTATCTTAATAACTGCGATTTAACTTGTGCAGTTTTTCTTAGTGTATGATTAATTGTACCTAACCCATATGTGATTTACTTGGATTATTTATGCTTAGATGGTTACGTGTCCTTTTGTGAAGAAATTTGTTATGGGGCTAGTAGGCGCAATGAACACGGGGCAAGTTGGCTCGGTGTCTAGTATGTGCTGGTAGCTTAAAAAACAGCAAACACCGAGAGAAAAGTGGTTGCAATGGAAGATTTTGGGCACACGAGGCTTGCCCAAACAGAGACACTTGATATTTTATTTGTGACAACTGTAACTCTGATGATGATATCGAGTAGGATAGAAGTTGCTCAATGTTAATGTTTTATTCTTTATTTTTATGTCTGTATAATTTAGAATTTACATTGTACGGTGATAACGCCTTTGTTTAAACTTACTGGTAATAAGGAAATTGATTTTTCTTAACTGCGTGTCTTATTTGACTTTCATTTAAATTTTTATAAAGCGTGTGCCAACTTACGCCATAGGTATAGGCAACTTGCCCCGTGACGGGGTAGGTTGAGACGGGGGACTGGAGAACAGTCTTAAGGAATTTTCACTTTATCCTAATTTTACGCGCTCGGGGAAAAAATCGTAAACGCCGCACATGGTGTAAACGCCGCACCTGACAAAAAATTAACTTTCAAAGGCAAAATTCATTAAAACGTTAACCTTTAGCAAAACAGAATAAACCCAAAATGAACCAATATGTTTTAATTTTGTAAATTTTGTAATTTTCATAATTATCTGCTCAGGGAGTTAGACTATGCATTTGATAATAGAGTAATTATGTATAAATCTGCAGAATATATAGTAGTAATGTATTGAAAAATATTCGAAAAAAGATTGTAATCTACAATTTACAGGAAAATGACTTAAAATATTATTAATCTATTATCACGAACGTAGCCTACTCCCTTCATAAACATTTAGAAAATAAGCATGTACAATTTCATGGCTTTTTAAGCATAACTTTTTCAGATATGATGTTTTGCGCAAACAGAAACGACCAAAAACTTAAATCTGAGAAAAAGCCAAAAATATGCTTAAAATACAATGATTACTATGCTATCTTGTAATATTATAATATCTATAACTCCAATTCTAAATAAGGCAGAAAAAAAATTTAAGAGTATTGGAAAGGTAAAGGGTTGAATTTTAACTTTATACTAAATTTGAAAAATTAGCATTTTGACCGAAAATGGTGTTTTAAATGTATGTAAAGATACCTTAAGTAAAATGAATGCGATACAAATAATGATGATAAAAACAATATTGGGTGATTTATCACCTGCTCCCGGCTAACATAAAAGTACCAAAAATACTTTAACTCGAAAACTAAAATATGTTATTAACAAAATGTTCTTACTTTCAAAATGTATCCGGGTAAAATTTTTCAGAAACAAAGTTAAGGCAGAAATTCACTTACCTAAAAGAGAACAAAAAATTACCAGTCTTAAAAATCGAAGGAATTTGTAAAAAAATGTAGGTATAGAATATATTTTATATATAAACAACATCATTAAAAATGCATATTCAGATACAAATAAAATGAAATTACTATAATACCAAATCAAAACAGTTTTCAAGTCAGATTGTCCGATTTACTTGAAAAGAAGCCTCAATTTATTTTGTAAAAAGTCGAGAATGATTCCATTCGAATTTCCGAAAACTGATGTACGCCTCAAGAAAGTAAAAAAAATATATATATATACCGGGCGTCCAAAAATGGACTTGCTCATTTTAAAATTCAATAACTTGCAAACGGTGACAGCTGTTAAAGAAATTCTTGCAGGAGAGTAATGCATGATGGCAGGAGTTTCTTTACTGTGATTCTTGATTTTAGTTCGAATTACCAGCGATAGAAGATGATGCGAGCAGTAGACGTCCAATCGAGGGCGAAGCAGAAATCACTCAGCCATGCGGCCAAGGACGGAGGTCAAATGTATGGAGTGGGTCATATTTGTCGATACAATTTTGTTCTTAGAGTCCCGATTTTGAACTTAATCTGTGTAATTCTGTATGATATTATTTTTGAATCCGAATCCGACACCAACGATATCCAAATGATACCGATTGAGTTTAAAATCGGGCCCTAAAAACTAGGTTATATAGACGAATGAGACTCACTCCATACGATTGACCTCCGCTATTCCTACCATTCCTGGATGATTCCTGGATTTCTGCCTCGATTCAGCGCCTACTGCCAGGGGCGTGCCGAAGGCTGTTTTAGTGGGGGGGGGGGGGGGGTGAACTGAATTTTGCCGACTGCAAGATCGGGGGTGAGAAAGATTTTGTGATACCCCCCCCCCCCTCTCAGCGACGGAGTCAACTGTTCTACAATACTGTGAATTTATAAAAATCACTAAAAGTCTTAAGTGTTCACCTGCATTCTCCTTAACCACAGTCAAAATTAAATGTTGTTGTTCAATATGTGTAATTTTTTTAAAATTATTTTACTATATAAGTAGAGTTCAGAATCCTGTTATTAATTAGGATTCTGCTTACGATTTAAAAGGAAATGTGTATGGATGTACTGTACATTAACCAGTTCTCAAAAGTAACAATTTAAGAATTTTAAGTACTTCGGAATTTATGTTTCTATAAATAAAACCGCATGCTGTTGTGTAATGTAAGTGTATAAATTTTAAGATACATAAAAAATACAAATCTTGCTTGCTAAAAATAAGATATATATTAGTATAAGAGACTAAAAATTATCCTTCTACATTTTTAAATTATCACCCGCCTATCCTTCAGAATAGCCCATTTTCCAGCTACACTGTCTAAATCCAACATGTCAGTTATGTCTGTTTCACAGGTTAATAGCATTAGTTAGTCCAGTCGCTCTTCCGACATGGTGGTACGCAAGTAATTTTTTACTAACTTTAACCTGCTGAAACTTCTTTTATTACTTGCTACAGTTACTGTAATAATTAAGGCCAACTTGTAGGCCAAAGAAAGGTTAGGATACAAATGAGCCTTCCCCACAAATTTTTGCGCTGCTGTGCCAATTGTATCCGATTCAGAACTAGCTATTTCTGAGGACATGAGATCAGTTTCACATTCCAAGTTATCTACATCTTTGAGATCACCAGGAAATAATTGACATAGTTTAGAAATGTCCTCGATAGAGCTATACTTGATCCTAGATGGAAGGAGACAGGCTAGTGGTTTAACTTTCTCAAATACCAACTTATGAATATCTACAAATGCTGTTGTAAGCCGATCTACCACCTTCAAAATTTCTGCTTTAAAATAATTCTCTCGTGTAAATAGAACTGCAGTTTTAGGATTTTCGTCGATTTTCGATGGAGGCCTTCGTCGCCTGTGCCGCAAATTGAACTCATAATCTTGATTTATTCCATGTATCTCGCAGATGTTGTCAGCTTCCTTAATGATGTTCATTATTGCCGCCGTGTCATCATTCCGGAGTTTCTGAATGCTTTCGTAAGTTTTCTGCATTATGTCGGTTCCCTCTAAAATGTTCAGGTCGTCACGTTGCAATTGCTCTGTTGCTAACTTGGTCTGAAACATAATTGTTTTCATTCCAAGTAAAGAAACAATGAAATCGTATGACATCATTTTGCTTCTTAACCCTGCCGCCTTAGCTCGAGCATCCTTGTCAACCTTCATGTCTTCAGAAATAATTTGCAGAGTATGGATGAGGGCATCATAGGACGATAAAATAGCTCTGACTGAATCCATAGTCCATCTTGTCTTTGACAAAAATTTCAAAGTAAGACTCTTCTGAAGAACTTCTATTTTCTCTGTCAGTATGCCGAATCGCTTTGTACTCAGTTAAAAAAAGTTATAGAGATCCTGAATACTGTCGTAGAACAATTTTATTATATTGCTTTCTTTGCACGCATGTTCAACACATAAATTCACTTTATGCGCGAGGCAGGGTATGTATAAAATAGATCTACCAGCTATTTCTGAAAGTTTTGATTGACAGCCTAAAATGCGCCGGACATAGATGACGTGGTGTCGTAAGACTGTGCACGAGCTTGGGAAAGCGATATTCCAACTGATTGTAGAATTTCAGAAATAAGCTTAGCCATTCCTTCGCCTGTTTTAGCTAGATAATCTTTTAGTTTTAACAACCTTTCTTCTGGGTGAAACTGGGTCACGTATCGGATTACAATTGAGAGCTGGTCAAGATGAGAGATATCGGGTGTGCTTTCAGCCATAACGCTAAAAAATCCACAATTTTTGACATTTGCAACTATTTTTTCACGGACACATGATCCAAGAACCCCAATAAAGTCGTTTTGTGACTTGTTGGCATGGTATGGGCGAAGATGATTATCATCAATCCAGTTTTTTAAAGTTGGAATCCACCTGGCCATTAATCTAATGAGCTGAATGTAGTTACCGCTGTCACTTTCTCGTCCCCAAAATGCAAATGCTTGACGACATAGATATCTGGTGCAGTCTAGAAGTATATTAATAATCTCTCTGTTTCTTAGACGAATTTGCACCGCGTTAGCTGCTGCCTTTCTACGTTGACTAGATAGAAAGTTGTCAACGTGCTTACTTTTTTGGGCCAAATTATCTAATTTATACACTGCGGTTCTATGAGCATTGCTCGTAAAATGAACCATTAACTTGCCTTTACGGTTTTTTCCTCGGCCTTTCATCTTATGCCATACACGAATATCAAGACTGATCCAAGCTTCTTCTGCGTTTTCAGGCCCCGGGCCATCAGAGCAAAGTGAACAAGCAAAACAAAATGCGGCATCCAGTTGGTCGCTGTATTCTAAATATGGATATTCTTTATACCAGCAGGAGCTAAACTTATTCTGCTTCTTAGGATCTATGTCATGATTCACAGGGTAAGATGATCTCTGAGGTTGATAAGGTCCACGAGACAGGATGAAAAGTTTCTGGTTTTCGGTTAAATTCTTTCCAATACGATCGGCTGGATCACAACTTAGAAAAGTCGAGGAATCTTCCTTTTCAGAAACATTGACATTTTCCATAGAATTGCTAGTTAGGATTTTATCGCATTCCTCAATCAAACTTTCGCTGTAGTGCCGAACCCGGTCTGCAAAAGCCTTAACATTCGCAGTAAAATTTTGTGATGAAAATGATGTTTCGGAAACATTTTTACGAAGCTCTGAATTTTACATCTGGAGGATCTGCTTGAATATGACTATGCAGGCCTCTAATAGAAATGCAGAAATATCTACATATTGTACATTGAATCCGTTTTCCTTTCTGGAGGTTGATGTTTTCATTCGGATGAAATATTCTTATATGGCGATATAAATTTATTTTTTTTCTGTGAAATGTGTGTGTACACGATCACAGTGTGTGCATAAACTTTTCACTGAATTATTCGCCATCATGCGACAAAAACAAACTTTCGCAAATTGCTCTTCTTCTGTGTCCGTGACTTCATCTTTTAAATGCAACAACCTCAAATAACTAGCGTCAAATCCAGAGCCAAGAGGTCACCAAATTCTAAGAATCAGTCCATAGCAGAAGGGAGCAATTAAAGATGCTACATGGGAAAACTTACAATAGAGATTGCAACAACTCCCTCCTCCTTCTCCTTTCCCGAAAGTCTCAAATTCTCAGAAACGCGATTCTCTCTCTCTCTATCTATCACCTCCGCTCTCTGACAACCCCTCCCTCAAACACAGAATCATACACAATCTTCCGTGAGAAGTTATTTCTTTTCCCCTTTAAATGACGGACAACAGAGAATTGAAATGATACTGACGACAGGAGAGGGGATTTTTTGCAGGGTGTGTTCTTAACTTTCCGACTATTCTAAATTTTACCAACTCTTCCAAATAAGTGGGGGGGTGTTACACCCCCAACACCCCCCCGCTAGGCACGCCCCTGCCTACTGCTTGCAACTCCATTTGTCGCTCATATTTGAAACTAAAACACAATGAAAAACTCCTGACATTATACATTTACACTTCTGCAAAAATTTCTTTAACAGCTGCCACCGTTTGTAAGTTACTGAATTTAAAAATCAGTCAGCCCATTTTAGGACACCCAGCATATAAATAAATAAATATACCTACCCTATCTATATTATAAAGAAACGTTCTGTGCGTGACGCTGACGTCATTTTGAGATTGACAATAATTTGACCATTAAATTTCGGTTTTGAAATTTTTTAAAATTTTAAACAACGCACATTTTCAATTTTTACATCGTCGTACAGGGTAAAAAAAAGAACTTTCAAATGCTATTTGTTTGAAAATTGTGTCGCAATTTTCGAAAGAATAATAACCGATTTCCACTTAAAACAATATAAATAGTTCAGCATTTATCTCCAGCTGATTTTCCATAACGAAATTAAAACTTCATCAATAAACAAATAAATAAGATAATAAAACATAAAATAAAATAAAACACAGATTTAACATATGGGAATGTCCAGTGTTACTCTTGTGATCATTAGAGCAAATTTTCATAAATACTTCTAATTATTTTATTATAAAATATAATTAAGATGAAAATCGATATAACCAGCTAGTGCTCCACACACATAAAATATATCTAATTTGTAACAAAAAGCATTTTACTTGTCTATATATTAAATCAAAATTTTGTTACTCTTGTGACCAGGGCGTCACATTACAGTGTAAACGTTACATGGCACACGTTTTATTTAATGCTTGCCTTTGTATTATACAATTAAACCATGCTAAGGCGGAACCGCTGGAAATTGAGCAAAAGAAAATCTGTTTCACTTTCGTCTTAGCAGATAAACCTGCTCTTGACACTGGGCGCGGTCCCTGCCATGGCGCCCACCAGTAAAGGCGGTACTGTACATGCATTATACAGGGTGATTCAAAATTTATCGTTCAAATTTCGTGGAGGGGGGGGGGGGTAGAGAATACGTCAGGAAACCGATTTTACATAGGAAAGTACGTCCGTAAATGTATTCTTGTGTATATAGAGGGCGCTGTGTGTACCCAACCTTCCATTGTGTTCCAATCATTGTTTTGACTTTCCTGAAGCTAGCCTTTATTCAACGGCTTCATTATCTGACGCCTGGAAACTTCTCGTTTAATTTTGTTCTTTCCGAAGTCGTTGAATAAAGGTTATTAACGGGATTTTTGGAGTTTTTAAACATGTAAAAGGCTTCGTGGAAGTCAAATGAGAAGTGGAAATAGGAGAAGAAATAATACTAGTTTTAGGAAAGTGAAAACAATGATTGTGACGTAATGGAAGGTTGGGTACACACAGCACCCTCTACATACGCATGCGTACATTTGCGGACAGACTTTCTTATGTAAAATCGGCTTCTTGACGTATTCCCTACTTCCCCACGAAATTTGAACGATAAGTTTTGAACCACCCAATATATTTGTGCATTCCCCAGCTATTGCATTCTTTTCGATAGGACCATGAACTTTTCTCGTTTAATATAGGTTTTCATTATATACCTGCTTCAATTTTTACAGGCATTATTGTAATTTGAGAAAAAATGCGAAAAGCACTTTCATCATTCAATACCTTATTTCAAGTAATTCCTGTCCATATCCTATAATGTGTGCGAAATCTTTCGCGTACCTATAGAATGTACATAGACACCACCTTATACACTCAAAATTATATAAATTTAAAAATGCATACGTGCACGGGTGGAAAATGCTCTTCCAGCAATGATCAATCTTAGTCAGGCCCGGTAACTGAATTTTTTTGTGTTTTCTGTAAGTGAACTATATGCACTTTATAGTAATGTATAGAGGAACATCTTGTAATGTAAATGTACTTTACTGATTCTTTGAAATTTCATCATATTTGAAGTACTATTGCCATCACTAAAACGCACCGCAAATGATTTTTCCACATATTGTGATGGGTTGGGATCCAGAAAGTTTTTTCGCTGTTAGCGAAACGTGATTGACCAATCAGAAGCCTGCATTTTTCCAAACGACGAAAAGTTCGCAAAAATGCAGACTTCTGATTGATCAATCTCGTTTCACTAACAGCGAAAAATCTATCTGGATCCCGGCCCATAATGTTATGGAAAACTTTTGAGTCCTTGTAAACGAATTAAAAATGCTATTTATTCTATATTCCTGACAAAGCATGCTGTAATCCATCTCAGTGATGCAAATCAATCTCATTATGTTTGGACTATCGTAATATCAATACCACAAACGATTTTCCCCCATAGACGTCTAATGTGACGGAATTCTTTTGTGCGTCCCTGTAAATGAACTCCACACCATTTTCAATACCGAACATTCTATGGTAAGCCTAAATATCGCTTAAAATTTTCATGGCATTTGGAGCATATTTACGACAGTTAGAGCACGGTCAGCCAGACGGCAGGCAGACAAACAAACCGAATTCATAAACACTTTTACACTATGTTGGAAAGTGTTAAAAATGGAATCCGTTGATGTTGATAACTGCAGAAAAAAGATCACCAAGTATATAAATTATAGTTAATCTGCGATAAGGAAGTAGAGTATTTAGCATGATTCTAGGAATAACTTTGTACAGTTAGTATTAATAATAAAAACAACAGTAAAGAAAGTACACTCTAAAATTGGGAGGAGTGAAAAGTTCATTCTTTGAAAGAGTGACAGGCATTTTTACTCTTTTTGGAGTGAATTTTATAAACATATACTCCTTAAAGAGTGGAATTTTCCACTCTCCAGAAAGGAGTGAAATGTCTCACTCCTGAAAGGGTGAGTTACGTATGTATTGATTATTAACCAATCAGAACAGCAAGGTGACTGCGCCCTTAAAAGATACGAAAAATGATCACTTTTTTGCCCGCCAACTTAAGATTAACAGATTAGGATATCATTAAAATTATTCTTTATGGAATACATAAAATAAAGGTAAGTCTTATTTAATTTTAAGCATTTATCCATATAGATATGTGGAATGTTAAGATTATGAGCTAAATAGTTGTATGTTGTATAGAAAAAGATTGATCGTGGAGTGTTCAAAGTGATTGTCTATTATATTTCTTCATGTAGCTGTTTGAAATATAATTGTTTTAACAATTGAATAACACACAATGCTTAGCAAAAAATTAATCAAAACTTCATTAGTTCGGGCAATGTGAATAACAAAAATGAGTGTAAATATTTTATTCTTCCCATTCAATGCTGTGTTGTAAAATATAATACTTTTGCCAACGATCGAAAAAAAAAGTCTTATCTCTTTCGTTTGAAAGGTTGACTCAGAAGATATCTGGATTTTTTCAATTCGTAGCAGACACGATGTAAACACTAATTTACCGTTATATGAGATTTTTTTCTTTTTTGGTTTATTACTGATTTCTGATTGTATACACTTAGAGTATTTCGGGCATTCTCACAATCTTTTAACTTTCGGAAATAAAAATCTGGTGAAAATAAACTTGCTAAAATAACATTTCAATCTGATAGACAAATGCCTTAATGATTCAAAATAAAGAAAAAATGGTCAGCAGCGAAATTTTTTTTTATTTAACTGAAGTTTAAGTTAAACTTGCGAGTTCAATTTTCCTTAACATTTTACCACTATAACTTTCTATTTTCTTCTAAATTTTTACTTATAATGAATTTGCATTGTACTCCCAGGACATTCAAATAAGAAATAATAACAATGTAGTATTTTTAGTACAAAATTTTGGTATAACATTGTCTTAAAGGGCTGTTAAAGAAGGGACGGAAGGAAAAAAAGGGATGGTATAGAAAAAAAGGGATGGTAAGAATGGGACGGTAAGGAAAATTACCACTATTTTTAGGCAAATCATGTTAAGACTAAGTGATACCCACAATGTTCATTGATTTTTAGAAACATTTATTTACATTGGATTAAATAAATAAATAAAAAATTTAATTTACCTTGAAAAGTGCAGGAATACTTGGGGACGGTAAGACTAACCCATAAAGCCACGATGCTTGAAATTGATATTTAAATGCTGATTTAAATTCTGCAGTAAATTTCCTGTCAAAGAATTTTAGACATTCTTTCTCTAGCATGCTTCTGCATGAGAAAAAAACTTGAAAAGAATTCTGTGGTTGCATCTGAAGTGATTTTCTGTTTAAGTTTAGCAAGAGGGATGGCAAGGAATCTAAAACCCAGGGACAGAGTTCAAAAAATAATATCAACCATAAAAATGTGTGCAGGTTAATTTTTGTTGCCTATTTATATAAAACAATTGTCCCAGTTTCGGAAAAAAATTACATCGAATTACTTTTATTGAAACAATTTTATACAGACAGCTCCAAACTTAAAAATCAGCATCAGGGACACGGAACGGTATAGGAGATTTCCTGGTATTTGAACCACCAACATCGTCCAAGACTTATTTATCTCGTTAATATTGTTATGCAATCATGCAGTGGGATGTTCCCCAGTGTATGAAATAATATATGAATATGTACTAAAATAAAAATTATTATTCAGGGACATAGAAGTCAAAATATTGTGGGAATACTTCATTTATCATCATTGTTATTGTTTCGGAGTTAAATATGATATTTGATGTTTATGATATTACGAAAAGGTTGGTATATTAATTTTTTTTAATTGTATGTAAGCCTTTTTCTGCGGGTTATGATTTTAAAATTTCGAGACTGAGTAACATAAAAAAAATTAAATATAGGCATTCTGCATCAGTTATTAAATTCCCTTCGATTATAAATGCATTTTCTACGTTTTTGATACACGTAATTTTTGGCACTAAACAATAAAACATGACATTTAAGCAACAAAATAAAATGTTTTTTATGCCTGTTTTGAAGTTTGTGGATAAGACTGCTTTAGTATATTTCTTAAAAAGTTCATATTTACTTACATAATATAGGACTGAATATTTTTTCAAGACATTAATAACTACTTTTTCACATTAAAATGTTTTTCAAACTATAAGAATATTTCTAATGCAGTCATTTACTTTATTTTTAAATTTCCCTTTTCTCTATTTCCAAGATCAATCTTTTATTATAAAACATATAACCCCCGTTCCCCCTTTATACTTAACCAATGAACCCCCAAAACTAATCAAAGAAGCGCCTTATCAGAATGAACCTTGAAAAAATTTTTGAAGCAAATCGGATATTTCTATCAAGAGTTATCGCGTTACGTACGTACCTACAAATAGAACATGCGGGCACATTAGCTCTGCGGCTTTGATAGCCTGTGAGCTAAAAAGAGTTTTTAGCAGAGCAGTTGTATGAACATTTCACCTAAATTAACATTTTACATGGAGAAAAATAATCCCAGAGAGTGCCTTTTTAGAGAAGGAAAAGAGGACCTTACCTACATAACGGGTATATAGAATAAATTTATTATTCAATATAAATTTATTATTAGAGCATTACTGGTCGTCCGTCGTTCAATAAAGTCCTTTTAGGAGATTATATACACACAGAAGCATGGCTTGTGTGAGTCGTGGGTAATGTCCGATATGTTCAGAAAAGACTTATAAAGGGAATGGTGATCCGAATTTTCTTGTTCGCCCAGGGAAAACTTTTGAAAACATCACATTCGCCTTATATGAACTCACGCGCGAACTTCGGTTTCGAATTCCTCATATTTGTAGGTAATATGTTGTCCACAGGGCCACCGACCCTCCCAGGATCGACTCCAGACTGATTTTCCGTTCTTCAGCGCTTTATCAATCAATATAATACAGTTTTTTTTTTTTAGCCAAACGGTAATTTATGCTAGCTTTAAGAAGATCCGTTTCACTTATATTCATAAGAAGCTTTAACCAAGTTATTTTCTTCGGATGGATTGATGACTTTTATTATTATGAAACAGTCATTATAAATGAAGTGTTAGATGAAGATGAAAGGGCAGCCGTAAAAAGTTAGAACTCTGATTTTATGGTCAGAATGGGGAAAAAAATGGCCATAATTTTTTTTTCACCTTCACCTAACACTTCATTTATAATGGCTGTTTGATAATAATAGAAGCCATTAGCCCATCACAAGAAAATGATCTATTCCAAAGGTATAAGTTCGATTGAAAAAAATTATTTAATACTTTGAGCTGAAAGAAGAGGCTATACCTGCAATTTTCATGACACTAATTGCATCACATAGCTTTCAATTTGTACGGTTTTGTTACCTCTAAAATTGAATACAAATTTTTACCATATTTAATCGTTGACAATTGTTACATTTCGGCAATTGAATTAGGCAAAATTTACTGGTAAGTTTTAGTGGTAAGAAAAAAATCTTAGAAATTGGTAGCTATGCAGTAAATACTGCAGCAGAAAAACTGCAGCAAAATTGACATTCAACAAACAAAACACTATCAAGGGTTTTTTCAAATAAACCATTTCATTCTCCGTTTTTCTTAAAAGTAACGGAAATGTACATCAAAGAAATGTTACTAGTACAATAAAAATGAATTAATAAAGAGAAAATTTATATTTCATCTCCTTAGTGGGCAACAATTTGTGTAAATCCGGTTTATCCGAGTTTTTTGCTTATCCGAGGTGAGCTTGGTCCATATTAACTCGGATAATCCGGAGTCTACTGTAATAATTAAAAATGTTAATTGGAAAAAGTTGACTTTTGGCTAAATGTTTTAAATTGGATTTTGGCTTAGGAAAAATCCGGTAGCATCAACATCTACTCTATGAAAAGATGAGTTCCCACAAATATTTTTTTCAAACTACAACACTGAATACAGCATTTGATTACTAGGAATGGTATAAAAAAAAATATTGTAAATTTATAATGAAAGTTTGAAATATTCCTTAAATTATAGAACTAAAAGTTCTGTACAAAAGAGGTCATAAACAGAGTTGAATTCATATCTTCAGCCTGCAGAGGATTTCTAAACGAATGGGAAGACACAGTGGAATTCTGGCGGTGGCAGACATAAGATTTTCCCTTCGGAGCTATTAACTCTTTGATTAGCGATTTCTGATAGTCTTTACTGGGTGAAGTTTTTAAAAAAAAAATCTATACTGTAAAAATATTAGCTAAACAGCGGAAAAGCCATAGTTAAGGGGTCTAAGGACTTTTAAAGCTTCTACATTTTCGAAATTTTAATTTTTTTAGATGTTAAACTCCTATCTTTTCTGAACATTTTGATATAATTGTTTCCTTGAAATTCCCATGAGAACAGAGATTATGGCTTTTGGAAATATACCCGTTCAATAGCTGAAGAGGCGTTTCCAAAACTTTAAAGTAATGTTTTTGGCATAACGCGCACGAATATCAAAAACTTCGGAATATTTTTTCATGAAATTTTCAAAACATATGTTTCATGTTAGTCTGTATAAACTGAACCTAAAATTTCCTCTTTATTGTTAAAAGAATATATTGTTGAAATTTTCTAAATTTTGCATTAGCTAAATATAGCTTTGCATTATAAGTGTAAAAATGCTTTAAATACAAATTTATTTAGATTCAGGGTAATTACTACAATCAGAAGTATAAGTAGGCACCAAAAATTTCATTGTAGTTGCGAATTTTTTTTTTGTAATCCTGCGCGCATTCTGTTATGTTGATTTTCTGCTCGTCAAATGCCTGACAGTTTGAAGTTTAAATATGCACTACTCTTATTGTCAGTACCGAATTAATTTCATCATAAACAGATTAGCATAATATTAAAAAATGAGTTATACAGAATAGCTATATTTGATATTATTTAGGTTCCAAATCTCTTTGAACTTTCATGGTATATCCATTTACACTTTTATAGTATATACAGTTATACCCAACCCTACATTGTATAGCTTTTTTACAAAGTCTTAGTATTATTTTAGCAATGGTTTTTTTTAATGATACAATCACTAATTCATATATCTATTCTACGGAACCCTCTGTGCGCGAGTAATACTCGCATTTGACCTTTTATTTATTTTTTCCTTTTTTTTCCACTTTTAAGAGTCCCGAGATCCCTTAAAGAACTTACACGTTAAGTTTGGATTTAATTATTGCTGACGTACACGTATTGTGTCACTAATAAAAGGCTACTAAAAAGAAAACCCGATATCTTTCATAAATGAGAGTGACATTATAATAAGACTCAGGGAAAATCACCATCAGACCACCTTCTCAATTCAACACCAGGTAGAAATTCACTAAGCATATGGGAGCTTCCAAATGGATCATGAGAAATAGATAAGGTGACCGACGTGATGCTTTTCCCGGGGCAGTCCGCATTTCAGCAGGGCTATCTCAACATCAAGATGGCCTTGATTTGAGACACAACATTCCGCCATCCCGACATTTTTTTAAAAAATTCTCCGAGTTATTAGTCAAAACATTAACATATCTCGGTTTCTACATACGCAAATAAAAAAAAGAATATGAATAAGATTCGATTCTTTAAAAAAAAATAGTGAGAAGAAAACCAAATTCCACTTCTCTATTGACAAACGTTGAAAAACTCTTACTCAAAGTTAAATAATAATAATAATAATAATAATAATAATAATAATAATAATAATAACAACATTTCGCACAAAAATATAAATAAATGAAATTATACTGTACATAGAACGATAACTCAATAGACCTAAATCTTTGTCTGTATCTTATGATTTATGAATGAATAAGCAGCTAATTTAGAGAAAAGTATTTTTGAAAATCATTAATGTGCATTCAGGGATATTGTGGAGAATATACAGTGCTATACGCCGCATACCTTCTGAATTTTTTTAAGTAGCTCTTTATATCCTTTGTACCACAAATACAGTTATGATGTATACTCCTACCTATAGCGTATACTGTGTTTTTTTTTTTTTTTATGAATGCACCCTTGTGTACATGTCAAATCCAAATATTGTATAGAAAAAAAATTCCTGATTTTGTGGAAGTGTGGGTGGAGGGGTGTGGGCTATATCTAAAGTCGTGAGAGGGAGGGCGATCAACATTTACATTTTGCGACCCGGCTTATGTTCCTAGGTATCAGGGCGGTTTATAAATAGGGGACTTACTCATTTTCTGCATTATCCTCTCTGTCTTTAAAGGTATGCCTCCTGCTTGGGTCGTCAGGATGCGTGGTGGACCAATGAAATTTCGTCTTGATCTTGAGCGCCTGGAGCATTATCACCATCCAAAACTGGATGCAGCACCATAAAAAAGTTCAAGACGGTAGAAAATTCCTCTCGACACTGACGAGAAGGAAGAGTTTAGGAAGTTTCAATCCAATCTAGATCAATCACGTGAGTTCCAATAAGTGATCTCCACGAAGTACCTGAAGATTTCAATCCGAGACCTTGGTAAGAGATAAACAGCTTTTTATCGCAGCAGTGTGAGATGTGGCCATACACCCGTTTTCTGAACGTCTACCAGAGGTATTGCTGATAGTGAAACAGGAGGAGTATGGAATCAAAAGAGCAGTGTCTTGCCATTTTTACATTTTTATCTCTTTAAAAAAATGTTTATTGACTCAGCTCTTAAAATACGTATTTTTATGTTTTCATATTTTTTTCCCTCTTCGATGTTGTAATACTGTATCTCCTTTTAGTGCTTCGTGGGATTCCGCTGTTAAGTTTGGCTTTCAGGAAACAAATCTACAAATCTGGATGGAAGCAGATTCCGGGATTTCCCTACCTTTTTTTGTGTGTAATTCCAAATAGCTATAGATTTCAACTGCCTTTTTTTAAGTAATAAAAAAAATATCACAAAAGTAAACAAACAAAAATGATTGTTTGAAGCATATTCGTTAATATTTAAAAATAAGCTCCATTTTTTCCAGAGAGCGGTCGTGGCAACACGAGGTTAGCGGAGCAAAAGTTGATTTCAGGGTCCAACTCTCCCATCATGTTACATTATTACTCACTTTCAAATTTAAGAGGTTGAATTCGGAGGCACCTCTTTTTTGAAGATCCTGAACAAGTGTTCGGTTTGCTGATGTGATAATATTCTTGATAGTACCGCTACCCGAATGCGATAAAAATATATTAATCCTTAACTGCTGTGACAGAAATTGTCACATAGTTGTTGTGGGCGGTTTCTGAGACCACTTGATCAAAATATGAATAAAAGACTCGATCAACGCTTAAGATACTGTGTCTGTACTATGTACAGGTGAGTTAATTACTTTTGAACGGGAGATTACAATTAAAATCCACCTACTTAGAAGTCTCTAGTGATAGCAGTACGGCTCCAAATGAAACAACATTTCACTAGTTTCTATAGTTTGACAGAAGAATACAAATTAAACTGTTATGATTTCAAAAAAGCAGCGGTCTGTGAGACTGCTAACAGCATTTATGGGTTAATGTAACGTGCCTCAAATTGGTGGCCCTTCTGTTACATGAGATGGGAAATGAGTCACTGTCACGTCATTGTAAAATCAATATAACTCCTTTTGTGATGACGTGAAAGTGTCTCAAAATTTGTGACTTTAGACTTTACAGTAGTGTCCTCACAATGGAGGTCACGAAGTGACTTAACCTGAGGATGATAATGTGAGGAATTAAATTCACATCTTCACTTGATCCCCATTCCGACTGTCAGATTCAAGTAACATCGACTGGGGTGTGGATCCAGAGCCGCGGAGAGGGTGGATGGATGGGTGGGAGTCGGTACAAATTACCGCAGGCTCCTTTAAAGAGCCCGTCACTGATCTTGTTTTTTGTTGAAAAATAACCAACCTGCTATGAATGTTTGACCACATGTCCTTCAAACAAAAAAAAAAAAAAAAAAGAAAAAAGAAAAAAAATTACGCGTCAAGCATAGATTATGAAACACTTTCCAGCATTTCCAGAATTCTTCAACAAAAAGTAGCTGTTTAATAAGGTAAAAAAAAAAAAAAAAATCTATGTAAACAGGTTAGAAAACGCATAATACATTTACGATCCAGGTTTCAGCAATTACCGTGCATTACTGGTAAAGTACTCCAATTTTTTTGTGCAGCCCTGTATTTAATCTACAGACTTGTATATATTCTACATAGTATGCTAAAACTCAGTTTAGTAAAAAATGCATAATAGGTTGAAAATTCACCTTCAGCAATTTCTACTAATGGACGTAAACATACTTAAATTCTTTTGTACAGCACTGTATATTACCTACAGATTATTATACGCGTCGCATATTTAGCTAAATTTTAATTCAGGCTAAAACATGGTTAAAACTACTGAAATCACACTTTCATACGTTATCCCCCCTAGAAAGCTTATGTACCCGGCTCGTTCCGTGACCGTGTATAGGATTTTATTTATATTCTACAAACATATCTCATTATACTAAATATAATTGAACTTGAAAGTGCATTAACTTAATTAAAAGCCACCTTTAAGCCATACACGCTCATACTTCGCAATGCTTACGAATTCTTTTGTGTAGCCTGTACATAATCTATCTGTAGCATTTATGCATACCACGTAGTAAGCAAAAATTTAGTTATTAAACTCGTATAACATAAATGAAATTCTACAAAGAGTATCTTGTACTAAGCTTCGGTAATGCAAATCAATTTCATTACATTTGAAATAGCCTAATATAATTAAAATACGCTGCAAACAGTTTTTTCCCGTAGATCATTATGTAACGGAATTGATGTTGCCCTGTAAATAAATATTAAATGCTTTGCACCTCACATTCTACAGAATGCATGTTTTAGTGCATTTCATAAAGTCATACCAATTTCCTTATGTTTGAAAAATTCTAAAATCATTAAAATGAACTTTAAACCATTTTTACCCATTGACCGTAATGTAACACAATAGACAATACTGTTGACAGCCCCTGTAAATACATTTCATTTTCAATAGTGATCGTGTTATAGTAAACTTCAATAACATACATATAATTCAAGGAAATCCTGGTATATTACAAGTGTTAGAGCGCGACCAGACGGTCAGACAAACTGAAGTCATAAACACTTTTCAATTATCTTGGAAAGTGTTAAAAAGGGAAATATTCTCTGCAGGTAACCACAACAATCTACTTCAATTCCGCATCCGCTCAGTTTAAAAAAGGAGCGCTTTAAAATACTGTGAAAAATATTTTTGAAAAAGTGTGGACATGTTGTAGAATTGTTTGTTATTTTATGCATATAATACAGATTTATTGGAACTGAAGAATCAGTTATGCGCTTTTCTCCTAATGGCAAATTCGATCTCTATATTCAAAAGTTATCTCTTCAAATACATTAAAAATTAAAACTCATCTATAATTGAAGAAAAGGTGCAAAAATTTGCATATAAAGTATGCATTACTAGCTGTGTTAAGAAGACTCAAGTGATACTTTATTTGTGAAAACTGAATTAATAAATTAAGATCTACGGTGTAATATGTCATATTTGTACAAAACAAAGTAATGATTTTGGTATTCCAGCCACTATGCTATATTTTCCAAAAGTTTCCTTGTTTATATTGCTTTACTCGCTTTGTGAAGACAAATCAAACGGTACCTCATTTGCAAAAATTGATTTGATTGTTTGAGAAATATATGAGATAAACTAGTCTTTATACATTTTATTCATTGTGAAGAACCAAAGCCATAAGACACAGCTTTAGTACCAATATAAATAAGTATTTCATAATTCTTCCTGTTGTTAAAAATAGTTTAAATTATTTCGGTATTTATGTTCGTTATCACACTCTTTTTTAACAGTCTTTGACAGACTTGAGAAGTGTTTATGGATTTTGTTTGTCTGACCGTGCTCTAACTTTCGTAAATATACTCAAATTACCATGATATATTTATATTTCATTTCGGTTTACTATGGAATGTTCGGTTACCATGATATATTTATATTTCATTTCGGTTTACTATGGAATGTTCGGTTACCATGATATATTTATATTCCATTCCGGTTTACTATGGAATGTTCAGTTACTATGGAATAACACACAAAAGAATCCGGTTACAGGACTAAGCAATAAAATAGATAATTCCTAGAAGTGCGTTTTTCGCTGTGTTATATGAACTTTTAAACTTACCTAATTTTGAGTGTATTAGGCGGCGTATGATAAAGAATCGTATATTTGTAAATTAATTCCATTCTAAATTATATTCTTTTATTCCAAATTTCCGATCCTGTTTCATTACTAAAAGGCTATAAATGATTTGTCTAAATTAAAACGTCACTGGAAATTATTATCAATTTTTCCCTTTAAGGGGTCTCAGGGCTCTTAAAGCTTTAAAATTTTCGAAATTTATTTTTTTAGATGTTAAACTCTTATCTTTTCTGAACATTTTGATATAATGGTTTCCTTGAAATTCCCATTAGAACAGAAGTTATGGCTTTTAGAATTATACCCGCTCAATAGTTGAAGCGGCGACTCCGAAACTTTGAAGTCATTTTTCTCCAAATGACGTTTACGGCCATAACGCGCACGATATCTCAAAATATTTTGAATATATTTTCATGAATATTTCGAAACATGTGTTTCATATTAGTCTGTATAAACTTAAAATTCCTTTTTATTGTTAAAAAAATATATTTTTTTAGGTGATTATACTGTTGAAATTTTCTAAATTTTGCATTAGCTAAATACAATTTTGTATTAAAAATATAAAAATGCTTTAAATATAAATTTATTTAGGTTCATGATAATTATTATAATCTGAAGTATAAGTAGGCACCAAAATTTTCATTCTAGTTGCAAAATTTATTTTTTAATCCTGCGCGTAATCTGTTATACAAATTTTCTGCTGGACAAATCTCTGACAGTTTAGAGCCCCCTGAAACTGCTAATTCTGCATCTTGCAATTTCTTAAATACATAAAATGAAAGAACATACTTATATATTTCAATTCCAATAAAAATTATATCTTAAAATCAAATACATTTTAAGATATTAAATGTTGAAAATGGTCTTTTTTTTTTCATTTTTTCCAATTTTAAGACTCTTGAGACCCCTTATTTCATAACAATAATAATAATAAATTAAGGAAATTCTTCAATTTATAATCACTAACGGTAATTTTGTTACTTTTATGGTAATGTACTTTTTAAAATAAACAGTTATGTCTCATTAATTCATCCTAAATGAATTTGATATTAATTTAAATTCAATTTTTTTTCTCTTGCACATATTTAAACAATCGATAATTACATATTGCATGCTTTCAGAGATTTAGGTATAATCAAAAATCTCAAAAGTTATCATTTTCGGTCATTAGATATAAATAAGTTTATTGATAATCTCTATCTAGCGCCATTTAAATTGATGTGATGTTTATAAGTTTGCCATAGTACAAAATGACGTCTTATGGGAAAACCTGCAAAATTCAAATTACTCCATTAGCTCGAATGCAACGTACTTTGTTTTTTGGCAATTTTTGAACTCAGTTTGGCTGTGTTAGATAATACCTTGGCATTACAAATGGAGGTGTTATACAGTCAGTTGGATTGTATCTCGCATGTGAAGCAACAACAGGTAAATGTCGCTGCTAGTCAGGCAACTTCTGAGTTTCCCTCGCCAATTCTAAGTCTATGGGCGCATGTGGTGCATTTGTATATTTAAAATATCTCCTCGGGAAATCAATATTTTAAACTTATTTTTTCTACGTACTCTTTTTAAAGGATGTCCCTTTTTTTCCTTAGTTGCCAAAATATTTCTAAAATACTATATACTTAATTTTATGTGGAATGTTAAAATCTTACTGACAGTCCGTCAGCATTTAACACATAAAATATTAAATTAAACCTATATTTTAAACATATTTTGAGAACTAAGAAAAAAAATAGCATATTTTAAGAAGGTGCAAAGAAAAAAAGGATTGAAAAATATTAATTTCCCGGGGAGATATTTTAAATATACGAATGCACATAGACTTAACATTACGGAGAGGAATTCGGAAATTGACTTTGATTGTGTATTGATGACCCTGGTTGTGTTGTTTTTCAAATTAAAAGACGCATGTTACGAAATTTCAATGTCCTTTGTTACCAACTTTCACGGTCATAATTGTTACGGTTAAAATTCAGTACTCTGTATATATATCTCAAAGTCTGTCATTATTTACATCGGTTGACAAGAAATTTTCAGACAACCCCCAAAACCTTCTTCACACGGTGTGTATAATTTCTATAGATCACATAATCTACACGAAAGAATTCGCGCACATTACCTGCTAATAGATAACAATTGCTGTAAATGGCTTTTTGCCGAGTTAAGTAGTTTTTTTTTTTTTTTTTAGTTTCTTATTTAGATATCCTATTTCATTTTCTGAAAAAATGCAATTTCTTAATAATATTCTGCTAGTGTTGGAAAGTATTTCATAATCTATGACTGATGCATGATTTTTCGTTTTTGTTTTTTAATCAGATGCATAAAAAATAGCTATTTGTTTAAAACAAATTATCTTTTTACGCCGCCAAACAATTCTCGAAAAGGTCATGCTGACATTTTGATAAATAATTTTCCATATCTAAAAAAGTTCTTGTTGTATAAAAGTCAGATATCAACGGGAGACAATCCCTGAAAATGTTAGCTGATACGGATTTTTTTTCACAACAAAAAGAGATACATTTTTTTTTTCTCATTTGCCTTTATCAACATCTTGTTTATCAGGCATTTTACTTTGCTAAACAAACAATCATCTTTATGAAAGAACTATCACGTTTTTATGCCCACGTGTTGCCGTTTTCAGAAATGAAAATGATTCCGTGAAATGATGACCTTCTATCAATACTCGTGTTACATTTTTTTAAAAATATTTTATGATGCAAGTTTCTTTGATGTAAACTCTGAGTAAATTCAACCCTGCTATTGTAAAATATTATTTTTAAGGAAATAGATAAAAGTAACAATAGGTTGACTTTATGTAAATCCATAAGTATAAATATTTTTAAAGGGAGGTATCAGCCTATATTAATTTGATAATGATGGGGAAATATATTCCCTTGACTTTTATCTTTGTGTATTTTTTGCACATTGTGCTTTTAATAGATACGAATGGATACAACCTGGGCTTCCTGGGTAGAATAATAGTAGGAGAGCTGTTGAACATTTTTGAGTAGGTATTTGAGGCACCCTGAAAATTTGTGCAACACTTCTTTTGTAATGCCTGAATACAAAATCGAATGTCTGGCTGAAGGATCGTGGCCCAAAACCTGTGCCAGACACGTGTCAAGTGCCATTTTTTGACACTACCCAAAAAAGGTATTTGAGGCACGCTGAGATTGAAACAGAATAATATTTATACTTAGAAAAAAATATTTTGAAAATGACAGACACTTTAGTCGTCCCAAAAACTGTGCCAGACACGTGTCAAGTGCCATTTTTTGACTACCCAAAAAAGGTATTTGAGGCACGCTGAGATTGAGGCACAATAATATTTATGCTTAGAAAAAAATATTTTGAAAATGACAGACACTTTAGTCGGCACAAAAACTGTGCTAGACACGTGTCAAGTGCCATTTTTTGTCTGGCACAGGTTTTGGGCCACGATCCTTCAGCCAGACATTCGATTTGTATTCAGGCATTACAAAAGAAGTGTTGCACAAATTTTCAGGGTGCCTCAAATACCTTCCCTAAAATGTTTAACAGCTCTTGGACTATAAGGTGAAAACCATCATATATAATACTTCTGATGTTAACATCTCCTTCTTTCTGCATATACTAAAGGCACAGCTATGAATGAGGTGTTTTTCGAAAGTTTCTGCTTAGCGGCTTTTGACGCAGTATACTTATGCATCATTAAAACACGCTGTTTGATAAATGAAAAACATATCATAAAATAATCTCAAAGATTGCGGCAAGAAAGCCTCGCACGGGGTCTACTGTCTTTTTATTTATTATTTTTTAAAATTCTAATAAACTTTTTATATAAAATCATAATACGAAACACAATATTTCACCTTCATTCAAACATAAAATATACAATATGAGCTTTAACACGTTCACGCCGGCGTGCATCACCAGTGGGTCACGCTTGACTGGCGCATCGGGCGACGTGCATCACCAGTGGGTCACACTTGACTGTCGCATCGCGCGGCGTGCATCACCGGTGGGTCACACTCCACTGTTAAATAGAAGGCGTGCACTACATCTGGGTCACACTCGACTATGCCATAGACGGCGTGCACTACAGCTGGGTCACACTTGAATATTCGAAAATTCAGTAGTAAAAACAATTCAATTATACATTATGCATTCATACATTATACATACATTATACAATTATACCTTATACATTCACTACGGGAAACGAGAATTCTTGTTTTCATTTGAAAGATATCATTGACTAAGGGCGTGGCTTCTACCTTACAAAAAATGCATCTATATCATGCTGTCCATATTTCTTTAGATTGTAAGACATTTTATATTAAATTCGTACATATGCAGTCAGTAACAGTGGTGTAGTCGTAAAAAAAAACAGAGGGTATACGTTCTAAGCAGAGGGTATACGCTCAAGACAGAGGTATACCCTAGTGCAGGGTCGGCGAACCTAAGGCACGCGTGCCAAACTTGGCACGCATTAGAATATTTTCGGCACGGCGTTGATTGAAATCCTAAAACAAAATAGAATTAAGTTAAACAAAACACGCAAACTTACACAAACTGGGCTTTTCTTTCTTTCTTTCTTTTTTTTTTTTTTTTTTTTTTTTTTTTAATTGGAAAGAAACTAATTGAATTTCTAAATTATTCCAGTGTGGGCTCAATAAGTTGTCAAATTAAGAGAAGGTTGAGAGAATATCAAAAAGAAAAGCATCAGGCATTATAAGTAAAACTCCCAGTGATGAAACTAAAGAGACTTAGTATAAAATATGTAGTTTTCTCAATTGCTCGCTCTATTTATTCCTTCGGGTCATTATTTTAGGAAATGATACGAAAACCTTAAATATTAGAAACCCAAACCACTTGTTAGATAACTCGAATTCAGCTTGCATCCTATAAAAACTAAAGGCCGAACAACGTATTAATATTTGGCATAACCGACATCGCATTCACCATTTTATTACTTTATAATATATGTTAATCTATTACTAGATGTATATTGTCCCATATTTTTAAATCCCAATGAATAAAAATCCAGAAATGTTGATCCACTAAATTATTTTTGGTGCTTGGCACGTCATGGTCACGTAAAATCTTTTTTGAAAAAAAAATTGGGCACGGGGATATAAAAAGGTTCGCCGACCCTGCCCTTGTGTATATATACTATAGCTTTCTTGAGAAACAGAGGGTATACGGTGCTCCTTAAAAAACCCAGAGCGTATACGGCGTATACCCCCGTATACCCTCCACTACATCCCTGGTCAGTAAAATCATGTCTCTAAGTAATTTGCTTACTCCTTACGAACTTTCAGACATTCACAATCAACTCTTCTTGTTATATTCGAGTTCAATTTAATAATTATGAGAGAGGCGTGTCTTTACATACAGTGTCTGAATAAGCGAAAGTACCGCGCCGCCAGATGAAGCAAAACATGAATTCGAGCGCCGTTTCACAGCGAAAAGTATAAATATAGGGGCCGGCGTGAACGTGTTAAAAAGCTCACTGTTTTACTTAAAAGGCGACTACAATAATAAAAGAGATGCCACAAGTTAAATATATACATTTTACTTAAAACTTCTTAGTACTTTCGGGCTGTATTTCCCAAACCCATCATCAGCGAATATTTTCATAATTGCTCTTTATTTATACAAATATGTCACTTCGTTTTGAAAATGAGAGAACCAATAATTATTAGAGTTGAAAGTCTTTACTAGAGTCTATTAGTCCAGACTTTCAACTCTATGCACTGTTAAGAAAAGGGACTAAAATACGGAAATTGTACTGGCAATCGAGACGCCAGTACTATTTCCGTATTTTAACGGAAATTTTTCCCTAAAAATTCTGGATTTTTCCGTAATTTACGGGAAAAAATTTCCATTAAAATACGGAAAGAGTACTGCGTCTCGATTGCCAGTACAATTTCCGTATTTTAGTCCGTTTTTTAAAATAATTACTGGCTCTCTCATTTTCTAAACGAAGTGATGTATTTGTATAAATAAACAGCAATTAGTTATGAAAATATTCGATGATGAAGGGCTTGGGAAATACAGCCCGAAAGTACTAAGAAGTTTTAAGTAAAATGTATATATTTAAATTGTAACATCTCTTTTATTATTTTAGTCGCCTTTTAAGTAAAACAGTGATCTTTTAAAATTCATATTGTATATTTTATGTTAGACTTTTAACATTTAATATATTTTTTTAAAAATAATATTTGTATGAAAAATAGCAGTAATGACTTCAAATAAAGTTTTGAAGCGTATTAAAAGCGATATTTTCATATTGGCGATCGCGTCAAGAGTTAACAGCCGAAGAATCGCCAAAGATTGGTATTTACAATCAGCCTTTAAATGATTCTGTTCATTTCAATGGTTTAAGCTTGAAATTCGATGACACGTCTAAAACTTGTGTTTTATTTATATTTTATTGCTTTATTTATTGATTGATGAATGTTTTGATTTCTCTATAAAATATAATATGTATATTTTTTCAAAAATTGAATTTTTTGAAGGTTTAAGGTACTCGGTATCCTTTATTCGGCGAAAAATGACGAAAATATCGATTTTCTAATATTTTGCTTAAATTATACTTTATCATCCCTAGTATATTCTGATGAAGTTTCACAAAGATTCAAGTATTATAAATACAGTTAAAAGCGATTTTATTACATCACTGTCCCTTTAAATGCCATACCCAATTTACTTAAAAGTGATTTTTCTCAATTTGTATTTTTTCGACGAAACAGTATGTTCAAAGTCATAAAATTTTGTTGTTGTTGTTCCTTATTGTCTATTTGATAAAACTGAGTGTCAGATTTACAATAAAGTAAAAAGTTTTTTTTTTTTTTTTTTTTTTTTACACATACAAAATATAAATTCAGTTTTTACTGTAATTTTACACGTATTTGCACATTTTAGATTTTTTTCTCCCAAACTAATTAATTTATGGTAAATCCGATACTTAAAATTATACAGCACACTTCTGTAAATAATAATAATAAAAAAAAATAGCTCAAAATGTTCAAAATTGTACGAGAAGATACATTTAAAAATTTTTTTAATTTTTTTTTAATTTAAAAATTTCCAATTTTGCCAGGGGAATCGAACAATTTCTTGATAGAATCCTTTTCTTTCATTGAGTCCTTTATTATTATTCCAAAAATGTACCTTAAAATGCTTAAATGCTAGGAACAGGAATTCTGCTTTTTCAGAATTTAGTGTCGCCCACGGCATTTCCATTACTTCATTTTCTTCTGATGGACTGGTGGCTTCTATTATTGTGAAACAGCCATTATAAATGAAGTGTTAGATGAAGATGAAAGAGCAGTCGTAAAATTTAGAACTCTGATTTTCTGGTCAGAATGGAAAAAAAAAATGACCATAATTTTTTTTCTTTTTCATCTTCACCTAACACTTCATTTATAATGGCTGTTTCATAATAATAGAAGCCATCAGTCCATCAGAAGAAAATAACTCGGTTAAGCGGGACTCTACTGCAGTACAAAACATATTTCAATTTTAAGACTTAAAGCACACGTTTTATTTTATGTAAAATGACGTTACATAATGACGATAGTATATAATAGCTCCATTGTTTTAACAAAAATCATTCGTTTATATTTTTTTCAAAATAGCACGCATTTTAATTACATTTTCTTTCGGTTATTATGAGAAAATGGCAACAAAAATATATAATTGCTATTTTAGAACTATTTTTCCTTTACTTTCTACAGAAATGGAATACTTCCGTTGCCAATATTAAGCAAATGTCTCTAAAAACTACAAAAAAATTAATATTTCAAAAATAAATAGAGATACAGTTTTCAAACAAAATGCATTTAAAAGAATATTTTTTTCCAATTCGACGGTATAAAAATCGAAAATGTGCGATGCTTAGAAGTTAAAAAAAATTGCTATAGAGTATTGAATCGTACTGCTTTGTTTTACGGCTGGCTTCTGTAAGGTAACGTTATTTTTTGAAGACGACACAAAATAAGCTGGGAGAAAGAAATAGCATACCGTACCGGGGGTTAAAAAAAGGTTCAAAGGGTACCGAGTCCGCTTAAGAGTTCCAATCCCTCTAATAAGGAATATACCCTTCCCTAACTGTGATGCATGCGTGACATTGTTAAAAAACATTAAAAATCTTTAAAGAATTGGATTATATCGCGCGGATTATTTTTTCTATACAAAGTGGAAAAAATTAAGTTAAATATCAAAGATTCTTTACACATCTCATCTACCCCAAACCGCCAATATATGTGGCATTGGTATAGGTAGAGTGTACATTGATTAGACATTCGCAAACTAATCTATATAGATGCTGGATGAATATCGATGCATATTTCCGAAAATGATTAAATGCGTGGGACAAGGGATGTACTTCTTTCGAACTGACATACAATGAATAAAAGAATTTCCGAAAATACTTTCTAACATACTTTCCTAACATACATAGCATACACGCATAACATTACATACATGCCTTAACATACATAACATAACATACTTTCGTAACATACAAAGAATAAAAGAATTTCCGAAAATACTTTCTCAGTGCGACTGAGTCTTTCAGTATTTTGTCCACGGCAGATTATATTTTAAGAAAAGACCTTACACATTTAATAAATAATGGAACATAATATTTAATGGAGCATTCCATAAAATAAGTTTCCTCACATGAAGCCAATTTGGCGATAGCTGGCTAATTTGGCGAAATTCCCATTTAAATCCATTAATCTTCACTACCGGAACTCACTGCAATTTAATTTAAACTCCGTACATTTAATTTTTTTCAAGACTTTTCTACTTTTTAGTGAATTTAAAAATATTTTTTTTCTACATTTTTGTGAATTTAATGAAAGCATGTTTATTTATCATTATTATTATTATTTTTTTACATTTATATTTATTTTTAAATTATAATTGTTATATATATGTATTAGTTTTATGTAAATTATATATATAATATATAATATATACAGATATCTACGCTATACAGGGTGTCCGGTCTCAACGGTGTCCAATGGCTAATTCCTAAACCGTTAGTCATAGACGTATAGTTCCAATTACAAAAATGTTTTAAATCAGGTAAAGAAATATTTTAAAAGCGATTTGGGTCAATAAAAACATTTCTTAAAAAATTACGAAATTTAAATTTTTATACGGTCCCCCGGTCCTATAAGTTATATTTAGTGAAATTTTTCTTTTATACTGACAAGTAATACAAAAAAAGTCCCGTTATTCTACGATTAAAATTGACCGAGTAATAGCTGTTTAAAGTTGGAGCATATTTTTTGCTGCAAACTGGGGGTCATTCACAAATTTAGTCGAAATATAATTTCGTCAGATATAAAAAAATGTTTGGGGGTAAAATTAACATTGCAATATACATTTGAAATCTTTAATCATTCTGGCATATTAATGGAAAATATACAATTTGTAATAAACATTTAAGAAGAAAGAAAAAACAGAATTTTTGTTAAATAAAATGATTCTAAATTAACAGCCTCAATTTTTTACAAAATGATACGTACTTTAAAATATTATTAGATTGCACAAGCCTGCAAAAGTTGGGTTATGTCATGTTTTTTAGCTTTTGACAATTGATTCTTATATATTCTATACCGCTGAATCCGAAATTGACCTTCAATTTTAACTATCATATCAGGATTTTTTGCAAATTGCAATTTTCAAAGTTAAGAAGTTCAATGTTAAAATTGAATTTCCTCCCCCATCTCATCGGACTACTCAGCTGTTTAGCTGTAAGAATACCAGGATAAGTAAAAATATCGAATAAATTTTTTAATAAAATAAAATAAAAAATGTTTTACATATGTTTTATAGTATGAGATTTTCGCTATATTTTAACTTACACATTTGCGATTTGCAAAAAAATTCTAACGTGATGGTTAAAAATGAAGGTCATTTTCAGATTCAGTGCTAAAAAGTGCGTAAAAATCAATTATCAAAAGTTAAAAAACACAACCATCTCCTCTACTTTATAGTATTCGATTTTTGTTATTCTTTAAATTTGAAAATTTATGATTTGCGAAATATCCTGACATGATGGTTAAAAATTAAGGTAATTTTCGGATTCAGTGCTAAAAAATACATAAAAGTTAAAAAACCCAACAATCGCAGTCTTGTATTATCTAATCTAAAATTTTTTCTTAACCTCCTTGGCAGAAATCTATCCGAAATTTTTGTGTTATCCTGTGAAATAAGTATAAATGATAACCATCACCACAATCTTATGACCACAATCTTAATAATATTAGATTGTTATCGGATTTGCGGTTGTATGTAAAATGCAATCTCGATCGGATATTTAAAAGTGGGTTAAAGTTCTAGTACAAATTTTGAACTGGAAAAACATACATACGATTGTTGAAGTAACATAAAAATTTATAAAAAAACACAATTTTTGTTAAAAGAAATCATAAAAGAAACAGTCTCAAATCCTGACAAAATAAAACATATGTTATTTCAGCCAATTTGAGACTTAATCATAATACTTGTAGGATTTTTTTTTCAAAGCGCAGATACATATGAAGTAAGATCTTCGAATACTTTAAACACTTGGTATATGATCCCTCAAAGCCAAGCCGAACTCATTTGTTTTCAGAGTAGAAAAGTGGCATAAGTCATGCATTTTTAAAGTTTCATAACTCGCTCAATTTTAGCGTTATATGAATACAACTTTTTTGTCTTACTTGTTAGTGTAATAAGAAAAAATTACTAAATATAACTTATAGGACCGAGAGACCGTATAAAAATTTAAATTTCGTAATTTTTTAAGAAATGTTTTTATTGACCCGAATCGCTTTTAAAATGTTTCTTTACCTGATTTAAAACATTTTCGTAATTGGAACTATATGTCTATGACTAACGGTTTAGGAATTAGCCATTGGACACCGTTGAGACCGGACACCCTGTATATATAAAATCCTAATGAAACGAATTTATGTAACGATTCTATGAAACGACTGATTAAACAACTGATTATGTTTCACGGCGATTTCTCCTAAAATACGGAATACTTTGCAATGAAATTAACACCAAAAATCCTGATCTGCAGATCTCAAAACTGGTATTAGAATTTTTAAATTCGAATTAGTTTTCGAAATATTAATTGTTTTTCTAATTTTATATACTTTTCTCTAATGATGGCAACTCAAATTTTAATCATAACAGATATTTTTTTTCTTCAGATTTTAGAAAAGGTTACTAATTTGGCGAGAAGTTTGACCTCTCTTAAATGTATGCTAAGAAATGTATCATGTTACTTTTATTCATAATTCAATTTGTATTTCATTATCATTTTATTTAATACAAACTGAAACATTTAAAATAAATGGCTTTCACTTCTTTATTTTTTTTAAACGAAATGAAAAAAAAATATTAGGCACAGATGTCATATACGCACCGGGGTACCTGATTGGCGCCAAAATGGCATTATTTTGGTTGACATGGTAACCCGGCTATTGTTGTTTATTTAATAATAAATGTTTATTTACTTTATTTTCTTTTTTTAAATTACATAAATTGTTTTGTTCTATAGTTAATTATCTTTTTGGTTATTTTCCTTTAAAAATAAAAAATAATAGAAAATAATTAAAAAATACGGTACTACTTAGTTATTCCATCGACCCATTTCGCCAAATTATATAAATCGCCAAACCACTCACCAAATTATACAAATTGACATAATTTTTATTTTAAATAACGAAAGAACAAAGAAAATAGTATAACATTAATAAATATACAAATAAAACGTCGAAATAAAAATCACTTGATGACGTAAACATGTGTAACTTGCTAAAGTCAAGTGAATGTGACATTTACGATCAACCATTATTGGCATTTAATCTTATAGTTTGGTGATAGATTTTTGGTCGACGGGATAACTAAGTAGTACCAAAAATAGATATGTAACTGGTATTCGAAAACGAGGTTTTCGCCAAATTTTCGTTAAAAAAATCACGCCAAACCCGGTGCGTATATGGCATCTGGCCAAATATTAAATGATGTAACAAACGATGTCATTTAATTTCAACTTCAAAGCAATGTTTTAATTTACCACTCGAAAAAAAAAAAAAAAAATGCTAACTGTCAAGTTGAAAAATAGCTATTGGCGAGATTTGCACCCGGCTAGCGTAACAGTACCAAGAATTCTTTGCGACCATGGAAACTTTTATGTAGTTTTATTCGAAAAAGAAATTTGATTTTGAAAAGGGAAAACTTTCGGCACAGATGACATATACGAACCCGTATTGGCGAGATTTTTTTTTGACGCCAATGTCATATACGTAACGGGTACTTAACTGGCCCCATAGTATCGTTATTTTGCTTGATTTGATAAGCCGGATGTTTTGTTGTTTATGCTGTTGATGTTTTCCCGAAATTAGCGTCGGAAAAAAATCACGCCAATATGGGGCCGTATATGATATCTGGGCCAAACTTTCATATGAAAAGCGAAAGGATCAGAGCGTATTTATTTATGGCAGTTACATGACTTGGGCTATTATAATATAGATGAAATGATGGCGATAGAGTAATATTTGGCGACTTATCACCTGTATCTGGCTAACATTAAATTACCAAAATGGCACCAGGAATATAAAAAGCGAAGTGGTTCGCCCGGAACTGTTGATGATAGTCACATGACTTAGGCTATTGCTATAGAAATTGTTTTAAAATACCGGGAGACAAAGACTCTGTACACTTAATTTATTTTATTTTAGCTTCTTTTCAAACGTTTAACTGATTCTCTTTAATCAAACACGAAAACAACCATTGGATTCTTAACAGCAACTGATTCGGCCTTAAATTTTTGAAATCAAAGGAAATTGAATGGAAACCCGTTTACAGGGAGATCTGCACAGCTTTTTTCAGTATAATTCAATCTTCTATAATATTCTTTAAACAGATCAGATTAGCGTGTTTTTAGATTCTGCGGTGTCTGAACGGGGGTTGGCGAGCGTAGCTTGCAGGGGGCAGAGCTCCCTAGTACATATATAAATACATATTATATACACATAAATAAATACTATATACTTATATATATTTTTTAATTTTATATGTTTCATATTTTATATATTTATTATACCACATGAAATTAAAACATAACATTATATTACAAACGCTAATTTTATACACACCTTAAATATGCACATATATATATATATATATATAAATGCACAAAAAATATATTTACTTAATATTACATCTACAGTAAAATATCGTTTAAAAAAAACCTCACAATTCTAACTATTTTTTTTTTAATTGATTATAAAAACTAGTTGGATGTGCCAATCCCAAGATTTTCGTCGATCTCATATATTTCAATATTTCAAAATGTTGTTACAGATGTCAGTATTTCATTTTTATTAGTTCAGTACTATATCAACTTTGACTTTCACTTTAAATTTCTGCTTCAGTCAATTAATCGGAGTAAAAACGAGTTAATCTCGATCATGATATTTATTGAAATCACGAATAGTCGGCTTATCAGGATGGGAAGTTCCCGCCGATTCACGAGCCACTGGTGTACAACAGAACTATGAAAAATTAAGACGATTACACAAAAATCGCTATTACAGCGCCCCCTTCCGGCGGAAGTTTTCCACATTCGGGGAGGACCCTCTTGCTAGGGCTCCTATAATATAGGCTGAATCGTCGAGCATTTTGTTTCCCACTTAGACCAATGAGCGATTGTTGCCCACGCGGCTTGGCCAATCGTTCTTCTCCTACCGGCAATAAAATGGCGGCGTAAGTCAGCCCGGATTATAGGAGCCTTACTTCTTGCCATGGCCAAAAACATAGGACCTGCTTGCCATAGCCAAAAACTAAAAAAAAAAAAAAAAGGTTCAATTCTATACATAATTTCATATACTTTTTGATGGTACAATGGCGACAGACATTTTCTATAAACATGTTTTTTTGGGATCTCTGACCCCTAAAACGTGTAAATTCGTCGAAAATCTTCGTCTTCTATTGAAGATAGAAGAAAGTAAAAAAGTATTCAAAATTATTACTTATCCACCAATAGCATTCTAGCAAAAAAAAAAAAAAAAAAAAAAAAGCAACCCCAAATGCTGAAAATCGCAACAACCACGTCAATCGCAACAAACATTTATCGCCATAAAAACCGGACATTATTTTCCAGTTTTCCAACAGACTTGAAAATTTGATTTGTTGCATCTCATTTTGATAGGTAATTATCGGCGTACACCAGTAGCCATTTTTGAATATCTCCCGTTTTTAGTGGTAGAATGTTTTATTTCTCTTTATCATTGTCACTGACAATTTCTTCATTTCCCAGTAACCAAACTTACAGTAGGCAAAAGAAATATTTGTACACCTCACTTTAAAAAAAAATTATAATAAAATCAAACAAAAGATTTAAGCAAACAACAATGTAATACATTAATTTAATGCGTTAGAATAATATAAAAGCAAAAACAAAATTAAAAGAATTGATTTTTTACATTTTAACAAACAAATATACAAAAATGGAATGCAAAAAAAGTATTTGTACACCACATTAATGTATTATAATTAATGAAAATTTAGTTAAATGATACAAATTAATACTTTGTATGAAATCCTTTAGCTTTAATGACAGCTTCTAGGCGTTGTGGCATAGATTCAACATTCAACCAACTTTTTTGTGACGGTTGGGTGTATGTTATTCCAGGACTCAATAAGAGCTTCTTTTAAACTGTTTTTACCTGATATATATATATTTTTTCGAATTTGTGCATCCAATAGCATCCACAAATTTTCTATTGGATTCAAGTTTGGTGATTGTGGAGGAGTTTCCAATCGCCTTCGAGCATTATAAAGTAACCATGTCCTTGTGATCATGGCAATATGTTTTGGGTCGTTATCCTGCTAAAAGTGAAAAGTTTCCTGTAAGCCTAATTTCCTAGTACTGCTTAATAAGTTATGTAAGTAATAGTATAAGCGCAACACATCAATGTATGTTAAAGCTGTCATTCTAGTGTCGATAAATTCCAAATTTCCTACTCCATTATAGAAGCCATACACCCCCAAGCCATAACATTTCCTCCACCATGCTTGATAGTTGGGAGTATATGTTTTGGATCTAGAGCAGTTTTATTTTACGCCAAATTTTTCGAATGCTTGGTAAAGAGAAAATTTCAAATTTACTTTCATAAAAAAAAAAAAAAAATCACTGTTTCCCAAAAATCCATTGGTTTGCTTCTGTATGTCAAAGCAAATTCCAGGCGTTTTCGCTTACTTGTTTCACTGATGAATGGCTTTTTCCTTGGGTTTCTTCCTTTTAAACCTGCATTGTAGAGAACATTTCTTATTGTTTGAGGTGTTACTCTGATGTTAGAATATGTTGCAAGGTCTTCAGCAATTTTTTTAGCTGAACCCATAGAATTTCTTTAAAGCTGTTTTAACGACACTTCTTTTTACATTGTTAATTTGCTAGGGCATCCTGGTCTTCGTTTATTTTCGATGCATCCAATTTCTTCATACTTTTTCACTATGTGTCCAACAGTTGTAAATGGTAATTTAATAGCTTTTCCCATTTCTCGGTACGATTTTCCATTTTTATGAATCTCAATGATACGATTTCTTATGTCTAGAGGTACAGTCGTGGAAAAAAAAAGTAAACACCCTCAACTAACTCTCCAATACATTATCGTAGACGAAAGTTAATGATACAGAACGATTGGAAATAAAGTCTACTTTTAAATGATGTATATAAAGTTTGCTTAGGGGGCCATCTACATATTAAAACGAACCCAAACCTCAATTTTTTCAATAGCGATAGCCAATTTTAACGAGATATTCCAAATCTTCGGTCCAAACTATGCCTAGACACCAAATTTCAAGTCATTTGAATGATAAGTTTTTGAATAATAAACATACAAAATTTTGTGCTTCTAATGTTAAATTACATTTTCATATTTTTATTTATATCTCCAGAAATTATGCTCCCAATGTGCTAATTTTTTGTGTAGCAATAATGCTAATGTGCCCAAACATAAATACGCTGAATTTGCAATTTTTATAATTTTATTATATGAATTATGAAATTAATATTCGAAAAAATTATGAATTGCAACCTACAATTTTTTTGATGGATTTAGATTTACTAAGTCCTGTTTTATGAAAATCCGAAATTTCACTTTTTTCTTCCAAATACTTTTCAAATTATGTTTAAAAACGGCAAAATGATGGTTTAAGGGGCCGTCTATGATAGAAGTGAGTACATATTTTGAAATTTCTTCTGCTGTCCTGTTATCTAACAGGCTTCATAAGGTGCCTTGATCAAGAAGGGGGCTCTCTCGGTTAACAATCGAGTAACGAACTTCAATTTGGATACAGCCCTTAAAATACGCTCGTTTTAAAATAATTAATTTCTCAAAAACTTATGCTACGAATTGTATAAAAATTTGTTTTTAGGCTAATTGAAGGGTGTAGAGTTTATTTATGCTGTCAGAATTGGGTATTGCTATTGAAAAAAATGAAGTTATGGTTCGTTTTAATATGTAGACGGCCCCCTAAGCAAATTTTATATACATCATTTAAAAGTAGACTATATTTCCAATCGTTCGGTACTAGTAACTTTCTTCTACGATAATTTGTTGAGGAATTAGTAGGGGTGTTTACTTTTTTTTTCCACGACTGTACCTCTCTAGTTTTAGGTACCATTCTCAATTACTTCAAGAGCAAATTAGATTAAATGCCAGACAAATATAACATGAAGTTAACAATTATTAACAGCTACTGTATAAATAGCCCTTTTAAACATGAACACTATAAACACAAAGCATATCTTGCTGCCGAACTGTACAAATACTTCTTTTGCAAGAAACTTTTAAACTTTTCCGGTTAAAAATTTATTTTACATCTTTATCGAAATTTTTTGTTGTTTAATTTAAAACGCACGATAAATATACTGGAGTAAAACTATTTTTGTCAAAATATCTGTTTTTATTTAGTTAAAAATGAAATATATTAGAGTGTACAAATAATTATTTTGCCAACTGTACATGGTTGCTTTTGAAAAAATAATGTACAAAAGCAGTTTCTGAAAAAATAGTCCGCATTATCTACTTATATAACATACAAGCGTAGGAAAGTGTAGGTAACCATTCCGGGGCAAACCATCTATATATCGTCGGTACCATGTCAGACTATCCAATGTGAAAAGAGGTTTGCTAGTGGGCTATACTTTTTTAAAATTCAGATTTCTAGATTGACACCACTTTTCTGAAATGGTAAAATTCCCCTTGTTTCCGCCTTGATTAATATGTCATTAAATAAGGTTAAATCAGGCGAATTTTACTATTTCAAAAAAGTGGAGGCAATCAAGAAATCTGAATTTAAAACAAATAGCCCATTGGCAACATTGTTTTCATGTTGGATAGTTTGACATGGTACCGACGATATTTTAAACTCAAGGCTGTTTTTTTAGTCATCTGCCCTAAGCTTTCTACTGAGCCGATTTTGCTAATTATTATTTTTAAATGAAAGCTGTTCATTTGTAGGTGTGCTCGCATTAGCTATTTTTTTTTTAAATATCCCCATTTTTATATTTAAGTTTAATTTAAAAAGTTTTTTCACGAAATTTATTCAAAAGGTTAGCAATCGGATTACTTTCATTGTTCCATTCAAATAAAAGAGAAATAATGAAAAATATTCCGACACGTGGCGTTTTGGATGTATCTTTTTATTTGTAAATTATTTTCGGTAAAAAAAATTATGCAAGTGTAACTTTATTTTTATAAGCAAATAAAAATTCATATTTATTGCGACATCACGAAAATATTGTCTATTGGGTTTATTTTATCTTTATGAATCACCAACTTTATTAGTTCTTTCATTACAATTAAACAGAAAATGGGGTTTTACTTAAATATATTATGGTTAAGCACATATATAAAGTATGTTTTAAAAGTTTGCGCCGGTGACGTTATGCTTAGTTTGAAATGTATTTTTACGTTAATAAAACTAATGAGAAAACTTGATATGATTGAGTCAACATGACGTAATTTTCAATTAATTTTCATTTCTTAAGGGGTTAAGGGTTAAGTCAAGATAAAAATATTGATATCCTATTTAAAGAAGTCAAAATCATTGCACCTGTTTCACATTTAATATTTGTATAATATTTGTATAATAAGAGAGTCTTTGGAAATTTTAGCAAGAGGCAAGCGTACCTGTAATGATGTTCTATCCTATTATATACCAAGAATTTGGTTTAACATACTAGGTGTAACAGGTGAATTTGGTTTTGATTAACCATTTCCCTCCCTCCCTCCCACTCTTTTTCAGGTTAGTTACTCCTCTATTTCTTTCTCCCTCCTGTTTGTGTTTCGTTGGTTTCGCCCTTTGGTATTTAACCAGCAGTTGTCTTTCATCCGGCAGTGATTTTCCCTGATGACGACTAATGGTTTAGTCGAAAGCGCTCGGATTTTAACACCAAATGACTCCAATGTTTTAACATCTTGATTCTTTTTTAAAATGTTTTAACATTTTGTATTTTAGCACCTATTAAGTAAAAAATTAAAGATATATATTGTGAATTTAATATTCATTTTCTCATTTACCTTCAAACTCTTTTTTTCTCTTTTATTTATCTTTAAATACTATTCAAGGGTACACTATATGCATTATGGAACATATTTATCACACAAGAAATTAAAAAAAATTGTTTTTCGATAAAAATAAGGAATTTTCTTGATATTTATAGCGTTATGAAGAACTTTTGAAAATACCCCACCCCATGCGCATTCCATATCAATTAAAAAGGCCCAATATGTTTTATGGAAGTTTGGTTTACATCTACAAATAAAACTGTGCATCGTTTTTTGAAACTAAATATTTCAAAAATTTAAAGGTAGTTAATTGCAGAAATCGGATGCAAAAATGCTGAAAATTTCATCAAACTTAGAAAATGTTTTTTTTCTTACCTTTATATTGAATTGTAGAAAATTTTATGCGCAGTTTTATTCCTTTATATAAACCAAACTGGCATAAAAAATGTTGGGCGTTTTTAATTGATATGGAATGCGCATGGGGCATTTTGAAATGTTCTTTATAATGTTTAAAATATTCAGAAAAATTCCTTATTTTTTTTCCAGAAAACTTTTTTTTCAATTTCTTGTGTGATGATACATATATGCCAAATTGCTTATAGTGGTACTCTTGAATGGTATTTAAAGTGAAATTAAAATAAATAAATAAATAAATGAGTTTGAAGGTCCTTTGTCCCCTTAACTCTAAAGATTAGAATCGGAGCATTTATGGATCGTTGAACTAGTACAGAAATTGAACATTGAGTAAAGAAAATCCTCATCATTTGTATTTGTCATCTTTAAAATGTACTTTTCTACAATACAAACCTTTCAATAAACAAGGTTAAAATTTTGTTTTTAAAGTCAATTGCTACTTAGGTCATCAAAAAAAAATTTAATATAATCCCTTAAGCTAATATTAGTTTTTGTTGCATTAAAATATCTCAATTTGTTGATTTTCTATAAGCAAGTAGGTTTACAATGGAAGTCTATGGGAATTTGGCTAAATATTAGAGATATCGCCAAGTTGGCGTCACTTTTGGCGACTCATTTTAGTCGCCAAATTGGGCGATATATCGCCAAGTTGGCGACAAACTTGGCGGTATTGGGCGACAGGACAGGGTCCCCCTATGGTAACCCCCTTATAGATATGAGGATGCATTAAATACTTCAATAACCAATCGCCGCCATTTTGTCTCCCATGCAAAACTAAAATTAATTAATTAAAATTTAAATTAATGAATTAATATTTGAAAAAAAATCTGTATTAACATCAATTGTCATCCAGTACAAGTTTAAGAAAATTTATTTCAACTTGATAGGATGAATAATAAGTATTTTATTAACGATTGAAAATTTGAACACGATATATATATATATATATATAAATAAATAAATAAATATAGGGCGAGTGTGAACTAATAGTAGGAATTGAAAAAAATCCGTATGTTTTTTGTTTGTATGAAGTATTATGAAAATGAAACGCAGATCAACATTCCGTCATTTTTGACGGGAGCTATTGTATAGTCCGATGGATAGTACGCGATGTCTTTAACACTAACTGCAAATAGGAAATGATGGCGAAAATGAAATGCTTCTCATTAACTCATTACCCGGAGGTAAGTCTTGGTCACTGAGCTTCCGAATTCCCCTTGGTAATGTTAAGTCTGTGGGCGTTTAATGCATTCTTATATTCAAAATATCTCCTCAAGGAATTAATATTTTTAACTTCTTTTTTCAGCGTTCTCTTCTTAAAGGATATCATTTTTTTCTTAGTTGTCAAAATATTTCTGAAATCTGTGCTCAGTTTAATATTTTATGTCTTAAAAACTGACGAACTGGGAGTAAAATTTTAACACTTCCTATAAAATTAAGCGTACATTTTAGAAATATTTTGAAAACTAAGAAAAAAAGAGACTCCTTTAAGAAGATAATACAGAAAAAAGAAGTTTAAAATATTAATTTCCTGAGAAGATATTTTGAATATAAGAATGTGTCAAACGCGCACAGACTTAACATTACAGAGGTAATTCGGAAACTGAGTGACTAGCAGCCTTAAGGGGAGACGCATTAATGAGAGTCCACTGTATATTTGTACGTTCACACAAACATTTATTTATTTATTCATATGCATTTAAAAAGGCTTCGTGAGTGCAAATGCGCTTGTTGGCAAGTGTTTGATGATCTCTCTGTAAGTTTATCCGTGCACAAAAATTATTTTAACTTTATTTATTTAATTCATTAAACTTTCATTTAAACTCATATCTACTTTTTTCATAAGGCTATGCTGGAGAATCTTATTAGTTATTATTATGATTAATGCAGTAAACAGTTAAAGTGGGTGCAAAGTACAATTTTAATAAAAAAAATTCTTAAACATATCACAAAAGAAAACTAGGCGTTTGTTTGTTGTTTTAACGCGAAATATTAGGCGTTTTAAAAAGGTGAATATTTCAAAAACAGACCACTTTTTCAAAAGAGCAAAAGTCACTTTTATTTTGTCTATTGTTTGTCTTTTACGTGTAAGGAGTAAGAACTAACCCCTTTCCACCTGCTAAACGCACATCCTTTTTTGTCTTTTAATTTGAAAACATAAAAATTAAAGATATACAGGCAGTGGTGGGATTCAGCCGGTTCGCACCGGTTCGGTAGAACCGGTTGTTAATTTGTCTTGAGTTCGGCGAACCGGTTGTTAAAATGATACTTCAAATGCGAAAACCGCATTTACATTAATTTGCTTTCTTTAAATGTTTATCTGCACAACATTGTTTTGTAGGCATAACTTTGTGATAAGTACTGATTAACTTCATTTAATAAAATAATATTTCATTTGGAACAATAATATATTTTTTCTTCATCAGTCGTGTAAGAGAAAATTCAACTTAAAAGAAATTTTGAAGAATTTTGGTAACTAAATTGACAGTCCTAGGCTAATCCCAGTTATATGGTAAGGTTATTGAAAATTACTCAAACTAGTTATCTATACTAATAAAAGAAAGTTTTGCTCTGTCTGTGTATGTGCGATGACTAGAAAAATCGACGGCATGTGCGAGTCTGAAAATTTTTGTGAGGCTAGCTCAAAATTTCTCTTGATGCACCTGAGACACAGAATTTTAAAATTCTAATAATTAGTTGAGTTGTTAATTAAAAATCGCAACTTACTCTCATCAAAAACTGAACTCTGTCCTTGCGAGAAAGAAAAAGCACAGAAGCCTTATTTACGCATCAGTTGAAAATGAATAACGAAAAGAAGAAATTTCGGTGATATTTTGTCATTTTTTATTAACTTACATCGGCCAAACCGCTTAGTAGTAAAGTTAAAAATGAAAGACATATGCTGAAAGATCTACATCTCAAATGCCGCAATCAATTAAAAAATATATCGCAGTTAACCGCTTGAAAAACAATTTTCAAAAAAGGTCGTTTTTCCGAAAAACTTTTTCTCCCTTAATGCAATGCCCCTCCAGGGCGTAATTTTGGAGTTACTGACAAACCAAAAATATGTTCTTAAAGTGAAATCCTTTTCTAATCGGTGGTGCAATTGGTTTAAAATAAATGTGAATTTTAACCCTTTCAAATACACCGGTAAACGCAGGTCACTTCGCGCCTCACGAAGACGATATTTTTTCTACGCTAAAAATAACTAAGCGATCGTATTCTTTTTTTTAGCATCTTAACAAATAGACCAGATTTACATCACCTACAAAAATTTTGAAACGTTCGAACGGGTAGAAATATTTCTTACAAAATAAAATGTGTGAAAATTTCGACGAAATTACCAAAAACTGAGTGTTTCGTTGGAGTTTCGCTCCTTCAGGGCGAAATTTTAGAGGTACTGACAAACCAACAATATGTTCGTAAATCTGAAACCATCTTCTTATCGATGGGACAGTCGGTTTTAAAAAATAGGAATTTTAACCCTTACAAATACACCGGCAAATGCAGGTCATTTCGCGCCTCAAGGAGACGATATTTTTCTACGCTAAAAGTAACTAAACGACCGCATTTGAACACAATCTTTAAGAGTATCTCAAATTCAGATGGTATTGAGATTCTCACTGGATCAGATTTACACCATCTACAAAAATTTTGAAACATTCAGACGGGTAGAAATATTTTTTACAAAATAAAATGTGTGAAATTTCAACGAAATCAATGAAAACCTGAATGTTTCTTCGCGGTTTCGCTTGCGGGCCCAGGCAACGCTATTATTCGAATAAACGGTACTTTGCTTTGGTACGGAATGTTCCCTGTTATCGCTGATCTATAGCTAATACTTAAATCGTCAGATTTACATACTTCCAACTGCACATTTTTTTATATTGTTCTTCATATCTTAGAAGTTTTTTAAATGAAAGTGGTTATTTTCGTAAATATAACAAATCCAAAATTTTGATAAGTTCCTCTAGTCTTATAATTTATATTAAGAAAAATATTTTTCCAGCTCTAACAAATGAAAAGACATTGTATGATCTAAACTTGCCGAATCATGATACTTTGGATTTTACGAATTTCCAGCGTTGTCTGGCCTGTTCTTTTTTTTTTTTTTTTTGTACTAAGAAATGGTAAAAATTCCTAAAATTTCTAAATTTCATAACTCGAGAAGTTTTGGTCTTGCAAAAATTTGTCTCACTAGCTATAGCATGGATAATATTTTTCTAAATATGTTATATACAACTTTAGGTCATGAACATGGGTTAATTCTTAAACTTACATTTCTGCTATTTTTATATTATATTGTTTATTGTTTTGATGCATTTTCTGATAGAAATTATGATCAGGGTTTCATGACTGCCGAATATTTATTAACGTCCTTTTATAGGGCAACATGTTTCAGGATTTTTTTCCCCATATCAAAGGATCAAAGTTTTCTTTAACAATGTTCTTATAATATTGGAAAGTGTTTCATAATCTATGTATGATGCTTCATTTTTCTTTCATTTTTGTACATAAAAAATCATTCGGGCAGTGAACCGGTTGTTAAATTATTTGAATCCCATCACTGCAGATATCCTATGATGATCAGGGTACCCTATTATGACCAGGGTTTCATGACTTCCGAATATTTATTAACGTCCTTTTATAGAGCAATATGTTTCAGGATTTTTTTCACCATATCAAAGGATCAAAGTTTTCTTTAACAATGTTCTTATAATATTGGAAAGTGTTTCATAATCTATGTATGATGCTTCATTTTTCTTTCATTTTTGTACATAAAAAATCATTCGGGCAGTGAACCGGTTGTTAAATTATTTGAATCCCATCACTGTATACAGGCACATATTTTCATAATAATTAATAATGATATTTATAGTTTTAATAAGAAGAACCATCTAAACAGTAGTTATATCGATTTATTATTATTATTATTATTATTATTATTATAGTATTTGCCTAGAAAAAATAAAACCAACAGCAGTAGAGCTAACAATTGCAGAATATGTTACTTTTATAATTTTTATTTTACTATTTATTAATATTAAATGATAACGTGTTACTATCAAAAACTGCAGACGTATAATATCGATAAAAAAATAAATCAAAATTCAATATTATTATAATATAATATTACTGAAATTTAAAAACGAATTAAAAACTTACTGAAAATTGTTTTTAGTTTAAAATTATCCTTCTGTTTGGAAACATAAATGTCTATACCTCAATAATAATTACACATACAAGTTTCTGGAACGGTATTTCAAATACTGATTTAACCAGTTACATTTTTGGAGTGCTTACATGAAATATTACGTCACATGTTAGCAATTCAAATCAGAACTCATGTAATGTATTACTAAGTAAAAGAAAAACTAAATAAATAAAACATTTACTTTCATTAACTATATCTAGTTAATTTTAGGTTTGATAATATAAAATGAAGCCATCTAACAGCAAGAAATCTTTGAAAATAGTCTCAGACATATGTATGAACATTCCTCGTCTTTTAAGACTTATTTTTCAAGGTCAATCGATAAGAAAGGGAAAATTTTGACATTATCTCATATATCGGAGGAAAATATTCAAATATATGATGAAAAGACAGTTATTTATCTTTTCATAATAACTCGACTCTTATATAACCCGTTCTTGTCTGAGCTAAAAAAAAAAAAAAAATCACGTGGGATGGGCTAATATCTTAAACAAAACAAGAAATACCCATACATTACTTTGTATACCGTCGTAATATCTAGTTTTATGTGCAAATTGCATTACATTATATTGCTTACACAACTTTCCACAAACACTTTTCCTTGGAAAAATCATAACTACAGTGAAACCTCCCTTGATACCACCTCCATTAAGGGACCACCTCCCTGAACGACCATTTTTTCATGGAACGAAATTTATTCCCATAGGATCAATACTAATTTTACCTCCATTCAGAGACCATCCCAGATGAACTCCCTCCATGAGCGACCCATTTTTTTTTTTTGAAGAAAATGAAACAAATTCCGTTTTTTCATAGTCGCTTGAAGAAGATATTATTAGAAAAATAATTCCGGGGAGCGCATTATTCATCAAATTTCTAAACTAAGTTTAGATTTTTTTTTATTCCAGTAAATTTTAAATGTTTAAACCCCTTTGTGCCTTTTTAGGCAATGAATTTAACTCTGATGACACATATAGAATGGCGGTCGATAAACTCCCCTGCCCTATTCTGTCAGGAAACTCTCAAAGAAATAGATAAATTAATGAAATCGTCATTATTTGTTACCGTCCAAAAACAAAATTGCATTATTTACTGAATTTGGAAATAAAAGTTATAAAAGATAAAACCGTAAAATCAAAGCAAAAGTCAGTGTATTCATTTTTTAAACTCTGCAGTAATTTACTTATCTAATTAATTTTTGTTTTAATACTTAATTTTTTATATTTTTCCTAATGTGAAAAATAAATTTTAGTAACATTAATTGTTACCTTTTTACAACAATTAAAATCTAGATTTAAACATGACCTCCATTAAGAGACCACCTCTTGGAGCGACCACTTTTTATTGGAACGGAACGTGGTCGTTAAGGGAGGTTTTACTGGAGTTTTATGTTCCAGTCTCAAAACTTTCTTCTGTCTCATGCATCTTAATATTTCAAAAATTAGTCACAAATGTTAATACTTCAATATTATTAGTTCAATACTATACCAACTTTGATCTTCATCTTAAATTCGTACTACATTCAATTAATCGGAGTCAAAACTCAGCTGCTTGCGAATAGCCAGCTTAGCAGGATGCGAAGTATCCTTCGCTGCACGAGCCGCCGATGTACATACGAAATTCGAGAATTTCCCAAAAATCACTATTACAGCACTCGTTTCCAGCGGAATATTTCCAAATTCAAGGAGGGCCTGTTTGCCAAAAAATATGGGAAAAATTTTAAGAGGTGATAGTACACACCCAAACAAACATTTTGTATCAAAGAATGCATGGTCGAAAACTAAACGTAAAAAAGTTAGAGGGCGCCAAAAGTTATGTTCTTATACGAGGCAAAAACACACAATGAACGATTAAGTTAAGTTACGAAAACAAATTTAATGGCATTTGATAAGTGCTCAAAACATTGTCCGGCAGCTGTTGTGCACGCAGTACAACGGCGAAGAACAGATTGGCGAATTTTTTGAAACACACCAGGCACCACCGCGCTCGCCAGATCTTTCATGTCTCGATTTATTTTTATTTTTTTTTCTTTGTGGGGACAGCTAAAGGCTCTAGTGTATGAGACTCCCATTGAATCCGCAGAAGAACTTGTTGCCAAGCTTTCGGCTGCTGTAGGGGAAGTTCGCGATATGCCTGGTGTGTTTCAGAAAATTCGCCAGTCTGTTCTTCGCCGTTGTACTGCGTGCATAACAGCTGCCGGTCAATGTTTTGAGCACTTATTGTAATCAAATGCCATTAAATTTGTTTTCTTAACTTAACTTAATCGTTCATTGTGTGTTTTTGCCTCGTATAAGAACGTAACTTTTGGCGCCCTCTAACTTTTTTACGTTTAGTTTTCGACCATGCATTCTTTGATACAAAATGTTTGTTTGGGTGTGTACTATCACCTCTTAAAATTTTTCCCATCTTTTTTGAATCACCCTGTATATATATGAACTTTGGATCATTTCTATGCACAACTTAATGTGCTTTTCGATGGTACAATAATAAAAATGGCATAAAAATCGCTATTACAGCGCCCCCTTCTAGAGGAATATTTTCAAATTCACGGAGGGCCTGCTTGCCTTAGTCAAAAACATATACAAGAAATGTGGTCCAATTCTATGCATAACTTCATACACTTTTCGATGGTACAATGACGACAGCAGACATTTTTTATAAACGTGTTTTTCGGGGTATCTGACCTCTAAAACGTGTAAAGCTATCGAAAACCAGAAGTGGAAAAGAAATTATCTTACAATACTTTATTCCATTGAAGAAAGAAGAAAGTACAATTCATGTGCAGTTCTGGGAAAAAAAAAAGGGGGGGGGGGGTGATCAACCAGGGTTCGTAAAACCCCGTGTTTTTTTTTTTGAAAAAACCCAACCTACATGGGTTTTTTCGGGTTTTTTCATGAAAAACCCAATTTTCCCCGGGGAAAATCGGGTTTTTTCAAAAGTATAATAGATGTGATATTACATTATTGTATACTATATTATTTATATATTATATATGCAAATGCAGCAAAAAAAATATATTATTCCATTATATACAATATAATTGTAATGCTATTTTACAAATTACAAATTGCATAAATTACATGAACTTAAATTAATTAAATGATAGTGTTTCTCACAAATTAGTTTTTAACATAAAATATAAATTATTAATTTGCATAAAAAGTAAAATTTTGATCTAGGTAGAAGTTTTATTTTCATGAATATAGTTGATTTGATTTTTTTATATAAGACATTCTTATCACATGCCTTTACCTATAATTACTATCTGTAGCGGAACAATTTAAAAATCATAGGGGAGGCTCAAATAGTTTCTAACTCAGTATGATCAACATAACAGTAAAACAGAAAAAACAATCAAAGATAAAGCCTCTAATTAATAAGTAATTATATAGATTAATTAATAATTAATTTTATTCATAATTTAAAATGTTTATGCGCATTATTTCAAAATAGACATTAAGGAATAAATTAAGTTTTATAATTTTGTGAAATATGACAGGAGAGTATCAAAGAAAAAAAAAATGTATGGCTCTGGGGTCTTTTTGCACTCCCTCTCAATCCCCCCTTACCCCCAAACAGTGCAAATATCTACTAACTCCAATGCTACGGATTTTGAAAGAAAATCTATTTTTGTTGATCTTTTAGATACATCAAGAATATTTGATTAATCACAGTAAATAGAATGTGAACAGAGACAGAACGTTCACTGTAGGAATTTCAGAATTTCTAGCATTGGTTCCCAATATAAAACCCTCTTAGTAGTATAGGGGAAGACGGGGTACAATGAAACAAAATTTACTAATTTTTTTTTCGTATCCACAATTTTGCATGCACAAAAATGTAATTAATGCATATTTTTAATCTTGTATTTTTCCCATCTAAATAAATTTTTATTAGGTTCTAAACAATATCTTTATGCTTGAAAAATAACAAAAAATAAATGTCTTACAGTGTTTCATTGTACCCCGTATGCCGGGGTACAATGAAACACGTACTGGGGTACAATGAAACACGTACTGGGGTACAATGAAACACTCCAAATGATGGAAACAATTTTCACCCAGTATAGTTTATTTTATGAAAAATGAGATAAATACAAAAACAAAACTTGATTAATAAGAAACTTGATAAAAATATTATAGTCTAAGGTGAAAATTAAGAAAATTCTATTAATTTAAGAAATACCTTTCATTTTATATTAAATTGGCTCAAGTCAGATTCAAAAATTAGCATTTCTGCTTATATTTCAGTTGCTCCTGAAGGAATATGAGGTGGTAGTTTCAACACAATGAGCTTTTTTTTTTTTTTTAATGTAAGTTTCTTAAAAGAAAAAAAAAAGATTAAAACTAGGTTGAGTCTTCTTATATCAAGTACTTCACATTTGACTTCATTTAAATGTATGATTTCTCCAACAGTATATATTTCCTTACGTTTCCATTTATACGGGTACTGCTTGTGCCATACATGTTGTGTGTGGATATCTCATTCTTAGCACCTTGATGACCAGCTGGGCCTGGAAAAAAAATCTGTATCATCATCAGAGTCTGTAGCAGGCAGAGTTTGTTTTCAAAACAATCCCTTCTTAGCTTTTTCTCTCTTTCTATTTTTTAATTGCTTAACAAGAGCCTTTTTTACTGACCTGGTTAGAACAAAACTTTTTTTTTTCAGTTCTCCTACTCTTACTTCTAATATATTCCATTTACTACTTTTATTACTATAATAAAACACGTTTCATTGTACCCCGTCTGCAAGTGTTTCATTGTACCCCGCACTGAGGTTACTAAATAAAAATTTATTTTCAAACTTGTAATATTTATTTTTTTTTAGTTTGGTTTTGGAGAAATGAAGGCAACAACCCAAAGATACCAATGTATAGAAAAAATAATTATTACATATAACAACAAGGAAAAAAAAACAAAATTACTTTTAGTAAAGAAAGTTACTTTCAACGGTGTAAAAGCAATAATCTTCTATTGCTACTGTTGTAGAAGTGTGAATGTATCCAAATCACATCAGTAGTTGGAACATATAGTTGTATAACATATATATAAACTGCAACTCTCTATGACAAATTTCATTGATTTTACAAGTAATGTTTCATTGTACCCCGTGTTTCATTGTACCCCGTCTTCCCCTATTCTAAATTTCTGGTAATATTTCGAAAATTCTGAAAGTGGTCAGGTATATTATTTGCCTAGTACATGAAAAACTGAAACAATAAGATAGATTCGAAAAAGGCAACAATTTCATTGCAAAAGGAAAAACATTTTTTCAATGTTTAGAATTTAAAATTTAATTTAAAGGAAACACTATAATCGAAAGTGGGAAAAAGGTTTCCAATGCGGAGGGGGAGGGTGCTTGAGATCCCCGTTTGTACGGCCCTGTATGCTATGTATGTTGCCTATTATGTTCTATGTTAGTAAAATATTTCAATGTGCTAAAATACAGGTGCTACACTTCATGTGTTTATGTACTGTATATGTATATATTTTTTTTTTCAAAATTAACTAAAATGACTTAAATTCATTAAATGTATATATTTAAAATTTTAAATATTGCTAAAAATTGAAAAAACCCACATTGTGGGTTTTTTGGTGGGCTTTTTCAAGTGGGCCCAGTCTGAAAAAACACACTGGGTTTTTTCGAACTGGGTCCAGCTTTGCGAACCCTGTGATCGACCCATACTAATTATTTTACAAATAACCGCATTAAAAAAATATATAGGTGCTAATTGACTCCACTGTAAAAAAAATACATTTTTTTCTTAATATAGGGCATAATAATATAACCGTTAATGGAAATGTAACAATAACCCCTTCCGAGTTACCCATGATTCGGAAAAGCGCCATTCATCTGTATTATTGAGAAAATAAAAAGTATTTACGAAAACATTTTACGCCATAGAGCTAACATAATATAAAAAAAAATGGATTTTTTAAATGTATTGTTTACATATATCTTACAAACAAAAAAAAATTAAGATTTCGTATGTGTTTGGTACTTTATGTATGTATTTTTGTATGTGTTAGGTTGAATTTAATCAAGTTGATCAAAAAAGAGGTCTACTAAAAAAAAATCTTCACTGAAAATGCATCACTTGAAACAAATATTATTAAAGAACGGCTGACATTTACTGGAGGCTAAAATAAAATCTAAATTAATATAGCTATCGGAAATACTAGAATGTAACATATGTGTATAAAAGATAAGTTTTTATTGCTATAAAAAGATATATATAACAAATGCAACTCAGATTACATTACACAAACTCCAGTACACGCTGTAAAAAAAAAAAAAAAAAAAAAAAGTTTCTTTATCTAGGAAATATAATGTAGCCAAGAGTGAAAATATATAATAACTTCTTCCGAGTTAAACCACCATCTCAGATTTAAAAAATAATTCACAAAAACAAAGTTGTTTTGCTGTCACTGATTTTCGGAAGCGTTTCCAAGTTGTTTTTAAAGTGCATTAATCCGTTTTCTCATCCCTCTTTCGGATGTTATCCGTTCTCAAGTAAACATTTTCATGTTCAACAAACCTATTGCACGGACAAACATAATATAATACATTATTTACATTGAATTATTATTTTGTAACTCTTGCATATATAAATTCAATAACGAAGCTGAAAATGTTTAACTGAAAATGGATAGTATCCGTAAAACCTATATTCCGGGTTTAAAAAACTGATTTAATCACTCTAAAAACGATTGGTAAACATTTTCGAAAAGAAGTAGTAGCAAAAGAAACTGTTTTTATAAATGATTTTTTAAATCTCCAAAATGTATTGATTTCTGAAGGTAAGGCAACGCTTCTCGTAAGGAAGTTCTCCATACGGGCATACTCCGAAAAATCTGAAAAAAAATATAGAATATCCTTCTAATGAGGATAGATATATTTATTTAAAAAAAATTCGGCGGAAACTCGACAGAGCGTCCGTAAAAAAATAATGAAAATTTTGTCATTTGGCGATTTATCACCAGTTGGCGATGGAATAAAATTTCAAAAAATACTTTTTATGTCAAATACTCTTTAAGGTAAAAATGTTTCATGTTGAACTTCTTTAAATAAGTTTAGTTTTGCCAGTTTTAGTTTGTTTTAACTTTAATTTTGTCATATATATATTTATAATGAAAATTAACTATGAAATTTCAAAAAGTTTCAATCTCAAAATTAAGCCAATTGAGCAGTGTCGATTTAATTTTGTTGCTATGGAAGCAAAAACTTCTCCGATATTTAAATGATGCAGCATTCTCCATCTCGCCTTTATTTTGGAATACGCTTAAATATATGAAAATATATTTTCCAATATGAAAATATTTTTTATATATGAAATTATTTTTACAGTGATAATCTTAAATAACTGTAGCAACAAGCAACATAAATATGTAATACAAAAAAATATGTGTATTAAACTCGCTCATTGTTTAAGTTTAAATTCATTAAATATTATTTACAGACATTCTCAAAATTAACAATCAATTTTCAGATGCATTAAAATCGTTTGATTTTGGCGAGGAAAAGTGCTGCTCACCAAATCGCGTGACGCTTTCGTCTTTTCGCGCGAAATACTCGAAAGTATTTTATTTTTTTACAGTCTTTCTACTGTAATTCCGCCGCTAAATTTGACTGATCCTTTATTACATACATAAGTAGTTTAATTGGTATTTTTTTTCAAAGTATTCCGAGTATGTCCGGTACGGAGACCTTACTTGTCGGAATCGTGGGTGATTCGGGAGAGATAATTGTATATTTCCGTTCGTGATTATGTTATAGTTTCATAGATTAATAAACGTCCTTTTTTACAGTGTACACTGTTAAAAATTTGCAGCATTCTGGCAGGTCATTTGACCGTTTTTTCCGAAAACGGTTACACAACCGTAGTTTTAACACTATTCTGACCATATTATTGGCCATTTTATGGTCAGAATATAGTTAAATTATGGTTATGAAACCGTTTTTTTCAAAAAAATGGTCGAATGACCTGCCAGAATGCTGCAAAATTTTTAACAGTGTAGGGGAGGTAAGGGAAGTATGATACACTTTTTTTTACTAATTTTTTACAACCCTTAGAAACCCATTTTTAAACAAATTTTTCGTGGTATCTTATAAAGTGACCTTTTATTAATTTATTAAAAATATTGTGAATTTAAAAAATAATCATTAAAAAAATATATCCCAATTATTGTGAATGGTTACTACTTATCAAATCCTTACATTGCTGGAAAGGATTGATACACTAGCAAGGGAGATTTGATACATTGTTATGTAAATTGAAAAAAAAAAAATGAAGACAATTCAATTTATGTGTCATTTAAGTCAAATTTTAAAAGAAATGACATTGACATATTTTTGTTTCAGAAATGTTTTTTACAAAAATATTTAAACAATTGCTATTATTTAAACAATTCTATTAACACACTTTTTAGAAAATAAATAATGAAAAAAAAAAACCCCTAGAGATCTTGCTACAAGGAAAAATAAAGTGACCATTCCTGATTTGCAAATAATTTAACATAAATTTAGCACATTTAAGATTTCTTTAACCCTTTCAGGGCAAATATTTCCAATGCTAAAGTGTTGAATAAATGAATGGCACAGGAATTTGCCAACAAATTTAATTAAAAATAAGAAAAGGGATATATTTCACTTTCACATTAAATGGAAAATATTTTATCAAAATACTGTTGCCAATGTGGCGTTTGGGAATCAAAAATTAAGTGGTTTCATAAACATACCACCACCCCTGAAATGGTTAAAAGAAAAACTAATAGCGTTATCATTTTGGTAAGTAAAATCGGGTGGATTTAATGTTTTTTTTTTTAATTTTCCCTTCTTCAATTATAGAAACATCTTCCCTTTCAGGCCATTTAAACTTTTTCCTCCTACATGACGAGCAAAGCGAACTAATCATCTATCATCTCACTGCTTTTCTATGTAACCTACATAATGTCTATGAATAGTCTCTTTGTTCTTCCTTACCAACTTCAGTAGCTCTTGCTGTAAAACAATAATGAATAGGGGAGAGTAGCCGAATTTGGAAAACTTCACATATTTTCAGGTGTAACTCACTTAATTTTTGGAATATCTGCAAAAGATCATTACACAGGAACAATCTATTCATCTACTAACTAAATAAATATTTAGATCAATTTCTGTTTGAAAATCTTAAATTTTATTTTAATTTGAAAAAATTGTCAAAAGTGGTCCAAATTCAGCAACTGGTCGCCAAAGTTGGACCCCTAGTCTCCTAAATTGGACCAAATAATGTCAGGTTGTTTTAATGACTAGGGAATATAACTAATTTTATTAAAAGCAAAGTTTGCGATTAATGAAACAATCAAACAAAATAACAGCAATGAAATATAATGAAATCAAATATCTGAAAATAAGAGTAATTGTTTTAAATCAAAATGTATTCAAAATATAAATAAAGTTATCAGTAATTAAGAATAGAAATTATGGAACTAATTTTCAGTTACTTGAATCATGTAAGGAGTGATGCAAAGCTTATACATGAATTTTGTTTATTGTTTTTGTGTTCCAGCGCACACAACATGGAACCGTATATGACAATCTGAATACTGGATCATTTCTGCTATTTTATTTTTCTTACAAATTAGGCAAAACCAATCATCACTGTCTAGTCTTTTCTTTTTAGATTCTGAATTATCAGACTTTTTTTTTTTTTTTTTTTTTTTTTTGCAACGGAAGTTTTCTTTACGTTATGTTTGTAGTTCTTCTCTTCCATCATTTTCTTGCTAATTGCATTACGCCTACTTTTTAAAACTCGATGTTCCAATTGCTTTTGTGCTGTGAAAGCTTCCTTTTTGTCTTTTTTTTTTTCATTTCAAGGTTTAGTTTATATAGCGATGATGTTGCCACAACTGTTTGTTCGCTCCCTCTGTACTTTGATTTAACTGAATTTAGCAAGGGAAATAATATTTTTAATGATTTTTTTTTTTTTTTTTGCTTTTGGGGAGGATTTGTAGCTGCAGCCTTGTTGTACGTCAATTTCGTAACAACTTACTGTCTGATTTTTGTTTCCTATATCTTTAACAGCTTTTGCTGTCATGGGTGTTTTTCTTCCAGACAGTTTGTCTATATCTTTTTCAACATTTTCATCAAGGTTTGAGATTTTATGCGTTTTCATGGCAAAAAAAAGTATAATTCCACCCTCCAGAACTGTAAAAAGTCTTCCATCACAAATATCCTCCAGGAGGAAAATGTTTGAATTCAACTCTGTAAACCAAATATGCCGTAGGAATAAAGAATTCAAACAAAATAAATACAATTACATACAAGATAAAAGACAGTGCAGACAAAATTTATTGCTTAGACATGTAAAAATATTTTTATGTTTATATAGGCCTAAACTGTATAAAAAAATTAATCCAGATAAAAAAAAAAAAAAAAAAAAAAAAAAAAAAAAAAAAAAAAACTTGCATGGAGATAGTAATTCATTATAAAATATAAAAAAAATAATGTAGAAAGCGTACCGTCCTCGAAACTCATTACTTACTTTTCAAATTTATGATCGCATATATGGTCCAGTTTAAGCAACGTAAATTGGCCCAATTACGGCAACTGCGCCATTTTTTAAAACAGTTAATTTCAAGACTAAGGACAAAAACGGAATCAAACAAATCCGCGTGAAAAATATGCGCAATAAACAGATGAATTCATATATGTATATGAAAACATAACAACTTACCTTAGTTCAAAAATATTCACTTACGTTTAGTAGGAAAAAATTAGATGAAAACAGCTAACTTTAGGTTTTTTTTAAATTGTCTGAAAACAGCACGTGGTAGGCGGCTGCTTCTTCTAATCATGAGTGACGTCATTCTGATGAGTAGTATTTAAGCGGTAGATGGAGTCTCTTCCTGTAATTAACGGCAGAATGGCAACGGTCCAATTAAAGCGGCTGTCCAAATATGGCTACTCTCCCCTATTACAGTCCTATATTAGTTTACAACTTTAAAAAAAAAACAAAAAAAAAACAACAACAACAAAAAAACTACTAAATTTCAAATATACAAGTGTATCATTTCTCCCTATTATGCCTTATTGGATTTTCAATCACTTTGTATAAATGCAGTTACAAAATGCCAATCTGCTTTCTGGTAAAACTCACCCCAACAATGTGCTTTACAAATAAAAAAAAATCACAAGATATTATCTTCACAATGATAAGGTTTATGAAAAAAAATCAGCATTTAAAGAAATTTACATTGACATTCCAAAAGTCTTCACAATTAAAAGAAAAAAAAAACGTTGTTAGTTCTTCACTGCTAGGTCCAGCTAATGATGGCCTCTGCTAATAAAAAAAAGACTTTACATCTGTTACAATAGCTGTTAATGCCATTTGTTGAGAAAAATTGTCAATGCATCAACCCTCTCTATGTATCAAACTTCCCCTACCTCATTATTATTGAAAGACAGCTCAACACAAAATTAATGATGATATATATATAATGTATGACGTTGTGTAATGTAAACGATTGAAGTTATTCGTTTTACGTACGGATAATTGACGCTCTATGAGATTTGTCATACTGAGATTTGACGCAAGTTTTCACTAACAGCAGTGAAGTCGGGTTTGAAAGGGTTAAGCACTTCGACTATTTTAAGAGCTAATTATATAATGTGCATATAATCTCCATATTACTGCTATTAAAATAACAAGGGATAAACTCGGGCTTCCCGGGTTGCAGAATATCTATATGGTATATATGTTACTCTGTCGTACGTGCCCCAGAAATCGCGATTGTTTGTTAATTGTTTAATGGCAATGCTCGAATGAAACGCATCTCATTGGTTATTGAACAGCATTTAATGAAACTCCATGCCTATAAGGGGGTTACCATGGGGGGGGGGACCCTGTTCTGTCGCCAAATGCCGCCAAGTTTATCGCCAGCTTGGTGATATATCACCAATTTTGGCGAAAACAATGAGTCGCCAAAAGTGACGCCAACTTGGCGATCTCTCTAATATTTCGCCAAATTCCCATAGACTTCCATTGTAATCCAATAGGGTTTACTTGCTTACAGAAAATCAACAGATTGAGATACTATTTGAATGCAACAAAAACTAATATTAGCTTAAGGGATTATATCAATTATACTTAAGGGAGTTCAAGTAAATTAAATTATGAATAAAAGTAACATGATACAATGCTTAGCATGCTTTCCCAAACATAAAATTTAAGGGAGACCAAACTGGTCGCAAAGGGCGGCTAGTTTAGTTGAAAACCATCACATATATTATTTCTGATGTTAAAATCTTTTTTCCTCCGCACAATATTAAAGGCACAGCGATGAAGGAGGTATTATTTGGAAGGTTCTGGAAGCTGGTTTTGACGTAGTGCACCTATATGTCGCTAAAACACGTTGTTTAATAAAAGAAATGGCAGTTAATCAAAATTTAATAAAAAACGTATTAACAAATTATCGCAAAGATTGTTGCGAGAAAGCCTCGCACAAGTCAACTGTTTTATTATTATTATTTTTTTTAATTTGCAACTTTAATAGATTTTTTAATGTTAATGTATTTCTTTGGAATGCCCACTAACAATACCAAAAATCATATTTATATGAAAAATAGCAATAATGCGTTCAAATAAAGTTTTGAAACGTATTAAAAGCAATATTTTCATATAGGACTAGCGTCAAAAGTTAACAGCCGAAGAAATCGTCAAAGATCACTCTTTACAATAAGCCTTTTTGATCCTATTCATTTCAGTGGTTTAGGCGCGAGATTCGATTACAAGTCTTAAATTTGTGTTTTACTTGTATTTTACTGTTTTATTTACTGATTGATGAATGTTTTAACTTCTTTATGGAAGATAAGTGGGAAACAAATGATGAGCTATTTATGTTAATTTAAGTGCAAACGATCCGTTACCTTTCGTAATCGTCTGCACGCCATAGAGATAGATTTGGAAAAAATTCATGATTGAAAATTGTTTAAAAGAAATTACGTAAATTGCGAAATAGTTTTTTAAAAAATTGCGATATAGTTAAAAAAAAAATTGTATTTCAAAGAATATTTTCCCCCTATTCGACGCTGTAAAAAGTGCAAATGTGTTGTATTTAGAAATAAAAGAAAATTGCAATAAAAGTTAATAAAAGTTGAATTTAATCGTCTGCTTTTGCCACCGTCAAAATAACATCGACGTTACACACGGACACGTTTGTCCTTTACAGGGTTCTCGCTGCCGCTCGCCATTGCGCCAAATCGTGACAAAATGCTTCATTTGCGAGTAAACGAACTATCAAACTCGCCAAATTGCGAGTGCTCAGTTTCTGTTCTTTTTGCGTATTTGTGTGTGTGGTGTGCCAGTACAGTGTAGATTCTTATCCGCGTTACTGAACGATTAATGCCGCTTTAATGCTCAATCACACCGTGCCATTTACATTGCACTATTTAAAGAGATACTGACTCAACATCAATTCAGTTTAGCAACAGTCAAAGACACAGAAAGGATTACACCGTAGGTATTTCTCTATTGTTATTTAATCACTATCTGCCGGCGTCGCGCCGGTATAAACACAAACAAAATTACTCGCATCAAGCGCCAAATCGAGAATTTTTTTGCAGGGATGCGGTGTGGAAATTAGCCTTACTATTTAATAGTTGTATGCAAAGTATCAATGGTCGGTAAATTTTTTTCTATAGGTTAAGAGTCGAAATCTTATAGCAATTTTTAGTGTTTATTTTAACGCTAAATCTAAGATCGCTGTTTTTAATTTTTATTTACACTGCTAAAAGAATGTCTGAAAAATTTACACATTTAGAGACATTTAGAGCGTATTTATTTTTTATAGTTTCTGTAGCAGATAGTCGAATTTCTATTTTATAAGCAAATACAAATTAGTATGTTGTGGTCATCACAAAACTTTCTTCTATATAAATCATTTAAATAGTACAAGAAATTACATGAATTTAGCACCAATTCATATCAAAGTATATCTGAATTTGAAGTTGGATGCAAATTCGTGCATTAGTTCTTGAGATAGAGCTATAGCGGAAATTCTGAAAAATGTAGCATAGCATCGCCACCTGTTGAGCGATTTACACCAAAAATAAACAGCACTAAATGATATCGAGGTATACCTGAATCTGAAGTTTGTTGAAAATCTAAGCGTTAGTTCTTGAGATAAAGCTATTGCGGAAATCGCAAAAATACAGCATAGCAGCGCCACCTGTTGAGCGATTTACACCAAAAATTAAACAGCACTAATTTATACGTCAATTCATGTCAAGGACTAACTAAATCTGAAGTTTGATGAAAATCCGTGCAATAGTTCTTGAGATACAGCTCTTGCGGAAATCGTGAAAATGCAGCACAGCAGCGCCACCTGTTGGGCGATGTACACCAAAAATTAAACAGCACTAATTTATATCAGGGACTAACTAAATCTGAAGTTTGATGAAAATTCGTGCATTTTTTCTTGAATTAGAGCTATTGCGATAATCATTAATAGTCCGCTATAGCAGCGCCAGCTGTTTGGAGATTTTCACAAAAAAGTAATTAGAACCAAACTATATCCTGGGCTAACTGAATCTGAAGTTTTATAAAAATCCGTGCAGTAGTTCTTGAGATATAGCATTGCAGAAATCGTAAAAAATGCCGCATAGCAGCGCCACCTGTTGGGCGATTTTCACCAAAAGCTAATCAGGTCCAGTTTATATCAAGGTCTAACTAAATATGAAGTTTTGTGAAATTCCGTGCATTAGTTCTTGAGATAGAGTGCCCACAAAATTTTTGTCACATACAGACTCACAGAGTGACAGAGTGACAGACTGACTCACAGACAGACATTTTCTAAAAACCACCAAATCGTGTTCTGGGCATTCTAAAACGTATAAATCCGTCGAAAACCGGAAGTCGAAATTTTTCACGAATCCAATACATTCTTCTTGTAAAGACAGAAGAAAGTAAAAATTATGTTATTTTAGAACATATTGCAAAAATACAGCATAGCAGCGCCATCTGTTGGGCGATTTACACCAAAAACTAATCAGCACCAATTTATATTAGGGACTACTTGAATATAATTTTTTATTAAATTCCGTGCATTAGTTCTTGAGATAGAACGCCCACAAAATTTGTATCACAAACAGACAGACTCACAGACAGACATTTTGTAAAAACATGTTTTTCGGAATCTCTGACCTCTAAAACGTGTAAATCCGTCGAAAATTTTTACGAATCCAATACTTTCTTCTTGTAAAGATAAAAGAAGAAAGTATAAAAGAGAAGAAAAGAAGTAAAAAGAAAGAGAGCAAAAATTTTATTTTTTTTTTAATAAATTCGCTTTCAATCAAGCGTACAAAGACATCAGTGAATTTTCCATACTCGAGATTGGTGCCCACGCCAAATTAATGTATTGTAAAGGAAATTTGTGCGAAAAATCATGAATTGCAGTCATGAAATGATTTTCACGATAAACATTGAATGCTTATAATGAAGTGTTCTTTTAAAACTATTTTTATTTTTATACTTATTTCATATCTCAAGATAAGATTATGAAAATTTATTATAATTTATTAAATTATTTTCCAAGTCATCATTAAATTATCTTGAAAGTGGTGGTGATGATGTTCGTTACGGCCGATTATCTGCGCAAAGGAAAAAAGGCAGAAGCGGGGATGTTTAAGTAAGGATGTTTCTAAGGAAACTTAACCCGTATTTACGGCAAGGTTCGAAATAAACCACGGAAAACTCCGAAAGGTTAGGCTGACGAGCACAACTTAAGTTCGAACTTAGCAGTCTTATTTAGGCCGGGTTCGCTTTAAATGTTTCGGGTTGATTTTTGACTCTTTTGGTTCGGGTTCGGATGGACCCGATTTTTCGAAGGAACGTCCTGAATATTTTTTAACTGAAAAAGCTACGCATTTGAATATTAATGAGTGTAAATGTGTTCATCTTTATACAGAAAAGATAAAATTGATATTTGAGGTATAAGTATAGACTATTTTTCCTTAATTGTATTAAAACACGGATTACAATTCTTTCTTTTCGTTTTCGGGTTTGAATAGTTTCGGGCCGGGATCGGGTTCAAGTGTATCAGGTTCGTGTTGGATTTCAGACTGGCGGAATTTCTTTTTGTTGGATTCGAGTGAGGTTTTGGGTTGATTTTAAGCAGGGTTTTCGGGTTCGGATCGGACACAAGTCAACCCGTGCAATATTTTACTCCCTTCTGCCAGCTCTGAGAGCAGAAACCCTTGACAGCTGGTGGGCCAAATTGTTTTCAAGGAGTACAGGAATGTAGATCATAAAGTATCGAAAGTAAGCGGGAAAAAGTTAAAATAGGTCAAGAAAAGTTAAAATTTATTTATCTAAAAACGATTTAGCAACTTTTAAATCGCCTTGTATTGAAACAGAAAAATAAAATAGTCAAAATAAGTAAATAAGAAAACGGGCAAAATTTTTTTTGCCTAAGCATTTGAATGAAATCTTGGTTAAAATCTAAAAAAGACCAGATAATAGCCAGGAAAATTGTACAATAATAATAATAATACGACTGAGTGCCATTACTAAGACTTAGCCGAGATTAGAAAGCTGAAAAAATATATTCAAATACTAGTGAAATATAAGTCCGTAAAAAACAAAACCTTAAAAAAACTATAAAAAAGAAATACATTCGGTACTTAACTTTATAAACACATTAATAAACATTCCAAATGTTTATTAAAAATCATATCCACATTTCTCACATGTTATAAAAGTATTTACCATATAAAATACAAGAACAGTCGAACATTTTCTTACTTTCTTCTTAAATGTTCCATTTTACAATTTGTATTTTGAATCTAAATCCTTTGTAAAATGTTTCTGCTTTCCTTCTTTTCTTTTTCTCGGCAACCAATAAACCGACAAACAGAGAGTTCGGGTGGATTTTCTGTTTTTAGAAAAAAAAAAAAGAAGTATTACAATTTCTATTTTCAATCTAAATTATTTGTAAAACTTTTAAGCTTTTCTTCCTTTCTTTCTTTTCTTTTTCTTAGCAACCAATAACAAGTTAGAAAATTGCACGTCAAACGTGGCAAATGAGGTGCGTTCGTACTATAGCTAATTTTATAAATAAATTTTGCACCGCAAATTGTACTGAATGTATATTTTAGTGCACTTCGTAAGTACATATCCATTTCATTCTGTTCAAAAAACTGCAACATCATTAATATGCACTTGAAATAATTTTTTCACATTGGCCGTCATGTAATGGAAAACTTTTGACTGTTCCCGTAATTAAACTATACATCCGATTTTCATAAAATTTGAAATGACTCGACAATTTTTTACAACAATTATATATTTAAAACCATTTTTCAGACCATTCGGTTGGGTAGTTTTTGCTCTGTTATAGGCGTATGGACGGACGAAGGAACGGACAGACAGACAGATGGACGGACCGAACGATGACTATAGGTGCTACGCATTTATATATTTACGAACGCACCTAAAAAATGACCTACAGACAGAGAGTTAGTTACAGTAAATTCTCTATAAGGCGGACTCTGTGTAAGACGGAAATCTGTCTAACTCGGAAAGATTTTCAAGTCCCTGCGAATCCATAGACATAGAGTAAAGTTTGTCTAAGGCGGAATATTGTCTACTACGGAAAATTTTCTCGGTCCCGATCGATTCCGTTTTAGACAGAGTTTACTGTAATTGTGGATAGATTCTCTGTTACAAAAAAAAAAAAAAAAAAAAAAAAAAAAAAGAAAGAAAGAAAGAATGAAAAAGAAAGCAAAAAGAAAGAAAAGGAAAAAATCACATTTCGTATTTTGAATATAAATTATAGTAAACACCCTCTAATCCGGCATTCTAAGGTCCGGCACGACTTTCAGAAAAAATAGTATTCCTTGTTTAATCCTGATGTTTATAATAATCTGATGGAACTTCAGAAGGAGGGAGAAGACAGGAAACTTTGAAAAAGTCAAGTCTTTGGCCTGAAGTAATGGACGAACATGTTGAAATTACTGAAAGCTGTACAGTTGAAGATGAACTAGAAGATGTTTTAGGTTGTTCGCCATGTCACAACTAAATCCAGAAGAAATAAAAGAGTGGCTTGAAGCAGATTTTGATGAGCCCATAGAGAATATTTTGACAGATGAGATCATCATTCACTGTGTTATCAACACAATACTGTAAAAGAGAAAAAAAATACGGACCAAAAAACGGAGATTTTACTGGCAATCGAGGCGCCAGTACTATTTCCGTATTTGAACGGAAAATTTTCCCCATAAACTCCAGAAAAACGGAAAATTTTCTGAAATTTATAGGGAAAAATTTCTGTAAAAATACGGATTTCTGTAATTTATGGGGGGGAATTTCCGTTAAAATACGGAAATAGTAATGGCGTCTCGATTGCCAGTAGAATTTCCGTTTTTTAGTCCTTTTTTTTACAGTCAACAGCCCCCAAAGACGTTGACTCTGATGTAAATGATGTGGACGAGACACAAACAACATGAGTTTGAATCAAGCAGATAATACCTTGAATACATTTATCAAGTTTTCTGAGCGTAGCAGTTCGTTCAACGATGTCGAAATTATGAAACTTCACATCATACGAAATTACTTCCTAAAAAAAAAAAAAAAAAAAAAAAAGAAGAGAGAAGACTACTACATAACAAACTGATATTCGAGATTTGTTTAAGATGGCTTCTACGAGTAGGCCTATGTTTTATAGTCATGTACAATTGTACATACGTTGTAGTTTACATAATTATGTTTTAAAATCTATTCAAGCTGTTTCAAGAATAAGAAACATGCTTTAGCGTTTTTTTTTTTTTTTTTTTTTTTTTGTTTAAGGTGCAACTTCAGTCACGAGAAAAGACCCGCTCTCTAATGCTAATCCTATGGAAGAAATTTTTAAAGATGTCTTCTTCGCATTTCAATATTTTTAACCCCTTAATTCTCGTTCCCGTCAATATCACGGGCTGAGGTGTCGTTCGTTATTTCTCGTGCCCGTCAGATTTCCGGGCTAGAGATTTAATTGCTGTAAAAAATTTCTGAAACCAGAAAAATTTAACTGGCATTTCCGTGTGAAGTCTTTGAATATTCCCGCTTGAGTTTGGCTTTTGTAGCTGATTGTAATGCTGCGATTTGTATTGAATGTTTCGAAAAATATAACACTCAAAAACAGTGTTGCCAGATGGGCTACTTTTTTTAAATTCAGATTTTTGATTGGCACCACTTTTTTGAAATAGTAAAATGCACCTTCTTTAATGACATATTAATTAAGGCGAAAACAAACGTAATTTTACCGTTTTAAAAAAAAGTGGTGGCAATCAAGAAATCTGATTAAAAAAAAAGTAGCCCACTGGCAACACTGCTCAAAAAAATTATTAATAAACAAAATTTAATGTATATATATTATTTCAAATATTATTTGTAAAAATTTGTGTGATGATGATAAATAAAGATCTAAGATGTGAAAAATAAAGGTCTTATTCGCATTAATTTTGTATGGTGTAAAACAAACATTAAGACACAGAATTCTCGCGTGATGGCTTTTCTACAAATGTTAATTTGTTCTATATCATCTTTATTTTTCTCCATTAAAATAAACTAATTACATATTTTATTTAGAAACCTTATAATTATTCAATTTCTGTAATAAAAGAAATAGGTACTTTTTTGATGGTTTTTCCAAATACTAAGCGACCGTGAAGGGGTTAAATGATTTTTTTTTCATTGGATAGCTGCAAAATGTAGTAGTAGTAATAAAAGTAGTCTGTAGAAAGGCCGTTTTGTACTTTTTCGATTTTGTTTACAGATTTCTTTTTTTTTTATGAGGATGCTTTTACTTTCGAAACCGGTTCCGAAAGTGAAAGTGTCCTCATTAAAAATACCTGAAAACAAAATCGAAAATGTAAAAAACGGCAGATGTAGAGATCAATCGCAGCTATCTAATGCAAAAAAAAATCATTTAAAAATATTGAAATGCAAACGAGATATCTTTAAAAAATTCTCCCATTGGATTAACATTAGCGAACGGGTGTTTTCGTCTGACTAAAGTAGACTCTGAATTCTAACTTCTGCACGTTTTACCCGACATTCATCCTGTAATCTGGAAAATTTCGTCATCCGGTATACTTCAAGTCCCGAACGTATCGGATTACAGGACGTTTACCATCTACTTATAGGGTCAATCCATTTCAAGTCGTCCAGCACTGGTTGCTCGACCATTTTTAAAAAATCTGAAATTTTTTGTACAGCAAACCTAACATAATGGAAGTTCAAAATGACTATTATTTTAATTTTATTAATTTTTGTTTGTGCATGGCGGCCATCTTTGTTTCATCGTCTGCAGCAATTTTTTCACAAGAAGGGTTTACGGAATTGTAAATAATTCATCGTTTATTTATCCAATTCAACTGCGGATTAAAGCAATTTGTACAGAATACATTCGGCTAAAAATCTGGTAATGGAGTTGTTTCCGAAACTAACTGCTCATTGGTAAAATTTCAGCATAAAGTTTCCGTTTTTTTCCAAAATTTGTCCGTTTACAAGAGGAAATTTTTCTAGCAAGGAATACTGTCAACATGACATAATTTTTTTTACAAATAGGTTGAAAGTACTTGTACTCACACGCCGAGTTCCGGATCTGGGACTTGCTTTCCCTTCGTTAAAAAAAATCCCAAATTTTTTAAAAATGAGAAAAATCGCACTTTTCAGGCTTTGATATCTCTGGTGGGGCACGAGATAAAAATCTGAAATTTTTTTTAATAAGAGTATTGTATGGTAGTGTTATGCACAAGAAATTTCAAGATAGAGATTTGACTACAAGCTGAGATATGGCAAGGGCAACATGTCAAAACAATACTGCCAGACTATTGTTTTGTTGTAGTCACAGCTAAGTATTTATCTCAGAGTGTCATTTAAATTTATGTTTTTGATTACCTTTAAATAATAGTAACAGAAAATAAGGCCCTTTGCAAAGCTTAGCAATTAATAAAAAAAAATAATTATGCCTAACGCCATACATTTTTTATGGTTTCAGTAATTTTTGTTGTAAGTAATTTTAGTAACTAAAAGAAACCTCAGCACTTTTACATAAAGAAAAAAAATATTTTTTATACAAGACCTGAGACAAAAACAACATAGGGAAAAAGAAAAGCTGTTAATGTTGTCATACTTGTTGAGACATGATCAAACGTGTCAATACACATTCTTGCTTGTTGGTTCAAAAACCACAATTTTGATCTTTCTCAAAATTTTATTTGTAGGAACGAAGTCTTGTCATCTCTTGATAACTTGATTGAAGATCTTGGCCCTGCTGGCTCATAGAAATATACTTTGAAATCACTATGTGCAAGTCTCAATTCATTAATAATTCCTAGCTTACTTCTTATGAAAAAATGTGATTTTTCTGCAGTATAAATTTTGAAAAGGCTTTGGGTATCTTTACTTTCTGAAAATTACTTGAGGCTGATGCATGGTAACATCGCATAATGTTTCATTTATAGGAACATACTTATGGTAGGAACAAGTTTCAGGGACTGGCAAGCAGCATTAAAATTGTGGTTTTTAAATCAACAAGCAGGAATGTGTTTTGATACGTTTCATCATGTCTCAACAAGTATGCCAACATTAACAGCTTTTCTCAATCCCTATTCTGCTTTTGTCTCAGGTCTTGTATATATATATATATATATATATATATGTAAAAGTGCTGAGGTCTCTTTTAGTTACTAAAATTACAACAAAAATTACTGATACCATACGAAATGTAAGCCTTAGGCATAATTATTTTTAAAATTAATTGCAAAAGATTTATTTTCTGTTACTATTATTTAAAGATAATCTAAAAAATAAATTTAAATGATACTCTGAGATAAATACTTAGCTGTGACTACAACAAAACAATAGTTTGGCAGTATTGTTTTGACATGTTGCCCTTGTCATATCTCAGCTTGTAGTCAAATCTCCATCCTGAAATTTCTTGTGCATAACACTACCATACAATACTCTTACAAAAAAAAAAAAAAAAAAAAAAATTCCGATTTTTATCTCGTGCCCCACCAGAGATATCAAACCCTGAAAAGTGCAATTTTTGTCATTTTTAAAAAATTTGGGATTTTTTTTAGCGAAGAGAAAGCAAGTCCCAGATCTGGAACTCGGCGTGTGAGTACAAGTACTTTCGGCCTATTTGTAAAAAAAATTATGTCATGTTGACAGTTTTTCTTGCTAGAAAAATTTACTCTTGTAAACGGACAAATTTTGGAAAAAAACTGAAACTTTATGCTTAAATTTTACCAATAAGCAGTTATTTTCGGAAACTACTCCATTACCAAAATTTTAGCCCAATGTATTCTGTACAAATTGCTTTAATCCCCACTTGAGTTGGATAAATAAACGATGAATTATTTACAATTCCGTAAACCCTTCTTGTGAGAAAATTGCTGCAGACGATGAAACAAAGACGGCCGCCATGCACAAACAAAAATTAATAAAATTAAAATAATAGTCATTTTGAACTTCCATCATGTTAGGGTTGTTGTACAAAAAATTTCAGATTTTTTAAAAATGGTCGAGCAACGAATATGACATTTTCTGGACCACTTGAAATGGATTGACCCTATAAGAAAATCCGAGTGGAAAAAATTGTAGGTAACCATTCCGGTGCGAACCATTCTGTTCTGTGAATAGAACGTAGCTAAACGCCATGTTAGGCTTAATGGAAAGTATGTGCTAACATAGGACAGCTAAATGATAATTTCTTCTACTTGAAATAATGTTTGTTCCGGATATTTTCATATAAAACATGTATATCATATCCAGTTCTAATATATTAAGTTCCAAATTAAAAATAAGCTATTATAAACACCAGATTACTAGATATAAACAAAAGAACACTGTTCCCGCTCACAATTTCCAAATCTTGAAACAAATGAGTAATTATTTGAACGCTACATAAAAAAAAAAAAAATCAGGTTAGCGTCGATGCTACTCTTAAAATATTTCTAAAAGTATATTAAAACTTTTAAGTAAACCTGTAAAAACCTTTAACTTTGTTTAAAACCTTCAAAAACTACCCAATTAAGTTCTAAATTAAAAATAACGGATAACGATCTATACAACAACCGGAAGCACGAGCTGTAGGCAGCTACACTAGCGCCCCCTGCCTAAGCTTTACAGAAAATTCCGTCCATAAATCAGGACGATGTTTCTTGCTAATTGTCTGGCGTCATCTATCAGCAATTAATATAAACAAAGAAACTTTCTGTTTAAATCGTACTTTTTTTTAATGCATTTTATGAGATTTGAAGGCATTGTAAATAAAATGAATATTTCTTATCAATTCTCAATAAAATTGAAACATAAAAGATGTATAACATAGTGGTACAACATATTTTAATTATCTTGCAGATAAAATTATGAATTTTAACATAATAAGTTTGTAGCGAAAAGAAAAAGTCATTAATGCAATTTACTTTCAGAAACAATGCAGATTAAAATCATTAAAATTTTGCTGTTTAGCGTATTGCAGAACAATTCAAAATCAGTTTCTGAGTAGTAAAATAATTTGTAAGTCACAAAAATAATACAGGATTAAGAATAATATATAAAAATAACCTTCTACTCAGTAATATGAATATACGTATATTATAAAAGAAATTACGCTTAATCCTATAAAACTTTTTATAAAATATTTTACATATTCATATTACTGAGTAGAAGGTTATTTTTATATATTATTCTTTACACTATATTAATTTTGTGACTTACAAATTATTTTACTACTCAAAAACTAATTTTCAATTATTCTGTAATACGCTAAACAGCAAATTTTTAACGTAGAGGAAACATAAACAAGCATTTTTGTCATAGAAAGTGAAGCTGGAAATGGCGAGTTTAACCCCTTGAGGGGCACCGGTATATATTACATACCATTATTTCATTCGATACCACCTACGATTAATGAAGTTTTACACCAGAAAAATTTTATTAAATTTTACTTATCTAACTTTGGTGAAAAAAAGCTGTAAAATTGCTTTTACTTATTTTGAAATAGAATTTTCCAAAGATTCCGGTGGGAATTCAGCATTTCACAAACGTAATTGCTTGCCCCTCAAGGGGTTAAGCGCTGGTGACTAAACTGTAGTTTACATAATTTCTTTGTTCTAATCATCAAAAATCAAAGGATAATAATTTTTGATTAACAAAATGCGTGAAGCATCATTTTTTTTTCCTTTAAGTCAGAAAATATATTTTTAAAATGTTTTGAAGATTCACATTCTGCCATTTTTGACGGGTGTTATATACTAATATTTGTATAATTTGCATCTGCTTTCTTCCTTGTTTTCGTTCTTTTCTTTTCTCCACTCGTAGAGAGTCAGTTAACTTTGGATGGATTTTCTGCTTTTATAAAAAAAAAAGAGAGAAGAAAGATGAAAGAGTTTTATCCATTGCGTAGAAATTGCCTACACTCATCTGACAGTGTTTCTTTTCTTTTGGAAGTTTGATGCTATTATCTTGTTTATAAGTTTATTTCTCTTTCATCGAAGAGAGGACAAATAACCTCACTGTCTATTATTGATTTCATATTTCCAGCATGAAAGGGACATTGCAACGGCTTCTGTCTGAACCTAATAACATAAAACTTGCAGTTGTACGGTTACCTCTCGCGGATTACTCGTACAAAAAAAAAAAAAAAAATGTTTTTCTTTAAATGTTTGTCGCTGTGACACATTAAAAGCTTAGGTTTACCAATTAACTAATTACTACGAAACATTTTGCGGATGTTTCCGGTTCACAATCTTATCTTTAATATGTTTTAAAATTATTTTTTCGTTGTTTGTGTTATTTCGACAGGAAATTTTCTGTATCATGAATCCGATACATATTTTGAAAAAAAAAAAATACTGAGAGGGACTGTGCATACATAAGTTATCAATTTAGGGGGAATGGGGGGGGGGGGGGGAGTTGTCTTTTGACATCGTTATCATTTTTGATCCAACCAAAATTTTCTCTTTTTATTTGTAACTTGGTCTTTTAGATCCAAGATTAGTTATATTTTTTAACCATTTGGAAAAATGGTTATTGTTCTCGTCAGGGTAGGAAATCAAAAGCATATCTGAAGGTTTTTATTGGTTTAATCCACATTTTATTCGTTTTCTGATGGGTCTATACAGTAATCTGTATTTCCCTTTACTTTCAACAGAGATGGACAACAGAGTGTTGCCACTATGACAAAAAAGTAATAAAAACTACAAAAAAAATAACTCAGAAACAAATTGAGATACAACTTTCAAGCAAATTACATTTAAAAGTACATTTTTTTTTTCTATACGACGATATAAAAAGTAATATTGTGGGATGTTTAGAAGTTTAAGAAATAAATTTAATTTAAAATTGGCCGTCAGATTTCTTGGAAATCTGCAAAAAAATACATAATGAAGAGAACGAATATTTTTCTAACTGGATTAGATCATATTCAAGGCTGGAGTAGCACAGTTGTAGTTCATTCCAACAGAGCGAAAAATGTCCAGACCAGGAATCGAACCTATATACTTCTCTGCAGTTCGCAGCCATGTTCAACAAATAAGAGTGAATTATGTCAGTCAGGTATCGTCCGGATAGCTTGAAATAGACAGCCGGATTGTTGAAAAGCATTGGCACGACAAGCCAAGTATCCAGGTTCGGTTCTTGGTCTGGACATTTTTCGCTCAGTTGGAATAAACTACAACTGTACTACTACAGCCTTGAATATGAAAAAATACATATTTCTCATAAATATTGTAAATTTTCGAATACAAAATTTTAAGTATACGAATTTGACTTTGTCAAAAATCTATTTCTAGAAGCCTATAGCCTTTTAGGTAGCTTTCTTTACAAAAAGCTACCTATTGCAGCCGTTCGGAGGAAAGCGATTTCAAAAAATTTTGGTATATTTTCATCGATCATGACCCCCAGACCCCGAAACCACCCTCCGTTCAAAATTGATATATATATATATATATATATATATATCTGACCTATGTCACACTGTAACTCTCGTATTTATGAACCGATTTGGATGTAATTCGGTGTGTACATAGTACATACCAATGTCTCGACCGAGTTCGTTGGCCAGCTTCATCCGCCATTTTGTTTCAAAATGGCGGCCATTTAAAAATTTTAAAAAAATTTAAAATTTAAAATGTGGTACCAAAAAATTGAAAATGGAAAAATATTTTTTTCTTATGTGTTTGACCTCGATAAAAAGATTCGGGAGCAGTTTTTGTTTCGTCTATATCTTAAAAAATGGCTGAGTTATAGCATTTTGAATTTCTAGCGTGGCTGACATTTTGAAACGCCCTGATTTTTGTCACGCGATAACAGGCGTATTTATGGACCGATTTGAATGTAACTTGGTCTGTACATAGTACATACCAATGTTTCGACCGAGTTTGTTGGCCAACTTCATTCGCCATCTTGTTTCAAAAGGGTTGCCATTTTTAAAAAAAAAATGTAATTTAAAATTTAAAATGAGGTATTAAAAAATTGAAAATGAAAAAGATTTTTTTTATGTGTTTGGCCTTGATACAAAGATTCTGGAGCAGTTTTTGTTTCTGAAAATTTGTTCTTTTGTTTATATCTTAAAAAGTGGTTGAATTATATATAGCACTTTGAATTTCTATCATGACTAACACTTTGAAACGATCTTGTATTTGTCTCGCGATACCACACGTATTCGCCTATTTCGATGGAAGAAGGCATGTGGATAGTATACATCAATATCTCGACCAAGTTCGCTGGCCAGCTTCATCAGCCATCTTGTTTCAAAATGGCGGCCATTAAATTAAAAATATATATATTTAAAGTGAGGTGCAAAAAAATTAGAAATTGAAAAAGGTTTCTTTCTTAAGTATTTGACCTTGATATAAGGATTCAGGAGCATTTGTTGTTTGTCTTTATCTTAAAAAATGGCTCAGATATAGCAGTTTCAATTTCTAACGTGGGTGACATTTTGAAAAATCTGATTTTTTGCCTGCGACAGCACTCGTATGTATCAACCGATTCCGATGTGAGTGAGCATGTGCACAGCAATTACTAAGGTCTCGACCAAGTTCACTGGTTAGCCTCATCCACCATGTTGTCTTAAAATGGCAGGCACTTTAAGAAATCGCCGAATTTGGCAGCGAAATATAAGTTACTATAAATAAAAGCAGCTTCGATAAAGCTGACTAATTTTGCGAAATTCTCATTCATAATGATTTAGTATTGATAAAAATTAGTATTGAATCTCCTACATTCGGTTTCCACTTAATTGAGCTTCGTGTGTTTGAATAATATAAGTTGGCTTTTTTAAAATAAGGAATATGAAAGCTACCTCTTCCTCCCGGCACTGGCCGGAAGGACTTTTTTAATTCCGTCTTTTAAGGCTCGCTGTGGGAATATTATCTACTTTTTGGGCATGTTGCAGATATGCAACACGGTGGTACAGTCGTGGGAAAAAAAAAGTAAATACCCATTACTAACTCCGCAACTAAATATAATACAAGAAAGTTACTGGTCCCAAACGATTGGAAATAAAGTCTACTTTCAAGTAATGCATATAAAATTTGCTTAGGGAGTCATCTACAAATAAAAATCAGACCGAACTTCGTTTTTTTCAATGGCAACACCCAACTTTGACACTATATTTTACATATTCGGTTCAAATTATGCCTAGAAACGAAATTTGAAGTCATTTGAATAACAAGATTTTGAATTATAAATATCAAAAATTTAGAACTTCTAATGTTAAATTACATTTTTATATATTTTTATTAATATCTCCTGAAGTTGTAATCCTAATGTGATAATTTTTTTGAAATGTTATAATACTAAAAAACTCAAACATAAATACATTGAATTTGTAATTTTAAAAATTTTTATAATATGAATTATGAAATTAATATTCGAAAAAAAATATGAATTGCAACCTATATAATTTTTTTGATAGAATTATATTTATCAAGTCCTGCTTTATGCAAATTCTCAATCCAAATTTTTATTCCAAGTAGTTTTTGAATTATAATTAAAAAACATCAAAATGATGGTTTAAGGAGCCGTCTAGGATGTGCAGAAACGCATAATTTGAAAAAAATATATATATTTACTCTTTTATTGAAACGTTTGGGCTAAACAATAGTCTAAACATATTAAGCGAGTGAAATGGTACTATTAGTAAGAAATAATACGTTAACAGAAGTGACGTAATCATTCTGTAGAATTTCAACAATCGAGTACGAAACTTCAATTTGGATACAGCCCCTAAAATAGGCTCATTTTAAAATAATTAATTTCTCAGACACTAATCGTACGAATTTCATGAAAATTTGGATTTAGGCTAATTGAAGGGTGTAGAATTTATTTATGGTGTCAAACTTGTGTATTGCTATTGAAAAAAAAAAAAAAAAAAAAAAAACAGAGTTTGGGTTCATTTTCATATGTAGACGGCCCCCTAAGCAAAGTTTATATGCATAATTTAAAAGTATACGTTATTTCCAGTCGTTTGGTGCCAGTAACTTTTTTCTACAATAATTTGTTGCAGAGTTAAGGGGTGTTTACTTTTTTTTCCCCACGTTGCATGTTTTGTTCGTCTTGATGAGTACATACTATCATCTCCCTAAGTTTGTTGAAGCATTTCAGATACACCCTGTATATATAATAAATATTGCAGGTTCTTACAAAATTTTACCTTAGCAACTTACAAATTCCACTTACGTAAAATTCAAGTTAAGTAAAACTTTACAGTACGCATTACTTACGTAAGTCGGGGAATGCCTGTAATCGATTTTTAACGCGCTTCTGATAGGATAGAATACTAAAAAAAAAGGTACAAAGGTTAATCCCGGATGACAATATATTTTAATATTTTTGAAACTTGATTATAAATTAATAACTTAATTTTAAAGCATTTTACCGTTAGATTATAATGTAATGGAATTCTTTTATGCGCTCATGTAAAAGAACTATAAAATTACTTATTCTATACTTCTGAGAAAGCATGTTTTAGTCCACTTCAATGATGCGTATCGATTTCATTAGATATGAAGCAATGTAACGTCATTAAAATACATCAGAAACGATTTTACCTCATGGACAATAAAGTAGCGGAATTCTTTTGTGTGCCTGTAAACGAACTATAAATGTTACAGACTATATTTACAATACCGAACAATCTATTACTGAACCTCAATAACATTTAGAATTTATAGAGCAAGCTGGGTGTATCTACAGACGGACAGACAGGCAAACTAAATTTACAAACACTTTTCAACTATATTGGAAAATGTTAAATATCTGTCACGAAAATGAATTTTCATAAATTCGCGAATCACTATTACCACCATACCAAAAAGGATGCACATCTTTGTTATGAAGTAAAGTATGCACATCTTTGTTAAGAAGTAAAGTATGCACATCTTTGTTATGTATCAAGATTGTTAATCGAGCTATTTTGGTTTTAAAATCATAAAAAGTCAGTAAAGTGAAATAGAGCTTTCAAATAGTTAACATTTGAAAGTACACCCTCGTATTCAACGATCTATAATTTAAAATAGTGTAATGTTGAAAAATAATTATGTTTACAAAAAAAAAAAAAAAAAGGAAAATGGATTAATTATATATCAAATCAATTTTTTCAAAATAAATTAAACATATAAACCTGAAATAAACAAACTAAAGACTATTTTTATTGCATTAGCACTCAGAAAATAGAATGATTTTATGTTAGCTTGGCGATGTGATAATTCGCCAAATATTGTGCTCATTGACATCATTCATATTGCATTAATTTCACTTAAAATATAAAGCTTTAATGTATTTCATTTAAAAAGCATAACTTTTATTTAAAATACAAACATTCAAAATACATACACTATATGGCCAAAGGTGATCAGTCACTTGCGATTTTAGACGTTTTGTTAAATATCTAGAAAAATACATGAGGAATTAACCTGAAACTGCAGGTGTGTAAACAGTATAGTATAGGTGATATATTTTCGCGAAACCTCATAGGGGACCGCCAACAAATTGAAAAAGAACGAATATCTTTTGGATAACCCTGTAAAAACTAATGTAGCAAAAGCGTTCAAACTCGAGATTATTAATAAGTGACTTATTGTAATATACTGTGTTCATTTTTATGAGGATAGCATGTATACTCGTAGAGAAATTAAGGTTTTTATAAAAACAGTCTCAAATTTCGGTTTTTGCTTAGAATTTGCAGAGTTCTTAATATATAAAAAAAAGTTCGTTTCAGAAAATATGACAAACAATATTGTACATAATACTTTGCAATCAAAATTAAAAAATAATAAAAATTGGAGGAAAAATGGGTAGGTTTACTAAAATATGTTTCACCGCGCATGCGCGAATGCAATCAAAATATAATGTGCATAATGTTTTAGCTAAGTATACAGAGCAACTTTTATGAAAGTTTCAAAATCATAGCTTAAAAATTCTTAAAATTATCGTCGATAGAATAAGCTCGAAATCCGTTGTTCACAAAAGGAAGCAAAAAGATGAGGGGCTGTATCCAAATACAGTAGTACGTGCAATATTGTGTATGCTGTATTGGCACTAATCAATGCATATATGGATACAACCCCTCATCTTTTTGCTTCATTTTGGGAACAACGGATTTTGATCTTATTCTATAAACGATTATTATCAGACTTTTCAAACTATGTTTTTGAGACTTTCACAAAAGCTGTTCTATACATTTAGCTAACACACTATGTACGTTATATTTTGATTGCATTCGCGCATGCGAAGTGAAACCTTTTTTAGTAAACCTGCTCATTTTTTATCCAATTTTTATTATTTTTTAATTCTGATTGCACAGTACTGTGTACAGTGTTGTTTGTCATATTTTCTGAAAATAACTTTTTTTTTTTAATATTAAGAACTCTGCAAATTATAAGCAAAAAACTTGGCGAAATTTGGGACTGTTTTTATAAAGACCTTAATTTCTCTACGGGTATACATGCTATCCTCATAAAAATGAACACTATATTACAATAAACCACTTATTAATAATCTCGTGCTTGAACGCTTTTGCTACATTAGTTTTTACAGGGTTATCCGAAAGATATTCGTTCTTTTTCAAATTGTTGACGATCCCCTATGGGGTTTCGGGAAAAAATCTTCGCGGAAATATATGACCTATACACTCTGTTTACACAATTGCAGTTTCAGGTTGATTCCTCGTGTATTTTTCTAGATATTAAACAAAGCATCTAAAATCGCAAGTGACCGTCACCTTTGGCCATATAGTGTATATTGGATACAATTAAAATACATGCATTTCACTCATTTCCTTTAAAATACTTAACAATAATAATAAATACCACAGCATTTTATTTCCATTTTAAAGCATTGTTTCTAAATCATACACGCGAAAAAATAATTGCTATTGGCGAGAAAACTTGTTTTTGGCGAGATTTTCCCCGAGATAACATAAAAGTACCGGAAATAGACTTTGCTTTTAAATTAAAACCTATTACATTGGTTCATCAGCGAATGGCGTCAAAGGCATATTAATAATACAGGAGTTAAAATATTCAGTGCGCGAAAGTTTTTAAATTTTTATCAATGAATATTTAAAAATGAATGACTCACTGCACATTGTTTACATTTGTAAAATTAATCAGAATTTCTGAAATGTTCGTTTGTTTATATTGGTAATTTGTTGTTGGTAGAAAAATACAATTTTTTGTCCAACAGTTTTCTGACAAATACTTTTCGAGCTATTAATTTTTTCAGTAACTTCAAATGTTCCATTTTCCGATATTAATCTGTGGCAACGATTAGCGAAAAAGGCCAGTCGCCAACGACGCGTAGTTTTTCATTAAAGAGGATTGAGACAAAAATTAAAACGCATGCAGAATTTTAAAAATACACAGACTATTTGAAAATTATTTTGAGAAAAGTAATTTAAAATATATTATAAAGTGTTATTTTAATAACTTACCTTTAAGAAGTATATGAAAACACACTTTCTGCCAAGTATTTAATATTATATATATATCTATCTATATATATATATATTAACAAATTAATAGGACAAAAGCAAAGAATCGTATTTTTATGTCAATCTAATCTCAAAGTCCAATGTTCTTTAACACTGTGTTTTTCTTCCTCATTTAACTCAGAATACGACGGTTTCAAAAGAAGTTTTTGAAATACCTGTCTTTAATCTGTTCTTGGATTATATCGTAATCCTGGATAATCCAGTTAACGTCCTATTATTGGTACGGTATTATTGCGTAAAAGTAATGGTAAAACGTACACAGATATAAATACATTGCAATCAATTAATCAGACTAATCATCTGATCAAATCATAGAACTCCTGAAGTTTGGATTATTATAAATACTAGGCACAGAAACGGCAAACCTTTTCACATCCACGTACCAAATTTTTCCAAAAATACATTTTACGTGATCATGACGTGCCAACAATTTAAAAAAAATTAATTGGTCAAATGATAATGAATCAAAATTAAGTAAATTTTGCTTTTAGCATTAAAATAATATGGGTAATAGTGTGTGATGTTATACTTTAGAAATTTATTTTATAAATATTATTTCTGTTGTCTCATCTTACAAGGGAACCACTTTTGGTGTTGCTCGCATCTAGCATTGAGACCTGGTGCATTTTAAAGCCCTATATTATGAAGTTTGAGAATCGATAAAATTTTTCTGTTAAAATAATACACTGCTCAAAACAATTAAAGGATATTTGAAGTTTTATATAAAATAAAGATATAAACGAAATTTTTTTTGCCGAAAATAGAAGAAGAGAATCACAAATGCAATTTTTTCTGGTTTTCAAACTGTGGAGTATGCAAATTTTGAGTTCGACGTCAAAAACGTCGCTTCAGCGGCAGCGAATGAAATTTGACTTTCAACTGGATAAAAGAGAATGAAGACAAGGATGATCGGCATTCAGTGATTGCTTTGTTTCGATGAGTACGATGTCTCAGCGAAGTCATTTGACAGATTCAGAAGCTTTGAGAATTGTTGGTAGGTTAGGAGGGGGCCAAACTCAAGCCGAAGTAGCGCAATCCATTGGAGTGTCACAAAGTGTCATTTCCAGGATCTGGAACCGTTTTTTGGAGAGTGGATGTGCAGGCCGAAGACCAGGGCAAGGTCGTAGATGGGCAACAACGCCCAATGAAGATCGGTATTTAGCGTTAACAGCTCGGAGACACCGAACCATGAACGCTACTCTTCTCCAACAACACCTTCGCTCGGCTACAGGCACCACGATTTCAACTCAGACTGTCCGAAACCGGCTCCATGCTGTAGGTCTGTATGCTCGCCGACCGATGGTATGTGTTAGATTAACATCAAGGCATCGTCGCGACCGCAGGGAGTGGGCAACCGAGCATGTCAACTGGAGGAGAAATGAATGGAGCAATATTCTGTTTTCTGACGAGTCCCGTTTTTCTGTGCATCCGAATAATAGGCGTATTTTCATCTGGAGGGACCGTGGCAGTAGGAATAATCCGGCGTTCGTGCACGAAAGTGTCAGATTTGGCGGTGGAGGAGTGTTGGTGTATGGTGGCATCTCCATTGACGGACGCACTGACCTCTACATCATTCGAGATGGAGCTCTGACTGGTCGCCGATATAGGGATGAGATCCTCAGACCTATTGTAGTCCCTTACGCTGCAGCAATCGGAGATAACTTCATTTTAATGGACGATAACTGCAGGCCACATCGTGCAAACCTGGTGGAGGATTTCCTTTTCGAGGAAGGAATCGTTCGAATGGAATGGCCAGCGTGTTCTCCAGACATGAATCCAATCGAGCACGTTTGGGACGCTCTAGGAAGACGAGTTTCTGGCCGCCAACAACCCCCACAAACTCTCCAAGAACTGGAAAGAGCTCTTCTGGAAGAGTGGGGCAGAATACCCCAACTCGTCATTAATAGCCTCATTGAGTCCATGCCTCAAAGGTGTTCAACGTTGCTGGCCGCCCGTGGAAACCATACCTCCTACTGAAAATGATTTTTTTTGAAGAAAACACCTTTTCTTATTCTTTTTTTCTCATATGCACAAATTGTGTTTTTCTTCCTTTAGTACACAAATGCGCAATAAAATGCATTTTTTTCTGCCAAACATGTGTAATTTATTCTCATATAACCTACTATGTCTGTCGACCATGTATCAATCAGCTAAACAGTTTACCAGATACAAAATCTACATAAAACTGCAATATCCTTTAATTGTTTTGAGCAGTGTATTTCTTGATTATACAGCAGCATAACTTTTTGAAAATGCAATTTTTGAGACCACTTATCGGACTATTAACATTGAATTTTTTTAAAGAAGAGCATTTAAAAATAAAAATTAGTTAATAATGAGTATAAAATATTGAAAAAAAGTTTGAAAATTCCTTCAAAAACACACGAATTTGATTTTGAAAAATTGCAACTTTATATTCATATTTTTGGCGGGGAAACAGTTAGCGTTTATTTTCAAAAGTAGAGCTATCCGGCAACTCTAGCCAAATGTCATAGCTGAATTTGTAATGTCCGACCTATTTCGTCACAGTAATTTTTCTAAATTGTGTACAAATATTAATTTACTTTATGATTACTTTTACCGAAGGACCATTTAATACAGCAACATTTCATTTTAAACATTCGAAACTTTATTTCATTCGATTTCAAAAGAAAATAGTTTGTTTATTTTGTATTTCACTAAAAAATAGTTTTCAATGATCTTCGAAGCTTTTATAGAATTATATTTATTACTTATATATTTATCGTCTGCATAGAAAAAAAATAATAAAAACCCAATATTTGTTTGTTATGCTATCAATTATAAAAACAAATCGCAATCTGATATAATTCTAGTAATATGTTCTGCACATTCTCATTGGGTAAAGCGGGCGGAAAAAATTGTAGCGCCATATTTGGCGACTTAACTCACTTTTGGCGTGAAATAAACAAATAAATATGTAATAATAAAAAATTAAAAGTATATAAAATATTATTTTAACAGAGAAATTGTTTCGGTTCTCTAACTTTTATGTATAGAGCTACAAAACGCACCAGGTCACGATGCTAGGTGCGAGCAACACCAAAAGTGGTTCCCTTGTTAGATGCCAAATAATTTAGATTAGCTTCATATACTTAGTTATTTTTAAGAGAATGCAAGTTGAATTGCACTCATTTGACAAGATGTTTTTATTTGAATTTTTCATATTATTTATTTCCTAAAAGAATGTCTCGCAGAAAAAAATTGTCAAAATAGCAAGCTCCAGAATCTACAGCTTTTAGAATCTGCAATTGAATTCCAAATTGGTATAATTATGCCATCGCCATTTTTGCTTATAATGCCTTTTAATCTTTCTTTTGGGATAATCTCTTATTCTTAAAAAATTTTAAGCCAATATTGAGCTAGATTGGGATACATTAAGTTATATTTCCGTTTCTTCAATCTGCATGACAATGACAATCAACCGAATTTCGTATTCAGAAAAACAGAGACAACATCCAGATTAATTAATGCATTTTGTGAAATCCTACTATACTTTGATGTAGAACCCGAATCTATGGCATGCCAAAAATAATCTGCAGCGTGCTACTTATGGTACGCGTGCCATAGTTTTGCCACCCCTACAACTAGGACATCCAACCCCCGCTGCCCGAGTTACAGAATAGAGATTTTCCTTGAAAATTGTAATCGATTTTTACTATTAATGTATTTTTATCTAGTAACACCAAATGCATCTAGTAACACCAAATGCATCTAGTAACACCAAAAATTATTTGTACACTAAAAATATCAATAATGTATTCAAATTAAGTTTCAAAATTTATTAAAAGCTATACTTTCGTAGTAGCCGCATGCTAAAGGTTAATTTCCGAAGAAATCGCCAGAGATTTCGCTACTGACATCAACCTTTTCTATTCTGTTCATTTCAGTGGTTTAAGAGCGTAATTCGATTACATTGTCTGCTAAATTTGTGTCTTATTTAAATTATTTTAATATTTTATTGTTGAAGTTTTTATTTCGTTCTGGAATATAAGCCGGAAATAAATGCTGATCTGCTCATGTTATTTCAAGTGCAAACGCTTAAAGGTGAACAATAAAAAAAGAAAATCATTCTTAAAAATTATTTTAAAAACCATAAAAATTTTTTAATTCAGGTAATGCTTTCAAACAAACTGCATTTCAAAGTACGTTTTTTCTCCTATTCAACGGCGTAAAAATTGAAATTACGCGAGGTTTAGAAAAAATTAAATTTGAGAAGAAAGGAAAATAGCGGTTAAAGCACGAAGTTCGATGACACGCCTGTAAATTTTAGGCTTTGTTCGTATTATTTTATTTATTTATTAATGAAGTTTTTATTTCATTATTGAATGTTAGCTGACAGCAAATGCTGAAATATTTATATTGTTTTAAATGCAAGTGGGTTAATCTTTTGTAAGCGGGCAGCACGCGATAAAGATATAAGTACAATTTAATATAATTCATGCTTGAAAATTATTGAAAAAAAAATTGTCAATTAAGGTACAATTTTCAAAGGAATTGCATTTGAAAGTACATTTTTTTATTTGAGGGTGTGAAATTTGAACTTGTGCGAAGTTTAAGAGTTAAAGAAAATGCAGTAAAAGCCAAATTGAGTCAGGTGGGTGCCACTGTCAACCTGACGTCAGCGTTATTCATAAACTTGTTTTTGCTTTGCCCTATAAACAAAACAAGAACGAAAAAAAAATCATGTACCATGGCATAGATTAAGAAACACTTCTCAATATTATCACAATATTGTTAAGAAACTTTATTTTTGTTTTTACAATGATATGAGATATCGAAATAAACATTAAAATAAACAGTCAAATGCGAGTATTACTCGCACTCAGAGGGTTCCGTACAATAAATATATGAATTATTAACTGTATTATTAAAAACAATAGTTGCTAAAACAATAATAAGACTTCGTAAAAAAAACTATACACCGTAGGATTGGGTATAGCCGTATATACTAGAAAAGTATGAATGGGTACACTGTAAAAAAATACGACCGGTTTTCCTGTAGGAATCGGAGAAATAGTTGCCCCTATCGTACCGGAAAAATTTCCGACCCAGCTCGGAATAAAATCCGTAAAATCGGAATAAAATCCGTAAAATATCGTTTTATTGACTATTTCCTTTTTTTTTTTTTTTTTTTTTTTTTTTTTTTTTTTTTTTTACGGATTTTATTCCGAGCTGGGTCGGAAAATTTTCCGGCACGATAAGGGCAACTATTTCTCCGATTCCTACAGGAAACTGGTCGGATTTTTTTAACAATGTATATCTTTAAAATTCAAACAGATATCAAGCCTAAATAACATCAAATCATCTCCTTGGTCTGTGCCACGTTTTTCCAGCTAGGTGTTTAATTCCCTTTTAAAGACACGGGAGGCGTATTGAGAGACCCAGTCAATGCAAACTAGTCGCGAACCCCATAATATTTATGCGATTAATTCTATTGAATTAGTCTGTTTTTAACAATCTGACGTTTATTGCTTTTATACTGCTACTGGGCATTACATTACACAAATATATCATTAAAAGTTGTGATCTAGGTTTTAAAAGCCGATGGTACATAGAGTACGCCGCCCCTGTCATTATGTATGTCCAAACCGACCGTGTCTTTAAGGGCTAATATCTCGGCTAATTACCAACGATTTTTTTCGAAAATCTATGTCAACAATGCATACTTCTGCTACGATAGGTACTTCCACGTTCTTTAACCCCTTTGCTGAATGCCCGTAAATCGAAATGTGTGTGTAACGGAAAATATGCGCTTTTCTCAAAAACTATGTGACCTAGGGTAATCGCTATGGTTTTCCTGCAAGCTTTAAATTAAGGTTTGCTACCGCTAATATTTTCATAATTTTAGTTCAGTAGATTCGGAAAAATACGGGGCGGGGGGAAGGACATATTTTTGCACTACATTTTTGACGATATCTCTGAAAATGAAATACCTAAAATTAAAAGAAATGTATTTTCGAGTTCAGCCTTACGAAAGCTTTCACACGATACCGCACACGATATATAAAAAAATGAATTTGTTTCAAGTAACTTAATTAGCCCTTCTACATTTTCCCTAAATATATTTGTGAATGTTTAATAATCTTTAAATATGTGGGTCAATAGTATTACTTCCCCCAATTTGAACTTTCCACAATCCATAGTTCCGAGTAAAATGACTGTGACAGACAAACAGACACAGGAGTGATCTTATAATGGTTCCGTTTCAACTTTCTAAGTACGGAACCCTAAAGAGAAAAAAAAACCGCAGTAAAATATAGGGTAGGGGAGTACACAGTGAGACAGCAGCCGCTTTGACATATAGTCGTAACTTTTTCTTCAAGTTGGCACATACACATAACGACCTCATCTTATGCAACACGTCGATGTAGTTACAGTACTTCAGTTACTCGTCTGACAAAATAGTAAATAATTCCTTATTTTATAGTGGTTAAAGTTACATAAACGTCTATTTTAGAGTTTATTTCCTTTAATATGACATACATTTACTTATAACCAAATCTATCTATATCTAATAATAGACTATTTCGTCAAAACGGCATAAACTTTTTAAAGCGATGAAATTGATGTAACAGATGTGGCATCCATTTTGTTACAAAGTAACGAAAGTACACAGTGAGCCGTGTCTTATTGTGTACTTACTATGTGGTTCTGATGTTAAAAAAGTTATTCATTAAAAAAAGAAAGTTTTTTCTCTCCCTCTCTCTTTCCCTGTCTGTGTGTGGGTGTGCGATGGCTAAAGAAATTTACTAAACGTAAGAGGCTGAAAATTTGCATGAAGGTAGCCCAAGGTCTGTTATTGTCCACTCGAGGCTCATATTTTTAATATTTTGAAAATGTAGAATTATTAATTAGAAATCATAAACTGCAGAAAATTACTGATAGAGTGTAAAAATGTATGATTTATGAAAATATATATTACATTGTCTCACTGTGGTACTGCTTGTGGTACACAGTGAGACAATTTTCGATACTCCGTTATGCTACTTCTGTGCTTTTATAAATAACTTTTTTAAAACCATTTATACATTAATGAGTAGTGCATTTGTGTAGCTTAAATATATAGCAAAAAAAAAATTTTTTTTTTCAAAAGAATAAAAATCGTCGCCATTTGTTCAGTAATAATAATTTTCGTCTCACTGTGTACTACCCTCCCCTATATGTTAAAACTATGATCTGAAGTCGTTGGTTGGTGTAGCACTTAAAAAACACATCATTCGTGCGAAAGTATTTTATTGGGGTTATAGGAATATTGCAAAACGGAGACCGCCTTAATCCCATTCGGCACTCCAGGATCATTCCCAGCAGTTCCGACATCAGTAGGATCTGTTCACAAGGGCAACTAGTAGAAGACTAGCTGTAAGTCTTAGAGTCTTCTACAAGAAACATTCTTGAAGAAAATACTTTATTGTAATATTTTATACGAAGCCAAGTGGTGTAGTGGTCAGAGCATCTGACTGCCGCATCGTAGGTCGAGAGTTCGACTCCCGACTGGGTAAGGTTCACTCAGCCTTTCATCCCTTTGGGGTCAATAAAATGAGTACCAAGTTTGCTTGGGAACTAAACACCGAGGGTCTCGCGTTAGGTTGACCACCTGGCCGGGACGCATTCCGCATAGCACTTCGGGGCCCAGGGTCAAGAAAACAGAGATGGGAATTGTTGGTCCAGATCCTTCATGGATTGTATAGATACAGAATTTAGTTTAGTATTTTATATCCTTATAGGGGTTTTATGTCAGACAAACGCTCGAGAATAAATTTTGGATAATTGGCTTCAACTGCAGTATATTTTAAGTGCCCATTACTTGCTAGACTTAAATGTTATAAATATGGTCATGTGTTGACACGATCTTTGAGATTTTAATTGGGACTTGAAGTAGATGAGAAATTATGGTTGAATGTTGAAATGTAGAACACATGTCTACACTTCAGATTCTAGGCCGTCATTACTATGACTAATATCTCTTATGGGTTACTAACTATTTAGTGCTAACTTGGGGCAGATATAGAAATTGATTTAGCGACTAAGGGAAAATTCATAATTATTGAATAGTTTCAGGAAAGAATAGAATAAAAATTATAGAACAACTTATGAATATTATAACACACACACACACACACACACACACATATATATATCAATTGCTGTCCATAGCCTGTAATGAGCGCGATTTCTTTCGTACAGCCCTGTTTATTATATACACACCTCGTAATAAATAAACAAGAAAGAAAAAACCATGCGTCTAGCATAGATTATGAAACACTTTTAACACATTCAGAATTATGTAACAAAACTGCACAGTTTAAAAAAATAAAATATTACGTCCAATTCAACCCTATGGAAACGCATAACACATTTCAAAACCCATTTTCAGCTGCTCCCTTCTACAATCGTAAAATTATCCGACTTTTTTCAGCAGCCTTGTATAGGATATAGATTTGTAACTATTTTTACATGCATGCAAAAATTTAGTTCACTTAAGAAATACATGTACTTCAGCTGAAAATTCCCCTTCAGCAATTTCATCTAATAAGGAGCATGGTACGTGAATGCTTTTGTGCAGCCCTGTATATGAGGTATAGAATTTATATATAACGAATAACATACGAAACATTACTTAAATTTAAAAGCGCATACCGGATTTTAAAACATTTACTCCAGCAATTATTACTGAAAGACAGTACTGTAACCGATTTATTTTGTGTGTCCCTGTAAATTAATAAAAAATGCTATGAATGCTTTGTTCTAACGTGATCATAGTGAAATTCAGTGATTCATATCAGTTTCAATATATTTGAAATAGCCTAATGTCATTAAAATTCTCTGCAAACTATTTTTCCCCATATACCATAATTTAATGGAATACTTTTGAATGTCCGTGTAAATGAACTATTAATCCTACATACTTCATATACCAAACATGCTTTGGTGACCCTAAATAGCCTTTATCAATTGCATGAAAATCCGGATATATTTACAGGAGTTAGAGCGTGGACAGACGGACAGACAAACCGAATGCATAAACACTTTTCAACTTTATTGGAAAGTGTTAAAAAAAGTGAAACACAACCGGTTGCTACGAAGCTAGTTACAAATAAAATGAGGAAAATGATAGCATTGTGAAGTATTTTTATGGTTTTACCCGAGCAAACCAACGTTGCAAAATGGTGTGAAACGCATTATTAAAAATATTTTATCTCTTTTCTGGAAATTTCTGTCGATAATCTGCGATGTCAGCTTGCGATGAATAAAGACGATATTTTTAAGATGCATTGATATAGATGTTCTGATATTTCCTTGCTCAAAAAATCGATCGTCTAGATTCTTGTCATGAGGTATCAGTCATGTGAAAACTAAAGTAAAAATCGCATGTATGAAGAAGGAAAAGTAGTGCAGTACGCATAAGTTATGCAACGCTTTTGAATTGAATAAATATATCAATGTATGCGCATGAGATTCGCCATATAAAGTATTTTTAACCATTTGGAAATAGTTGTTATTTTCGGTCGAGGATGGGGCCAAATGATGCTCGCATTTTATTTTTTTTTTAACGAAATTCAACGATGTTCTTTACTTTTAGAAGAATTTTTATTTGAATAGGTAATAGAAAGGCATAAAATCGTTAAAAAGTGTTTGGATAGGTAATCGAAAGGCATAAAATCGTTAAAAATTGCAAAAAGTTACAAAATGGGTAGGCGCAAATTATCAGATATGGAAAAATCCAAAGCCAAAGAGCGACGCCGAAATGAAAATCGTCTTGCAAAGCAAAAATCGAGGTCTTCAACTCATTATGTAGGCCATGAAAATCGAAGTCTTCAACTGATTATGTAGCCCATGAAAATCTAGGTCTTTAACTGATTATGTAGCCCATGAAAATCAATTACAGAATAAAAGACAAACGCGAAAAATGAAACAATCTAATGTTTAATCGATTGATAGCAAAAGATCATGTCTCAAGGGGCTCCAATCCACTAGCCACGGCGTTTTACAATCGATCGATTCTAACCGGGAAAAATTGAGCTCAACATAGGTAATTTGTCGCAATCTGTGGATGATTCGGTGGAACTGTTTTCGATTTGTAAACTGTTTTTCTTCTCGAAAACTGTTTTTATGTTCTTTTCTCGGGACTTGGAGAGTTTATCGATGAAGGTTTTGGTCATCTGAAGTTTGATCTTTGCGATCTGTTCTTGAAGAGGATGCGACGGAATTTGGTGGATGAAATAAATTCCAAATGGTCGTTGTAATCTATTATATTACAGTTATTGTATGTGTGTTGTATATTTGTGTTCTTTTAAGTGATGTTACTAAAATAATAATCTCCATTCATAACTTATCTTTTTCTTATTATTGTTTACTCAAATTAAAGGTGCAAAAAATAATGAGTATTTTCTAATTATAATAATAATTATTATTAAGGACAGAGTTGTTGTTATTTTCAATTGTTCGTAAAAGTTGTGCCATTTAAGAAGTAGTACTTTTGTCGGAAGAATGGGTTATTTTGATCAAATCAGAAATTCAAAATATTTATAACTTTTGTAACATTTATGAATTAAATATATTCAGCTACGAACTGGATGTATAGATACAAGTGTAACAAATAATATTAACTATAATGTGTATGTAAATGCTGTTAATTTATCATGCCTGTCTGTAAAACATGTTTGTTGAAGATGAAAATATTTATTTGAGAAATTATGGCATCCGAAAAACCTTATATATTGGATTGAGAAAACTGATTAATACAGTAGAGTCCCGATTATCCGAGTCTCGCTTTACCGAGTTTCCGCTTTAACCGAGTTTCCGCTTTAACCGAGTTATTCTCTTCTGATGGACTGATGGCTTCTATTATTATGAAACAGCTATTATAAATGAAGTGTTAGGTGAAGATGAAAGAGCAGTCGTAAAAAGTTAGAACTCTGAAATTCTGGTCAGAATGGGGGGAAAAAATGGCCATATTACTTTTCTCCCATTCGGACCAGAAAATCAGAGTTCTAACTTTTTACGACTGTTCTTTCATCTTCGCATAAGAACTTCATTTATAATGTCTGTTTCATAATAATAGACGCCACCAGTCCATCAGAAGAAAATGATCCCTTCGAAAGGTATAAGTTCGATTAAAAAAAACTATTTAATACTTTGAGCAGAAAGAAGAGGCTACACCTGCAGTTTTCATGACACTAATAGAAGAATACATAGCTTATACAAATTTTTGCCATATTTAATCGTTGACAATTGTTAGATTTCCGCAAAATATACTAGTAAGTTTTAGTGGTAAGAAAAAAAAATCTTAGAAATTAGTAGCTATGCAGTAGCGTAATACTGCAGCAAAAAAAAAAAAAAAAAAAAAAAAAAAATTCAGCAAAATTGCCATTTAACAAACAAAAAACTATCAAGGGCTTTTTCAAATAAACAATTTCATTCCTCGTTTTCCTCTAAAGTAGCGGGAATGTACATAAAAAAATGTTACTAGCACCATAAAAATGAATGAATTAAGGGAAAATTTATATTTCATCTCAGTTGGGGATGATTTGTGTAAATCCGGTTTATCCTATTTTTTTTTGCTTATCCGATGTGAGTTTGGTCTATATTAACTCGGATAATCGAGACTCTACTGTACACTCTAAAAACGACTGGGAAATGTTTTCGAAAATCAGCGGCAGAAAAAGAAACTTTGTTTTGTAGATGTATATTCGTTTATACTTATATTGTATTTTCCTGGATTAAGACACCTTTGTCTTTTAAACACTTTCCAACAAAATTGAAAAGTGTTTATGAATTGGGCTTGTCTGTCCGTGCTCTAATCCACGTAAAACTCAGATTGCCATGAAATGGATATATGTTATTGGGTATCACTATGGCATGTTCGGTATTGAAAATGAAGTGTGTAGCAGTTACAGTTCATTTACAGGGGCATTCAAAAGACTTCTGTTACATTACGGTCTATGACAGTGACGGTGAACCTATGGAACGTGTGTCAAAATTGGCACGCGATAGAATATTTTCGGAACGGCGTTGATTGAGATCCTAAAACAAAATAGAATGAAGTTAAACAAAACCCGCAAATTTATACAAGCTGGGCTTTTCTTTTTTTCTTTTCTTTTATTGAAAAGCAACTAATTGAATTTCCAAACTATTTCAATGTGGGCTCAATAAGTCATCAAATTAAGCGAAGGTTTGGAGAATATCAAAAAGAAAAATATTAGGCATTATAAGTAAAATTTCCAATGATGAAACCATTTTGACTCGGTATAAAATTTGCAATTTTCACAATTGTTCCTTCTATTTATTCCTGCGGGTAATTACTTTCGGAAAAGAATGATACAAAAATCTTAAATATTAAAAAAGCCTTGACAGATGACTCGAATTCAGCTTGCATCCCGTTAAAAGTAACTACGTTGAACCCCATATTGATATTTGGCATAACCGAAATCGCATTCACCATTTTATCTATTATCATTACTTTACTAATATTATAAAGAGGTAAAAATTGTTTATTTGTAGGAGGTAAAATCTGGAACTGCCGAACCGATTCCAAAAGTAATGGTATCAAAATGATGGCGTTAGTCCACCTTAGAACATAAGGTTATATCTTATGTCCGTGCCACTGGTCAAAATGGGGTGCAGGAGCATAAAACGTTCTAAAAGTGCAATTTTTGTGTTACTGAAGGGCCTAGAAACATGAAATTTGGAATGGTAGTTACTTATAAGATACTAATGTTCTCTAAGGACATTACTTTAAAAAATTGAAATTAAAAAGGGGCGAAAATGCGCAAAAAGCGTCCTAAAAAAGTTCTAAATGGCGATTTTTACGCAATTTCAGGAAGTACCAAACCAATTAAAAAATTAATGGTGTCAAAATGATGGTGACAACCCTTGTTCCAACATAGGCTACATTTTATATCGGTGCCACTACCCCTAAAGGGGGTGCAGGAGCAAAAAATGTCCGAAATTGCGATTTTTGTGTTACTGAAGGGTCCAGATACATGGAATTTGGCATGATAGTTACTTATTAGATATAAATGATCTCTAAGAACATTTCTTAAAAAATTCGAAATTTAAAAGGGGTGAAAATGCGCAAAAGGCGTCCTAAAAAACGTTCTAAATGTTGATTTTTACGCAATCTCAAGAAGTACCAAACCCATTTCAAAAATAATGGTGTCAAAATGATGGTGACAACCCTTGCTCCAATATAGGCTACATTTTATGTCGGTGCCACTACCTCTAAAGGAGGTGCAGGAACAAAAAAGTGTTCGAAATTGCGATTTTTGTGTTACTGAAGGGTCCAGATACATGGAATTTGGCATGGTAGTTACTTATAAGATAGAAATGATCTCTAAGAACATTTCTTAAGAAATTTGAAATTTAAAAGGGGTGAAAATGGGCGAAAAGAGTTCTAAAAACGTTCTAAATGACAATTTCTACGCAATCTCAGAAAGTATCCAACCTATTTCAAAAGTAATGGTGAGAAAACGATGATGACAGTCCTCGCTCCAACATAGGCTGTATTTCATGTTGGTGCCACTACCCCAAAGGGGGTGACGAAACAAAAAACGATCTAAATTGAGTTTTTTGTAATGCTGTAGGGCTAGCAACTTGAAACTAGGCATGGTAGTTACTTATAAGATATAACTGATCTCTAAGAACATTTCTTAAGAAATTTGAAATTTAAAAGGGGTGAAAATGGGCGAAAAGAGTTCTAAAAACGTTCTAAATGACGATTTCTACGCAATCTCAGAAAGTATCCAACCTATTTCAAAAGTAATGGTGTGAAAACGACGATGACAGTCCTCGCTCCAACATAGGCTGTATTTCATGTCCGTGCCACTACCCCAAAGGGGGTGAAGAAACAAAAAACGATCTAAATTGAGTTTTTTGTAATGCTGTAGGGGGTAGCAACTTGAAACTAGGCATGGTAGTTATTTATAAGATATAACTGATCTAAAAGAACATTTCCTAAATAATTTGAAATTTAAAAGGGGAGGAAATGGACGAAAAACGTTCTAAAGAAAAACCTTCTAAATTGCGATTTCTACGCAGTCTCAGAAAGTACCCAACCGATTTCAAAAGTAATGGTTGGAAATTGATGATGACAGCCCTTGCTCCAATATAGGATCTATTTCATGTCAGCGTCACTACTACCTTACAGTTGCATTTTAAAAAACTTTCTAAATTGTGATTTTTGTGATACTGAAGGGGCTAGCAACTTGAAATTTGGCATGGCAATTAGTCATGAAAGGTAAATACTCTCTGAGAAGAGTTCCTTAAAAATTTGAAATTTAAAAGGTGTGAAAATGAACGAAAAGCGTTCTAAAACCGTTCTAAATAGCGATTTCTACGCAATCTCAGGAAATATAAACCGATTTCAGAAGTAATGGTTTCAAATTGATGGTGACAGTCCCCGCTCCAATATAGCCTATATTTTACGTTGTTGTCACTACCACCTGGGGGTTACAGGAGCAAAAATTGTTGTAAATTGTGTTTGTTGTGTTACTGAGGGGGTTTAACATTTTAAATTTGGAATGGGAATTACTTCAAAAATGCAAATGCTTTCTAAGAATTGCCGAAAGAAAATTCCAAATTTAAAAGGATGAAATGAGAAAAAAGCGTTCTATAAGCGTTCTAAATTACGATTTTTATGCAAGCGTATGAAATACGAAACCGATTTCAAACAGAATGGTTGCAAATTAATGGTGATAGAACCTGCTCAAACATAAGCTATATTTTATGTCGATGGTTGCAGAAGCAAAAATCTTTCTAAATTGCGATTTCTGCGGTACTGAAGAAGCTAGAAACTTTAAATATAGCACGGTAGTTACTTGTTAAATATGTGTCTTCTAAGAACAGTCGAAAATAAATTCGAAATTAAAAAGGGTTGAAGCGAAGGGAAGGAGCGAAAGGCATTCTAAAAGAGTCCTAAATTACGATTTCTATGGAATCTCAGGAAATAATTAACCAATTACAGAAGTTATTGGTTGCGAATCAAGAGTGATAGTCCCTGATCCTATACGGCCTATTATTTTATTCCGGTGTCACAACCACCTGGTTGGCAGGAACAACAAGAAAGCCTTTAAAAACGTCTAAATTCCGTTTTCTAGAATATTAGGAAATGCAAATCGATTTCAAGGTTAACGTTGGCAAATTAATTGTGACAGTCTCTGTTTCAACATTTTTTGAGACATTTTATTTCAACTCTGTTTCGTCATTTTTTGTTGGTGCCACTAACACCAGAGAGATGGTAGACTGTTAGACAAGAAGCTTGGAATTTAACATGATGTTTAATTTTAAGATGTATATGTGTTAAGATGGTTTCTAAAAAATTCAAAACTTTAAATGAATACTGAAATGAGGGTATGAAATAGCATAAAAGTCTCAAAATACTTTCTAAATTATCATTTAATAAGAAATAGTTTTAGTTCTTCTTATTAATTAAAATCTCCTTTCTGTCTATTGCACTTTTATAGTGAAGTTTAGTCAAAGTGTGGCTTCATTTGTAATTTTGAATTATTTCCAAAAGTGTTCTTGTAATTTTTGAATTATTTCAAAAAGTTTTCTTCTAATAAAATATAGTCATGGAAATATAACTTGACATATTTCAACGCGAGCAAAGCCGCGGGGTTTGCTAGTTACTTTATAAAATATGTTCGTCCAATTATTAAATCCATATTTTTAAACCCCAATAAACAAAAAATCCAGAAATTTTTATTAAATAATTTTTATCCACTAAATTATTTTTTGGTTCTTGGCCACGTAAAATCTTTTTTGAAAAAAATTGGGCACGCGAATGTAAAAAGTGTTCGCCGACCCTGAGTCTATGAGTAATAATCGTTTACGGTGCTTTTTAATGATATTACACTATTTTACACATATTGAAATAGATATATATCACTGAAGTGTACTACAAGGTTCGTATAGATAGTCGTGAGCATAGAATGTATCGTTCATTTAGAAGGACACACAAAAAAATTTGGCTACAGGAGAAAATGAACAATAATTGAACTAGTGAAGCCTACGAAAAATAATTGCTCGAAGTGCGTCTCAGTTGTGGCATGCGTTTTTAAATTTAATTATTTTTTAAATATTACTTAGTGTGTATAAATTCTTTAGATCATATACAGGGCTGCACAAAAGTTTTCAACAGTATCCGTTTTCTGGCGGAAATTGCTGAACGTAAATTTGCAACAGTGCTCTGCATTTAACCGAACTAACTTTTAGCATACTATGTAGTATACATACAGATCTATAGGTCATATACAGGGCTGCACGAAAAAATCGTATATTTTCCCCGATTATTCATGGTAATAGCAGAAATTGGGTTTTCAAGTGCATTATGTGTTTCCCAAAATGTTCATTTAGACATCATAGTTTATCTTAGTAAATTATGAAGTTTGGTTATAGTATTCTGAATGTGTTGGGAAGTGTTTCATAATCTATGCCGTACGCATGATTTTTCGTTCTTGTTTTACAATATATAAATCAATGAAATATTTATTCTGGTTATTTTTCGCACCCGTAAGTCACAAATAATAAAACAAGGAAATAGAAAAAGACAATCTTTACATCTTTTCCTAAAATAATAATAATAACAATAATAAAGTAAAAAAATACATCGTCGGTTTTTCTTATATGCATAAATATCTGGCATTCATCCACCAATCAAAACCATCATAAAATTTCTCAGTAACCAGTACGTAAGCATTCTTTTAACTGGACATCCGATTTTGTGATAAAATATTGAATATTCGAGAATATTCGGACTTCGGTCTTTAACTATCTCATCTCACGTGCAGTCCATTCTTGGGGTTGAGGTGTCGATTTCCTTGCACGTGATGTGGTGATCTGCTCTTTTTTGGTTTTGATTATTGAAGAAAGTTTTTTTGCAACAGCATGTGTGAAACGATTGATAAGGTCACCTTCGAATTGGACACAAAAGTTTAAAAAGCTTACGCTTTAAAGAAGTCTAGCAGAAAAACAGTCTAGCTTTGCGGAGATAAATATTTATAAGTAAAATATTTATAAGTTGAATTGAGGAGACCATTTTTTTCTGATTGGGATTTCTGCAGCTCCGGGAGGGAGGGTGCATTCTAGACTATCAATAAGCATGAAATCTCACCTCTTAAGAGGGGGAATTCAATGCTCCGAGAGAAGTGCCTTTTTGGGCCCTTAATTTAACACTGACTAAAGCTATCAGTAAGCAAAAACCAAGAACCGAAATTTAAATGTTGACGTTGATACCTTCCCGCCCCACAGAAGCAGATAGAAAATCTCCCCCCCCACCTCCCTAAAAAAGAAAACAGTTTTCGAATGTTGAAAAAAATTATGTAATGATTTCCAAATAATTCAGCGTTATGTATGTTTTTTTAATTTTCTTTCTACTTTTTCTAAATAGTAATTTTCGCCTTATTAAATCGCCGAAATTCGATGATTAGATAAGGCGAAAATTACTGTTTGAAATCAATGCTCAAAATCGCTGAAATTCGATGATTAGATAAGGCGAAATTTACTGTTTGAAATCAATGCTCAAATTCGCTAGAAAGGATTAAGATGTATATTGTACCGCCCTTATTTTTAAAGTATAAATCTCGAGTACATTAACCGCAAATACATTTATTTACGGTACAAAAGCAACACACGAGTTATAACAAAAATACATAAAAGTACACACTCAATTGAGAAATATAATTAAAAACAGATATTTTTTGATTTGAGCGGGCCTGCCAATCATTGTAAGTCTCTAATAATATAGTTTTCGGAGACTCCATAACAAGATCGGATTCACGACTACAACTGTATGAGGCAGCTTCTAAATAAAATAGCTTCCTTCAATTACCGTGGTCCAGAGACATACTATTTTAATGCAACTATAAAGCTCAATATTCTACATAAGGTTCAGTACTTGACATATATATAGGGAGCGAATTTACATCCATTTAAGAGTTTAAAACATAAAAATACCAGCACGGTACACTCGGAAATTTAAAAGAATTAGTATGTTATGAAAAATCGGGATGTCCCGCCGAGAGATTTCATATGAGCTTGTTCACGGACGCAAGATCGGAGCGCCCGGGCGCAGGGAGATATCCATCATGGAGTAGGTCTTAAAGAAGTAAGGAATTTGGAAATAATTTAATTATTTCGTAATTTTATGGTTCAAAATAGGTGAAACCAATGACTAAATCTTCTTATCTTTCCAAACAATGTTTCTCGTAATAGGAATACATGTCTATATGCATTCAGACATAATCCAAAACATTCAGGTAAAATATCACGTGATCTGATATAAATCCGACCAGCAGCAAATTTTACGCCCGGGCTTCGCTCATTTGATCCACAAAAAATCTGCGGTCGTTATAATCACATGCTTGGGCTTTTTTTGTTTACGTTTTCACTTGTTTTGGTAAGTTGATTGATTCGCTTGAACAGCTCGACAAGAAAACAAAATACACCATAAAAAACCAGTGGTGGGATTCAAATAGCTTCACAAGCAGTTCTCTCCCTAATGACTTTTTCTCAAGTGTAAACAGCTTCAAGGAAAATAATGTGTCACACATAGATTAAAAAAATAATTTCCAACGTTGTAAAATAATGATTAAAAAAGTTTTATCTTTAAATACACTGAAAAAGAAAAATATGTGCTTTAACATGCAGTTTACTGCCAAAAGGACATAATTTATTTAGCAAATATTCAACAATTATAAAGCACTCATCAAAATTTCTATCAGAAAATGCATCAAAATAAATGTTATAATTATAAAAAAACTATTTTTCAAGCGAAGGAAGAGACTAGGCTATCACCAAGCTCTGTTGTAGGCTGCCATAGATTGGACAAAAACTTTGGAACTGAACATTCGTTCTGTGCATATGTCGCTATTCTCTTTTTAAAACATTCTGCGGAACACCGCCTTATTTATCTAATAAAAGTGTTGGGTAATACCACGGACTTCTCATATAATCTCTTATTATCTTTACTTTGAGGGTACAAAGCTGCTGAGTATTTAGCTCCCAAGTTCACTTTAATTGTATGTTTAAAATAAATCTCACTCCATATGCCTCAGTCTCCTTCGTGCCCGTGTGACGTGGTCGTCGTCTTTTAACAAGTTCATATGGGACGGATCTTGGAACCTCTGAAATTCGGAGTAAATCGGGACGTAGGAAAACATTTGTGTTGTGCCACATTGGTCTCAAAAATTTTATTTCGAAGTTGTTATAAGGAAAAAGAAAAGGAATTTGAATGCTGGAGATGTTATGAGGTTATCTATCATATAATAAAAAACAAGAAAAACTGGGACAGGATCCAGGGATCTTAAATCGGCTAGCGAACCTAAAAGCGAAGTCCAATCGAAACAACTGCAGCCGCACCAGGAGCGCTCGTCACTGGACAAGAGGGACCACTAGAAGAAAATCTTTATAAAAAATGTTTAGCTTTATCGTATGGTAAAGCTAAAATATAAATATTCTAATTATGCTTGAATATATGAAACTTTTTTTTAAAATATTTAATAATTTAAATAATAATAATTCTTAACATTGAATGATTAAATGTAATAATTTTTTCTAAAAGAGTTTACTACCACTTGTTAATAGTTTGAACGTATACTACAAAGAAGAAAATAAATAGAAAAATACTATAACGAAAAGTTTTCGCTTTAATTTTCTCGAAATTTAATTATTGTGACGTTCATCTACTTATAAACTAACAACATTTGAAGAAATTATATACATTTATTTCGTGTCTAAATGATGGCTGTTCTTAATTCCGATAATATCCTTGATTATATCACGCTTACGGGATTTTTTTCTATTTTAATCTCACGTCACGCGCGATACATGCAGAGGCTACTGTATTTACTAAAACTACCATCTGTAGCTCACAAACTGATATCTCTCCAGACATCTACATCTGGATAAAAGCTTCCCGATGTAGGCATAAAACGTGTAACCTTTCCCCTTTCAGTAATAGATACGAAGTATCGTTCTGCATTAATGCCTGCACGTGAATCGCTTAACCTCTAACGTTATCTAATTGTGATATTGATACACAAATGAAATATGCATGTTGTATTATGTGAAAGGTAAATTTCTATAATCAAACAGCGATTTAAATCACGCTTTTCTTTTTACGGATAAATAAATAAACAAAACTGGGGAGGGGTGTAACTTTTGGTTTCAGACATTTTCAGGCATTTCTAGAAAAAAATGTTAGACTAACTGTTCTTCGTATTTAGCCGCATGTAAAGAGGATGCTTAAACTCACAATTTTCAGTGAAAATTTAGTCTCTATGAGTATGTAAGGAACCTACAACAAATCTAAGTAATATGTTGTGGCTATAACAAAACTTTCTTCTATATAAATAAGATCCTCTTCAACCAAAATGAAATGACAATCTATTCGCCCTTGAGATATAGCTATCGGGCTAATCGTGAAAAACAAAGCATAGCACCGACACCTGCTGGCGGTATGCACTGAAACCTAATAAGGATCTAATTATGTCAATATGAAGTTGGGTAAAATTCCGTGCATAAGTTTTTGAGACATAGTTATCACAGATATCGGGAAAAATGCTGCATAGCATCGCCCCCTGTTTGGGGATCCACACCAGGCATTCACCAGCATCTATTTATGTAAAGGTCTAACAGAAGATGGAGTTTGATGAAATTCCATGCTTTACTTCTTGAGACATAGCAAGCAATCGCTGGGATCGGCAACATAGCAGTTCCACCTGTTGGACGATTTACACCATAGTCTAGTCTACGTCTATTTATGTTAAGGTCTAACTGAATCTCAAGTTTGATTACATTCTGTCCTTTACTTCTTGAGTTAGAGCTCCCGCGACATTTGTGTCACATACAGACAAACATATAATCACACAGACTCACGGACAGGCAGTTTCTAAAAAGAGCCAAATCGAGTTCAGGTTTAGTGTTCTAAAATGTATAAATCGGTTGAAAATCGGAGGTCGAAATATTTTATTATTCCAAATGCTTTCTTCTTGTACAGATAGAAAAAAAATAATAAAGTCCAATATTGTCACCACTCTGTATCATGAAAAAACTAGAATTGATATATAACTGCTACAAATACTTTTTCTTGCTATATGTAACGTGCTATGGGTTTTTCTGAAACTATCAGGCATATTCAAGAAGATATAAACCTTTTTTTAATTCCATTTGTTTTTCGCATTTTACCGCTTATATAACATGCAAACTTTTAACCAAATTTAACGAAACTTTGAGAAAACTTGACAACATACAGTGAAAACATGCTGAAATTTACAATGACTACGCTGAATATTCGGTAAGATACGGACATTTATAGGAAAAATATTTAACTGCGCATTCGCGAAAGAGCGCTCTTTTTTTTCTTTTGTAACTTAGCTACCAACAATATGAGACAACTTGCGTAAAAATTAAAGTTAAGTATTATCAAAATTGAAAAGATATCGGTGGTATAATGAGATAAATTTCAGTTACTTTCTAAAATGGGGAGGAAGGGGTTAAGGAGCGAATAGCAAATTTAATAATAAAAAAATTGTTAGCGCCTTAAAACCTCCGGGACAAACGGCACGTATATGTGCCATTTAAAGTGCAGGGAATCTTTGAATTTGAACACCAGAAATTTAGTACAGAATTTTTTTCAATATCTAATCTCGAATTATTAGACATTCAGAAATTAAAAAATTACAATATGGAAAAATTGGTGCCGAAGAATTAAAAGACGTGCGTAAAAGACGATCTTCTCGAAGACGTTAAGGAGTCTCAAGACTCTTAAAGCTTCAAAATTTTCGAAATATTAATTTTTTTAGATGTTAAACTCCTATCATTTCTGAACATTTTGATACAATTGTTTCCTTGAAATTCGCATTAGAACAGAAGTTATGGCTTTTAGAATTATAACCTTTCAATAGCTGAAGCGGTGTTTCCAAATGAAGTTATTTTTCTCCAAATGACGTTTTCCGTCATAACGAGCACGTCTTCTGAATATGTTTTCATAAAATTAAAAAATATATATATGTTTCATCTTAGTCTGAATAAACTGAACCCAAAACTTCCTTTTTATTGTTAAAAAAAAAAAAAAAAAAAAAAATTAGGTGATTATACTGTTGAAATGTTCGAAATTTTTCACTAGCCAAATATAACTTTGTATGAAAAATATAAAAATGCTTTAAATACACATTTATTTACGTTCAGGGTAATAATTACAATCTGGAGTTTAATTAGGCACAAAAAAATGTCATACCAATTTTATGGTCCAAAAATGTCTGAAAGTTTGGAACCCCCAATAAATACTAATTCTGTTTGATAAAAAATTGCAGTTTGCAATTTTTTATATACATGAAAAGATAGAACATGGGGTAATGTGCCCATATTTCGTCCCCTCTCCTGATTTCACCCTCCTTAACTGTTCCGCTTCTGCAAATATGGCGCAACTTATGACGTAAGACACAGGGGACGGAAGGTAAAAGGGGTCAGAATTAAAAGTTTCGTTCATCAAGACGCATATATAAATTAATGATGGCGATTTTCCCATTTTTAGAAGACCTGAGTTCTTATTATGTCGTTTGTAGAACGTTATTTACTGTACTGTAAGTATTTATTTCTTATTCATTGCATGCATTTTACATTGGTAAGATGCTGACAGAAGCATACAGTGAGTTTTAGGACGCCCAGTTCATCTTACGGGAACTGAAGCTCCGTCATATTGGGAAGTAGCATGGTCCCAATTTCGTCCCCCTTGCCGTTCTTATTTGTGACAGGGGACGAAATTAGGAATGCTTTTTCATGACATTTAAAAAAAATTTTTTCCTCATGTTTGGATGGCTAGTGTTCCGTTATATTATTCTTCCACTGATAATTAGTACATTTCTTTGTGCCTTACTTTAATGTAAATTAAATTACTTACTCATTTAGAAATAAATTTTGATTTAGTTATAAGTTAAGTCTCGGCGTATTGGATTTTTGGGGGGGACGAAATTGGGACCCTTTGCATTTTTTAGATACTTTTGAAAATACACTTTTTCGCATTGTTAATTTTTTTTTTTTTTTTTTTTTTACAATATTTACCTATGTTTCTATATGCGTGGGTAGTTAGTCTATCTAAAACCCTTATTTGGTAGATTTTCACTGAAAATTACAACTTCCAAGGATCTAAAAGTGACTGAGGGACGATAATAGGGCACCTTACTCTACTTATATCTTTCATCCTAATAAATATTGTGTTTTAAAACCATATACATTTTAAATTTAAGATATTAAATGTTGAAAATGGTCTTTTTCCTTTCTTTTTTTTTTTTCAATTTTAAGAGTCCTGAGACCCCTTAAATACACTCACTCAAAACTGAAATTTCACAAGTATGAGTTCAAGTCATTTCTTTACATGGTCAAAGATATGGAGAATAATTTGTTGAGGTACAATAGGAAAAAACCCCATAAGAAACAGAAGAAACCTGAACTATACACCTAATATTCATGCACATGAAACCGCAACAGTACACACAGAGAAACACACAGAAAAATATCTCACGTGATTCCATACTCACATGGTCATTTACATAATAAATAAGAAGCATTTTTTATGTTATTATTATTCTTTACAGCTGAGAACATACATAAGCTCTCTTACACCCACGTATTTTTCTATTGTTTTAGGTAAATATGCTAAAGTCATCTACTTCTACCGCTAGGAATTTCATAACATTTTTTCTTTTCTTTTTTCTTTTTTTTTTTTTTTTTTTTTTTTGCAGATCCACCTAATGCCACACGCACACTAGTTTACAATCAAAGAGGAATTTATTTAGGTAAAAAGGGATAAGTTTTGAAGGACATACATTTTATAGTATTCTTTATCCGGTAAGTCGTACGTGTCATTATTAAAAAAACGAAAAAGGGAATTCGCACAAGGCAAGAAATTTGTCAGGGAAAATTGTATTCAAAGTTTTCTTAGGAAAATTGTTTTCAGTTTCAGTGATTTCAGTTCCATTATAGTAAATCTGAATCTAACATACTATCAGGGAATATCTTGTGAAAATAATTGGTCTTATTTTGCACATCCCATAAGTTCAGAACAAGAATTATAACTATTTTCAAAATAATACGAAACTCATTTCGATTACCTATTTAACAAGTCGGATACAATCCCAAAACTTTCTTCTACCTCATACATGTTAATACAGCCTGAAACATGCAGCATATCAGCGCCATTGGTTAAATGATTTACACCAACATTTAATCATCAACAACATATGTCACCTTCTAACTGAGTCTGAAGTTTCATGAATTAATTTTTGAGATATGAGCTATTGCGGAAATCGTAAAAAATTGTGAATACCAGCGGCACTTGCACTTGTTGAGTGATTTACACCAAAATCTAATTAGGACCAATTTATACCAAGAACTAACTAAATCTGAAGCTTGATGAAAATTCATGCATTAGTTCTTGAGATACAGCTATTGCGGAAATTATGAAAAATGCAACCTGATGGGCGATTTACACCAAAAACTAAACAGCACTAATTTATATCACGGACTAACTGAATTTGAAGTTTAATGAAAATTCGTGCATTCATTCTTGCGGTAGAGCTATTGCGACAATCATGCATAATGCAGCATAACAGCGCCACCTGTTGGGCGATTTTCGCCAAAAAGTAATCAGCGCCAAACTATTTCAAGAACTAATTGAATCTGAAGTTTTATGAAAATCCGTGAAGTAGTTCTTGAGATATAGCTATTGCAAAAATCGTGAAAAATACAGCATAGCCGCGTCACTTGTTGAGCGATTTACACCAAAAAGTAATCAGCACCAGTTTATATCAAGGTCTAACTGAATCTAAAGTTTTGTAAAATTCCGTGCATTAGTTCTTAAGATAGAGCACCCACAAAAATTTTGTCACATACAGACTCAGAGAGTGACAAATATAGAGACAGACAGACATTTTCTAAAAACCGTCAAATCGTGTTCAGAACCTTCTAAAACATATAAATCCGTCGAAAACTGGAAGTCTCTATTTTTACGAATCCAATACTTTCTTCTTGTAAAGATAGAAGAAAGTACAAAGAGATAATTTAATTTTTATTCAATATATACCATCTCGAAACTTCGAAATTTTGCTTCCATACTTGGAAAACTTTAAATAAGATTACATTTTACGGTGAAAAGCAATTCCATTGGATAATTGAAACAACAATATTTATGTTAGCATTTTTCTAACAACTACTGGATGGGAAATGTGCTTAAAATGTGAAGTTCTGTTACACAATTTGCGGACATAAAAAAGTTTCCCGATCATTTTGCTGACAGCTTGTAAATTGCACAATTCAAACCCATTTTCATTATCATCTGCATGCATGGATACAGTTTCGGCATCCCCATATCCTATTAATCGGTCGCATTTTCTAATAGTTCAAAGCTGCCTTAAAATACAACAATGCTGAATTGTTTTAAAAGCTGCTTGGTGTGGTTCCTGCATTGTTTGCGATCAAAATATTTAATATTGAGTTCATTTCAAAGAAATAAACCCATGTAGAGTCTATCATCGGGTCGGGTTACCCGCTTTTACCCGCGGTTCGGGTCGGGTCGGTTTGGCGCTAGATTTTTTGTTGCGGGTCTGGTTGACTTCCACTTTTTTACTGCGGGTCGTGGTCGGATTGACCTGAATTTCAAAAGAATGTCCAAAATATTTTTTCAGGTTAAAAATCTATAACAATAAGACATCTATAATGGCTTTTCTCCCGAAAGGCGGAACACCTCTATTTAGCCAACTCTATTTCAATTCCTAAAATCTATATATTTGAACGCTTATATCTCTGAACAGCGGGCACCTCTCAATCTACACACACGTAACATATGTATGTGGTGCATAAACTATCAAGAATACGATACATGTGTTTTTGTATGCATCAAAAGCGAAATGTTGATAATATAAAGAAAGGATAATCTCTATGATCGCATTTCTTATATATATTTTATTTCTCATGCAGTAAATTTAAGTATTGCGCGGCAGCGCAATACTTATTTATTTACAGTGTCACTTCTCAATGTTAATTTGACATAGAAAAGCCTATGGAGATCATAACTTTTTCATTTTTTCTTTCCACCTTTATGTCCCTGATGCCGCTAATTTTTTATTCTTTACTAATTGTAAAGATATTATAAATTTAAAGTGTAAAAACGTTTGCCTAACGTCAGGGTCAAAACAAATGGTAAAATGCCTTTGCATATGGGTGAATTATAACACAGAGAGAAACATGGGCCAATTTTTTTTACATTATTCAAATATTTTTCTTAATAATTCCAAATTTCGCTTTTTTTCATTGAGAATCAACGGACATTTTTCATAGAAAAAGTAACATTTTTTCTTCATAGTGGAAATAAAAAGGATATTTTCAGAACAAGTTTTTGCTTTGGTCAAGGTTATGTTTCAGTAAAATGTTTCAAATGGATAGCTATTTTTACGCAGGTAGCGAACTTAGTGAGGAATTACATAACTTAAATTTTAAAATGTATTTTTTTTTTTTTTTTCGAGATGAGAACTATTCATACCCCAAGTTAAACTCAGGTAATGAATTTCAGATGTGTTTACACCACCCCTTGGGGAAAGACTAAGGTAGCAAAATTTAAGTAAAACTTTTATTTTTTATTTTTGACTGTATCACAGCTATAATATTGTTAAATATTAACAAGGATTCAACACAATTTATTTTTGCATTCATAGCGTTCCTGAGTGGGAAATAGGGTAAATAATTTAAGTGAAGTTATTTTTTTATGTTTTGATTATAGATTTTTTACGTTCAGATTGAAAGTTTTTGTCCAAACTATACATTGGTAAACTGAATCACACATTGTGATGCAATACCGCATATATCAAAGCCTGATGATGATTCCCTCTATTAATTTTGAAATGAGTTCGTCTGAATGCAGTAGTTATTAAAAAACTTGACATATTAAACAAAAACTTAATTTGAAGAACAAATTAAAAAAAAAAAATTATTTCCTACATTGTTTAAGCCCGAGAAGGGACAGATATTAAGATATTTCATTCAATTAGTTCTACATTTAATGTTAAATTTTTGTAAGAAATTAGTTAAGCCAATTGAAGATTAAAAAATAAAAATAAAATTCATACAATATGATACTTAAAACACCCTAAAAAATTAGATTTCGTTCAAATGAAATCGAAGTTTTGTATTTTGCATGCATCTTATCATTTTATGTACAATTGTCATAAACATAATACAAAATCTGCAATACAAATATTTTTAATTAAAAATGGAAGAAGTGTAAGATTAATTTCGATTTCATTTGAACGGAATCTAATTTTTTAGGGTGTTTTAAGTATCATATTGTATGAATTTTATTTTTATTTTTTAATCTTCAATTGGCTTAACTAATTTTTTACAAAAATTTAACATTAAATGTAGAACTAATTGAATAAAATATCTTAATATCTATCCCTTCTCGGGCTTAAACAATGTAGGAAATAAATTTTGTTTTTTTTTAAATTTGTTCTTCAAATTAAGTTTTTGTTTAATTGAATATATACTCATACATATACAAACACTTATTTATTTTCATCTGAAACATAGATGTACTCAAACTTTTTGTGAAAATTCCAACAACATGAGTGGCGAAAAACCTATATATGACCCACAAGAATTCTAGTGTGAATCCGACCTGCAGAAAGAAAATTAGATACATTCCGAGCCAAAAAAACAAAATTCGGGATAATTAGACCTGATGTTTGACTCTATTCAACGATTCCGTGGTGTCTGCCGAGGTTTCACTATATTTGAATATTAAAGAATATAGATTTGTTCATTCTTCTATGTAAAACATAAAAATGGTATTAGAGATACAATTGTAGATTATTTTTCATAATGGCATTAAAACATGATTTACTTTCCTTTCATTACGGGTTCGGGTTGAAATACCTCGGGTTTGGTTCAAGTTGCGGGTGGACATAAAGTGGAATTTGCGGATTTGGATCGTGTACAATCCGACCTGCGCAGGACTCCAAACCCATGTATGTCTACATTTGTTTAACCCCTTAACGATCGCTTAATATTTGGAAAATACATCAAAAAAGTACCTATTTTTTTTTATTACAGAAATTGAGTAATCATCAGGCTTCTAAATAAAATATGCAATTAGTTTTTTTTTTAAGGCGAAAATAAAAGATGTTATACAACAAATTCATATTTGTAGAAAAGCCATCATGCGAGAATTCTGTGTCTTAATGTTTGTCTTACACCATACAAATTGATGCTAATAATAACTTTATTTTTCACATCTTAGATCTTTATTTATCATCATCACATAAATTTTTACAAATAATATTTGAAATAATATATATACATTAAATTTTGATTATTAATAATTTTTTTGAGTGTGATATATTTTGAAACATGCAATATACAAAGTCCAACATCACAATCAGCGCCAAAAAGCAAACCCAAACGGTAATATTCAAAGACATCACACCGAAATGCCAGTTAAATTTTTCTGGTTTCAGAAGTTTTTTCCAGCAATTAAATCTCCAGTCCGGAATATGATGGCACGAGAAATAACGAACGACACCTCAGCCCGTGATGACGGAAGCGAGAATTAAGGGGTTAATAGTTGCATCTGTATTCAATCTTCAGTATTTGAAGAGTTATTTAGAAAATAGGTTTTTCTTTATTATTATTTGAAGACACTTGCTAGAATTCGTTTAATAATCTGAAGCAACTTTAGGTTTTCTTTTACGCACACACGCCCGCACACCACACACACACATACATATATTTATATATTTAAATCTGAAATTAACTACAAATTATATAGTACAATAAAATTTTTAAAAGATGCTGATTAGATGGAATCGTTTTTGGGTAAAATAGCCTAATGTTACCTTTATTAATCACTTTTCTTAATTTTCTAGACAATGTGATTTTTAGATTAATTTTATTTTATTTTGTTAAGTACAGAACAAATCTCCAAATATATATATATATATATATATATATATATATATATTTAAATAGAGTTTAAAGAAATATTATAAAATAATAATAATAATAATTTAAGATATTTAAAAAATAATTTAATAATTAGTATTAAATTACCTAATACTATTTTTGGCGTAACATTATTTATTTATTTATTTTTGAAAGGCAAAGCTTAGTTTTGCTAAATTTACATGCTTGAGAGATTTAAAAATAACATCCCCTTTGAGCACTTTTTTCCTTTGTTTATGGCTTAACTGAGGAAACCTTGTTTTAAATTCAAAAGCTTAAAAACATCTAAACATTAGGCGAGAAATACATAACGCATTTAACCTTTCAGTTAAACAGGATCATACTCTTCTTTCTCTTAAAAGAAGCCAGCTGAGTGTAGAAAAAATTTCGTGGTCATAGATTACTTTCAAATGCAAACAAGAAAGAAAATCATGTATGAAGCATATAATATGAAACACTTTCCAAAACATTCAGAACACTGTAAAAAACCTTGCGGTTTAACACTTTATGTACTGAATTATGAATTGATGACAACTTTATCTTCTAAATAATTTTTCGTGAATTTTTGAAACTGCATTAGAAGAGTTACATAATCATTTAATAAATTTTAGAAGGATTTTAGAAGGATTGAAGGATTAATTAAATCTGAATTTATAGGGATTTTGTTCAATATTTATAATCCTACTCAAGTCTTTTATTTTAAATATTTTTCTTAGTATTTTGTTGAATCAGGAAATGTACAAATATAATGCTCTTACAATTGAAATATAGAAATATTTCCGAATTGAAACCTTCCCCCCCCCCCCTCTCCCTCCCGAACGCCAAGAAAGCTGAAAAGATGCAAAGGCAAAATAAATCAAATCTTTTTTTAAAAATTTTTATTTTGTGTAACCAATAATGTTTTCGGAACAAGATAAAGTAACGCATCTATAACTCATTCTAAACTGTATTACTACTAAACGATGTATTAAATGAATCTTATAACAAAGTTATTTTAATGGTACTTATAAGTACCGTCAGTAGATAAAGGGTTAATAAGTTTCAAAGATGATGTCTAAGTGAGCAATGTGGAAAACTCATGATATATTTGAAAGCCCAATTTCAGCAATTATCATCTACAGTCTGAAAAATAACCGATTTCTTTTCTGCAGTCCTGTATAGGAACCATAGATTTATACAAATTCTACATAGTATGCAAGAATTTAGTTCAGTCAGGAAGCTAATACAGTTGAAAATTCCACTTCAAAAATTTCAAAACGCCATTTTGACAAAAAATGACAAAATTATTATTTTTGTTGGTTTCAACTCTAACTGTAATCCTACAGATTATAAAACTGTTCATAAATTCTATTTTTGTTTTATAGATCTGCTGGAAAGCGTGGAACATTAAGATTGCGTAGGCTCAATTTCGCCGCCATTTTGCAACAACAACAATTTTTTTTCTTCCAAAAACTTAGTTTGAAATATAACTAATTGTAAAATAAAAAACATCTGTAGGAACATATTTTGTTTATATTAAATACACGATTCCGCAAAACTGTCTCGATATGAACAGCAGAATGTAGAAAACTCCCTAAACTCCCCTAATACTGCCTAGTTGCTTATGGGGTTTCAGCAGAAAACGGATATATTTCAAAGGCATGAAACAAGAGTCTCCAGAAAGTTGTTTTAATGGATCTCTGCCTTAATCGAAGTGGCTTTTAATCAACTTAGAAATATATATATATATATGTCAGATGATACATATATATATATATATTTCTAAGTTGATTAAAAGCCGCTTCGATTAAGGCAGAGATCCATTAAAACAACTTATGATAATAGTATCATGAATGAAATCAACAGAAGAATAAGAAATGGATGGAGTGCTTTTGGGAAGAACAATATTATTCTGAAGAGTAGCATGCCCCTGTGTTTGAAAAGAAAGGTATTTAACCAATGTGTTTTGCCTGTCCTAACTTATGGAGCAGAAACATGGACGCTAACAAAACGGATGGTACAAAGATTACAAACAACACAGAGAAGTATGGAAAGATGTATGCTAGGTATAACTAGAAGAGACAGAAAAAGAATAACCTGGATAAGAAGTCAGACGAAAGTTTTTGACACCATTGAAAGAATTAAACGGCTAAAATGGAAATGGGCTGGGCACATCGCAAGAAGACAAGACAATAGATGGAGCACAAACACCCTACAGTGGTATCCCAGAGGTGTAAAACGGCCAAGAAGACGACCTCAAGTAAGATGGAGTGATGAAATCAGAAAAGTAGCCGGTGTAAATTGGATGACTAAAGCACTAGACAGGAAACATTGGAAAAATCTGGGGGAGACCTACATCCAGCAGTGGATTGAAAACGGTTGATGATGATGATGATGATGATGATATATATATGTGAGAAGGGACAGACTCAATAGATAGCAATGATAAGAGTTTAATGCAGATCTAGACTAATGCTAAATACAAGTTATACACAATTAATATTTACAATTTTAGAAGTGAAAAGAGCTTTTTCTGAAATCTATCGGCCGTTAATACTTCGGATATATCCGAGCTTGGCTGGGACTGGGACGTCTTTCCAGGCCAATTCGAAGAGGTACTCTCAAGTGAATTTTAACATTCTCTTATCAGGTTGGAGATGCAAATCACTAAGTCATCAAGTTTATTGTCTGTCAAGTTTTGCTTGCTTTGTTAGTTCTCGTGAGAAAGAGCTTCACCCTTCCTGCTGCGATGGGGTTGTTTTGGCTAGCGCAAACTACAACTACTTATATATATTAATTTATCTCATTTTCGAATTTTCTTTATCAGCTAAGGGATTTCTGAAACAAACGATTCATCTGAGATGAGCATTATACAGAAATAACACAGCAATAAATTCTTCTCGATACAACAATGTTTTCTGTCCATGATCATTGTGCTTTTATCGTAAATAGTACAACAGTTTTACAAAAACTTATAAAAACACACACACACAAAAGTTTTAACTCGTTTTTCGATTTTTTTTTCTGTCAGTTAAGGAATTACTGAAACAAAAGATTTATCTGAAATGAGTACCATACAAAAACAAGTCAGCAATAAATTCTTCTCGATATAACAATGTTTTCTGCCCATGATCAGGGTACTTTTATCGTAAATAGTACAACAGTTTTACAAAAACTTATAAAAACACACACACTCACAAAATTTTTAACTCTTTTTTCTTTTTTTTTTTTTTTTATTGTCAGTTAAGGAATTACTGAAACAAACGATTTATCTAAGATGAGCACCATACAGAAACAAGTCAGGGGCTATGCAAATATAACGTTATCATTTTAGGGGGGAGGGGGGTATGGCACATGATATCGTAGGATATCTCTAGGGGGAGGGGGGGGTTGACTTTTGATATCGTTATCATTTCTGATCCAACCAAAATTTTCTTTTTTTATTTGTAACTTGGTAACTTTTATTTTTAACATCAAAATAGTATGTTCATTACGACTATCTTTTAAAATTGTTATAAACGCACGTTGCAATTATCTGTTTTTAGTCTATTATCTACTTTTATGAAAATACAAAATTATTACTAAAATCATTAAATGATTATAAAATTATTTATTCCAAAATATGGAAAACCCCAAACTTTGGAATTCCTATTCGTCTGTATGCATGTATAATCCGCTGTTCGAGAAACCATATGCGAAGTATGTTTGAAATGGTACTTGCGTTTACTACTAAATAAAATAGAAAGAATGTTGTCCACCTGTTTTGTTGATAAAAATTTCTGTCTGTCCCATCTCCTGCGGGAAAGTTGCTAGAAGGCATTTTTACGTTGAATGCATTGTGGTGTAACAAAAAGATATTATTGAATACTTTTAAATAGTAACTATTTCGTTTAAGTATTATTTGATATAAAGTTATTTCATATATAAAGTGACATTTTATTGACTTTTCTTCCTTGGAATCAATAAAGTATGCGAAAAATAAATGCAACCATATTTGTATGTCACTCCAAGCAAAAGAAAAAAAATTCCTAAAATCAAAAGAATTTTTATACATTGATAACGATATAACGATATCATTACCGGGGGGGGGGGGGGGGGGGTTCGAGGAATGATAACGTATGATATCGTAAGGGGGGGAGGGGGTCCAAAATTTCCAAAAAGTTGATAACGTTATATATGCACAGCCCCTCAGCAATAAATTCTTCCCGATATAACAATGTTTTCTGTCCATGATTAGAGTGCTTTTATCGTAAATAGCACAACAGTTTTACAAAAACTTATAAAAACATACACACAAAAGTTTTAACTCGTTTTTCTATTTTTTTTCTGTCAGTTAAGGAATTACTGAAACAAACGATTTATCTGAAATGAGCCCATACAAAAACAAGTCAGCAATAAATTCTTCTCGATATAACAATGTTTTCTGCCCATGATCAGTGTGCTCTTATCACGGAACAGTTTTCTATCGATTTAAAGGAATGATCAGCCCTATTGCTTTTAGGTAGATTTCGTATGAAATACTACTTATTATATTCTCCCCTATGTTGGAATTTATGAAATTTTTTTGCAGATCTACACCGATCATGATAGAACCCAAGAACCCCTAGAACCCAAAACCACCCTCAGTAAAAAACTTTATATATATTTATATCTATATCTATATCTATATCTATATCTATCTATCTATCTATCTATCTCTATATATATATCACTTTCCGGACACCATAACTTCCAGAATTCTGCACAAATCTCTTCCAAACTGATACATAAAATGAAGGGGCATAAAATCTCTGCCAAGTTCGTTAATGGGCAAAATTGGACCAAGGGGATGGAAATAGGGAGGGGTTTTGTGAAAACCGAAAAAACCCCATAACTTCTTAATTGTTGTATATGTCGTAGGCTAATTGAGAATTCAGACTCTTTGCAAACAGCCTAGGCTATTTGCAAAGAGCCGGGCTAATTGGATAATCACCTCCTTTTTTCCAATTAGCCTGATATTTTTCAGGCTTATTGCAAAGAGCCTAGAAAGCTTTAGGCTAATTGAAAATTGACCACTTATTATCCGACCAGGGTTATTTTTTTAGGCTTATTAACCTATAACCCAGCCCGAACCCGAAAAATAAATTACAACAGACCGTACCCCGATCCGAGCAAGACAAAATAATTTCAGTCTACATGCAACCCGACTCGAACCTGAAAGTTCCATTTGAAAAAACCCGAAATCTGACCCGAACCAAATCTGATGACCGACAGAAATATTCTAAAGCACCATAACCCGATCCGAGTAAGACAAAATAATTTCCGTGAACACGCAACCAGAACCTAACCTAAAAATGCCATTAGAGAAAAGCCAAAATCTGACATGAAACAAGTCTCAACCCGACAAGAATATTCCAAAGAACCATAACCCAATCCGAGCAAGACAAGATAATTTCCGTGGACACGCAACCAGACCCGAACCTAAAAATGCCATTAGAGAAAACGCGAAATCTGACATGAACCAAATCTGAACCCGACAAAAATATTCCAAAGAACCATAACGCGATACGAGCAAGACAAAATAATTTCAGCCTACATGCAACCCGACTCGAACCTGAAAGTTCCATTTGAAAAACTCCGAAATCTGACCTTAACCTAATCTGATAACCGACAGAAGTATTCTAAAGCAACATAACCCCATCTGAGTAAGACAAAATAATTTCCGTGAACACGCAACCAGACCCGAACCTAAAAATGCCATTAGAAAAAAGCCAAAATCTGACATGAACCAAATCTGAACCCGACAAAAATATTCCAAAGAACCATAACCCGATCCGAGCAAGACAAGATAACTTCCGTGGACACGCAACCCGATCCGAACCTAAAATATTTGTTTGAAAAATTCTGAATTATAACCCGAACCACATATGAAAACCGACAAAAATATTCTATAGAACAATAACCCAATCCGAGCAAGACAAAATAATTTCCTTGGACACGCAACCCGAACCGAACCAAAACACTTCATTTAAAAAACCTGAAATGTGACATGAACCAAATCTGAACCCTACAAAAATATTCCGAAGAACCATAACCCGATCCGAGCAAGACAAAATAATTTCTGTGGACACGCAACCCGATCCGAACCTAAAATATTTGTTTGAAAAATTCTGAAATATGACCCAACCAAATATGATAACCGAGAAAAATATTCTAAAGAACCATAACCCGATCCCAGGAAGACAAAGTAATTTCCTTGGACACGCAAACCGAACCGAACCTAAAAATTTTCATTTGAAAAAAACCTTAAATCTGTCATGAACCAAATCTGAACCCTACAAAAATATTCCGAAGAACCATAACCCGATCCGCGCAACACAAAATATTTTCTGTGGACACGCAACCCGATCCGAACCTAAAATATTTGCTTGAAAAATTCCGAAATATGACCCGAACCAAATATGATAACCGAGAAAAATATTCTAAATAACCATAACCCGATCCCAGCAAGACAAAATAATTTCCTTGGACACGCAAACCGAAACGAACCTAAAAATTTTCATTTGAAAAAAACCTTAAATCTGACATGAACCAAATCTGAACCCGATAAAAATATTCCGAAGAACCATAACCCGATCCGAGCAAGACAAAATAATTTCCTTGGACACGCAACCCGAACCGAACCAAACACTTCATTTAAAAAACCTGAAATGTGACATGAACCAAATCTGAACCCTACAAAAATATTCCGAAGAACCATAACCCGATCCGAGCAAGACAAAATAATTTCTGTGGACACGCAACCCGATCCGAACCTAAAATATTTGTTTGAAAAATTCTGAAATATGACCCAACCAAATATGATAACCGAGAAAAATATTCTAAAGAACCATAACCCGATCCCAGGAAGACAAAGTAATTTCCTTGGACACGCAAACCGAACCGAACCTAAAAATTTTCATTTGAAAAAAACCTTAAATCTGTCATGAACCAAATCTGAACCCTACAAAAATATTCCGAAGAACCATAACCCGATCCGCGCAACACAAAATATTTTCTGTGGACACGCAACCCGATCCGAACCTAAAATATTTGCTTGAAAAATTCCGAAATATGACCCGAACCAAATATGATAACCGAGAAAAATATTCTAAATAACCATAACCCGATCCCAGCAAGACAAAATAATTTCCTTGGACACGCAAACCGAAACGAACCTAAAAATTTTCATTTGAAAAAAACCTTAAATCTGACATGAACCAAATCTGAACCCGATAAAAATATTCCGAAGAACCATAACCCGATCCGAGCAAGACAAAATAATTTCCGTGAACAAGCAAGCAGATCCGAACTAAAAATTCTATTAGAAAAAAATCCGAAATCTGACATGAACCAAATCTGAACCCGACAAAAATATTCCAAAGTAACATAACCCGATCCGAGCAAGACAAAATAATTTCCGTGGACACACAACCCGATCCGAACCTAAAAATTTTGTTTGAAAAAAAATACGAAATATGACCCAAACCAAATATGATAAACGACAAAAATAAACTAAAGAACCACAACCCGATCCGAGCAAGAAAAAATAATTTCCTAGGACTCGCAACCCGAGCCGAACCTAAAAATTTCATTTGAAAAAAGCCTGAAATCTTACATGAACGGAATCTGAACCCGACAAAAACATTCCAAACATCCATAACCGGATCCGAACAAAACAAATTAGTTTCCGTAGACACGCAACGTGACCAGAACCTAAAAATTCCATTTGAAGTCAATCTGAAACCCGACCCGAACCAAATCTTAACCCGACAAATATATTCCAAAGAACTATAACCCGTTGCGAGCAAGACAATATAATTTCCGTTGACCGGCAAACCGATCCGAACCTGAAAGTTCTAACTGAACTCAATCCGAAAGCTGGTTGTGGTCGGTTTTCAGGTTGACTGCAAATGGAACCTTTAAGTTCGGATCCGGTTACGTGTCTATGGAAATAACTTTGACTTGCTCAGATCGGGTTACGATTCTTTAAAATAATTTTGTCATTTTCAGATCGGGTTCTGGTCGGGTTTCAGGTTGATTTTAAATGGAATTTTCAGATTCTGATCGTATTGCGTGTAAACGGAAATTAATTTCCCTTGCTCGTATTGGGGTACGGCGTGATGTATTTTTATTTCGGGTACTGTTCGGGTTAACTTAAAGTAGAACTTCCAGGTTCGGATCGGGTTGCATGCCAACGGAAATTATTTTGTCTTGCTCGGATCCGGTTATGGTCCTTTGGAATATTTTTGTCGGATTCAGATTTGGTTTTGGTCAGATTTCAATTTTTTTTCAAATGGAATTTTTAGGTTTGGGTCGGGTTATGTGTCAATAGAAATTATTTTGTTTTCCTCGGATCGGGTTACGGTTTTTTAGACTATTTTTGTCGGTTATTATATTTGGTACAGGTCATATTTCGGGTTTTTTTTTCAAACTAAATTTTTAGGTTCGGATCGGGCTGCGTGTCCACAGAAATTATTTTGTCTTGTTCGGATCGGGTTATGGTTATTTGGAATAGTTTTGTCGGGTTCTGATTCGGTTAGTGTCAGATTTTGCGTTTTTTCTAATGGATTTTTTAGGTTCGGGTCTGTTTGCGTGTTCACGGAAAATAGTTTGTCTTGCTCGGATCGGGTTATGGTTCTTCGGAATATTTTTGAAGGGTTCAGATTTGGTTCATGTGAGATTTCAGGTTTTTTTTCAAATGAAATATTTTGGTTCGGTTCAGGTTGCGTGTCCAAGGAAATTATTTTGTCTTTTTCGGATCGGGTTATGGTTCTATAGAATATTTTTGTCGGTTATCATATTTGGTTCGGATTATATTTCGGAATTTTTCAAACAAATGTTTTAGGTTCGGGTCGGTTTGCGTGTCCACGGAAATTATTTTGTGTTACTCAGATCGGGTTATAGTGCTTTAGAATATTTTTGTCGGTTATCAGATTTGGTTCATGCCACATTGCAGGTTTTTTTTTTCAAATGAAATGTTTTGGTTCGGTTCGGGATGCGTGTCCAAGGAAATTATTTTGTCTTGCTCGGATCGGGTTATGGTTCTTCGAAATATTTTTGTAGGGTTCAGATTTGGTTCATGTCAGATTTCAGGTTTTTTTTCAAATGAAATGTTTTGGTTCAGTTCAGGTTGCTTGTTAAAGGAAATTATTTTGTCTTGCTCGGATCGGGTTATGGTTCTATAGAATATTTTTGCCGGTTATCATATTTGGTTCGGGTTATATTTCGGAATTTTTGAAACAAATGTTTTAGGTTCGGATCGGGTTGCGTGTCCACGGAAATTATTTTGTCTTACTCGGATCGAGTTATAGTGCTTTAGAATATTTTTGTCGGTTATCAGATTTGGTTCGGGTCAGATTTCGGGTTTTTCAAATGGAACTTTCAGTTTCGGGACGGGTTGCATGTAGACTGAAATTATTTTGTCTTGCTCGGATCGGGGTACGGTCTGTTTTAAATTATTTTTTTGTTTCGGGTCGGGTTATGGGTTAATAAGCCAATTAAAATCACCCCTGATTGTATATTAACTGTTCATTTTTCAATTAGCCTAACGCCTTCTAGGCTCTTTGCAATAAGCCTGAAAGATATCAGGTTAATTGGAAAAAGGGAGATGAATCTCCAATTAGCCCGGCTCTTTGCAAAGAGCCTAGGCTGTTTGCAAAGAGCCTGATTTCTCAATTAGTCTACGACATATATATCAAATCAGTTTAAAATTTTTATTACTTCTAAAAATAAGGCCAAAAAATTTATGTATCGCAGATTTTTGATAAAATTAACAAGTTGGAAATTGCTCGTCAAAAGTGGAAAATGAGGTGCGTTCGTACTATAACTAGTTTTATAAATATTTTTGATCGCATATTGTACTGAATGCATATTTTAGTGCATTTCAATAAGTGCATATCCATATCCATTTCATTCTGTTCGAAAGGCTGTAATATCATTAAAATGAACTTGAAATGTTTTTTTTTTCCCATTGGCCGACATATAAACTGAAAACTTTTGACCGTCCCTGTCATTAAACTATACATCCGATTTTCATAAAATTTGAAATGACATGACAAAATTTTGCAACAATTATATATTTAGAATTTCAGACCATTCGGTCGGGTAGTTTTTGCTCTGTTATATGCAGACAGACGGACGGACGGACTGAACGACGACTATAGGTGCTACGTATTTATATAATTACGAACGCACCTAAAAATGGCCTCAAGGGGCACAAAAATAGGGTTTTCTGGAGAAAAAAATTCATAACTTCGTCAATTCTCTAGATATCAAATCCAATTAATTTTATTATTAATCTCCTTAATATTATCTACAACTTTTATATTCGCAAGTTTTTGATAGGACCAATTCGTACCGGGAAAAAAAAAAAAAAAACGAAAACAAAAAGGGGGGGGGGGGGTGTTGAAGAAGAAAAAAAATCATAATTCCGTCATTTCACAAGATATAAAATCCCCATGAATTTATCATATATCTTCTTAATATTGTCTACAACATTTGTATAGACAAGTTTTTGGTAGGACCAATTCTTACAGCAAAAACAAACTAAAAATACATAGCGGTGAAGAAAAAAATCATCTTATTAAGGGTGTATTCAAATCAAAACTGCTTATTTTCTTTCTCATTTTTAAATTCATTTTTGCTCTCAGACGCATTTAATTGGTAGATTCTCTTATTCAGAAACTGTATAATGTACCTTATATCGATTTTTTGATAGAGGCAGAATATATTTCAAAAAATGATGTCAAAGTGGGCATTTTGAACAGAATTTCCCGAAGCGATTGTGTTAGAAACGAAAAATATTGTCCTACTGAGAAAATAATTGTTTATAAATCAAGTTTTAATTAATTGAACTAAAAATAAAAAAACAAGTTGTGCATAAATCTCTTCAAAAATCACGTCAGCAAGTTTCATATTTTTTTTTATTAAAAATGAATCTGAAAATGTGCCAGAAAATTTCGAGTTGTTGAGCATGGAAAAGTATTTTTTTGAATACCACCTTAACATGATTCTGATAAAACCAGCTATTATATAAAAATGAAATAAAAACTCGTCAAAAGCGACCAGATAAAATTGTTAAAGTGGGTTTATCTCTAATTATGATTTAGTTTTTGTTGGTGATATTAGTAACTTAACTTCGAAATCTACCTCCGCCTGTAGGCCGGTCCGGCAGGGATTTTTTAAAATCTAAATGGAGAGTCTCTACAATAGAGATGATTCTACAACGAAATCTCTACTAGAAATCTCTACAACGATTTGAAATCCAAGTCCGAAAATTTTGTGCCCGAGCCCGATACAGAAAGAACGTGGTAGAAAATTCTTAATAACATTTAAGAATAGTTTCAAGATTAATTTTCTCATTTAAAAATATCTCTTTGCATAGAATAAGTATTAATCCTAAATAATCCCCCATGACAACGTTTTGTGATTGTCATGTTTCTGAAAATCTGTTTAAAATAGCAAATTTGTTATTGATACCCGACTACTGGCCGAAATCTGCCATAAGTCACAATTTTTATTCTTTTAAAATATCATTGCATAACTATGGCAGAAAGACATGGCCACTATTTTTCAATAATTGTTCAAGCAGAAAGCGAGTACGAACAAGAAATATATCACGGCTTCTTTGTGTGACTAAAACTGGCCATGATAAATTGTCAGAATCAGAATACTTACCCTTATACCCCTTTAATAACAATTCAATTCTCTTTCAAACTGATTTCCAAAGGATTGTAAAACATATGGCCCATATTCTCCCCTTGGGTTCGAGGCTACAAAAATTCGTCTGCTTGTGAATAACATTCATAACCGAGCTATTGAAAAGCATTGTGTTTAGAAAATTTATACTTATATTTTATTTTATACGGAGTTTTAGACCTTTTCAGGGGCAGGTATGGCTTATACATGAATTCTTTTCTCTATTTTAAAGTAATGGCATGCGTATTTTTCATTTTATTTATAAAATAAAAATTTTAACTTTTAGTTAATACGTATATATGGATTTTAATTAATATGTATATAAGTAGTGATCGAAAATAATTCGTACAAAATAAAACTGCAGTATTTTACGCATGCATTTACTTGTATTTCTGCTTCATCAAATGACGCAATAAGGTAAACAAATGCGCTAGCCGCTATTTTTACACCACGTGATTCCCACTGTGACGTCACGAGAATACTGTCCATTAAGATTTTTCAATTTGTGAATAAGTAAAATTTTCGCCTTTAGCCCGAGCCAGTGTCGGGGTCACGCCCTCGGGCTGAGCCTGTCTCATCTCTACTTTACAAGGATGTATTATCCCAACCGCACCCTATTTATGGCAAGTCCTGAATACGATCTCAATGAACAAAATTGCTTGAAATTAAAGTAGAATATTTATAAATGAATGAAATCTCATAAAAATATTTATTGAATTACATCCAATTTTAGTAGACTTTAATTCCTATTGAATATCCACATTAAGTAAAATATAGAAATAACATGAGACCAGTAAGTACTATTGGCACAAAGACTGACTAATCATATATAGGTGCAACATTGGGAATTTTCAGTTTTATACACATTACAAATTACAATAATTTAACTAATTATAAACACGTAACATTGAAAAGAGTGTAGGCATGCCATTTTATACAGGGTATGTTTTCAAATTGTTATGGCTATAAATAAATCGAGAGGGGACCTATTAATTCAAGTATCTTGGCTTCTCTTCCAAATACGAACTGCATTTCCTGGCAGCTACTTAACATTCTGACCTTATGTCATCAAAATATAATGCAATAAAGGCAGGTGAATAAAAAAGGCCCTCTCTTGTTCAAACATATTTCAGCCTGTATTGTAACATGCGAGATTTTTAAATCTATATCTTGAAGATATTCGACTGAATTTTTATAAATTACTTTTTAATGAATTTTGTTAAAATTGTCCATACTTAAAACAAGATGATGGTTCGAACTATTTGAACTAAACCAAATTATTAACTGTCAAAGTTTATTAGTACTTTTAATAGCCGAAAAAAAAAGTCGTGTCACTTATAATTAAATTCACACCAATGATGGAAATAAGTTATTGTTGTATTGCCTGGGAGGCTGTAGTTAGTACTGATTCATTTCTGTACACTAATCAGCGCAATAAATAAATAAACAAATAAATAAACGAATAAATAATAAGAAGACAAAAACACTCCCCACGTTTGAATCCAGCTAATAGGTTGATTAAGGATTAGTCGAACTGCGATAATGGAAGACTCCTCACGAGTCACTATTACTTTCTTTGTTTGAAAAATGGAATTGTTATATTTATTGTATATGTGTAAAAAGTTGTTGTATATAAGGCAAGTAGGTTTCGCCCGCTACGCTGGTCGGTTTCTCCAAACAAACGTTGAATCAAATGAAATATATCAATGAATTTAACCTTATGTTTTAAAGAAATATGCACCTTTACCTAGAATATCCTTCCGCATTGCTGAAAACTATACTAACGCCACTGCGCTATTATATTTTCTAATGTGTCAGACAAAGGTTGGGTTGTTAAAGACCATTTGTTTTAGGTGAGCATTTACAATAAGAGTTGGCAAAGAACAACTATGCAACATACTAAGACCATCCCTGAAAAATTAGCTAACTAACAATACAAGTCTCGTCAAAATCCGCCCAGTATTGATTTTTATAAAGGCTAATTTTTCATAATCGGATTCACCTGATTAAAGAACGTTCCCCCATAATTCAATAACTAAGCAACGTTGAACGGTATGCAATATACTAAAACCATTTCTGAAAAACTGTCTAACGAACAACGCAAGTCTCATCAAAATCCGTCTATTAGAACTTTTTTAAAAGGGTCTTTCTCTCACACGGGTTCACCTGATTGTAAAACATTCCTCTTCAATTATATTTAACTAAGAAACGTAGGACGATAAGTTGATATACTAAAACATTTCCTGAAACATTATAAATTCGTGTAGTATCGCCAACGTCTTGTTTCTTCTGTCGAAGTCAACGCCGGCAATCCATACTATTTATACCTGTAAAACGAGTTTTACTACAAAAGTAGATGCAAGGGGGAAAAGCAGTTTTGCAGCAGTATGAACTAGAACAGTGGTTCCCAACCTTTTACTGACCACGCCCCACCAAATCATCTGTAAAGTCACTATGCCCCCCCACCCATCCCCTAATGTGTAAATTATGTTATATTATTTAAAAAGTTAACGCTAATCTCACGGTGGAAGCGTAATATTACCTTTAATAACTATTCATGACACATTTTTTAGCTGATCAAAGATGTGAATCTTCTGTCAAAAATGTGTGTTTAACATAATTTTATAAATGCAATGAGGTTATACATCTTTGCCTTTGAGCCAAAAAGTGTTTTGTTGCAGTTTACCAACTTATCTCAATGTTAAAGAAAAGTGTTAACCGGTGTGCATTTTTATCTTCACTAAAGAAACTTGCATTTAACGTTAAAATTCATAAATTCATACATTTTATAATGCATTTTTGTAACTCATTAAAAGTTGGTGGAAAAGGTTTGGACACCAAATATTCTTTCTATGGATACAGACACAATACACAAGAAGCATTTTAAGATTCTCATCTTTATCAAATTTAAGTAGCCATTATTCCGCATCAAAACAAATTTTTTTTCGGTTTTTCCTTTCCAAATATCATTGTCTTCCACGCATTATTTGATTTTAAAATTTAAAATGTATATGCAATCATGCACATTTCTTTACTGTGTAGAATGCCTGTGCTAGAAACATAGATATTTACTATCTACTCATTTTTTTTCTAATGATATTTAAGATTTTTAATTTATATAAAGTTTGTAGAACCTCGTCCAGATATTTCATATTTTTTATGCTAAATATCAAAACGTTCAAATTTATATATATTTTTAACGTGGATATAGCAGAGCGAATAGAACTAGAAAACTCGTAAGTGAAAAAAAGAAAGTGTTACGAAAAATTATAAAATTCTGTACCAGAAAAATTATAGAAAGTTTTAATTATAATAAAATTTTAAAACATTTTAATAGATTATTTGTATTATTATTCTGGTGTCAATATCTATTTTAAACTTTTTATAGGGGACATTTAAAAAATTCAATAAAAATGACTTTTTAGAATTTTGCATCTAATTTTAATCTTCAACATTATTTTTTAAAAACGACAAAAAAAAAAACTGGTAGAGAAAGAGTAAGTAACAAATTTGAAATTGCCCCTCTAGAAAGTCAAATTGCCCCCCAGTGGGGCGCACGCCCCACGTTGGGAACCACTGAACTAGAACTATAGAGATCTGCATCAGCGGCAATGTTGAATTCAGACATTTTTCTCCGGTGGGGAGTTGTGCACGTGCAGCTCCAGTGGTGGTGTGGGATTAGGGGCACTTTGTAGTTCTGGGGGAGCTGCACTCTAGATTATTATTAGGCATAAAATCCCAAATCTTGCGGGGGTACATTTCAATGCACCTGAGTGAATTCCACTCCGTTAATTCAACACTGACGAGCGGAAAATTTTAAAGTCAGGCTGATAGAAAACTAATTTCGCTCCGGTACGGCCCGCGCAAATATGAGTAAAATCAAGCCTGACCTTACTCGTTCTGACTCTGTTTTTTTTTTTTTTAAATGTCAATATTTTTTTAGCAATAGTATTCTTTTTTTTTAAAGAATATTGCATAAACATGTATTCAACATGATATGTTCTCAAGCAATGTTATATGGAATTACAATATTAATGTCCTCCTGCTTAGACAACTGCATTCAGATAAAAAATCAGCACACACACACAAAAAAAAAAAAAAAAAAAAAAAAAAACTTTTTAGAAGGAGAGGAAATATGATTAAAAAAATCATAATTTTGAATCGCAATTTTCTTTTGATGAAGAATGTTACAATCACATGAAATTACTCTTATCGATAACGAATCCTTCGATTAAAACCATAATTTAAGTATCGCCATACTTCTTTGTTTTCAAGTTATTTACAAACATGTGTTCTCATAAATATGCCCTATATTTGTTGCTTGATGAACTGCAACGAAATTTGCGGTAAACTTTGTTTACCGCAAATTTATCGTACATTCGCCCACACCCCAGAGAATCGATTTAGATAACGAAAAATTTGGCTTACACCCAAAGTTCAAGCAAACCTACTCGTATTGCCTCGTTAATGCATACCCTGTTAATTAGATAACATTAATACTACTACAACTGAACTTCATTAACGACGCAGACAATTAATTTAAGTTATATAACATCAAGAAATTCTGAAGTTACACTGTTTAAAAAAGAGAAAACTCAAAAACGAGAGACTAACTCCAACCCCTTCTCTTTCTCCCTGATCGTCCTCCCTTTTTTTTTCTTTCTAAGTACAGTTGTATCATAAACGAGTTCATAAATGCAATGTTCAAAGCACAAGTATTACGTATTACCAGAGAAATGGCTTTAAAAATGTATATGTATAGACGTCCAAAAAAAAAAAAAAAAAAAAAAGAAGAAAATTTAATCTCCAAATTTGCAAAGAAAAAAAATTAAGTTAACCTATCGACGGAAATTATGTTTCTTTTCAATTTATGTTAAAAAAAAAAAAAAAGCTTACTAGATCGTCTTCCCGCTAAAATTGTTCCAAACTCAGAATTTCAATACGAACACCTAATATATTAATTTTAGTTGCTAAAAGGTGACAATTAAAACTTTAAAAAAAAAGTAAAAATAGCTTTTATTTGACTGTTTACATGTTTCGACTCTACCCGAGTCATTTTCAAAACAATTTAATAAGAATATTCTAAAATTTCATGGTCTATGAAACGCCATCATTCAATTTACCGCGTATTCTTTCATATTATGTACATTATTTTTACCCGGCTGCCAAGAGGGGTTATGTGTTTCACGCGTATCTGGGTATGTGGATTTCTTTATACAGTAGCCTTCCTCTTAACCGGAACTCCTCTTTAACCGGCCGACTTTTCTTTCCCAACATCAGGCAAAATTCAGAAAGGAAAATTTCGGTTCTCATTTCTTTATGGTTAATTAACTGAAATTTACATAATGTAGAATAATTTCAACTTCTTACAAAGGTATGTGACATGGTTTTCAACAATTTAATTTGTATTAAATATTGTTCAATATTTGTCATTAGTGATAATTTTCATTTCAGTTCAGTTAATTACAACTAAAATTCATTTCACAAAATATAGAAAATATGTACATTTTAAAACTACACAAATTAAAAAACTAAATGCATCCTACTCATTTAATTAATTAAATATGCAGTTATTTTTATTTTATTTTTTTTACTTCTCCGGTTTAACCGGTTGTTCTCTTAACCGGCTAGCCCTCGGTCCCATTTAGGCCGGATAAGCGGGAGGCTACTGTACTCTCGAAACATCCCAACGGCTGGATGGATTTCAATGAATGAAGTCTCTATCGATTCGTCTTAACCGTCCGATGGTTATAGGCTAGGTTTTGTTTTTATAAATTCAAAATGGTGGTAGAGACGAAAAAAAAATTACGCACCCTATTGAGTGACCAATCACTGGATAGGTCTTTCAAAATGAAGACGATGTTTCATTGACTATTTTGCAGTCAGAAGCTCCGTTTAAATATTGCACAACCTGGAAGTTGTGTAGGTAGGATCTCTAGCTTTACTGCAACTCTAACCTTCATAGACATCTATAGGCCTCATCAAAACAGTGTTTATAGATAGAAACTACCAATTAAACACAACTTAAAAGTCTCAATACAAGTAAATGAAAAAAAATAGGTAAGTACTATAAAAAATCGTTTCACATTGATGAGAAATAATTAATTAGTTTGCGGGTATTTTGATTTTTTAAATTTAGTTTTGCACTTGTTATTTTATTTTACTTGGGTGTTTATTTTATTTTCGTAACCATTGAGTAGCTCGAGGCATAATTTTGGTAAGTTATATATTGCAATTTTGCGTATTACAATCTATGGTTTCTCTTATAATGGATGGATAGGAAAAAAATATCTTACTGTCATTGAAATTTAGTTGGATGGTTTCTTATTGCTATAATCTTTCTAGGGCTGTGGGTTTTTCTTTTATTATTATTATATTTAATATCAGCTGAATGCTCCTTTTTTCTATACTTAAATTTTGTGCTAGTTATACCAATATACACTGGTTATCAAAAATTAAGGAAAAGTCACAAAATGCTAATTTTCAAATACGCGAACACTCAAAAGGAAATAATATAATTCGAGTAATTACTATCTCTACAACACAGCTAGCCCATATAACATCTCATTCATGTCACACATGGTCACAAGTGTCACAGGCACTACGGTGAAGCAAAAAAATAGGAAATTCCATACATCTCCTTATGAGTCTCAAATAATCACTATATGTGACTCCACTGAGACGTCACTGAAACTGCTGCTTTCTGACGAGTCACCATGTAACTTTACAATGTAGTTACATTGTGACTCTCATGTGACTGTCATTTTTAGACTCAATTTCAAAGTCATTGTGAACGCTGCATTGTGATAAGTTACCAAATAATGTCACATGAAAGTCACATGATGACTTTCAGGTGACAGAGAGACTACTGTGAAGTCCCCATTGTGCTCTTTTGGGAAAGTCTCCATGTGACTATAATATGATATTATTTGGTGACTTATCATAATGCAACGTTCCTGATGACTATGAAATTGAGTCTAGCAAAAGACAGTCACAATGTAACTACATTGTAAAGTCACCTGGTGACTCGTCACAAGGCAGCAGTCACATTGACTTCTCAGTGGAGTCACATATAGTGGTCATTTGAGACTCATAATGAGATGCATGGAATTTCCTTTTTTTTTTGCTTCACCGTAGTGCCTGTGACACTTGTGACCATGTGTGACATGAATGAGATGTTATATGGGCTAGCTGTGTTGTAGAGATAGTAATTACTCGAATTATAATATTTCTTTTTGAGTGTTCGCGTATTTGAAAATTAGCATTTTGTAACTTTTCCTTAATTTTTGATAACCTGTGTAGTAATTCTTTGATTCGTCTGCTTTAATGAATGGTATTTCATAAACTCCTGAGTAATTCTCAAAATTACGAACACCTAATTTTGAATTCCTATTTGGCTTTTTCGGCACATTTTACCTTAGGATATCAAACGGGAGTCATTCGGTCTTATAGTTTAGGAATTGTGAAAGTTTAAAATTTAGATGCCCTAATGTTAATTAATTTGTAATAGTAGCAAAACGAATTGATTTGCGGGTAGTTTTTTAAGCATAACTCAAAAACTACTTGGCATAATGAGCTGTAATTTTAAATTCGCTATAATGTATATTTGAAGCTTCTAGAAGTCGATTTCTGCCCAAAAAATCATAGGTTACAATTAATATATTATTTAAAACAAATAATTTTTCGTAAAGCTAATGAATTATAATTATAACCTATGAATTTCTGGGACTACTTGGTAATTAAAATGCATGGAGTGTTGTCTCTATCTTATTTTTTCTTTTGACCAACTGTACAATTCGGAAAACAATTATCCGAATAGTTAGAAGAATAATAGTTTAGCACGTAAAAGTTAAAGAACTAATGTCTTATGGGTGACGTATCAAGTAAGTGCCGCGTATACCGCTGGTGACGTATACCGCTCACCTGCAAGAAAAGTGACATATCTCGACAAAAGTAAATTCCAACGGACAGGCAAAAGAAAATTTGAATGATTTTACTGTAACATGAAATTATAGCATTTAACCCTGCATGCAGGAATAAAAACATGCATAAAAAAAGCAATTTATCAAATTACAACGACCATTTGGAAAATGATTTTTTCGAAGACTAAAATTTAAGACATAAAAAATCACAGGGAGTTGATCCTACATTACGTACGCCATGAATTAAACATTAATAGTGTTATTACACGTAAAAATTCCAAGCGACAAAAATCGCCTGCGACTCGTACGTATTATCCATCTGAAACTTATGTATTATCCAAGCATTTCATTGCCTGTTCGGGAAAAGGCTTTTCCATCGTCAGATTTCCAAGAAATGTGACTACACATTTTAAATGAAATTTCATTCTTAAACTTCTAAACATCCCACACTATTACTTTTTACATCGTCGTATAGAGAAAAAAATGTACTTTTAAATGCAATTTGTTTGAAAGCTGTATCTCAATTTGTTTCTGAGTTATTATTTTTTTTTTGTAGTTTTTATTACTTTTTTGTCATAGTGGCAACAGAAGGTATCCATCTCTGTTGAAAGTAAAGGGAAATACACATTACCGTATAGACCCATCAGAAAACGAATAAAATGCGGATTCAACCAATAAAAACCTTCAAATATGCTTTTGATTTCCCACCCTGACGAGAACAATAAACATTTTTGCAAATGGTTAAAAAGTAAAACATTTAAGAATGAAGAGGTAGGATGAGGTTTGGAGAGTCGGATAAATTTACACCCTCCTCCCCCCCCCCACACACACAATCAACACCTCTTCTGTGGACGCAAATGGACATAGAGCGTAATAAAGCGATTTTCCGTATAATTACACTTATGAAACGTTTTGTGTAGGAAGACGCACCTATGACACATCTATTTGTGGAATAAAATGCAAAATGGTATTTTGCGATCTGTGTCACTTTTTTTGCGGGTGAGCGTTTCTTGTTTAATTTGCACATTTTGTGGTACAACAGCGTATCATGAACTCATTTCTAAAAACGAATTATATGCTACAAAATAAAAAGAGTATACGCATGTTTTACAATATTTTTACTTAAATATTCGGAACTATTATAAAAGTGAAGAAAATATACAAAAAATAATATAGTTTGTTTTATAATATCTATATTATAAAGGACAAACGCATCTGTGCGTAACGCTGACGTCATTTTGCGAATGGCAACACTTAACGATGCAATTTCGTTTTTTCAATTTTCACTACTGCAATTTCTTAATCTTCTAAAGACCGCACATTCTCGATTTTGACTCGGTCGTAAATAAATAAAAGAACAATATTAGAAAAAAAGAAAATCACCAATTTAACATATATGCAACCGAACAATTTCAATTTTTACGCAGCTGAATTGGGAAAAATATGGATAACAAATTTCGGTTTTGCAATATTCTATACTGCAATTTTTTAATCTTCGAACCATCGTGCATTTTCAACTTTTAAACCGTCGTATAGGAAAAAAAAAATAATCCACTTTCAAATGCAAATTGTTTGAAAACTATATCTTAATTGACTGATTTATTTTGTTTTTTAAGTAATTTCCACGCATGAATTTTTGAAATTTATCTCTATCACGTGCCGGCTCCATTACATCTATTATAATAATAAAAATCTAAGTCATGTGACTGTCATCAACAGTTCCGGGCTGAACACTTTGCTTTTTGTATGCCAGGCGGCCAATTGCTAATTTAATGTTAGCCGGGCGCAGGTAATAAATCGCCAAATAGTGTTCCATCGCCATCATGCCATCAGTATTATAATAGTCCATTTCATGCGACTGTCGTGAGCAGTTTTTCGAGTGGTACATTGAAACAAAGCTTTGATGTTGAAATTAAATGTCATGGCTCATGGTATTATTTATTACTTTTCTTTCTTTTTTTAAAGCAATAATTAAGAGTCAGAAATTTTAAATATTTCAGTTTTAAATTAAAGTTATGCATTTTAAATAAAATGAGTGAAAGTACTATATTTTAAATGAATTTTATGAAATACGAAAAAATACGACGGGAACAATGTTTGTCGACTTATCACCTGCGCCCGGCTAACATAAAAATGCCGAGCTCATGATTTCTGTATCAGAATCTTCGAATTCGCTGAAGGATTGAGCAACTAAATTAAATTATGTATAAAAGTAACATGATACAATGCATAGATTGGCATAGATTTAAGGGAGACTAAACTGGTCGCCAAGGGCGGCTAGTAATAATAATAAACATTTTGCACATAAAGCAATAAAAATTGTTGAACATTTATTTCTGACTAATTTTCCACATCCAAATTAAAACTTTTCATCGTTAAATAAATAAAAGAATAATATAAAAAAAAAACCAATTTAATGTTTATACAATCGAACAATTTAATTTTTTACACCGCCAAATATGTTTTGTTTTTTTCAAATGCAATTTGTTTGCAAACTGCATCTCAGTTTACCGATTGTCTATGGTTTAAAAAATAATTTTAAAGCATGAAATATTTTTTAACTTATCGGTGCTTGATTACGAAAGATCAATCCGTTTGCCCTTAAAACCATGCAAAGAGTTCAGTATTTTTTTACAGCTAATATTCTATTAAAAAAAAATAATAATAATAAAAAATTGACCTTGTCCGCTTACGGACACGTGTTTACAGTAGCTGATGACGAGCTGTTATATTTTTAGCTCGAAACGCGTCCTATCTATTGTTTTTATTTTATGGTGATTTTTTACAAAGTTTTATTATTTTAATTAAAACTTCCTTTATTGAAAAATTAATAAAATAATATAAATAAAACTAAAATTTAACAGGCATGTAATTGAAGTACGCACTTAAAACACTGAACAGAAAAGGATCAGAATAAAAAAGGCTGCCTTAAGTATCAAAATCTTGGGATAATAACTCTTAAGAAATGAAAATGATGAAAAATACCGCTCTGAAAAATACCGCACCTCTCATGAAAATACCGCTTTTGATAAATTTCAAAACTTTATTTGATTGCATAATTGATGTTTTTCATATAACAATGCTTTTTGGTGGGCAATCTAAAAAATATGTTACCTGTGAAAAAAAATTATTAGAAAAGGTAATTAAAAAAAAGGTTTTGACTCTGTAACCGGGGAAACCCGGGTTCGATCCCCTTAGTAACTATAATAGTATAATACAGTTTACATAGTCGTCTTCAACGGCACAATATACGCATTATTGAATTTAGACATTTGTGCGCGGGAGGAATTTTATTAGATTCGGAGGAGCGACATCAGGAAGTTCAGAAGGTGAGAAATTTTAATTATTAAACTATTAAATAAACATGTTCCAAATATATATACATATAATTTTTTTTTTTTTTTTGGGGGGGGGGGGAGGGGTGAAAATTTACCCCCGGATGATCACTGCAAGCACATTTGTGAAATACATTTTCCGAAATTGCATTATTTGACAAACATATTACAATCATCCGTCCAGACCCCACAGACTCAAAAACACGCTAATTTGTTCTGCTATAAAAAAGATTACCTGATTACAGCAGATTGAATGATATTATCACGACTTTAGTGATCTTCTGTAAGCGGATAGCTACTTATTATCCTTTGGCTAGGGGATATTTTTCGGTTTCGAAGGACCCATCTACCGCTATCTCAACAATTGACGGTTGTTTTCGCGACTAATTAACTAAGATTAATCACACATTTGAAAATAAGCTTATTTAAAATGGTTAAGTAAAAAATGCCTTTCCTCCCCGACTTTTATAAGAAACGTTTAGAAGAACAGCTGTTTTAGACGCTATAAGAAAATCGTTTTAAATATAACATTTAAAATATTAGCCCAGTGGTTAGGGAGTTGAATTCGGAATTAATTAGGGGAAAGTTGGAAATTGTTTTAATCCCTTCTGTTTAGGTCTATAATGAATATGCTACGTTTTCCCCCTCGTACTAGGTGAGCGTTAGGAAATATGTATGAATTTATAGTAAAAAAACACGTTCTTTTGCATACCATAACAATATCTCAAAATAGCTAACGCTGTCAAAAACATTGTCAATGCAAATGTTGTAGAGCTTAAAATTCTGAGTAAAATGAGTACCTACACTTAATATTTTTGTTGAACATTAAGGTCACAATTCAACTTTAAAGTTTTAGACCCGTGGTCAGGCGGTTGAACTCAGAATTAATTAGAAGAAAACTGGAGATTGTTTTAATCCCTTCAGTTTAGGTCTAAAATGAACGTACTATGTTTTCTTCCTCGTACTTGGGTGAATGTTAGAAAATATGTACATATTTATTTTCGAAAAACACGTTTTTTTTAATTACCTTAACGACATCTCAAAACATCTCAAAACTCTATAAAAAACATTGTCAATACAAATGTTGTAGAGCTTAAAATTCTGAATAAAATGAATACCATCATTAGTATTTTTTTTTTTCAACATTAAGGTCGCAATTCTATTTCAAATTTTTTCCTTAATCGCTAATCAAGAACTTGAAGCCAGGAGAGACCAGTTTAACTTAACAATATCTCAAAATGTTATATTAATATATATTGTTTCAAATATGCTGTTTTAAATGTGACGTAATTACCCCCAATTAAAGCTTTTGACACGTAGTAATTTAATTATTTTAAAATTCCTACGTAGTAATTTAATTATTTAAAAAAACATTTCTCGTTTAATATTCACGTGTAAATATTTTTTCAATTGCAAAGTGTTTGGAAATATGTTCGGGTTTTTAAATATGACGTACTTTTCTCCCATTGATTGCTTTTTCGCACGCAATAATTTAATTATTTTAAAATTTTCTTTTAATAGTCACGTGCTAATATAATATTCAGTCGTAAAATATTTGGAATTATTAGTATTTTCGATTTTTTTTAAATCTGGCAACTTCAGATAAAATAAATGACTTTTTCGAAATCTAATATATAAAAATAAAAATTTGTCTGTCTGTCTGTCATGCTATACAAATCCACAGTTCGGAAGCGAGAATTGTGAAATGTTACGTACATGATGTGTATTAAAACACGGTCGAGGCAACTAAAGTAATTCGGAATCGAAATAACTTAAAGTTAATTTTTAATTAATAAAAAACCACCCATTTAACAGCAATTTCCTATCAAATTTAAACATTTAAAAATTTAAAAATCCACAATAAAATTCTTACCACAACAATTACTTTTTCTATTGCAAGACGCATTGCATATTACGTACGCCACGCTACAATAATAAAAAGCTGTAGCGGGTATTACGATATTTCTTTTACCTCACATGCAAATAATTAGAAATATACATATTACGTACGCCACGCTGCAAATAATTAGAAATTATTTAATTGCGCTTAATTATTGCAGAAACACATTTTATCACAAATATCAACAAAATATCAACAAACTTTTTATTCTATTTATTCCTTTATTCCATAGCTATCGTTTTATTGTCTGCTGCCATAGTAACATGATAAATTAAATTTCATTAAAAAAAAAGACACAGTAGTAGAAAAATATTTTACTAAATCGAATAGTTATTTTAAATTTTGGTTTTAGAATTAAATTCACGAACTCCTGTGCATAGAACGGGCTAAACAGCTAGTATGAAATAAATCTCTATTCAGATAATGAAATTTTGAATAGAAGATCGAAAAAAGAAAATGAAAAAAATTAGACGAATTTAAAAAAGAATTGGACATTGCGCAGCGCAATATAGTCTAGTATGTGCCTTCAAAATATTAAATTATTATTCATGGTTTTAGCTCCCCAAAAACTTTTTGACCACTTTCAACATTAAATAGAGCTGAAAATAATTCATTGATTAAAAACTGTCTACTTCAGCATATTTATCATATAAAAGTACCAGTTTTCAGATTTTTATGTGCAATAGCTTTTAATTTTAATATAATCCGAGAAAGAACCCCTGATCACGGTAATTTTATTTACGGCAGTGACAGCGACAGCAGCGTTAGTTACTTTTCTAGAATAGAGAAATTTAAAAACTGTCTACTTCAGCGTGTTTATCATATATTTTCGTATAAAACTACAAGTTTTCATACTTTTACATACAATATTTTTTTTTGTTAATATGAGCTTAAAAAGAACTCGTCACAATAAATACAATTACGGCAGCAACAGGAAAATTAGTCACTTTTTTTAGAATACAGTGATACATATAATTTTTTCAACGATGGCGAAATATTGAATTTAGAAGAAAATATTTAGGGGAAATTGAAAAATGCATAAAAAAACTTAACTTATTCAAAAACAATATCAAAATATACTAAAACAAACCATGACAATCCGGCACATGGGAGGAGGAGGGATGGCATAAGGGACAATTGCCTGAGGGCGCTGTATATTTAATAGCCCCAGAATCTTGTTCCATAAAGAATTATAGCATAAACAAAGAAGTATACAACAAAGGAAGAGGCGCGTTGTTTTGAACTGCCCCAACACAGGAAAAAAAATAAGACCTAAAACGGGTAGAAAAATACTCGAATTGGGTAGGAAGATTCTTAAGTATGAGGTTACCCAATTTGAGTCCATATACTTGTTTTGGTTACTACTGTGTATCCATTTTAAGCACTGTAAGTACCCATTTTAGAAAAAAAAATTTTTTTTTCCAAAATGGGGATTTTTCAGCCCCCCCCCCAAATGGATATTTAACAGTGCCCAAAATGGATACACAATGGTAACCAAAACAGGTATGGACCCAAATTGGGTAACCTCATACCTAAGAATGTTTTACCCAATTCGAGCATTTTACTACCCGTTTCAGGTCTTATTTTTTTCTGTGCAAGCTCTCAAAAGCCGCCGTATGCCTCTAAAATGCGCTACTATGAAAGTTTCAAAATTCTGTATATGACAATAATTTAATAGCATAAATAAATAATATAATAAAGAAGAATACAGGGGCGCCATTTCAGAACTTTCTTAGGGGGGGGGGCAAACATTTTTTGAGGGATTCTATATAGCTAAGGGTAGGATCCAGGGGGTCTGACACCCCCCCCCCCTCCCCTCCGTATGAGAAACGTTTACTGACTTATGCTTACAATAACAGTAAAAACTTCGAATACGGAAACTCAGAACCAATGAAATGTTTCGTTTTAAACAGGTTTCCGTCTTAGAAGGTAAAATTTTAATATATTAGACATGATTTTTTTTCTTTTTAGACAGGATTCTATTATAGACAGGTTTCATTTTTACAAGTATCCTCACTGACTGTTAAACCATCCGCTCTATAGTATAGCTCTGAAAAGAGATGTATTAGTGTAAAACTTGTGAAAACGAAACCTGTCTATAACAGATTTCTTTCTAGAAGGGGAAAAAAATCAAATTTCGTTGAAAAGACATCATACAATTATACTTGCTAAGACGGAAACCTGTTTAAATGGAGCTTTGTTCTAGTCCCTTTCGAAATTTTACTTACAGGGGTGCCATTTCATGAGTTTCCTGACGAAGAAGAATGAAATTTTTTCTCTGAGGAACAGGGAACGTGGAAAATTGCACAACTTTCAGAACTGCACAATTCACACATGAAGAAAACCCCGCACAATAAAAAATGCTCTACGTGATTTTGTCACCATAACTTCTTTCACAAGCATGTGATTATTCCACAATTTTTTTTTTTTTAATTTTCGTGAAAGTCCGCGATTTTTCTTTCTTTCAAAGTCCGCAAAATTAATTCGTCAATGGGTCGCATAAAAAAATCACGAATCTTGGAAATTTTGAAAAAAAGAAAGTCTCCAAAATGTTCGCTTAAAAAAGCGCTAATTTCTTCAAACAACCGTGGAAAATATCGCTAATTTCATCAGAGATCGCGAAAAGAAATACAGATTTCGTCAAATGATTGCACAAACAGAAATCCTGAATTTCGTAAAAGGATTGCGCAAAAAATCGCGAATTGCGTCAAAAGATTGCGAAAAAAACACGAAAATTTAATCGAACAATCGCGCAATAAAATCGAAGAGAAATTCGACAAACGATCGCGTAATAAGATCCAAAATTTTGTCTAACTCTCGCGCAAAAAAATCACAAACATTATTAGTTATTGGCAGAAACAAAATCACGAATTTCAATAAATGATAGTAATAAGGAATCGTCAATTTTGTCAATAAAATCGCGAAAACAAATATTACAAATGAATTTCGTCAGTTGGTCGCGGAAAAATATTGTGAATTTCGGCAAGTGCTCGCGCGAAAAAAAATCCATTTCGTATAACGCTTGCAGATAAAAATCGTGAATTCCGTGAATCGATCGCGGAAAAAATCGCAAATTTCGTCAGATGATAGCGAAAAAAAAAATCATGAAATTCAATCAGTCATGAGATAATCAGCCAACGAACGGCGTGAATAGGTCACGAAATTTGCAAATTTTGTGATCTATAAGTATAAGAAAAATTTCCTTAGTGATTTTCTGCAAGTAAAGGTAAAGCGTTAATTGTTTCGGATTGTGATTTCACTATTATGAGATGGTTTCATGTTATTCCGATTTCTCAAAGAAAAGAAGTTTTTCTAAATATTTTTCAGATAAAAAAACTACATATTTGAACATTAATGAATACTATGTATATATCTTCCTTTTTCTACAGAAAAGGTAAAATTTATAATTAATATTCATATAAAAAGACAAATAAATGCACAAGAATTACTTTCACATGCATGCATATAATTTAAAATTAATTAAAATACATTAGAAAAACCCAGAACGTTTTCAGTCATCACAAGACCGTCATAAGTGGGATTTAAATGTTATTATTTTCTTTGCACTTATTCGAGAATTGGCTAGAAGAAAATCATTGTGATTGTTGTGTCAATGATTTTGATGCGTTTTTCCATGACCAATTTGCACACAACTGAGAAGCAACTGATAAAATAAATTATCACATGTATTTTTAAAATTAACCAAAGTACTCATTAAAGATATATGTCTCACCTCGAGGTATTTCGAATAGTAAGGTTTTAGGAAATTTTTTTGATAATTATTAATTTCTATGTATAAGCATTTATTTAATGCATATGTTTTCATTGCAATCAAATCTGATAAGTTATTTTAGAGTTTGAGCAATATTCTAATGCTTGTTTGAGTCTGACATTTGATTAGGGATGCACGGAATATTCGGTATTCGACCATACTACCGAATATTCGGTTAGGCCGAATATCAAACTATTCGGTTTGCCGAATATTCAGCTTGGCCGAATATCAAACTATTCGGCCTACCGAATATTCGGTTTGGCCGAATATCAAACTATTCGCCCAAACCAAATACTTAAAAAACCTCTTAAAAATATTTTTTAAAACGTAACACAACTTCTACTTTTAACTGTCAATTAATAAAGATATTCAGAATAATTAGAACATAGCTGCCAACTTTTACGCTTTTTTCCTACCACTAAAATTTAGTAGAAAAATTTCCCTTATTAAATCATCGAAATCAGCAACTTAAATAAAGCATCAATTTCTGTTACATTTTAGTGGTAAAAAAGCGTAAAAGTTGGCAGCTATGATTAGAATCTTTAAATAAAAGAGAATGGTTTTTTATTATTTATTTGTTGTTTTAAAAACGTCACTTAAAAAAATTAACCATTAATGACATGTCATTTGTTCATGGGAATTATTAAATGTAGAAATGCAAGTTACTGAGCATTGTCTGGTAAATAATCGATCCGTTTCTTGCTTTTTCGCAAACAGGGTGTTTGTAAACAAAATGGAAGAAAATTTCAGGGGTACAAGGCAGGGTATAGGCATCAAAACAGGCAATTTTTTGTCCAGTAAATTTGATCGCAATTTACTTATTCAGTCAAAAATACAGTGTATCTCCAAGTCAAACTTTAATTTTCTTTTGTTACTTTAACAATAATGAAGGTATTGTAACTATACCGTCAACAGAGTTATTTTAATTTCTGTGAAATATGATAACATGACGAGAAGTGCTGGAAATAGCAACCATTCGTATCTAAACAGAACTGAGCTAGACATTATTTTATTAAGAATGCATCTAACAATACTTATACTGTACCACTGGCCAAAAATCCAGTCTCTTTCAAGGATATATCATCACATATATACAAGCAAATTAAGGTGATGCAAATTTCGCTAAAATATCTTCATTTTTATACAGTTATAAATGAAAATTCTGCTACGGCTTGTACACCTTTCATTTTTGATAAAAGAAGGAATGATATGTTGCTTCTTGTCCAATATAAGAGAATTCTTTTCATTTATTTGAATTAATTGAAGCAGGCGTAGAATTTAAATTTTGTTATCTAAAATTTTTTTAAACTATCCTATTCTTAAATAATAACTCAAAACATACTTTTTAGTACAAAATTTACTTATAAAAATAGTCTTGTTTGTCAAAATGGAAGTATCTGTGCTAAACATTATATAAAATTGTTTAAAATTTAACTTTTTAACGTTAAACACTGATATATAAAACTATTTGGCCAGCCGAATAGATACTATTCGGCTGGCCTAATATTCGGTATTCGGCCTAACAGTTACTATTCGGCAGGGCGAATATTCGGTATTCGGTTTACCTGCAAGCCAAACATTCGGCATTCGGTATTCGGCCAAAATCACTATTCGGTGAATCCCTGCATTTGATGGTTGATAAATTTTCTGAAATATCAAATTCCTTGGGGGGGGGGTAGTGCCCCCCCCCAGCCCCCCTCAAATGGCGCCCCTGGAAGAATAACCTTCATTTAACTATGTAAAGCACTTTGATGCGTAGTATTAGTAAAATCAGAGGAAAAACTTTCAAATTTAAGCTATGCATTCTTTATCATTTTTCTTCAAAGCGTGCCAAATTAAACTACGCCACGGAAACATACAAGCACATAAATAGCATACACACGCAAGAGGTGCCTTCAAAAACTTGAAGTAAACAACAAGTTTTTTTTATTGTCTTCATTGTGACAAAATTTCATCCTCCGTTTAAAAGTATGAACAGAACAATGATTTAATGTCTTATCTTTTGTAATACAGATATCAGTTTTTATCTATCCCGTTAATTTTTTTAAGAAGGTTAAACGGTAGGTTTTCATCAAACATAACACAATATTATTGATAAGAGACGACGATTTGACAATAATAATAAGTACAGTAGAGTCCCGATTATCCGAATTCCGCTTAACCGAGTTTCCGCTTTAACCGAGTTATTTTCTTCTGATGGACTGGTGGCTTGCATTATTATGAAACAGCCATTATAAATGAAGAGTTAGGTGAAGATGAAAGAGCAGTCGTAAAAAGTTAGAACTCTGATTTTCTGGTCAGAATGGGGGGAGGGGAGGGATGGCCGTACTTTTTTTTTCTTTGTAATTCTGAATCATTGAAAGGGAAATGGAGGCAGTAAAAAGCCTTTTTCACATACTTTTAATAATCGAAACTTACGTAAGGTTTCCAAGCAAAAAATTCTAAAATTGATATTTTCACCATTTTTCGCAAAATGAAGTGTACCGAATCCCCTGTGGTTACAGCGTTAACTCTATTTGCGCATCTATCTATCTATATTATAAAGGATAGACTGTCCGTGCTTAACGCTGACGTCCGTATGCGCATGGCAACACTTGACGATGAAATTTCGGTTTTGCAATTTTTTAAATTTCTAAACATTGCACATTTTTAATTTTTACACCGTCATAGGAGGAAAATACCTACTTTCAAATGCAATTTTATTTTCAACTGTATCTTTATTGACGGATTTATTATGGCTTTTTAAATAATTTTCAAGTATGAATTTTATTAATCTATCTCCATCGCGTGCAAGCTCCTTTACGAAATAAAACATTTGCACTTAAAACTATATAAATACTACTTCAGCATTTGTCTCTGGCTAATTTTTCATAACGAAATTAAAATTTCATCAATCTATTTTATTATAAAGCAGGGATCTGTTTAGGAAGAACTTGGGTCCTTTAAAGGACCCTTCACAAATTTTTTCGTTTCAAAACAGGACCCTTCACAAAATTTTCCATCTCAAAAAAGGACCCTTCACAAAACTTTTCTCCTTAAAAAAGGACCCTTCACAAAATTATTTGTCTTAAAAAAAGGCATTTTACAAAATTTTTCCAGCTCCAAACTGAACTTTTCACAAATTTAATTATTTAAAAGTAAAATCTGACATATCACTATTTCATGTATAAAGAAAATATACATATTTTACATATATTTATCCTCTTAAAATATATTAAAAATAACCTAAATGTAACGATAATTTCAAATTCACAAAATTAGGATTAGATTTTTCACAAATGTAAAAAAGTTGTTCATAATTTCACAAAAACATGACCCTGAAAGAAAACGGACAGACCCCTGTAAAGTGACTCCGTGTTTGTATTTCACACGTTATGCGATCCAATTAACGCCAGTTATCCGCATGGATCCGATGATGTCAAAGTGTTCTTAGAATTTAAAAAATTGAATTGGTTTTCGAGATGTTAATTTTTAATGACATTTCTGTAATGATGGCAACAAAATTCCTCCATTTTGTGGATAAAAGGGAAAACGGTACGGATTATTATATTTCTTTGTTTGACATAATTTTCAAATTGAAATGAAATTTTATTTGAATGGATGTAGTGAATATAATATTGCGATTAAATAGTATTTTTCAAGAAGTACGGACTGAGGAATCAGTTTAGCTTAGAAAGCAAAGAATTGTTAGTCGATACTAACATTGACATAAATTTCATTGCGTAAAAAAAAAAAAAAAAATCCATCTAATTTTTTTAATTTAATTTAAAGTAGAAAAACAGGTTTTCAACTAATTTCTTAAAGATGGCGATTGAAACTTTCTCAAGGACGTTAAAAACAAAATGTTTTAGCTCCGAAATTAGAAGATAAATCTTGGAAGAACGACAAGCTTTTGGCTAATAAGTTATAGAATATGTGCATTTTTATTAGAGAAACTTTTGACTTAAATTGTAAAGATAATTTATTATTTGAAATAATGTATTTAATAAAATTAATATTATAATTGGCTTCTAAATTTACAATAAAGTTAGATTTAATTTTCTCCAAAATCGAATAGTTTCATGCAATTCAAAAGCAACACATCGGGTTTAACAGGTTGTTTTTTTTTTTTCTATTTTGATTGCATGTTTCTACTTACTGATTGATAGGCGTCCATTTAAAACAATCTCTATATTTTAAATAGGTTAGATAAGTCAATTCCGTTGAATAAGAATTTTTTAGACACACCTTTTCACTTATATTTGTAAAGGACAATTAAAAAAATATTAGACAATATAAGTTATCTGAAAAGTTATCGATGAAAATTCTCCTTTCTGTAATATGATTTTATAGAAAAGTCGTTTAACGTTTCTTGTTCATGACCTTTATTTGATAAAAATGGGGAATTTCATTTTCACTTTCAATCAGTTAATTTTTTTTTAATAACTTCCAGTATAAACTAATTTCTCTTTCTTTTTCCATACCCGTTTGCCTTTACTCAAACATTTATTGAAAATGAATTAATATTACTTTTACATTTATTTACTGTGATATTTATTTTCAGAGTAATTCAAAATTCTGGATTCCTTTTAAGGGTGGATACGCGTTTTTTTTTTTTTTTTTTTTTTTTTTTTTTAAGGCCTATTTTGTGAGAAGTAAAACTTATTTTTATAAAATGTATAATTATGTTAAAAATATCATTTTGTAATGAAAAACGAAATCCAATTACTCAAATTTGAACCAAGTTAAATTATTTTAGTTCCCTGCGAAAGTTCTTTCTGGTGAACTTGCTTTGATTGCAAATTACACATTTTAAAACCGAACATAATAAAATTAATTCATGAAGAGTATGTTTTCGTAGAATGGAATTTTGCGAAGAGGCCGATTTCATTAAAAGAAAATTTGTGAAAGGGCCTGCTTCATTAAATGGATTTTTGTGAAGAGGCCTTATAGGCCTCAAATTTTGCCTATATCGACCCTTACATACGGTTGTATTTCCTGAACAATATCTTGTATGTGAGTGATATAAATTACAGTTGATTATACACAAATTGAATGTTTTACTAAATGAACGTGCTCTGTCCAAGCTTGCACGATAAACAGCACAGATATTATGTGAAATACAGTACAGTTAAAATTTTAACAAACTGGCTTGCTAGCAGAATGTTCACCACCTTCTTTTCAACAACTAATTTTTGACGCCAGAATTTGCAGGCGTGTGTGTATGTGCCTAGATCAGTGGTTTCCAACCTTTTATTGGCCACGCTCCACCAAAGCTTCTGTAAAGTTACTATCCCCCCTCCTAATCTGTTTCTTATTGGGGTTTTATTATTATTATGTCTCTTATTATTTTTTGTAAATTATGTCTCTTATCCGTTTGGGGCGAACAAGCGGTATACGTGCTACTTAAGGTGTTCAGAATCCTTCATTATTCCCACCAGTTACTTTGTATTATAAAGTTTGCCTTATTTAATCGGACCATTTTCGCGATTCAATTATAGAAAATTTTCTGGTTTGAAAAACCGGTGGTAAAAGAATAAAAATTAAGCAAAGGGCTTTCGTCGCGAAGGAGTTAAAAAGGGAACTTTCTTCACACGGTGGAAGCATAATAGAGCCCTAACAATAACTATTCATTTCATAGTTTCTAACTTATCAAAGAGATGAATCTCCTGTCACAAATGTGTTTTTAACATAATTTTATAAATGCAACGAGGTTATAAATCTTTGCCTTTGTGCCAAAAAGAGTTTTGTTGTACTTTTCCAACTTGCCACAATGTTAAAGAAAGGTGTTGTATGGTCTGGTTTTATCTTCACATAATATTTTGAAGAGAGACTTACATTTAACGTTAAAATTGATAAATCCATGCATTTTATAATGCATTTTTGTCACTCCTTAAGGCTCCTGTCCCTGCCGGCAAAGACACTCATGAGCTAGTTGGGGTATCTTATGGGGATCTTATGGGGAGGGATTTTTCTGATATCTCGTTTGCATTTCGACATTTTTAATTTTTTATGGTTATTGTCCTCGTCAGGGTAAGAAATCAAGAGCATATCTGAAGCTTTTTATTAGTTTAATCCGCATTTTATTCGTTTTCTAATGGGTCTATACGGTAATCTGTATTTCCCTTTACTTTCAACAAAGATGGATACTTCTGTTGCCACTATGACAAAAAGTAATAAAAACTACAAAAAAAAATTAATAACTCAGAAACAAATTGAGATACAGCTTTCAAACAAATTGCATTTAAAAGTACATTTTTTTCTCTACTAGGGGGCTCGGCCCCCTACGAGCTACGCTCGCCAACCCCCGTCCAGATACCGCAGGCTCTAAATGCACGCTAATTTGATCGGCTTTAAAAAGATTTCGAAAGATTGAATTATAATTTAAAAAACAGTGGCGATCTCCCTGTAAACGAATTTCTATTCATTTCTCTTTGATTGGGGAATTTTAACGCCAAATCCGCTGCGGTACTACTTGATTATCCCGTCGACCCATTTCGCCAAATTATATAAATCGCCAAACCACTTGCCAAATTATACAAATTGACATAATTTTTATTTTAAATAACGAAAGAACAAATAAATTAGTACAACATTAATAAAAATACAAATAAAACGTCGAAATAACTTGACGACGTAGACACGTGTAACAACATTTCAAAATAAGCTAATATAAAAGGAATTAAGTAAACAGAGTCTTTGTCTCCAGGTATTTTTTAACAAAGCGAAAAGAAAGTTCTTTTAAATGAGACATTTTAAATTAATCGTTTCTAATCTGACGTAATTTTTACCAAGCTATTCTTTCTCTTTTAAATAATCGCGTGAAAGTACTTTTGTTAGCAATGAAATATTATTTGCGCTTTCCTAACAAAAATAGTTGAAAATATCCTCTCAAAATATTAAATAAATGTCTAGCGCAATTTCTAAATTTAAACTTTTTTGCAATATTATTTTGTGTTCATTTTATGTAATAACTATAATGTGACGTAAATATGTCGTAATTTCTCCTAAGACTTCTAACGCATGTTAATGAATTTATTATTTTACAATATCCTTTCTCTTTTAAAATTCACGTGTATACTTTTTATGACGTAATTTTCAATAAGTTCCTGCTTTTTATACATAATTATTTAATTCTAATTTGAAAGTTTTTTTCCTGTTTATAATAGTCACGTGTAAATAAATTTTTAATTTGAAGCAAACATTATTGCTTGCGCTTTTTATACAGTTGGCAACAGTTTAAATTAGTACAATTTTCTGAAATCTGTAAAAAATATCTCTCGAAATGCTGAAAAATTGAATTTAAAATAGAAATAAAACCTGAAAGAATGAGTCAAAAAAAAAAATTAATGCAATCTGCACTCCGGCAAATTCTAACGCATAAAATGATCTAAAAATGATTACACTGCCATGTATAGTTTTTGCTGCTATAAAACTTTTTTAATGGAACGATTTTGTCCAACTTTGGCATTAAATATCTCTTAAAATAATTCTTCGATTTGAAAACTGTCTGCATCAGCGTGTTTATCAAACATTTCTGTATAAAACCACTGTTTTTCATATTTTTGTATGCATTATTTTGCTTAATATTAACGAAGAAAGACCTCCGGTCACAAAAAATTCAAAACCGGCGGCGGCGGTGACAGCGGTAGTTACTTTTTTTTAGAATAGAGAGATACGACGGTGTAAAAAGTAATATTGTGGGATGTTTAGACGTTTAAGAAGGAAATTTCCTTTAAAATTGGTGGTCAGATTTCTTGGACGATGGAAAAGCCTTTTCCGAACAGCCAATGAAATGCTTGGATATTACGTAAGTTTCAGGTGGATAATACGTAAGTTTTAAGAAATCTGAGGAGTCGCAGGCGATTTTTGTCGCTTGCAATTTTTACGTGTAATAACACTATTAATGTTTAATTCATGGCGTACGTAATGTATGATCAACTACGTGCGATTTTTTATGTCTTAAATTTTAGTCTTCGAAAAAATCATTTTCCAAATAATCGTTGTAATTTGTTAAATTGCTTTTTTTTTTTTTTTTTTTTTTTTTTTTTTTTTTTTTTACCCTTGCATTGGATAGACGATGTCCGTCGCTACATCGCACCTTTTTTACTTTTTCGATTTTGGTCGCAGGTATTTTTTATAAAGTTATTTTCACTTTCAAAACTGGTTCTGAAAATGAATGTGTCATTCTAAAAAAATATCTGCAACTAAAATTGAAAAAGTAAACAAGTAAAAATTAAATTTAAAAAGTCAAAAAACCCGACTGCTTAAAAAGCGAACTAGTTAATTATTTCTCATCAATGTGAAACTATTTTTTATATTACTTACCTATTTTTTTACTTACTTGTATTGATGACTTTTAAATTGTGTTTAATTGTTGGTTCCTATCTGTCTATCTTCTTCACTGTTTTGATGAGGCTTATAGATGTCTATGAAGGTGAGAGCAGCAGTAAAGCTAGAAATCCTACCTACAGAACTTCCAGGTTGAGTAATATTTAACCTTTTGCACTCGAAGTTTTTTTTTCATTCGTATTACCAGCAACGCAAACCGATTTTAGTTATATCTTATTATTTTTTAAATTCTTAATGAATACAAATGTTATGATATATATATAAAAAATATTATAAAATTATTACATTTTGTAATCGTCCAAAGTGTGATACCTCTCGAAGCAATTGCCAATATGTAATCTTGGCTTTTCTAGACAGGTATCACAAAATTATTTGCATTGTCTCCGTAGCGGAGCCCTCGGGTTTGAAGACAAATTTTAAATGGCTCCGCTCCGGAGCTCTCGAGTGCAAAGGGTTAAACGGAGTTTCTGACTGTAAAATAGTCAATGAAACATCGTCTTCATTTTGAAAGACCTATCCAGCGATATTCCACTCAATATGGTGCGTAAATGTTTTTTTTCCGTCTCTACCGCCATTTTGAATTTATAAAAACAAAACCTAGCCTATAACCATTGGACGGTTAAGACCACTCATTCATTAAAATCCATCCAGCCGTTGGGGTGTTTCGAGGGTATAAAGAAATCCACATACCCAGATACGCGTCATACACATAACCCTTCTTGGCAGTCGGGTAAAAAGGTGCGATGTAGTGATGGATCTCGGCTATCCAATGCAAAAAAAATAAAATAAAATAAAATAAATAAATAAATAAATAAAAATAAAAATGTCGAAATGCAAACGAGATATTAGAAAAATCCCTCCCCATAGGATTAGCATTAGCTCATGTGTGCCTTCGCCGGCAGGGACAGAAGCCTTAAGAGTTGGTGGGAAAGCTTTGGACACTACATTTTCTTCCATATGAGTAACACAATACACAAGAAGCAATCCAAGACTCATTTTTTATCAAATTTAAGTACCCAAATAATAAAACCATTATTCCCCATCACAACGCATTTTCTCTGTTTTTCCTTTCACAACATTTGCTAATTGTCTTCCATGTATTATCTGATTTTAAAACTTGTATGTCATCATGTAAATTTATTGTGTAGGACGCCTGGACTAGAGACGTAGATATTTACTATCTGCCCATTTCCTTTCCTAATGATATTTAAGATGTATAAGTTTTATAAAGTTGGTAGTCCACCTCGTTCAGATATTTCATATCTTATTTAAGTTAAATAGGATCAAGACAGTCAAATTTATATATTTTTTAAGTAGTTTTGACGTTCAACAGATGCTTCGTGTGACATATAGAGATCAAATATAAGTAGAAAACTCTTTTGATAAATAATCGAAAGCGTTATGAAAAATGGTAAATTTTAATACCAGAAAAACAGAGAGTTTTATTATTACAAAAATATATCAAAATATTTTAACCCTTTGCGCTCGGCGTCTTCTTTCGGCGACTCGCAAATTTTATTCGATCGGCACCACTTTTTAAAAAGAAGTTCAGTTCAAGTACACAGTTTCAAAAATGCTCTGATTAAATAAGGTACATTTTATTTTCCTTTATTACTGGTGCCAAAAACAAATTTTGCAAAGAAAGATTAGGTCTCCGCAGCGGAGTCCTCGAGTGCAAAGGATTAAAAGATTATTCGTCTAATTATTATGATGTTAAATGCATTTTAAACTTTTGATAGGGAGCATTTAAAAAATTCAATGAAAAACTGATTTTTTTAAAAATTTTGTTCTATTGCATTTATTTTCAGTTTACAAAATCACTTTTCCAAAGAAAGGGCAAGAGATACTGATAGCGAATGGGTAACAAATTTGGAATTGGCCCACTAGAGAATCAAATTGCCATCCCCCGTGGGGCGTACGGCCCACGTTGGGAACCACTGGTCTAGATGCATGCAAATAAGGTAAAGTTCCATAATCGGGTCCACAGCCAATTGTCATAATTTAGTGAGAGTACTTTGGCACACAATTAACTCAATTGTTAGGTTTCTTATACAGTCGTTACCATGATCTTGTTGACAGTTATTGCGAAATGTAATTTCCAAATGAAGGCTATGAAATAAATCATACTCAGAAAATTGCTCTTTTCGTCTGTCAACGTGATTCATAAAAGCAATTCTGAAAAGAGGTTGCTATTCGAAACAAGGAAGTGTACGATTCTAAATAAATACTTTATATAAACATTTCATCACATATCCAAGAAATTAAGACATTTGAACAATCAATGAACTGTTTTAAAGTGACTATAAACATAAATAATGTAATATTAAGGTATTCGAACACCTTTAAAACGTAATTTTCGATCAAAATATCGATTTTTCATTTTTGCAATAATATTGAAAATGAATCATTTATCTATCGAAATCTGCTTCAATTTTGTCTGTATTTAAAATAGAACCCGAGTTACTGTCGTTTAAAGTTACAGTTATTACAGCTTTTGAATTGTGTTTAAAAGTTATTTTTACCTTTTTCTCAAAATGAAGTTTTTCAGATTTTTACTATACGCAAAACATCCTAAAACAAAAAATTATGCACGAAATGCCGCGAAATTTTCTATACTTCTTTTACAAGGGAATAGACTACAATCATGATAATATATTAAATAGTTCTATATTTACACTGGTATAAATGACAAACTTGAGACAAATTTGTCGAATTTTTCATTACATTAGTATTTTAACTGCCATATCATCTGAGATAGAGATGCGATTATAATGTGTGTAGTCTAAGTCCTAGAGAAAGTTATTCTGTTTATTATGCAATTTACAAAATGTCAATACATTGTTTCATTTTTGAGTTATCGCGTTTTGCGGAAATGTCAATTTTTGACATAATTTTGACTATTTTTCTCTTTAAAAAATTATTTCTGGGTAATTCTAAAATTTTTATATTTTTTTTCAAAGTTTTAAAGTAAATGTCATTATAAAAAATGCATAACAAGAGAAAATTTCAAAAATTTCAGAAAATCACTTCCGAAGGTGTGCGGATACCTTAAGATTAATGACACTAATTTCCTGTTTTTCATCTTCAATAATATATAATAAATGTTTTTTACACTTACTTGTATTCCAGACTCTCAAAAGGAGAGATGTGGCGATTTTTATGCTGAATTAAATTCTTTTTTCTTTCTTTAAAAGTTCACTTCACATATTTTTTACAAGTCACAAAATAACCACGTGCGCTTTAAATAACACGGAATATTGTACCATTAGCAATGGATTAGAATGGGAAACAGATAGAAGTTATAGATGATATTACCCTGATGATAATGGATACAGATAGTCCACGGATACAAAAACATAAATACAGGGTAAGCCAATTCTCTCTTACCTATGCTTTGCTTTTATAATTGAGATATAAATAAACAATAAACTGTGGAGGAAAAACGAATTTCGCGCAAAGATATTGTTGGATAAGTTGAAATGCTTCTAACAGATCTTGCCGGCATCATTATGTCAGCGTTTCTTACGGATACCTCTGTGCATTATAGATAGTTGTTCAATGTCTCTGCTCCAGCTGCACGAATAACATCTAGACATTAGGTGAATTCATTCCACACTCGATGCAAAATGTCTTGCGTCACCAAGTTCGTCGCAGCTGCTATACGATTTTTCTGATTATGAAAAGTTATTGATAGAGTTAATACAGTGTGTCCACAAATGAAATACATAATTTCGACATTCAAGAAAACGTAGGTAAAACAATTTCGCATTTACATGTTAGGAGATGGACAAAATGTTAAAGTCTGTAATCGTAACGGTAGACGGCGCTGAGTGTCTCATACGATGAGAAATATCATTAAGTACGTAAAGTAGCAGAAATTGCTACGCCACAAAAAGGAGCATGTGTTTTTTGGTTTGCAGAATGTATTTCTTTATCTTTATCAACTGTTAAACAAAAATTCCGAACACAGTACAAGAAGAAGGCACCGACAAGAAAAAGCAACGATCCTGGACGTTGGATTGAACGTGGAGGCCAAACGCCATGGCCACCCCGTTCTCCTGATATCACATTTTGCGATTTTTTTTCTTTCGGCTTCATTAAGAAGATTGTTTATAAGACAAAGGTGAGCCAAACAACGCGTTCGCGAAGCCTGCCTTTTGGTTGCATCGGATATTTTGAACCGTGCGTGGATTGAATTGGACTATTGTCTTGATATCCTGCAACCAACTAAAGGAGCATATGTCGAGATCTACGAATGTCTTTAAAAGATTTTTGATGCACATTTTTTATTTCAACATTAAAAGTAAATTTTTAATTTACCTTTAATATAATGTTGAAGTTGTATTATTTCATTTGTGGACACTCTGTATATAACTTGTTTCTTTTACGAATTTCCACAAGAAAAAAGTCGTGATTTTACTGAATACACGAATACAAAAATATCTGTGATAAATAGAAGCCATCTTGCTCACAACTGAAGCTACTGTGCACCAAGAATGACTTAGGAGCACTCTAGAGTTAGTATTTCGAAATTTAGGACATATATACTCTTTTAAATGACCTTAGTTATATACAGTCAATGAATAATTTGTTTGGAACCGTAAAAACCGAGTTCATGATTTTGAATCACCCAGCAGATAAAGTAGCAGGGATTTTTTCTTTTGAAATGTACGGGGTTGCTACAAAATTAATCTGATTTGTGTACCATAAAAAAAATATTTCGCTTTCAAGTTTCTATTTACTTATAAAGTTACTGAGAGGCATCTATCTATTTTAAGGATACAAATGTGCCATCTCGACAATGCGAACGAAGAAGATTTAGCATGATATTTATAATCATGTAATTTATTTATAAATAGATATAAAAGAAAAAGATGCTACCACTTAAAATAGATGCATTTAACTTATATACATATATAAATAAATAAATATATATGTTACGATATTTTGTAACACTGGCGGAAACGGCCGCAATAACAATAACATCTCACTCATACTGCATTATAAGACTCCTCGGAAAACACAGCATTCCATATTCAGGAATTTAAAACAACATTACCCCTTATAATTATTGAGTAGATAATAATTGTAGCCGATATACTAGATTAGCACGTTTGCAGTCTTTGTTATTCTCCTTGCACTGGATCGAATTTTATAGTGTTTTCCCAGTATTAAGAAGGCAGAATTATCCATAACAATTTTATTAGATCAGTTGAATAGAATACAAAATTAAAACATACGGCACAACTTCATAGAATATTTCGACATTTTCACTACTTAACTTAGTAGTTCGCCATTGTGAACTTCATTTTGAAATGATGTTATTAATTTCAATCTATTATTAAAAAAGAATCTCTTCCAAACGACAGGCATGAGTTTTGAAATCAACTGGTAAGACACAACTCTGAGGCCTTGCGTAGTGTTTTTCACTGCACTGCAGATAAATTGGCCAGCGAATGACAGATCGAATACACGTCGAACTATACTGTAAGTGCGGACGAGAAATGGAGCTAACCGACCTTCCAGGAGAAAAAAAAAAAAAAACGCGCGAAATAGCTTTTAGAATAAAAAAATAGAAATGGTTGAAAAAGGAAATTTACAGATAATTTTAATAGAATTCATATCGGCAATTAAGATTGAAAAAATAAAATGCTTTGAAGCAAATAACAATTACGTGAAATGTACTTTAGAATAGATTTTGAAAAGAAATTAAATATTAATATACGCATTTTAAATAGAAATGAATTTAAGTAAATGAATGATTGAAATATTTTTTAAGATAGGAAATGATTTAATAAACTAGGATTTTAAATAGGAAATTTTCTTGGAATATTTTAAATGAAGCGCGGAAATTTAATTTTCATGTATATATATGTAGCACAAATGATACTTTATGTATACATGATTTTATTCAGTATGACTATTTAATTTTTACTTACATCTGTTTAAATGTCGATCACTATGCAGATCAATAAGAAAAAAAAAATTTTTATGAAAAAAAGTATTACTGATAACTTCTTCAAATCATGCATCAATATTAAAAATACAGTGAAATACGTTTAACACGAAACTGAGGGGGACCGAAATTTTTTTTGTGTGTTAAAAGAATTTAGCGTTAACAGATACTTAAAAAAAGAACCAAACTCACAAATATTTTCGACGTAATCAAATTTTATTTCGATTTTCTGTTAAACTAATAGTAAGTTGCAACCATTAGGATAAAAAGCAAGTAAAACAAAATATTGTTTCGGGGGGGAGGGGGAAATCAGATTTTTTTTTTTTTAAGTGTCTTTTTGAACATTCTGAGATCTAGCTTGTTTGAATCAAATAAGTTAAGCTGTCTCTAATCTTCGTGCTTAGCAGTTCTCATACGTTTTCTCTCAGGCTTAAACATACTGCACTCGAACATTAACGTAATGGGATCCCTGTTTTTTATTATTGTTGATAATGTAGAAATGGCAATGCAAAACTGTTTGCAGATTACTGTTTTCATCCTCCTTTTCCATCAACTGCATTAAGCAGCTTCATCTTCATTTGAAGCGAAATAGCAGTTTGTTTTCGCACCGATTTCTCAGCCATTGTGTTCATAAAATATAAGCTAATTTACAAAAAACCACAAAATTCACTGATTTTCAACAAAAATTCAGTGGTTTTAACACAAAATTCACCAATTTCAACTTAAAACTAATTTGCTCGAAAACGAATTTTTTTCGTGTTAAACGACTTTTGTTTCGTGTTAAAAGAACAAGAATGTATTAAATTGCATCGTATACTGTCCGGACCCCTATATCATTTCGTGTTAAGCGTTTTCGTGTTAAACATATTTCACTGTATATCATTAATAATAATATGTAGCATTTTTCATTTTTAACACTTTCCAAAATAGTTGGAAAATGTTAAGGATTTCGGTTTGTATCGCTGTTTCTCTGCTTGTCTGTCGTGCTTTAAATAGCGTAAATATACTCGGATTGACATATAATTGATATTATGTTATTGAATTTACTATGGCATGTTCAGTACTGAAATTGAATTGTGTATCATTTATAGTTCATTTACAGGGGCGCTCAAAAGAATGCCGTTACATTAGGTTCTATGGAGATAAATCATTTCAATGTATTTGAATGGTGTTACACTATTTCAATCATACTGAAATTAGTGCACATCACTGAGATGCACTACAAGATGCTTACTGTAGAGTAAGGCGTGCATAGCATTTATCGCCTATTTACAGGGAAATACAAAATAATTCGGTTACAGTACCGTCTATGAGCTAATTTCTGACAGTGCGTTTTTCTGCATGCTTTTTAAAATTTACTAATGTTTTGCAAAATACTTGGTGTGTATACATTCTAAAGGTCTTATACAGGGTAGCACAAAAAATTTCGAGTCCACTTTCGCTTATTGACAGAAATTGTTGAAGCGGAATTTTCAACTTTGTTTTGTGTTTCTTAACTGAACCAAATGTTAGCATCATCATCATCACCATCATCATCATCATCATCAACAACAGCAACAACCGTTTTCAATCCACTGCTGGATGTAGGTCTTCCCCAGATTTGTCTAATGTTTCCTGCCTAGTGCTTTAGTCATCCGATTAAAACCGGCCATTTTTCTGATTTCGTCACTCCATCTTACTCGAGGTCGTCTTCTTGGTCGTTTTACATCTCTGGGATACCACTGTAGGATATTTGTACTCCGTCTATTGTCTTGTCTTCCTGCTATGTACCCAGCCCATTTCCATTTTAGCCGTTTAATTCTTTCAATGATGTCAAAAACTTCCGTCAGACTTCTTATCCAAGTTATTCTCTTTCTGTATCTTCTAGTTATGCCTAGCATACATCTTTCCATACTTCTCTGTGTTGTTTGTAATATTTGTATCATCCGTTTTGTTAGCGATAAGCGCTCGATAAGTTAGTACGGGCAAAACACATTGGTTAAACACCTTTCTTTTCAAACAAAGAGGCATGTTACTCTTCAGAATAATATTGTTCTTCCCAAAAGCACTCCATCCATTCCTTATTACCCGGTTGAAAAGAAGGGTTATGTGTTTCACGCGTATCTGTGTATGTGGATTTCTTTATACCCTCGAAACATCCCAACGGCTGGATGGATTTTAATGAATGAGGTCTCTATCGATTCGTCTTAACCTTCCGATGGTTATAGGATAGATTTTGTTTTTATAAATTCAAAATGGCGGCTGTAAACTACAAAATGCCGGTAGAGACGAAAAATTTTTTTTACGTACCCTATTGAGTGGCATATCATCTGGTCTTTCAAAATGAAAACGATGTTTCACTGACCATTTTGCAGTCAGAAGCTCCGTTTAATATTACACAACCTTGAAGTTGCGTACTTCGGATCTCTACCTTTACTGTAACTCTAACCTTCATAATAGACATCTATAGGCCTCATCAAAACAGTGTTTGTAGATAGGAACTAATAATTAAACACAACTTAAAAGTCATCAATACAAGTAAATAATAAAAAAAAAGGTAAGTAATATAAAAAATAGTTTAATATTGATGAGAAATAAATAATTAATTCGCTTTTTACGCAGTCGGGTTTTTTGATTTTTTAAATTTAATATATTTATTCTTCTATTGATTTCATTCTGGTACTACTATCCGATGATACTTCCTGTCCAAGGTACACATAACTTTGCACTTCTTTAATCTCAGTGTTGTTGCAGACGATTTTCTTTTTTGATGCAAATGAATTGAACATCACCTTATACTTTTCTAAATTTATTTTTAATTCCACATTAATACTAGTTTCTGCCAAACCTTTTAGCGTATTTTCCAATTCTTCAGGGCTGTTACTGAAAATTAAAATGTCGTCAGCGAACCGGAGATGACTTAAATATTCTCCATTTATTCTAATCCTTTTGTTTTCCCAATCCAGCTTCTTGAAAATATTTTCTAAGACAGCAGTAAAAAAAATGTTAGTATACTATGCATGTAGTATATACCGGGTGTCCCAAAAATGACTGATCGATTTTGAAATTTAATAACTTCCGAAAGGTGACAGATATTTAAAAAATTCTTGCAGGAGGGTTATGTATGATGTCAGGAGATGTTGTACTCTGATTCTTGATTTTAGTTCCAATTTCAAAAAATAGATGGCGCTGAGAACAATAGGTGCTCAGTCCAGACCCGATTTTTGGTACTTCGGGATCCGTTTAATATATTTTAATCTCCTTTTTTTCGCATGGAAGAAGAGAGAGGCCGAAAAATTGAGCCTGGATTTAGCTGTTATTCCTTGCAGCGCCATCTATCGATGCTATTTGTAACTAAAACTGAGAATCGCAGCATAAAAACTCCTGACATCTTAAATAACACTCCTGCAAGAATTTTTTTATTATCTGTCACCGTTTGCAAGTTATGGAATTTTAAAATCCATCAGTCATTTTTGGGACAACCGGTATATACAAATCTATGGATAATATACAGGACTGCACTAAAGAAATCGGACATTTTTCCGACTATAGATGGACATTGCTGAAACAAGGTTTTCAAATGTGTTATGTGTTATGCGCTCTGCAAATTGTTTATTTAGACCTCATCTTTCATCTTATTAACCCCTTGGGGACGAGCGACTGGTATACGTGCCACTTAAGGGGCTCAGAATCCTTCGTTATTCCCACCAGTTATTTTGTATTGTAAAGTTTACCTTGTTTAATCAGAGCATTTTCGAGATTCAATTACAGAAAATTTTCTGTTTTGAAAAACCGGCGGTAAAAGATTAAAAATGAAGCACATGGTTCTCGTAACGAAGGGGTTGAACGGTGAAGTTTCGTGATAGTAGTCTGAATGTGTAGGAAAGTGTTTGCATAATCTATGCTTGAAGCATGATTGTTATTTCTTGTTTTTTCTTCTATAATTTGCATTGTTTTCTCAACAGATTATCTTGTCCGGTATTATTTTTTTAAGCGCAAATTTAAAAATTCGAAGTATTTTATGTCATATATGCCCCTTAAATAGATTAGATAAGTCAACTGCGTTTCACTACAACTTTAAGACTCGGTTGGAATTAGAATTATCTTTATAAGAGACAGGCCAGTAATAACTTATCTCAAAAGTTATCAGTTAAAATTCTCCGTTCTGATTATTTCAGTAGTTTTATGCAAAAGTCGTTTTCTTTCATGACCTTCATTCGATAATCATTATGAATTTCATTTTCACTTTCAGTTGGTTTAACAGTTTTATTTTACAAAACGTTTTCTATTTATCACCTGTTTTATCTATCTTTTTCATCTTCTAATATAGTTAAAGTAGAATTCATCTACGCTGTAGATTTCTGGAACATTTGCAAGAAAAATCAACCACGAAGTTGATTTCTATAACATTTGCAAGAGAAATTTTAAACGAAAGTTATTGTTTGGAAATAGCTGTACCCAAAAAAGAGACCTCTCCTCCGACCCCTGCATTTATAAAAACCACGCATTGAATGAAAAAACTAGCAAATACAGGGTGTCCATAACTAAACGACCCTACTTTAAAATTATCTACAGACAAAACTATTGTTCATAAAGTTGTAAAATGTTATGAAAGACATAATAAAGGGATGGGAATTTGTTTAAGCTTAAAAAAAATATAAATAAAAATAGTTCACAATTTCGCCACCAGAGGGCGATTTTTAATAAATGACACATTTAGCATTACGATAGTTTAGAAATTTTATTTGCAGGATGCTGATAATTAATGACTTAATTAGTGACTTTACAATGTCATTTCATTGAGATTCTCGTGTGATTCTCATCTGGAGACTCAATTTCAAAGTCATTGTGCACGTTGCATTATGATAAATCACCAAATAATGTCAAATAAAAGTCACATGGTGACTTTTCACCACTTTTCACAGTAGTGACTTTACAGTAGGGTCTCTGTCACCATTTGACAAAGTCATGTGACAGAAAGTCACCATGTGACTTTAATGTGACAGAAAGTCACCATGTGACTTTAATGTGACATTATTTGGTGATTTGTCATAATGCAACGTGCACAATGACTTTGAAATTGAATCTCCAGATGAGAGTCACACGAGAGTCTCAATGAAACGACATTGCAAAGTCACCTGGTGACTCGTCACAAAGCAGCAGTCACAGTGACCTGTCAGTGGAGTCACATATAGTAGTCATTTGAGACTCATAAAAGAGACGTATGGAATTTCCTATTTTTTGTTTCGCCGTAGTGACTGTGACTATTGTGACCATGTGTTACCTGAATGAGATGTTATATGGACTAGCTGTTCTGCAGGAATAGTAATTATTCGAATTATATTACTTCCTTTTGAGAATTCTCGTATTTAAAAATTAGCATTTTGTGACTTTTCCTTAATTTTTGATAACCAGTGTATTTTAGAGTTGTCTACAGACGAAACTATTGTTCAGAATGTTGTTGTGAAATTGTTTGGAGGACATAATAAAAGTATGGGAATTCGTTTGAGCGAAAAAAATAAAAAAATAGGAGGCCGTTTTTTAACGAATTACACATTTAGCATACATTTACGATAGTTTAACAAATTTTGTTATAACCAAACATGTTCTGCATGACTTTCATCATTTTCAGATACCCTCTGGAATCGTAAGATAGCATGTTACATAGTTGATCGCAGTGTGTTCTGGGAAAATGCTAGGAACATGTCGTGAAATACTTTCTTTAGAATAAGATTAAATTAATAAGTAAAATTTCTAAACTATCGTAATGCTAAATGTGTAATTTATTAAAAATCGCCCTCTGGTGGCGAAATTTTGAACTATTTTTGAGAACAGAACTTCTCGGCCACTGGTGGGGGTTCTGTGATTAGGTTAAAATTCTAAAGATCAAATGCAGTATTTGTCTACGAAGCAGTAAATTTGATTCAAAATGTTATTCAGAGGAACTTTGAACTGTTCTTTAAAACGGAAAATGATATTGTTACAGTTGCACATGTATTTGAGATTACACTAAAAATTAATTTATTACAAACCTTTAATTGTCAGCTCTATTAGTTTGCGATATATTAAAATGAATGTTAAATGGCTTTTTTTTCAAAACTGAAAAATAACTATTTACATAAAAGCTCCGTAAACTACGTCATGTTTAGGTAAACATTGGATATTCAAAAATCATTTTAAATCATAAGTGATAAGTTCTGTAACAGATATTTTATCAACTAAATATGAAGGAAATTTAATGAGATTTTTATGTATTTTTAAGATATACTGCAAATCTACATTGTAAAGCAAAAACATGTCCGTAAGTAATGCCGACTTCACATGGAAGGTGATAACACCTGACTCAATATACATTTAGCTTTTATTATTATTTATTATTTTTATTATTTTTAACTTCTAAACATCGCACCATTTCAATTTTTACACCATCGAATGGGGGAAAAACTTTTAAATGCAATTTGTTTGAAAACTATGGTTTTTAAACTAATTTTCAAGCAGGATTTTTTTTTTAATCTATATTTATCGTGTGCAGTCCGATTACAAAAAATTAACCCGTTTCTTTTTCAAACGGTACAAATAGTTTGCATTTGTTTCCGATTAATATTCCACAACGAAACTTCATCAAACTTCATCAAACTTCATCAATCAATAAATAAAATAATTGAAATAAAACACAGATTTAACAGCGATAATGGAACTACACGTATACCACTGAAATTATCTGAATCAAAAAGGATCCTGTAAGTAGCGAAATCTTCGGCGGTTTCTCCGTCTATTAACTTCTAGTATGCCGCTGATATGAAAGTGTATCTTTTAATAAATTTAAAAAAAATTTAGATATATTATTGATTTTATTCATACAAAAATGCTTTTTGGTGTTCTTAATAGGTAATGTATGTTATATGTAAAAAATCTATTCTAGTTTTCAGTTAAAATATTCCGTAACTATACTCTATAACCCGGGAATCCAAGATTCGTTCCCCTAATTAACATAATGTATTGTAAAATAGCGTTGTGTATCATATGCGTGAAAGATTGGAAAGTTTTCCATAATTTACGTGTAAAAAGAGAATTCTTCAAAAAGGACATATATTTTTTGTACATACTAAAGAAATTCTACGCACCAACTCTGTTTATATTGGTCCGGATATTTGGCGATCCGGACGATATGAGTTCGAATAATTGGAGCTTTACTGTAAATACTTCTGAAATTAAAACTCATTCAATATAATTTACATTGCAGAATAAATATTTTTATAAAACTGAACTTACCTTTTTAAGATCTTTAATAGTGTTTTAACGTCTTCCATGTAAACGCAGAGGTATATCACTAACTACTTAAAAAATTTCCCGGAACACCAAATATATTAAGATTCATCCAAAAATAGAAGAACAATCACGTATGTGCCTAGTTCCTTAGCATAATTCGCAAAAACTTTTAAAATGCTCTGAACTCCATTCGTAAAATTACATATATCAGTTTCCAAAAAAAGAATGTTAGAAACATCCACTCACACCGCAAATTTAGAAATAAATTAAAATCAAATCTTTTAGTCTTCTCTAGAAGCTAAAGCATCATACTGTTCTAAACTTCAAGGATAATTACGAAATAATTAAAAGAATTCAAGTAAGATGCATGCTTTTCGTAAAATCAAACGCTGAGTCATTGGTTGAATTTTAGAACTTTCTTCCTCACTTTTTCAAAACCTTAACTGTTATTGCGATTGAAGGCGTCAATATGATCATTTCTTTATCTCTCCAAGAATGAATACTCTTTTTAACAAAAATCAAACAGGAATGTCAAAACAAACATTAAACTAAAGCGCAATACGATTTTTTTTGCTATCGTAATTTTTCTTTGTTTGTAGCATCTTCCGATAATTATCAGATTCAGTTATGATAGTTTAAAGCAATAATCATTGTCTATATTTATTATTAGTTGATATGATACATATTCTGTAGCAAGAAAGATGTTATTGTAGACGAATGAAAATTTTAGATTTTTTAAAAAACAAATATCATTTCCTCAATGCTCATTTCAGATAAATATATTCAGCTGCCAGATCACATAAATTTAAATTGTTCTCTCTCTATATATGTTCAAATTCTACCTACGGCAAAAACGTTTCTTTTGCATTTATAGAAGAAAGTCATATATATGTATATATATATATATATATATATTGTCGTTATTCGTATTGCAAATGTTTTTGGCAATTAAAAATAATGCTGTAATTATACGAAAAAATTAGACGATATCTTTATAAAAATAAAAATACGTCTATTTTAAATTATTCAAGAGAAAAATGCAGTTTTAGCATCTGCGAATGTTCAGATTTCGAATATAATGAATAAAATGGTCACTGCGGTCGAAATAGTATGCTTATTCCTACACCCTAGTTGACACAACTACAATTATTATGATAAAATATTTTGTTTACGTCCATTTCAATCTTTTACAATTCTTACAACTTATTATTGATCTAAATTTTATCTTATTTTGTTATATAAGTTCCGTTATTTAATAAGCGATGTAATATCCTCTTTAAAAGATTGTATAGTAATAAAATTTTTGCCGAAAAGGTTAATAAAAAAAGTCATTATCAAACATGACTTATATTTGTAGAGATGAATATTTTATATGAAATATAAATATCATTTAATGAAACTTTTTCCTCTCTTAATCTTCAGACAGTCCATTTAATATATATTTTATCACGTTATAACTCCAAAAGGTATTTTCTGTTTCACAGAAAAATAAATCCAGTCTCAGATTTAAAAGATAAAATAAAAATAAAATTATGAAAATTTTCCAGACAATACGGATTGTCGGTCTTTCACATTCATTTTCGTTAACACTATTCCTTATTAATTAGAGATTCTTTTAACACTTATATGGTGTTGAGAAATATTCTTTTAATTACAGATGTAACGAATGTTGATAACCACGAATCAAAAGAGAATGTTCTCATTGAACTCAAAGATAATTAACTTTATTAGATTTGTTTAATTATCCGAGTTCATTTTCGCCAACACTATTCCTTATTACTTAGAAATTTCAGAAATATTCTTTTAATGTAGATGTAACCGAATGTTGATAACCAGCAATCAAAAGAGAATGTTCACATTGAACTCAAAGATGCATAATTAACTCTATCAGATTTGTTTAATTATCCGAGTTCATTTTCGCCAACACTATTCCTTATTACTTAGAAATTCCTTTAGCACATGATGTTAAGAAATATTCTCTTAATGATGTAAATGTAACCAAATGTTGATAACCACCAATCAAAAGAGAATGCTCACATTGAACTCAAAGATGCGTAATTAACTCTATTAGATTTGTTTAATTATCCGAGTTCATGCATAGCGTTTGTAAAATAATCTTATTATTGTGCATTCCAGAAGTTTCACTAAACCGTAATCAACACTGTTCCTTAGAAAGTTTCTTTTGCAATTATTTTTAAAATATTCGTTTCATAAAATAAAGTAGCACAGCATTTATATGATCGATAATAGGGAGATAACACGTTTCAAATTTATCCAAAGAGACGCACTGAACAATATCAATATTTAATTAGCTGAAATCGTGCACCATGTTTCGTTTGTATTCTTGAAAGATAAAAACAGATTACACTAAATTACAAGTAATACTGTTCTTTATTCCTTAGAAAGATTTTTCTTTTTACTCTCATTAAAAATATTCGCTTCGCGTAAACGTAAAGTAACACAACATTTATCAATCAAACCATAGCATGTTGAAATGTTCAAAATATACCCAATTAACAGTATTAATATTTCATCAGTCGAGATCGTGCATCATCTTTCTAAAATAGTCTCGGAGAGAAACCATCAAATTTCATTTAACCTTGAAATAATGACAATTATAATTAAAGAACAAATGGTCAAAAGCTGGCGCTTTAGGTAACCCAGTATATTCTTGGCACAACTAAAAATGAAATAAAATGATTCGCCAAGCATTGTAAGAGAAAGTTTTTCAGAATGCGCTTCAAAACATATAATCTAATAAAAACAGAACAGCATTTTTTATTTTCACGTTGTGCATGTAAAATGCATGATATTGACAGGTAATCAAGCATCACATTTTCGGGAACCATGGGAACTAAGGTTAAATTTTAAAAAGTAAGTAATGCAGCATTATAGGCGGAAGTTTTTTTTTTTTTCAAGTCTCTTTTCAACGCTTATAAATAATTTTATAAAATAGAGCTGTAGAAATTTTGTTGGTGCTAATATAAAATGCATTGTATTGTCAGATAATAAACCATCATTCTTTATCGAGAACCATGGAAACCAAAGCCATCACAAAGGGTTTTTGCTCTATTTCTCAATATCCATCGTTAAAATTAAAATACCGACTATTGTGATTCGAAATTAAATTATTAAATGCCGTCATTTAATAAATCCAGCTTTCTTGGTGCAGCTAATCATGAACTAAAATGATTTGTCATAAGCTTTTTTTTTTTTTTTTTTTTTTTTTTTTAAACACGCTTCAACACATATAACCTAATAAAATAAAAAAAAAAAATTTCTTCTTTGTGGGCATATATTGGTAGGTGATCAAACACGTTCTGCTTCAAAAACCATGGAAACTAACGTTATATTCAATGATAATATAATGACATATATAATCCAAGAGAAAATGGTTTAAAAGGTGAAAATTAGTTAATGCACTACTAAATATGAATTAAAATAATTTGTAAATCATAATAAATGGGGGTTTTCAAGGTCGCTTCAACACAAATAATCCAATAATAGATAGCAGCAATGTTTTTTCCCTATTCGTATATAATACGTGATATTGATAAATAATCAATCATCATTCTATATTCGAGAACCATGGAAACCAAAGTTATATTAAATGCCACAGAAATATTTTCGCTCTATTTCACAGTATCCATCCGTAAAATTAAAATGATGATGGTTGCAATCTAAAATTAAACTGTTAAACGTTGACACTTAGCAAACACAGTTAAATATGAACTAAAACGATTTGATATGCATTATAAGCGAAAGTTTTTTTTTTTTTTTTCCAAAGCACCCTTTAACACAATGTAATCTAATAAAACACAGCAGCAATTTTTTTTTCTTGAAACGCATATAAGATGCATTATATTGACATATAATCAAACACCATTCGAGAACCATAAAAACCAAATTACATTCAATATCACAAAAAGCTTCGCGTCATTTCATAATATCCATCATGCTTGCTGCTAGCCATTTACACTTCGGTGACAACTAACACAAAAAACTTTCAAATGGATCTGAACGTCCAGCCAGCCTCAGAGCGGCATCTGTTCTAGTTAATATAAGATTTATCATTGAGCGTTTTAGAAATGTCTTAAGCTACTGCCAGGAATAATATCCATCACCTGCAAAAAATTTACGCAACGCCTTGCGTTCGGCCAAGGTCGGAAAGTAAGTCATGGTGAATATTAAAAATTAAATATTTTTCTTATTCCCGGGTTATTAAATATCAGAAAACAGAATAAGCAGAAAATCATTTAGAGATTTTTCAAAATTTATCAGAATATAATTGGGCAATAAATATGACATTTTCGATGTTTGCTTCGCACATCTGTTTAACACATTTGCATCACTAGCGCATTTCAGGATTTTTTTTTTTTTTATTTAGAAATCCCGAAATCATGCCGAAAACTCCTCAAAATGAATTTTTACTTTATGTAACCCAAAACCTCTGCCATTATAAATACAGCAAAGAATACTATTCAGAATTTCTGGTATGAGTTCTGAATTTCCGTATAAAAATATAAATTCCTCAAATGCACGCTTCGTATTAGAATTATGCGCGGGTTCCTCTAAAATTCTGCTGAAGATCAACCCAAAATCCGGCAAAAAAAATCAACCCGAATCGAACCCGACACGACTTCGAAATTGACACGAACCCGACGCACTTCAACCCGAACCCGAAGTGAAACAAAATTAAATTAATCCATATTTTAATACAATTATGGAAAAGTAGTCTATAATTAAACCTCTTTTATCATTTTTATTTGGGTTTCGTTCATCTGACGAAACCCTATTCGTCTCGCTCCTCTGTCTGTCTGCCCGTCTGTCACAGAGCCCGTTCTCAGAAACTATACATGTTGGCGACATGAAATTTTGCGTACTTATAGCTGAACACCTCACATCATACGACAAATCATAAAAATTTCAAAAAGTACTGCATTTAACCCTTTGGGCTCCCACATGTGTATTTTAAACAATTCTTTCTCAGTGAGCCCCTAATTATGTTGGAAACATGAAATTTTGGGTACTTATAGCTGAAAACGTCACATCATACTACAAGTGATAAAATTTTGAAAAAGTCGTACATTTAACCCTTTGGGCTCCTGCATGTGCATTTTAAACAATTCTTTCTAAGTGAGCTCCTAATTAGTTTGGAGGCGTAAAATTTTGCATACTTATAGCTGAACATCTCACATCAAACGACAAATAATAAAATTTTGAAAATGGTCGTACGTTTAACCCTTTGGGGTCCCACATGTGTATTTTAAACAATTCTTTCTAAGTAAGCCCCTAATTATGTTGGAGACATGAAATTTTGCATACTTATAGCTGAACATCTCACACCAAACGACAAATCATAAAATTTTGAAAAAGTCGTCCATTTAACCCTTTAGGGTCCCACATGTATATTTTAAACAATTCTTTCTAAGTGAGCCCCTAATTAGGTTGGAGGCGTTAAATTTTGCATACTTATAGCTGAACACCTCACATCAAACGACAAATCATAAAATTTTGAAAAAGTCGTACGTTTAACCCTTTGGGGTCCCACATGTGTATTTTAAACAATTCTTTCTAAGTGAGCCGCTAATTAGGTTGGAGGCGTGAAATTTTGCATACTTATAGCTGAACACCTCACATCAAACGACAAATCATAAAATTTTGAAAATGTCGTACGTTTAACCCTTTGGGGTCCCACATATGTATTTTAAACAATTCTTTCTAAGTGAGCCCCTAATTATGTTGGAGACATGAAGTTTTGGGTACTTATAGCTGAACACCTCACATCAAACGACAAATCATAAAATTTTCAAAATGTCGTACATTTAACCTTTTGTGCTCCCACATGTGTATTTTAAACAATTCTTTCTAAGTGAGACCCTATTTAGGTTGGAGGCGTAAAATTTTGCATACTTATTGCTCAACACCTCAGATCACACGTCAAATAATAAATTTTAATGTTTAACCCTTTAAACTCCAGCTTGTATATTTTAAGCAATTCTTTCTAAGTGAGCCCCTAATTAAAGTGGAGATTTGAAATTTTGCATACTTATTGCAGAACACCTGAGGCCAGGCGACAAATCCTAAAATCTTGAAAAAGTCTTACGTTTAACCCTTTGAGCTACCACATATGTATTTGAAGCAATTCTTTCTAAGAGAGCCCCTAATTAAGTTGGAGACATGAAATTTTGCATACGTATAGCTGAATGCCTCAGACCACACGACAAATCATAAAGTTTTCAAAAAGTCTTGTATTATTTACCCCTCTGGGCTCTAACCTGTGTATTTTAATCAATTTTTTTTAATCTCCGCCCTTTAAACTGGGGAGAAATTTTCCAACTTTAACCGACACCCCTCTGACCATTCTTTCATATTATGCACCATAGCCTTACATATTTTAGTTCCATTTTTTTCCGCTAGGTGCGCCTACTTATCTCGGGTGCTATGGGCCCAATCCCCTCGACTAATATATCTACGGATAGTATGTAAAACGGATTTTCGTTCGGATACAGGTTTGTTTAGAATCAAGTGCGCCCCCTGGTTGTGAAATGTGGAACTAACAGATTTTTCAAAAGGATAAAGTGTTTTAAAAGGAATATTAAACGAAACCCTCTGTGCGATCTGTGATCACACTTACCCACTTGTCTTTTTTGTATAAAATGAACATATATATACACCCATTAATATTAAGTTTTTTCAATAGAAAATTATTCTGGACTATCTTTTGAAAACCGGGTTAGCCAAAACCTGTCCCAAAAGGATCAAAATTCACCCCGAAACATTGAAAGTCAACCCGACCCGCAATGAAAAAAATAGCGCCTGCTTGAACCGCGGCTCGGGTCAAATTCAAGTAAAATTGGGTTACCCAAACCGATGCAGGGCTCTACTTCGGATGCAAAGGGGTTAATTTTTTCGTACAGTTTAACAGTTTTTATGAATGCCTTAAGCAGCCTGCAATAAGGACACCAATTAATCGTGCCCTGTCCTTGTCACGTGTGTGTATTCATACCCAGGCGGACATGTGCGTAAGTATATGTCTACATACACAGAAGTACATAGAAAATTACATAATAGGTTCCACAGCCAATTGGCATATTATACCGAGCATGGTTTGGCGCATAATTAGCAACATTATTGTAACCATATTGTTGCTACTATCGTTATGATGTTAGAGTTACTGATGGCACGTATTTATGTGCTTTATAATATTAGGTAGAAAGGCGAACATCACCAACACTCTTGATTCGTTTACACGGCATTTACTCTAGTATAATAAAATAACTAGCAGTTAAAAAAAGAGCTGCGATATTGACAGGTTTTAATTACCAAAGCTATTGAGATAATTAAATATATTATTTCATTTTTATATTACCTTTATTTTAAATACTCTTCAAAAATTTTCGGAACAGATGCTGAATATTCCCTTGGCCGCCATCTTGGATTTTTCTTGGCGTGAAAACCCCTTTCCACCAAGTAGTAAATGTCGCCAAGCAGCGATTTATCCGCGTATTAAGCTTAACGGGGTTGCTTTATCGATAAACAACGCCAACAAAAAAAAATCGTCAAGAAATCCAAGATGGCGGCCGAGGGAATATACAGCATCTTAGCGAAATTTTCCATTGTGGGTGCTACAAGACCTACTGCGGTACGTTACGAAAGGAGCTTATCTGCTAAGTTTTAGGGCCCATGGTTGAGGTTGAGCATTTGTCTTAAAGTGCGCAGTATAAATCCGTTTTACGACAATTTATAATTTCGGTGAAAGCTGTCGTTATAACAGACTTCTCGTTATAAGCGATTTGTACCTTTAACATTAGTTCGCTGACGACGCATTGAAAATCACTCGTAATAGTCGGATTCTCGTTACAAACCAAAGTCATTATATCGGACTTACACTATATGTCAGTTGTTGACAGGTCTGATTTTATTTTTGATGACTTTTTTTCACAAATATTGTCATGACTCCATAAAAGAAAACTATCCTATGTGAAGATATTCAACATACTGAAAAAGTATTTTCTTAAATTAGCTAATGGTGCAAGTATACTTTTGAAATTCGTTCGGTAAAAGTTGAGTTATAAATTACGTCCCTTTTCCATGATCTGGGTTCAGGACATGCAGCAGATATGGGGCATTCACACAATCTTTTCACTTTCAGGAATAAAAATCTGGTGAAATTAAATTTGCTAAAATAACATTTTAAACTTATAGACGAATGCCTTAATGATTCAAAATAAAGAAAAAAGGGTCAGCAGCGAAAAATCTTTTATTTAACTGAGGTTTAAGTTAAACTTGCGAGTTTAATTTTCCTTACCATTTTACCACTACAACGTTTTGTTTTCTTCTAAATTTTTACTTCTATTGAATTTGCATAGTACCCACAGGACATTCAAACAAGAAATAATAACAATGTAGTATTTTTAGTACAAAATTATGGTATAACATTGTCTTAAAGGGGTATTAAAGAAGGGACGGTAAAGTAAAAAAAGTGGACGGTATAGGAAATAAGAACGGTAAGGGGAAAAAAAAGGGATGGTAAGGAGAATTACCACCTATTTTTAGGAAAATCATGTTAAGACTAAGTGATAGCCAAAACGTTCATTGATTTTTAGAAACAGTTATTTATATTGGATTAAATTAGATTTTTTTTTTTTTTATTTACCTCGAGAAGCGCAGGAATAAACCTTGGGGACGGTTAGACTACCAATAAAAACACGATGCTTGAAATTGATATTTAAATGCTGGTTTAAATTCCGCAGTAAATTTCCTGCCCAAGAATTTTAATCATTTTTTCTCTAGCATACTTCTGCATGAGAAAAAAGAATGCATGAAATTTTTACATGAAATTTTTTTGTTACATATTTATATAAAACAATAGTCCCAGTTTCGGAAAAAAAATTACACTAAATATCTTTTATTGAAACAATTTTATACAGACAGCTCCAAACTTAAAAATCAGCATCAAGGACACCGGACGGTATAGGAATTTCCTGGTATATTTGGACCCCCCCAACATCATCCAAAACTTATTTATCTCGTTAATGTTGTTATACAGTCATGCAATAGGATGTTCTCCAATATATGAATAAAAAAAACCCCACAAGAATATGTGCTTAAAAGTCAAAAGATTCTGAGAATGCCCACATGACAACTCTTTTTTTTTTTTTTTTTACAAATAAAGGTAAAAGTGCAGTGACCCATGAGGAAACTTCTATATTCCGATCTTATAATTATATGCTTCGATGTCCAAGATTCAAAATAATGAAAGAAAAAAAAAATTGAACTCTGGAGTCAAATTTGAGAAGAATTAATTCCAGTTATAATAACGAGTATTACGTTAATACTCAGTTCATGTGAAGAGGTTAAACTTATTGGATTTAGCTTTTAATTTATTCCGGTGGGATCTTCCATGCTCGGGCCTGCTATCGTCCCGGCTGCTCGGGACGGGCCATAGAAGGGCCCCCGTTTCCTCAAGTAGCGGCTTTCAGATCGATTTCTTTCCCTGATCGAGGTGCTTTTATCGTAAATGACACGACATTTTTCCAGAATGCAATGAGGAAATCAGCCGCTTAATAATGTGCTAATTCTAATTTTTTTCAGATTTGATAAAGCATGATAGATTTCAGAATTCCTTAACCAGTGATTATTTAGGTCATTTATTGGATTCATCATTAGATAAACGAAGGAGACTTCTGGGAAAATGCACGTCTGTTACATTATTCCGTGAATATCTCGAGGCGCTAACCGTGCCAAGTTTTCAGAAGGTAAAAAAAAAATCGGTGTAAGGTTAAGTGAAAGAGATACGCCAGCAATTAAGAGAGCACGGTCGCGTCATATACAATCAGTAAAGTGCATCTTTATATTTAATTAGATTTTTCGGTGTGCGAGCAAATTGGGAACGCGAAAGGTTAAGTGAAAATTAGTTTAAATAAGCAGATTTCATGCCTTCTAGGATAGAAATTTTATTTGATTTTATACAGAAAAAGTATAAAAGTAAAAACAAATTAAAAAATATATATATTTTATAATCTTCAAAGTTTATCCTAAAAATAACGCCTAACTTCATGACTGCAATTAGTGCTGTTACAAAACTTTAATTTGACGTGTGTACCGATTGTAGAAAATCCACCGCTAGTGAATTTTTTTAATACAGTAGAACTCCTTTTATCCGAAACACTTTTGACCGAAACTCTTGGTTAACCAAAATCCATTTTTAAAGTTTTTTTTTTCATATATTTTTTGTCGTATATTCCTTGTGTGCCAGTGGTCCTTTCTGAACTACGAGTATAATATAAATATTTTCGATTCCTTTTCTTAGAAATCCTTTGAATTTAATTTGAGCTCCGGTAAGCTCCGGAGTGGAACGAAGAAAACGAACAAATTGGCAATTCTGAAATTTTTGAATGTTTTGCAAAAGGTTTGGCCTGGCTGGAGCAGCTGAAAGACTGTGATAGTGGTGAATTAATACTATTAAAAAACTCCGTGATAGAACTTCAAGGCAAAGGCAATCGAAACTGCGGCAAACACAACATTTTTTCCAACCCTTATGATATGTGTAAAAATTACTTAATATCAAAATTAAGATCAGGTAATTTATTCTTCTTTCTATTTTGCTATTGCTTTATTGTTATTAAGAACTTGTTACCATAATAAGAAATATTGCATATATTTCTCCTTAATATTAAAATGGAAGCATTCTCGATTATCCGAAAGATGGTTGGTCCCAATTACTTCGGATAATCGAAGTTCTACTGAAATTATAAGTTTTGCACTGTTTCTTTTTAAAGATATGGCAACAGCAAAGAATAAAATACTTTATTTAAACTATCTATTCCGGATTTCGAATTTGTTTTTCCAACTTATAATCACGATTTAATTATTATTAAACTAATTCATTAAAGAGTATATTTTTAAAACGTATTATTAGACTTTTTTTTTTATTTATATTTTCTGCTTTTTATTTTTTTTTAAATATATCGTTGTTGCTGTTTCACAGCCAGTTGGTATATTTTAGTGAGAATGGTTTGGCGGATCATTAACGTCAATGTTTTTTGTAACTCGCATACAGTTGTAAACATGAAAAGTATTATGCGATTGATCCCTTGTGGCCAGAAAAATGCCCTTAAATTAATGTATTAATTTATAATTAATTTCTAAAAATATTAAAATTTCCTATTGTCATTAGAAACACTCCTGTGTTACATAATTTTTATAGTTCTAGCTTATCAAGAAACGAGAGAAAAATCTATTACAAAATTATATATTTACATGCAGAAACCATGTTGGGAGTAATAAAAGAGTGCAAAAATACAGCATAATAAAATTAGGCGCAACATAGGAAATGAAACGAGAAGTTATTAGTAGGCAGTGAGAGCTATAGCCTAAAAGTAACATTTACTACTACTGTTTATACCCAATAGTCTCCTACACTTATACGGCCAATGATGACCGGTCACTTGCGATTTTAGACGTTTTGCTAAATATCTAGAAACATGCATGAGGCATTATCTTGAAACTCCGTTTTGTAAACAGAATAGTATGGGTCATATATTTCAGCGAAGATTTTTTCCCGAAAGCCATAGGGGACCGTCAACAAATTGAAAAAGAACGAATATCTTTTCGATAACCCTGTAAAAACTAATGTAGCTAAAGCGTTCAAACTCTAGAACATGATTAAGAGGCTTATTGTAATAAGCTATGTTCATTTTTATGAGGATAACATGTATACTAGTAGAGAAATTAAGGTTTTTATAAAAACAGTCCGAAATTTCGCCAAGTTTTTTGCATATAATTTGCAGAGTCCTTAACCCTTAACCGGAAACGTGAAAATCCCGTGCACAAACAGAACACTTAATAATTTACCAAACAGTGAACTTAAACATGTAATGCATTAACAGGAACAATTTTTTAATATAACAGCATAAAAATAAGTTTGGAATGTCGGAGAGAGAAAATATTAAGGGCAAATATGTAGACAAAAACATCTCAGAGATGTACGTTTCCGGTTAGGGGTTAATATAAAAAAATGTTCTTTTCAGAAACCATGACAACAACATTGTACGCAATACCCTGCAATCATAATTAAAAAATAATAAAAAATCGATGAAAAATGAGCAGATTCACTAAATAATGTTTCACTGCGCATGCGAGAATGCAATCAAAATATAATGTGCATAATATATTAACTAAGTGTATTGTGTATAGAGCTGTATAGAGCAACTTTTGTGAAAGTCTCAAAAACATAGCTTGAAAATTCTGAAAATTATCGTAGATAGAATAAACTCGAAATCCGTTTTTCCCAAAAGGAAGCAAAAAGATGAGGGGTTGTATCCAAATAGGGTAGTACGTGCATTATTATGTATGCTACATTGGCACTATAATCGACGGATGTTTGGATGAGAAGCTGTATCCAAACATCATTTGATTAGTGCCAATGGATGAACCTACTAGCGTAGCGGGCAACGCTAGCTAGTTTTTGTATAAAAAATTAATACGTATACACGCATCAATATTCAGATATATATATTCCCCCCCCCCCCCCCTAAAACAATATATAGAACTTTCTTTTGAAAAGTAGGGTGAAACTGACCCCGACCCGAAAGAATCTAAACTCAATTCGAAACCCATCCGAACCCGACCTGCATTGAAAAAAAAAAAAAAAAATGCCGCCAACCTAATTCGACTCAAACCGAGTCGTGTCTGGATAAAATCGGGTAACCCAATCGATGAAGGATTCTAGCTTCGATACATATGATTTTCCAGAATTTTCTTTCATATAATAAACTATGTATTTTAATATGACTAAGCAACTAAATTCATTTTTCTTTATGAAAGACTAGCGAACTTGCCCGGCGTTGCCCGGGTACGCCAAAAAACAGCAGGAATTACAAAAAAGCTCTGAAAATCACAATAAGATATCGCGAAAAAATTTTAAATCGATTCTCAAATTTTGAAAAGAGAAAAAAAATTACATATTGTGTTCGAAGATTGAAAGTTGATTCCTTTCACTAATGTGGAAAAATAGTACCAAATCGCTAAAATACACTAAAAATCACATACAAAATTCCCGAAAAATTCGAAAATTGCCATACGAAGTCCGAATAAACTTTATTGAAATGAGAGCAGAATGTACTCTAGGTCAAAAATGGAATGTCAAAAAATTGCAGCAGATAGCGGAGAAACATAAAAATCGAATTAAAAATCTCAAAAAGCTTAAAAATCACTAGTCAAAATTTACTATAATTGGATAAAAGTTTCAAATCTAATTCCTTCGACCTGCGGGCTCTCTTAAAATTTATGTTTGGGAAAGCATGCTAAGCATTTTTTGAAATGATTTCGAAATCTACCTCCGCCTATAGGCCGAGCCGGCAGAGATTTTTTAAATCGAGTGCTGACCGGAAGCATTAAAAAACTCCAGACAATCGATATAAATAAATATTTCACGGAAGCTATTAGTTATAGAACACTTACATTAATAAATTTTTAAAAGTGCTGATGTCATTTCCGTAAAGAACCCATAGACGATCTTTCTTAAGAGTTTATAAAAAATCAGCCACATAATCAAGTTTATCCAGATAAAATCAAGAAGGTCTCTTCATATTATTATTTACTAAGCTTTCTTTTAACGTCAGCAACTATTCGAAAACTACAAAGAAGCTGATTAGGTGCAATTTATTATTATAACAAGAAGCCATTGAAGGACTTGCTCGCTAAATATCAGGAAGTGAAATGACTTGATGCCATATTTATTAGTTAGCAGTTATGGGTTAACCAATCACAGGATTATATAGTAGTAGTGTCAATAATGTGGTTGAGTAAAGGTTGTTCGTCTGGGACCGCCTGCAATGCAGTTAAAACTATTTAATAGTTTCCGTATTTTTCTCTCGTTCCCGTATATTGATCATTTTCATTTCTTGATTTCTGAGCAAATCTTATTTGACAATACAGTAGAGTCTCGATTATCCGAGTTAATATTGACCAAGCTCACCTCGGATAAGACAAAAACTCGGATAAACCGGATTTACACAAATCGTCATTAACTAAGGAGATAAAATACAAATTTTCACTTAATTCATTAATTTTTATGTTGAATGTCAATTTTGCTGCAGTTCCCCCCCCCCCCCCACCCCAGCAGTATTACTCTATTGCATAGCTACTAATTTCTAAGATTTTTTCTTACCATTAAAACTTACCGGTGAATTTTGCTTAATTCAATCGCCGAAATCTAACAATTGTCAACGACTAAATAGGGCGAAAATTTGTATTCAATTTTAGAGGTAACAAAACCGTACAAATTGGCAGCTATATGTGATTCTATTAGTGTCATGAAAATTGCAGGTGTAGCCTCTTCTTTCTGCTCAAATATTAAATAGTTTTTTTCAATCGAACTTATACCTTTGGAATGGATCATTTTCTTCTGATGGACTGATGGATTCCACTATTATGAAACAGCCATTATAGATGAAGTGTTGGGTGAAGATGAAATAGCTGCCTCAAAAAGTTAGTACTCTGATTTTCTGGTCAGAATGGGGGAAAAAATTGCCATTTTTTTTTTTTTTCATTCTGACCAGAAAATCAGAGTTCTAACTTTTTACGGCTGCTCTTTCATCTTCATCTAACACTTCATTTATAATGGCTGTTTCATAATAATGGAATCCATCAGTCCATCAGAAGAAAATAACTCCGTTAAAGCGGAAACGCGGTTAAATGGGACTCGAATAATTGGGACTCTACTGTATCTATAAAATAAAACAAATGGTTTGTTTGCCTGTATACATAATTGTTCGAAGCGTAGGTCTGATACAAAATCCTATATATTTTCACATAAATATTTTTTTTTATTTTAATTATATTTAGAATGTTTTGTCATTAGAGTTTTCATTCCTGAGGCAAAAACATATTTCAAAATCTATCAGGGTTTCAAAAAACAAATGTCACAGGGCAGTATAGTAAAAGAAAGGTATGGAAAACAGAATTTTTTATTCCTGTGTCTCCATGGAACAAATAGTCCGGAGGGGGGGGGGGGGGGGAAGCACATACAATCACCTCATCGAGTTCATGGCTGAAATTCCAGAATTAGTTAAAACTCGATTCGCATATTAAAACGCAATCGGTCTGCCAAGTCCTATCTTGGTGGAAAACACCTGAAAATCCGATTTTAGCGGTTGACTCGTAGGTTTAATATTGTGTTTTCCTGTAACCAAATGTATGAAAAAATGGAAGATTGGGAGCAGGAAAACACAATGATAAATCTACGAGTCAGCCGCTAAAATCAGGTTTTCAGGTGTTTTCCACCAATATATGACTTGGCAGACCGATTGCGTTTTAATATGCAAATCGAGTTTTAACTAATTCTGGAATTTCAGCCGTTTACTCGATGAGGTGATATCTGTGCTGCCATCTCCCGGTCTAAAACGCATATATCAGAATCTATCAAGAAGAAATTTCGGAAGAAATTTTGCAGGCTGCTGAATCTCGGACAGTAAGGGATACTAAACAAGTCTTCGGAATTAGGAATCCTCTCCTTCTAGGTGATAGTGGGGGGAACATATCTCAAAATCTATCAAGAACTCAAAAGAAATTTTTCAGGAAGCTGACGACTTAAGAACGGGGTACTATTCGTACTTTGGAAGTTAGTCCAGGTATTCTAGTGGAAAATAAAATGAATAGTTGAAGAAGTGGGTTTCATTATTAAATTTAAAATCGGCTACTAAAAGGACTGACATAAAGCATTAAAAATTACATGGAAAAAAATTTGGGTTTTATTGAGTCCTTATATCGGCAATTGAAGCGAACCTTAATTTATCCAAAGGAATTTAAATTTCACCTGTTACAATAAAATTATCCAATCTTTCGACTTTAACAATTTTCAAAATGTTAGTTAATTGTAATATTATACAAGCGTTACTAAGACATAACAATAAATGTTATCTTGCCTCACATCAAGGAATATATTTGGTTGTTGGGGAGGGGGTAGGGGGGGGTGTTCTTCAAGTCATCTGATTCATATGAAAACAATTTTCTTAATCATATGAGTTGTCTCAGACTACTATTTTCTGTCTTCAGCGATAGATGCTAGATAATTCATATCTAAGGGAAAAAAAACAAAAAAAAAAACGTATTTATATTATAAAGAACAAACGCGTCCGTCCGTAATGCTGACGTCATTTTGACGTTGACAACAGCAGACAATTAAATTTCGCCATTAATGCAATTTTTTTAACTTCAAAATATTGCACATTTTCAATTTCTACACCGTCGAATAGGGGAAAAGATATTTTTTCAGATGCAATATATTTGAAAACTGTTTCGCTATTTTCTCAATTTTTATTTTTTTAAATTACTTTTCAAGTATGAACTTTAAAAAAAATCTATTTGTATCGCGTGCAGATGATTATGAAAGATAAATCCGTTTGCCCTTAAAACAATATAAAAATGTCAGTTTTTGTTTCTAGCATATATTCCAAACAAATTTAAAACATTCATGAATCAATAAATAAAACAATAAAAATATAAATAAAACACAAATTCAAGACATGCAATCGAACTCCGTGCTTAAGGCTGTTTGCTCTCAAATCCAAGAGGGCAACTTTATGACATAAGTTTTAATTAATTTTTTTCGGAAATGCATGAAACTAGCAGGTGTTGTTCAGAAACTATCTAATCGAGCTGTTTTTTTTCGTTTTTTTGCAAACGCAATAGATCTGTCAGAAAATAGTGTCAAATTCGTCTTTTTGAACAGAATTTCTGCCCGAAAGTAGAATAGCCGCTCAAGAAAGGGCGAAAAACGTGTTTATCACGTAACCAAAATCGCTTATAACTCAATAGGCAATTTATTGATCCAAAAATGGAAAACACAGTTCGATTCCAAATCGCTTTCATGGTCAGACTTTCCAATTTTATAACTTTCAGTTAAAAAATGAATTTGTAAATTGTGTCAAAACGGTTTGCGCTTGCTGCGCAGAGAAGTTGAGAACAGCCTTAAACCACTGAAATGAACAGAATCAAAAAGGCTGATTGTAAATAGTGATCTTTGGCGACTTCTTCGGCAGTTAACTCCTGGCGCGAGGCCGATACCAAGTATCGCATTTAATACAATTCAAAATTTTATTTGAACGCATTATTTGTTATTTTCCTATGATTTTTGGTATTGTCAGTGGATACTTAAAAAAATATATCTATATTAAATGTAAAAAAGTATTAGATTTATCAATTAAAAAAATGGTTTTCCCCTATATTCGGTAATCCGGGAAGCACGGGTTTATTCCCACGGACTTCAAAAGTAGAAATATGCAATCAGATGCCTCAAGATCATTTCTCCAAAACGCACTTTTTAGCTCACTGGCTATTAAAGCCTGAGAGCTAATGTTCCCGCCGGTTCTGTATGTACGTAACGCGATAACTCTTGATACAAACATTCGATTTGCTTCAAAAAAATTTTCTATGTTCATTCTAATAGGGCGCTTCCCTGATTAGTTTTGGGTGTTCATTGGTTAAGGATAAAGGGGGAAAAGGGGGCTAGCCCCCCCCCCTAATTTAGATAAATGGGTTTTTCATGCAGAATTATCCAATTTACTTTAATTTTTTTTTCCTAGGTTCATTCTGATAAGAAGCTTTCCTGATTAGATTTAATGATTCGTTGGTTAAACATAAAGGGGGAAATGGAGAAGCTAATATCCCCCAATAATTTAGCGAAATGATTTTTTCATGCAGAATTATCTGATTTGCTTCAAATTTGGTATACCAGTTTATTATGTTAAGGAGCTTCCCTGATTAGATTTGGAGGTTCATTGGTTAAGTATAAAGGGGGGAAACGGGGGCTAATCCCCCTTCATTTATTTTTTGAGGGGCATTATTCTTTGAAATAAGAGTATAATATACAATTAGTGTGAATTGCCTGTGAGCTCAATGCCATCAGTTTAACTGGGCACTTTTCTTCTATTTTTTTTTTTAATTCATTTTATCTAAAGTTTGAAATTCCCAATCAGCAGCTTCATTGCTTTCAATAATAGTATTTTGCATAGTAAGTGGTTTTAGTAGATTTAAATCTTCCGAATTATATATATAAAAAGATTACATGCGCTGACACTCCAGGACTGTTTATTTTCTTTAAAAATAAATAATTAATAATGAAAAAATTATATCAGTGGACTTTGTCCCCCTGACTTCTTCCCCCATCCGTTGTTTCATTAATTTGATGCAAAATTCAGTATCGGAAAGCATCTGTCTAAAATAATAAATAGGTATATTCATTTCGTGAAGACATTAATAATTAATTTGAATGATTAATTATTCTTGTTAGTATTTTATTAATTATTGATATCCGTGATTGCTCAATATATGTAAAAAATGATTGCTCGAACTACTGTCAGAGATTTTGCATGACTATGCCACGAACTGCGAATACCATTGACAACAATATTGCACTAATGTTACTCTATTTTCCTCATTAAATTTAGACAAGTGGTGTTTTATTTTTTATTCCTATAACGTCGCAGGAAATTTTATGCATAATCTTTTCGTGATGTGATCTACCTTATTTTCTAATATCAAAATATCGATGTATATGTAAAATTTATATATTTTTTTCTAATTTAAAAAAATGTTTATGCAACTCTAAATATTTATGCTGCCTAGGCAACGTTGTAAAAATAGTCTAAAGTTTGATGAGATTTTCGCAATCTAAATAAAAATGAATTTCTTTTCTCCTAAACATTTGTTTAATTTGTCAATTTAAATAAAAAAATGCGAATTTAAACAAAAAGATCGGTATTGTGACCAGATATTGATCTAGTAATAGTTTTGATAACGTATAATTTGTCAACGGTTTTTCAAAATATTCGAGCTTTCTTCAATAATAGGTTTGTTCTTATCTTCTTTATTTATGCTAATCGATTCAAAATAGTATTTACTATTATAATAAATTTTATGCTTAAATTAGGGCAGGCTTGTCTTTTAAATTCATCTAATTTAAGCAATTATTTTTAATTTATGAATATATTCATGTGAGTCAGAGCGTGGACAAATAATAAACAACCCGAAGTCTGATTTTGCTTTACTTATATATATATATATTAAACAAAAACCTAATTTGAAGAACAAATTAAAAAAACAAAATTTATTTCCTACATTGTTTAAGCCCGAGAAGGGACAGATATTAAGATATTTCATTCAATTCGTTCTACATTTAATGTTAAATTTTTGTAAAAAATAAGTTAAACCAATTGAACATTAAAGAATAAAAATAAAATTCATACAACATGATACTTTAAACACCCTAAAAACTTAGATTACGTTCAAATGAAATCGAAATAAATCTTAGACGTTTTCCATTTTTCAGTTGTAAGTATTTATATTGTAGATTTTTGTATTATTTTTATGATGATTGTACATAAAATGATAAGATACATGCAAAATACAAAACTTTAAAGAAGTCTAAGATTTATTTCGATTTCATTTGAATAGAATCTAATTCCCTTTGATGAATCCATTCAATTCCCTTTGATTGCAAAAATTTAAGGGCGAATCAGTTGCTGTTAAGACATCCAATCGTTGTTTTCGTTTTTGATTAAAGAGGATCAGTTAAACATTTGAAAAGAAGCTAAAATAAAATGAATTAAGTATTCAGAGTCTTTGTCTCCCAATATTTTAAAACAATCTCTATAACAATAGCCTAAATCATGTGACTATCATCAACAGTTCCAGGCGGACCACTTCGCTTTTTATACTCTAAGTGCCATTTTGATACTTTAACGTTATCCAGGCACAGGTGATAAGTCGCCAAATATTATTCTATCCCCATCATTTCATGTATATTATAATAGTTCAAGTCATCAAATGCCATAAACAAATACGGTCTAATCCCTTCGCCTTTCATATGAAGGTTTGGCACAAATGTCATATACTATATATTGGCGCGATTTTTTTTCTAACGCCAATTTGGGGAACGCATCAACAGCATAAATAACAACATCCGATTTACCATATCAAGCAAAATAACGATACTTTGGCGCCAGTTAAGTACCCGTTGCGTATATGACATTGGCGTCAGAAAAAAATCGCGCCAATATGGGCCCGTATATAACATCTGTGCCGAAAGTAAAAAAAAGCCAGGTGCAAATCTCGCCAATATCTTTTTTGCAACTCGCCAGTTAGAATTTTTTTATTCTTCGAGTGGCAAATTAAAACATTGATTTGAAATTGAAATTAAATATCATGGTTTGTTACATAATCTAATATTTCATCAGATGTCATATACGCACCGCATGTTTTGCATGATTTTTTTTTAACGAAAATTTGGCGAAAACCTCGTTTTCGAATACCAGTTACATATGTATTTTTGGTACTACTTAGTTATCCCGTCGACCAAAAATCTATCGCGAACTATAAGATTAAATGCCAATAACGGTTGATCGAAAATGTCACATTCACTTGACTTTAGCAAGTTACACATGTTTACATCATCAAGTGATTTTTATTTCGACGTTTTATTTTTATATTTATTAATGTTATACTAATTTATTTGTTCTTTCGTTATTTAAAATAAAAATTTTGTCAATCTGTACAATTTGGCGAGTGGTTTGGCGATTTATATAATTTGCGAAATTGGTTGACGGAATAACTACGTTGTACCGTATTTTTTAATTATTTTCTATTATTTTCAAAAGGAAACAGCAAAAAAATAATTAATATCTATAGAACAAAATAATTTATATAAATTAAAAAATAAATAAAAGTAAATAAACATTTATTATTAAATAAACGACAATAGCCATGTCAATCAAAATAATGCCATTTTTGTGCCAATTAGGTAGCCCAGGTATATATATGACATCTGTGCCTAATATTTTTCTTTTCGTTTTTTTTTTTTTTTTTTTTTTTTTTTTTTTTTTTTTTTTTTTTTTTAAGAAAGAAGTGAAAGCCATCAATTTAAATGTTTCATTTTTAAATGAAAGTTTTGTATTAAATAAAATGATAACGAAATAAAAAGCATTGTTCTTAGCATAGATTTAAAGGAGGCCAAACTGGTCGCAAAATTAATTTAAAATAGTAAACTTTTCTGAATTATGAAAAAAAATATCTGTTATGATTAAAATTTGAGTTGCCATCATTAGAAAAATGTATTTAAAATTAGAAAAAAATTAATATTTCGAAAACTAATTATTCGAATTTAAAAATTCTAATACCAGTTTTGAGATCTGCGGATCAATACTGATTTTTGGTGTTAATTTCATCGCAAAGTATTTCATATTTTAAGAGAAATCACCGTGAAACATAATCAGTTGTTTAATCAGTCGATTCAAAGAATCGATGCACATTTCAGCCGTTTCATATATATTCGTTTCATAAATTCGTTTCATTAGGATTTTATGTATATAGGGTAGATAAATACAACGGTTTTTCAGCTCGTGTAAAAAGTTCATGAAAAGGTATTAAATTAGTTGTAAAAAAATATGTTTTCTTCTCGCTCTTTTTTTTTCACGTCGGGTCTATTGCGAACTACTCTTTTCTTAAGTTAAAAAAAATTACCTTAACTCTCCGGAATTTACAGTCGGTTTTAAATATAACTGTATCGAAGCATTCTTTGAAATTTCATGAAAAAAATATGTTTAACTAGATTTTGTCTGAATTTATATTTTTAAATGAAAAAATCGTGAAAAAATATTCATTTTTAGTGGTAAAAACGCTCGTAAGAAGACTTTTTAGCTCACAGACTATCAAAACCTGAGAGCTAATGTGCCCGCCGGTTCTGTGTGTATGTATGTATGTATGTATGTATGTACGTAAGTATGTACGTAACGCGATAACTCTTGATAGAAACATCCGATTTGCTTCAAATTTTTTTTCTAGGTTCATTCTGATAAGGCGCTTCCCTGATTAGTTTTGGGGGTTCATTGGTTAAATATAAAGGGGTAAAAAGGGGGGGGGGCTATTCCCCCCCCCCCTTAATTTAGATAAATGGGTTTTTCATGCAGAATTATTCGATTTGCTCCAAAACTGGTGTACCAGTTTATTATGTTAAGGAGCTTCCCTGATTAATTTTGGAGGTTCATTGGTTAAATATAAAGGGGAAAAGGGGGGCTAGCCCCGCTTTAATTTAGATAAATGGGTTTTTCATGCAGAATTAATAGATTTGCTCCAAATTTGGTACACCAGTTTATTATGTTAAGGAGCTTCCCTGATTAAATTTGGAGGTTCATTAGTTAAGTACATAGGGGGGATAGGGGGGGATAGACCCCCCACTTAATTTAAATAAATGGGTTTTTCATGCAGAATTATTCGATTTGCTCCAGATTTGGTGTACCGACTTATTATGTTAAGAAGCTGCCTTGATTAGATTTAGAGGTTCATTAGTTAAGTACAAAGAGGGAAAGGGGGGCTAGACCCCCATCTTAATTTAGATAAATGGGTTTTTAGTGTAGAGTTATTCGATTTGCTCCAAATTTAGTATACCGGTTTATTATGTTAAGAAGCTGCTTTGATTAGATTTGTAGGTCTATTGGTTAAGTATAAAGGGGGGGGGGCTAGTTTCCCCTTAATTTAGTTAAATGGGTTTTTCATGCAGACTTATTCGATTTGCTGCAAATTTGGTATACCGATTTATTCCGTTATGGCGCTTCCTTCATTATATTTGGAGGTTCATTTGTTAAGTATAAAAGGGGTAAAGGGGGGCAATCACCTCCCTTAATTTAGATAAATGGATTTTCGTGCAGAATTATCCAATTTACTTTCATTTTTTTTCTATGTTCATTCTGATAAGGAGCTTTCCCTATTAGATTTGGAGGTTCATTAGTTAAGTATAAAGGGAGGGAAGGGGGTTAGACAACTCCTCCCCCTTAATTTAGCAATATGGTTTTTTCATGCTGAATTATCTGATTTGCTTCAAATTTTATATACCGGTTTATTATGTTAAGGAGCTTCCCTGATTAGATTTGGAGGCTCATTGGTTAAGTATAAAGGGCGGGAAGGGGGTTAGACCCCCCCCCCTTAATTTAGCGATATGGTTTTTTCATGCTGAATTATCTGATTTGCTTCAAATTTGGTATACCGGTTTATTATGTTAAGGAGCTTCCCTGATTAGATTTGGAGGTTCATTGGTTAAGTATAAAGGGGGGGATACGGGGTCTACCCCCCCCCCCTTCATTTATTTTTTGAGGGGCATTATTCTATGAAATAATAGTATAATATACCGTTAGTGTGAAAAGCCTGTGAGCTCAATGCCATCAGTTTAACTGGGCACTTTTCTTTTCATTCATTTGAGTAACAGGATTTCACCTTTTGTCACAGAATGTTATTTTTCTTAAAAAAAAAATTAATTTCACAACCTATAATTTACCAAACACTTACGGATTTTTATACGTTATGTAAAATAGTTGTCCGCTGAATGCGAGAAAAATTGGAAATTTTATGATTTTCAAACTGATTATTTAACCCCTAAATCCGATTATAACTGAACCAAGCTATATTTGATCATTGATATCTTAATTGAAAATAAATGCTTTTTTAGCCCCTGGTATACTATTTCTTTCTCTCAGCAAATAATATGTCGTCTCCAAAAAATAACGTTCCGTTGTATAAGCCAGCCGCAAAACAAATCAGATGTATCATTGTACTGCTAAATACTCTACAGCGATTTTTTAAACTTCTAAGTATCGCACATTTCCAATTTTTATACCGTCGTATTAGGAAAAAAAGTACTTTTAAATGCAATTTGTTTGAAAACTGCATCTCCATTTATTTTTGAGATATTAATTTTTTTGTTGTTGTTTTTAGCGTCATTTGTTTAATGTTGGCAACTCGAGTACTCCATTTCTGTAGCGAGTAAAGAAAAAATAGTTTGAAAATAGCAATTATATAACACGTGCTATTTTGCAAAAATATAACTGAATGATTTCTGATAAAACATGGAGCTATTATAAACTAAATTTAATTTTAAGTATCTATATTAATATTACAAACAAATAAAGGCATATGAAACATTAGATAGCCGATATATATATATATATATATATATTTTTTTTTTTTTGTCAAGTTTCTTGAATGAAGATATCACTTTTTTAGGTTTTGTGTATTATTTAGCGATAGTGACGTCCTAGAGATACTTTACTATAGATGTTGTTTAAGGCTAGATCGTAAATGATGAATTATTCTTCCGGATGCGAATGACGTCATTTGTCTATACTAATATTATAAAGAAGTAAAAATTGTTTGTTTGTTTGTAGGATGTAACCTCTGGAACTATCGAACCGATTTCTAAAGTAACAGTTTCAAAATGACGGTGTTAGTCCACGTTCGAACATAGGCTATATCTTAGGTCGATGCCACAACCCCAAAGGGGGTGCGGGAGCAAAAAACGTTCTAAAAATGCGATTTTTGTGTTACTGAAGGACTTAGAAACATGAAATTTGGAATGGTAGTTGTTTGTAAGATATAAGGACATTTCTTAAAAAGTTCGAAATTAAAAAGTGGCGAAAATGCGCGAAAAGCGTTCTAAAAACTGTTCTAAATGGCGATTTTTATACGCAATCTCAGGAAGTACCGAACGAATTTCAAAAAATATGGTTGAAAATTGATGATGACAGTCCGTGCTCTAACATAGGCTCTATTTTACGTCGGTGTCACTACCAACATGGGGCTGCAGGAGCAAAAAACGTTCTAAATTGCGATTTCTACGCAATCTCAGGAAGTACCGAAGCAGTTTAACAAATAATGGTGTGAAAATGATGATGATAGCCCTTGCAACAAGATAGGCTATATTTTATGTCGGTGCCTCTATCACAAAGGGGGAGAAGGAGCGAAAAACCTTCTAAATTGCGATTTTTCTGTTACTGAAAGACCGAGGTACATGAAATTTGGCATGCAGTTACTCATTATATATAACTAATCTCTAAGAACATTTCCTAAAAAAATCAAAATTTAAAAGGGGTGAAAATGCGCGAAAAGCGTTCTAAAAAACTTTCTAAATTGGGATTTTTACACAATCTCAGGAAGTTACCGAACCGATTTCTAAAATAATGGTGTGAAAATTATCGATAGGCTCTATTTTTTGTTAGTGTCACCACAACTTGGGGGTTGCAGGGGCAAAAAAAAAGTTCTAAATTGTGATTTTTCTGTTACTGAAGGGCCTAGATACATAAAATTTGGCATGGTAGTTACTAATTAGATATAAATGATCTCTAAGAACATTTTTTTAAAAATTCGAAATTTAAAAGGGATGAAAAGGCGCGAAAAGAGTTCTAAAAAACGTTCTAAATGGCGATTTCTACCCAGTCTCAGGAAGTATCAAACCAATTTCAAAAGTAATGATTGGAAATTGATGGTGGCAGCTTTTGCTCTAACATACGCTCTATTTCATGTAGGCGTAATTACCACCTGTGGATTGCAGGGGCAAAAAACGTTTAAATTACGATTTCTGTGATACTGCAGAAGCTTAGCAGCTTGAAATTAGGCTTGGTAGTTATATGCCATAAATGATCTCTATGTAGAGGTCTGCACGGGCCGGAATTTCCAGGCCCGGGCCCGGCCCGGTCCGTACAAAAATCAGTGAAAACAGGCCCGGCTCGGCACAATTTCTACAAAAAAAAGGAAAAGAAAAAAAATCCTTTTTTTTTTCAACATACAACTAAGATTCTTTTAATGAATACTACATACATATTTATGGCAATATTTTACAGTATATTTTACATTACTATGATGTTCGCAAAACAGAAAACACACAATAGTAAACATTAACGATTACTTACAGTGTTTTAGTCATCGTGTCTACAGACATTTCAAAATGGAAGTAAGGATTCATTAAAAGATAAATGTAGTTTAGAATAAAGGATCAAAAACATGATAACTTTTGAAGCTGTATATTAAGAAGCAGATTTGTGAAAATATTTCTCTCAATTTTAAGGCTTTTTCTCAAATCCGAAGGAGCTACATTTCGACACATTTATGAATTCTTTTCTTTTCGGAAACGCGTAAGATTGGCAGGTATTCTTATTCAGAAGCTATGTAAATGTCGTTTTTTTTTTTTTTTTCATAGATAAAAGCAATATATCTTTCTGAAAATACTGTCAAAGTTAGCGTTTTGAATCGAATTTCCGGAAGCGATAGCACAGGAAAGGAAAAAAACGTACAGTCACGTGACAGGAATCTCTGTTATCTCTGTAAGTAATTTATCAAATATGGAAAAAGCTATTCGTTTCCAAATGCCTTCAATAGGCAGGCCTGTCAATTTTATGCCTTTATAGTTAAAATTTTTGTCAGAAAATGTGTCTGAAAGCTTCGCATTGTTGAGCAGTGAATATGAGAACCACCTTAAGGTATATTTCCAAAGATACTGTTAAGAGAAGTTCATTATCACTATTAATACTACAAAACACAATGACTGCTCTACACATCCTGATATCGATTAAGACCAGTTCCGTCCCGGCACGAGTCTGCTGAAAAAAATTAAACTCGGAATCAGACATCTTGTAACTGTACGATGCTGATCTCTACGATGGACATGTTATATTTCTGTATTGATGTTGTTAAACTCTCATCGGCTCGTGACGCACATTTATACTTCTCGTGAAAATCATATTCATTGAAAATGGTTCGTATTTTATCTGCTTCGGTTAAATTCTTATATCGGGCCGATAGGCCCGATTAATTTTTTTGCCGGCCCGGCCCGCCCCAGTCCGTTTATTTTGTCTGTCGGCCCGACCCGGCCCGTTGAAAAAATTGCCCTAATTCTGCCGGCCTGGCCTGGCCCGGCCCGGCCCGTTTGAAAATTCACCTTCATTCCGCCGGGCCGGGTACGGGCCTCGGGCCAAGCCCGGGCCCGTGCAGACCTCTATCTCTATGAACATTTCCAAAAATTTTTTTAATTTAAAAGGGGTGAATATTGGCGAAAAGCGTTCTAAAATCGTTCTAAATGGCGATTTCTACGCAATCTCATGAAGCACCAAACCATTTTCAAAAGTAATGGTTGGAAATTGGTGGTGATGGCCCTTGCTCCAACATAGGCGCTATTTCATGCCAGTGCTCACTATACTACCTGGGGGTTGAAGGAGCAGAAAACGTTCTAAATTGCGATTACTGTGATACGGAAGAGGCTAGAAAATTTAAATATGCCATGGTTGTACTTATAAAATATAAATTCCCCCCAACTACTGTCGAAAATAAATTCGAAATTTAAAAGAGGCCAAGCGAAGGAAAGGATCGAAAGTCCTAAATTACGATTTCTATGCAATCTCAGGCAATAATAAGCCAATTATAAAATTAATGATTGCGAATCAATGGTGACAGTCTGTGATCTCACATAGGATATATTTTATGCCAGTGCCACTACAACCAGTGGTTGGCAGGAACAAGAAACGTTCTAAAAAAGCCTTTTGAAACTTTCTAAGTTACCTTTTCTATGGAATATTAGAATATACCAAATCGATTTCAAAATTAATGTTGGCAAATTAATGGTGACAATCTCTATTTCAGAATAGGCATTTTATGTTAGTACCACTATCACCAGAGAGGTAGTAGACCGACTGCCAAGGAGCTTGAAATTTGACTTGATGGTTAATTTTAAGATGCGTACTTAGAACAGCTTCTAAAAAATTCAAAACTTCAAATGAATACTGAAATGAGCGTATGAAATGTTCAAAATACTTTCCAAATTACCATTTATTTTGAATTAGACTTAGTTCTTCTTATTAATTCAAGTCTAATTTTTACCTAATTCAGTATAATGATGAAGTTCAGTCAAACTGTGGCTAAATTAGTAATTTTTGAATTATTCTTAAAAGCATAATTTCTTCTAATAAAAATTAGACATACAAATATCACTTGGCGTATTTCAACTTTTACGCGAGCAAAGCCGCGGGTTTTGCTAGTATAAAATAAAAGTGTGTGTTTAAAGTTTTAAAGCTGAAATACGTTTTTACTACAGTAGAGTCCCGATTATCCGAGTCCCGCTTAACCGAGTTATTTTCTTCTGATGGACTGATGGCTTCCATTATTATGAAACAGCTATTATAAATGAAGTGTTAGGTGAAGATGAAAGAGCAGCCGTAAAAAGTTAGAACTCTGATTTTCTGATCAGAATGGAAAAAACAAGCGGCAAAAAAAAAATTATGACCAATCTTTTTGGCTGCAGATTTTAAAAAAATGTATACTTTCAGGTTCGAAACTGGTTCTGAAAGTGAAAGTACCTTTATTAAAAAAATCTGCAACCGAAATCGAAAAAGTAAAAAATAGCCATATTAAAGATCAATCTCAGCTATACTATGCGGAAAAAAAAAACCTTTCAAAAATATTAAAATTTAAACGAGAAATTCGAAAACAACCTACCCATTGGTTTAACAGTACGGAGCGGGTGTTTTCAAGTGAGTGAAGAGTCTCCGTAAGGCCCAAAGCGACCTGTGGTCGCAATTTTTTTTAAAGGGATAAAAGTCGTGTTTTTGAAAACTGATTACACTGTTAAAGAGAAAAAGTTCTCAGCTTTACATACATATTTCCTGTTAATCAGTACCTGAAATTGCGCTCTTGGGAAGCGGTTTCGTATAAGAGAAAAGAGGACTTCGAAAACGACTCTTTTTGAATTTTTTTTTCAAAGGATTAACAACGGTATTTTTTTATTTCAAACTGATTGCGGCATTTAAGAGGTAAAAGTACGATATTTCAGAATATGTCTTCCATTTCAACTATACTAATAGGCCATGGGACGAAGCATCAAAAGTGGCTAAAAACCAGTTTTCGTTTACCAACTCCGGGAACTAAGAAATTTTGCATGCAATACAATTATACAATAGTTATTAACTAAAAAACGCAAAGTTCACCAAAAAATATTTGCACATTAATTTTTTATACCAATTTAAAGTGGTACCCTAAAGCTGACATTATAAAGGTAATGTTCAGTGTTTTGGTTAGTATTTTCCCTTTTAAATAAGAATGAAGATAAAATTTATTGAATTTTCATCATTTACTAATAAATATTAAATACTGACAATAAAATATTTTCTTTAATATTAGTATTGTATTTAATATTTGCTGTTTAAGAAGTTGAATATTTTTTAATATATTTTACACGAATGTAGCTTAAATAATAGATTAAATGAAACTTGAAAGTTAAAATAATAAAATAAAAATACTCTATATTTTCAGAACGTATGTTTTAACACCTAATGAAGTAATAAATATAAAATTTAAGGATTTGCCTTCATGTGTCGACACCTATATCATCTGTTAAAAAGATCAATTTTGAATCAAACTTGACATTCCCTTTAACTATTAAACTTTTAAGGTAAAAACATTTCTAATACAACTAACAATTTTTTTCGAATGCTTCTAATTAATAAATAAAAGGTTTAAGTAACACAAGGCTCTTTAAGCAACATAATAACAGTAAAGAGACTTTGATATAATGCACTTACCTCTTAATAAAATGCTTAAGAAGTTACAGGAAAAATTAGACAAACAATATCTAAATGATTTTAGAAAATTGGTAATGCTTAAATATAATACTGCTTATCTGCTATATAAATAGCATTTTTAACCAACTTAAACTTAATGTATGGTCACTGGAAAGAGTCCCCTTTTTTTAGATGGGATATCCCTTGGTAGCTTTTTCGCCTGTCCTTTTTGGAACTAATGGAATTTCTTTCTCTTTTTTTATCTAAATTTTCTTTTTTCTCTTACATTGTTAAACTTTTAGTACTTCAAGTTCTCACTTTAAGTTATTCTTTTCTTAACTTTTCTAGTGATTTCTCTCATTGTGGCTACCAGCCACGTTTAAACATTCATTTTTTAAGGCTCCCTAATGCCCTTGCAACACGATCACCTCTTCAACTGGATGTTAAGTTTGCCACGCAACTAGGAAGTCCATCAATAAGATCACATTGTTTTATGCTTAAATACTTGTCTTAAATAAAAACTTTACTTTAGGCATGTTTTATGTATAATATTATTTATTTTGGTACATTTTTTAGAAAATATCATCTACATTATGCAAACTATCAATATCTTCATATGTCTGAATCAACTTCAAAAGTATCACTGAAAAATTCATTTTGTTCATTGGAATTTTCCAATTAGTACATGAACATAATTCGTAGCAAGAAATTCCATTTGATTTGCATGAGCATTTACTTGATAAACAAACGGTCTTCTGGCACTTGCACAAAATGTTTTTTAGTAAACTATATGGAATACAAAGAATTGTGTTCCAACAAATCCTTATATTTATCCCATTAATGATCCATCCATGTTCAGCAGGATTAGGGACACTCATTATGTTTTGGAAACACCGACGATGAATATATGCTTGATAGTTTGCCCTTTTAATATGGCATACTAAAGCATCATAATTTGGTGGTAAAGCAACATCAATTTTAAACTTCAGTTTGAACAATGTGTATCTTGAATCATTTACTGAGGTTTTAGTAGGTTGGCCATAAAGTTTGCAAACAAATAGTTCAAGGGTTTGAATAAGAGCACTTGATAAAGTCCAAGAAGTTCCAAACCCTTTAAATGCATCAATATCAACAATTTTGCTTTTCATTATAGTCAATTTTACTTTTCATTATAGTCAATGCTTTAATTTTGCCCTTGTCTTTAAAGGCACTACAACTGTGGCAACCTGTAAAACTGCGAAGGTCTATTAAACTATCACAAATGTCTGGACCTAAAATAGTAGCGATAGATAAAACATTATGAAATTCTAAATTACTCGCAGTACCCAGAAGCAAATATAATTCTGTTGTTAAAAATCTACTCATACAAAGTGAGAGGATGAAAACATGTGTCCGAACTTTTAATAATAACATGTATGAAACATATCGAAGCATTTTCTACATGCAACAGCATTCTTGTATCTGCTTCCTCGTGATCAGAATGCAGTTTGGGCATATCCCTTACTATCAGATGACTGTTTTCACCGCTTATGATATAACACTTTTCCCCCATGTGCAACAATCAACAATACACTTTTCAGAATTGGGGGATCTACTGAGGATCATTTTTTAAAAAGAAATTCAACCAAAGCTGCCTTATTTGACCCATTTGCTAGAAATTTTAACTGATGAGGTTTTTTTTTTTTTTTTTTTTTTCGCTGAACTTCATATTTTAATAACAGTTTCACCTCCTGTAGCCATCCTTTGTCACTCGCTGCACTAAATGTTGAAAATAGGATATGTGTCAGTTACAAAGTGAATTGCTTTAGATTTGTAGCTAACACCCATACCAACAATAAATTCCAATACTTGTAAAGCAAGATCTCCAAAAGTATTTGGAATATTCTGTATTTGTTGCAAAACTCCCATACCGTCCAAAATTAAGGCATTATTTTCAGGGATCTCACTCAGAATTTGATACTGATCCACTGATTTCAGCACAGAATGAGTCAATGCTGCGTTATTTGTTTTTACGATAGAACAATCAGGGTTTGCTATAGGTGGGGGATAGGCAGTTAAATTATATGTCATGACATTTTTTATATCAGGTTATGATGTTTGTCCCATTACAATTATGTGAGCAAGAATGTTGCTTGTATCTTTCAAGATCCCAGTTTCCAATTTAGTTTTTGGAAAAGCTGCCTGCTAGTATCAGAAAAGGTAGCAGCTTTAGTTGAGCAATTTTTGAATATTTAATTTTATGTTAAAAAGAGCCTTGTGTTACTTAAACCTTTTATCGTTTTATTAGAAGTACTAAAAAAAATTGTTAGTTTTATTAGAAATGTTTTTACCTCAAAAATTTAATAGTTAAAGGGAATTTTGAGTTTAAGAGTCAAAATTGCTCTTTTCAACAATTGATATAGGTGTCGACATATGAGGGCAAATCCTTAAATTTTATATTTATTACTTCATTAGGGTTAAAATATACATTCTGAATGTAGAGTATTTTAATTCTATTATTTTAACTTTCAAGTTTCATTTAATCTATTATTTAAGCTACATTCGTGTAAAATATATTAAAAAATATTCAACTTCTTAAACAGCAAATATTAAATACAATACTAATATTAAAGATAATATTTTATTGTCAGTATTTAATATTTATTAGTAAATGATGACAGTTCAATAAATTTTATCTTCATTCTTATTTAAAAATGAAAATACTAACCAAAACACTGAACATTACCTTTATAATGTCAGCTTTAGGGTACCACTTTAAATTGGTATAAAAAATTAATGTGCAAATATTTTTTGGTGAACTTTGCGTTTTTTAGTTAATAAGTATTGTATAATTGTATTGCATGCAAAATTTCTTAGTTCCCGGAGTTGGTAAACGGACTTGAACAATTTCGCCACTCGTCCCATGGTCTATAAGCGGTTTGGCCAGTCGAGATTAAAAAGGAGCCACAAAAACGCATCCAAAAATCCTTGCATTGGGTTCTTCATATCGCTCCGTGCAAATATGGGGTTCTGGGCAAGCCCGAGCATTTCTGACGGCTCGGAATGTAAGAGACTAGCAAAACTTGTTGTTTTGCTCGCGTAATAGTTGAAATATGCTAAGTGATATTTGTATTTCTTATTTTTATTAGACGAAAATATACTTTTAGGAATAATTCAAGAATTACTAATTAAGCCACAGTTTGACTAAACATCATTATTACACTGCATTAGGCAGAAATTAGACTTAAATTAATAAGAATAACTAAAACTAATTCTAAATAAATGATAATTTACAAAGTATTTTGAAGCTTTTATGCTCATTTCATACGCTCAATTCAGTATTCATTTGAAGTTCCGATTTTTTTTGAAATAATTCTTAGTACGCATTTACATCTTAAAATTAACCATCATGTCAAATTCCAAGCTTCTTGTCTAATGGTCTACCACCTCTCTCCTTGTAGTGGCGCTAACATAGAATGCTGATGTTGAAACAGAGACCATTCCTTTTGAAATAGGTTTGATATTTCCTGAGATTGCGTAGAAATCGCAATTTAGAACGTTTTTAGAACGCTTTTCGCGCATTTTCACCCCTTTTAAATTTCCAATTTTTTAGAAACTGTTCGTAGAGAGAATTTATTTCTCATAAGTAGCTACCATGCCAAATTTCAACTTGCTAGCCCCTGCAGTATCATAAAAATCACAATTTAGAACGTTTTTTGCTCCTGCAACTACCAGGTGGTACTAACACCAACATGAAGTAGAGCCTATGTTGGAGCTAGGACTGTCACTACGAATTTCCAACCATTACTTTTGAGATTGGTTTAGTACTTCCTGAGATTGCGTAGAAATAGCAATTTAGAACGTTTTTAAAACTCTTTTCGCCAATTTTCACCCCTTTCAAATTTCAAATTTTTTAGGAAATGTTCTTAGAGAACATTTATAACTTATACGTAACTATCATTCCTAATTTCAAATTGCTAGCCCCTGCAGTATCACAAAAATCTCAATTTAGAACGTTTTTTGCTCCTGTAATCCCCAGGTGGTACTGACACCGACATAAAATAGAGCTTGTGAGCCAGTAAGGGCTGTCATCATCAATTTCAAACTATTACTTTTGAAATATGTTTGATACTTCCAGAGATTGCGTAGAAATCGTCATTTAGAACTTTTTCGCGCATTTTCACCCTTTTTAAATTTCAAATATTTAAAAAAATGTTCTTAGAAATCATTTATATCTAATAAGTAACTATCATGCCAAAATTCATCTACCTAGACCCTCCTGTAACCCCAAAATCGCATATTTAGAACTTTTTTTGCTTCTGCATTCCCTCTGGGGTAGTGTCACCAACATAAAATAGAGCCTATCTTGGAGCAAGAGTTGTCGCAATCATTTTCACAACATTATTTTTTTTAAATCGGTTCGGTACTGCCTGAGATTGCGTAGAAATCGCAATTTAGAACGTTTCTAGAACTCTTTTCGCCAATTTTCACCCCTGTCAAATTTCGAATTTTTTAGGAAATGTTCTTAGAGAACATTTATTCCTTATATGTATAACTGCCATGCCTAATTTCAAGTTGCTAGCTCCTGCAGTAACACAAAAACTCCAATTTATAACCTTTTTTGCTGCTGCAAGATAATAGTGACACCGACATAAAATATAGCCTATGTTGGAGCAAGGACTACCATCATTTTGGCACCATTATTTCGTAAATCGGTTCGGTACTACCTGAGATTGCGTAGAAATCGCCATTTAGAACGTTTTTTAGAACGCTTTTCGCGCATTTTCACCCCTTTTAAATTTCGATTTTTTTAGAAAATGCTCCTAGAGATCATCTATATCTTATAAGTAACTACTATGCCAAATTTCACCTTTCTAGGCCTTTCAGTAACACAAAAATCGCATTTTTAGAACATTGTTTGTTCCTGCACCCCCTTTGGGTTAGTGCCATCGACTTTAGATATAGCCTGTGGATGATTTTCAAAAAATGTCGTGTTTTACTGTCCTTTCACATTTGCACAGAAAAACAGTTAAATATCATAATTTTAATTATTGCATTTTGACTATCATGTTTTTTTTTTTTAATGATAATTTACAGATATATTATTATTTATAAAAAAAATTTAAAGTAAGGAATATATTCTTGTGTAGTCAAAATGTCATTACCGTAGGTTGTCCCAACAAGCAATTTTTTAGGTAAAGATTTGACTAAGTTCTATTTAAAACAGATGGTTATAATTTTTTATTACATTTTTATTGGTTAAGCTACTAATTAAAAAAATATTTATTTTATTTAATTAATTCATATTGCGGCTAATTATCAAAAAAGGAAATTTCTGAGTCTTAGTTGCATTCGAACCTGCCTTGGACTATCCCCACCGAAACTTTCCGATTTCTATGTATGATTTCGCTAGCCATCGGCGACACACACATATACAGAGCGAAACTTTCTTTTATTACCCGACTGCCAAGAAGGGTTATGTGTTTCACGCGTATCTGGGTATGTGGATTTCTTTATGCGCTCGAAACACCCAAACGGCTGGATGGATTTTAATGAATGGGGGTCTCTATCGATTCGTCTTAAACGACCGATGGTTATAGGCTAGATTTTGTTTTTATAAATTCAAATGGCAGCCGTAAAATACAAAATGGCGCTAGAGACGAAAAAAAAATTTACGCACCCTATTGAGAGGCATATCATTGGATAGGTCTTTCAAAATGAAGACGATGTTTCCTAGACTATTTTACAGTCAGAAGCTCCGTTTAAATATTACACAACCTGGAAGTTGTGTAGGTAGAACCCCTAAGCTTTACTGCAACTCTAACCATCATAGACGTCTATAGGCCTCATCAAAACAGTGTTTATAAATAGGAACTAACAATGAAACACAACTTAAAAGTCATCAATACATGTAAATAAATAAAAAAAATAGATAAGTAATATAAAAAATAGTTTCGCATTGATGAGAAATAATTAATTAGTTCGCTTTTTACGCAGCAGGTTTTTTTGATTTTTTAAATTTAATTTTTACTTGTTAGTATAGGTATTATATAGTATTTGATTTATTTAGCATTTCCAAATAACTAATGCTCTAACTAATCAAAAATGAAAGAGAAAATCACGTCGACCGTATCATTCTGACATTTTTCTTCGGTTTTGTAAAAATAATAAATGGTTTCGATTTATTCTCAGAGAAGAAAGATAAAATCCCATGCCATTGGAATGGCAGACAGTAGTTCACTTTCTGGCTCTGTGCCTTAAAATGAAAATGAAAATAAAACGGTGGAACAAAGAGTTTTTCAGTGGCGAAAAAAAGCATGAATATATTTAAAAACGAGGAGAAAGCTAAGATTACAGGAATAGGATAAGGTATTGTAAGAATTCAGAAAAAATGACACCCAAATGACTGAGGTTTGTTGTTTTTTTTTTTTTTTTTTTTTTTTTTTTTTTTTTTTTTTATGTATTGGATGTATCCTCCAGAGCGGCAGGGAATGACCGAAAGCTCCGGTAGTGATTCGTCATACGAGTTTTTTAAACACGGCGCAGTCGGCCCCTCTTAATTGCATACAGTTGGTTCCACTGAATTGTATGCATTTAAGCGGGGTATGCATTTAAGCGAGGATAGTAATAAATGTTATCAGTATACGTTATCATTAGATTATATACCACAGATATGATAAATATTAATGGACAATAATTATTTACCTAATAAATTAAAAACTATTGTATTAATAACTTTAATAAATAATTTATTATTACAGAAAAATTGTGATACTGGTGAACTAATAACATTTAAAAACTCCGTCATAAAGCTTCAAAGCAAAGGCAATCAAAACTGCGACACACACAACATTTTTTCAAACCTTGTGATATATGTAAAAGGTACTTAATTTCAAAATTAAAATTCAGGTAATTTATTCTTGTTTCTTTTTTGCTATTGCTTTATTTTTATTAAGCACTTGTCACCATAATAAGAAATAGTGCATATATTTATCCTTAATCTTAAAATAGAAGCATTCTCGATTATCCGAAAATTTCCATATTCAGAAAGAGGGTCGGTCCCAATTACTTCGGATAATCGAGGTTCTACTGTAATACATATTTGCCTAAAACTGAAGGATCAGTATATTAATAAAATATAATAAATTTGGCCAAAAGCTCCGTGATAACGGTGGTGGGGTTCTCTGTAACTAAAGACCCTTCGCATTTCGCCATCTTAGCTACTCAATCGTTGTGAGACGACTAATCCATACTAATATTATAAAGAGGAAATGTTTGATTATTTGTAGGGGTTAATCTCGGGGACTACCGAAATGCTGGTGACCACCTCTTCTCCAACATAGGCTATATTTTATGTCGGTAGAAGAACATCCAAGGGTGCAAGAGCTAAAAACGTTCTAAAATTCAGATTTCTGTAATATTAATGGGGCTATATATTTAAAATTTCGTGGTGGTGGTTCACTGTAAAAAAAAAAAAAAAAAAAAAAAAAAAAAAAAAAAACCGGAGATCCTACTGGCAATCTAGACGCCAGTACTATTTCCGTATTTTAACGGAACATTTCCCCCATAAATCACAGAAAAATTTCCGTTTTTAATCAGAAAAACGGAATTATTACATTAGAACATTATTTTTTCTGTAATTTATGGGGGAAAATTTCCCCCATTTCAGGATATTTAGTCGAATTAAAACTTAGACCCTTACACTCTAAATAAAAAGGAGTGAATAGTCACTCTATCGCAGAGTCAAAATATGCCCAATCTCTTTAGAGTGACTACTGACTATTCACTCTGAGCAAAAGTGAAATTTTTGACCTTCTGAAAGAGTGAATAGTCACTCCTGGGAAGAGAATATTCACTCTAAACAGGGGTGGATAATCATTTTTTCCGAGGAGTGACTAGTCACTCTTGTTAAGGAGTGCAGTTTTTCACCCTTGGTAGGAGTGAATAGTCACTCTTTCATAGGAGTGAATGTTCATTTTTTATGGAGTCTATTCTTTTTTTTTTTGCTTTTATGGTCATTTTAAAAGAATCGCATCTTTTACAGCATGCAATGGAAATAGATAAAAGCGTGGTAAAGATTGGAATAAAATACTTTATTAGCAATATTTATTTAATTCATAGTTTGTAACACTAGTTGAACTTTTAAGGAAAAATTCAGTTAAAGTTACATACGAATTTAAATTAGATTACTGATAGAAATAAACTAAAATATTTTATTCCAATCTTATCCTTTGTGCTTGCTTTTATTGCATGCCCTATAAAGATATTACTTTTAAAGTTTTATAAATAACTTTTTAATAGATGGATGTTATATGTTTAACAATGTTTGATTTGATTTAAATTTTTGTTTTAAATATAAAACCGTACTTTTTCCTTAAATTATTGCTATTTTTGCAAAGTCCTATTGTTCTAAAATATTTTTAATTTTTCCATTTAAAAAAACAATGCTTATAAACTCACATCTTTTTTAAATAAGTTCTAAGCATGATTTAAATATTAAGAATGTATATATTTTTTTTTATCCGCTGTCACTTGCTTTTGTTTTATTTAATATGAACATGGAGTCTAAATTTTAAGTTCTCTGGAATATGTATATATTTTCCATTTAAACATATTCCTTACCTTAATCATGATTTCTAATTATCGTCCGTTATTGCTGTAAAATGGAATTAATACAATATTTATTAATGAAAAGACACGATAAGTCATATTTAATTTAATTTTTTTATTCGCGTAGATATTGTAATTTTTTAATATGAGCAAAATAGATTTTATATGTTTTATAGGAAAAGATTGACCTCGGAAATAGAAACAAGTTGCAAATTGCTCGTCAAACGTGTCAAATGAGGTGCGTTCGTACTATAACTAATTTTATAAATGTTTTTTGCACCGCATATTGTACTGAATGTATATTTTAGTAAACTTTATAAGTGCATATCAATTTCATTCTGTTCGAAAGACTGTAACATCATTAAAATGCACTTGAAATAATTTTTTCCTATTGACCTTAATGTAGCGGAAAGCTTTTGACTGTCCCTATAATTAAACTGTACATCCGATTTTCATAAAATTTGAAACGAGTCGACAAAATTTTGCAACATTTATATAGGGTAGATGTGCCAGTGATGGACACCCTTAAGGAATTTCTTTTAAAATTATTCTTTTATTAATAGTTATAATTATTATATTACAGTTTTTTAAATATTATATTAATCTATCAGCAATATTTAACCATTCTTATAGTCTCATTTCCCAATATGAATCGAAATTTAATTTTAAATAACAGAAATATATCAAAACACCCAAAAGCCCAGTAATGGACACCCTCTGGCTCAGTAATGGACACCCTCTGTTCCAATAATGGACAACTCATAAAAAGTAATAAATATAATTGTTTTTATGACTGTATTTAGAACCAGAATTTAATGAATAAATACTAATGAAACAAAATAGTTATTTTCAAATAAATTTAACAATAAGGATACCAGTAATTAATAAATTTGTGATAATCATTTACTATTTGCATCAGTTATTGTAATTATCAGAAGATCAATGTTTTAATTATTTTAGATGGATAGTTTAAAATACTAAATATCAGGCAATTACAGCTATCAAATTATTGAAACAGTGGGGGATTTAAAAGGTAATAAAAAAAAAAAAAAAAAGTTTTGGAATGTTAGTGTTTAGTTGTGTCTCGCTACTTTTAATAATTAATCTTCCAGAGACTACTCGATATATATCTTTTATAATAATTAATATTACAAATATGAAAGAAATGATATTGGGAGTTGAATATTTTAAATGCTAAGTAAAATACTTTCAAATAAAACTGTAGAACTGTTGTTTGAGGCCACTGATCTGCAGATTTCCTGAATATTGCCTATAAATTAATGAATATTACATTCCCCCCCCCCCCCCGTCAGAGGTGAATAAGGAAACATTTAAGACAGGAACTAGATTTTTAATAGCTTCTGTAGCTTAATTGTTTTCATTTAAACGGGGAGATATTAAGCCCTATGACCCCCTCTTTGGCTGTGCTCTTAAACAATATTTTCTGCTTCCTGGCTAGTTTGATTGCCAGATTTTAAAATAGCAAGGTATATATACATAAAAAAAGGAATAATTATTGAAATTTTATTAATCGCATAAAATAACTTAAAAGCAGCTATTTATAAAAGTTTTGGTGGAAAATGACTAATTAACCATTCCAGTAAAGTACACCCCCTCTTAAAACCTTAAAAATAAATGAAATTTCGTAAATGACCGTTAGTATATAAAAGTCTAAGTTTTCTATTGCTACTCGCATTCAAATTTTTCAAGAAAATAAATAATATATAAATTAATTAAACGAAGCCAGCTCTTAGCCTCTTCATTAAGATTTTCACAGAAAAACAGCAAAACTTTGAAACATTATTTTCTGCTTCCTAATTGGTTTGATTAAAAGTGTCAACAATAACCCAGATTTATAAAACATGCAAGGGGAAATTATAAAAAAATTAATTAAAGTTAAATATGTATTAGTTATTTTTCTATGAACCAAAAATATCAAGAGGTGCCCATTACTGGCACATCTACCCTATTTAAAATTTCAGACCATTCGGAAGGCTGTGACATCATTAAAATGCACTTGCAATAATTTTTTCCCATTGGCCGTAATGTAACGGAGAACTTTTGACTGTCCCTGTAATTAAACTATACATCCGATTTTCATAAAATTTGAAATGACGCGACATAATTATGCAACAATTATATATTTTAAATTTCAAACGCTTCGGTTGGGTAGTTTTTGCGCTGTTATATGCGGGCAGACGGACTGAACGACGACTATAGGTGCTACGTATTTATATAACTACGAACGCACCTAAAAATCGATTTTTACTTTTTTATATCATTAAATAGTTTAAACTTTTGTCTTTCGAACGACGTGCCACACACGTTTATATATATAAAAAAAAATAAGTGTTGAAATTATTCATTCTTTCTAAGAGTACTTCACAGCTTAATGGCCATTTAAATCTTTAATTGACTTTTTCTCAAAACTTGGATTTTTCCTGTTTATGTTCCTTTTTTAAGTGCGTTCGTAATTATATAAATACGTAGCACCTATAGTCGTCGTTCAGTACGTCTGCCCCAGTGTTGATTTTAGGGGGTAGTCCGGGGGTGGCATTCCCCCCCCCCCTCTGGAACAATGTGATGTCCCCCCGGAAGATTTGAAATTTTGTGTTTTCAATGGTCAAAAAGTGCAATTTCCCTCCCCTCGGAACTCTATAATGCTCCTCCCCCCCCAGACACACAGAAATCCCTCCCGGAGAAAAGTGTCTGAATTCAACACTGCGTCCGCATATAACAGAGCAAAAACTACCCAACCGAATGGTCTGAAATTTTAAATATATAATTGTTGCAAACTTTGTCGAGTTATTTCAAATTTTATGAAAATCGGATGTATAGTTTAATTACAGGGACATTCAAAAGTTTTCCGTTACATTACGGACAATGGGAAAAATTATCGCAAGTGCATTTTAATAATGTTACAGCCTTCCGAATGATCTGAAATTTTAAATATATAATTGTTGCAAAATTTTGTAGACTCATTTCAAATTTCAGGAAAATCGAATGCATAGTTTAATTACAGGGACAGTCCAAAGTTTTCCGTTACATGACGGCCAATGGGGAAAAAAAAATTCAAGTGCATTTTAATGATGTTACAGCTTTCATAACAGAATGAAATGGATATGCACTTGAGTATTGCACTAAAATATACATTCAGTACAATATGCGGTGCAAAAAATATTTCTAAAACTAGTTATAGTACGAACGCACCTCATTTGCCACGTTTGACAAGCAATTTCCAATTTGTTTCAATATCAAACATAAGAACTCAGATTTTTTTTAATACTTATATTATGTTATATTGTATATTTTGACACAGGGATTTAATGATTTGTTAAGAATTATTTATTTTAGGCAGTGAAATCTTACCAAAAATGCTAATTTAAAAATGACTTTCAATAAATAATTAATAATTAGTTTTGAATTTCCTTAGAACGAAAATGGTCTCTTAAAATATTTAAAGCATGTTATTCGAACTACTCCAAAAAATCTAGACCCCTATCTTTCACCATTTCTGAGAAAAATGTACATAAAGTTGGTGAATTTAACATGGCGGAGATACGGCTTTCCCGATCCCCTTAAAACAATTACATTTCAGATCGCTACATGAAGAAATCTCACAATCACTTATGAATACTCGACGATCAATCTTTTTCTATACAACATACAACTATATTTTGCTTATAATCTTAACTTTCACATATCTACACATATAAATACAGTAAAACCCGTTTAAGAAGTTCCCGCTTAAGAAGTTTTCCCGTTTAAGAAGTTTATATTTTCGATTCCCATTTTTCTCTTATTCTTACAACACTAAAATAACTCGTTTAAGAAGTTTTGTTCGAAACTCTTTCCCGCTTAAAAAGTTTTATTTTTCCTTCCATTTTTACTTTCAAAGCTCGTTTATTTTGTCTTTTTGATTATTATTTTATTTTCTGTGCTGAAATCTCTTTCTTTATTATTCTTCGCTATTCAAAAAGGTCAATCTTTAGGACTGATAGCAGATGTGGTCACCTCTATTTCACCTTGAAATCTGTTTAACGTGTTTGGTGGAAATGGAATGTGGGTAGAGGATGGGCCTCTCGTCACTGTAACAATAGTGACTGATAAGAGAAAAGGGAATTGCTCCGCCCTACCGATGGGTGGTTCTTTCAGTTCAATAGTTACAACAGATTCTTTCCCACCACCATATTCCATAAGTGTAATGTACCAAATCTGCGTTTGGTTTATTCATTTCGCAGTTTTTAAGTCAGTGTAAAGTGCATAACATCAAAGTTTTCTCGTTATAAAATACACGGACAAAAGATTCTATTTTTTTTCCCCAAAAAATGTCGGGCAAGGCAATTAAAAGGAAAGCCTTGTCAATTGAAGACAAAATCAAAATTTTGAAAGAAGTTGATCGTAACGCGAAAACAACAAGAGTTGAAATTGCAAAGAAGTTGAACATACCAGTGACTACTCTGAATGGAATTGTAGCAAAACGAGATCTCATTTTAAACTGTTCTGAAAAATCTCGTAAAATTAAAAATGTGAAAAGAGGAAAATATGAAGTTATGGAAGAAATGTTATTGATTAAAGGTTGCCGGAAAAAAAAAAAAAAAAAAAAAAAAAAAAAAAAAAAAAAGCAGAAACTAAAAACTATAACCGATTTTTTTTTTTTTTTTTTTTTTTTTTTTGCAAAAACATATCAAATCACTCTTAAAGAGAAATTTCTTGTCTTGGATTAAATAAAGAGTTTCTAAGGTAATTATGTATTTTTATTTTATTAGCTAATTTTTTAAGTGTGCAAACTAATTTAAATTTCTTTAGAAAACTCAATTTTATAGAAAGTACTCTTTGTATTATTGTACTAAGGTAAAATAAACCCTTTTCTGAATATCAATATTTAAACTATTGATTTTTTTCAAAAAATGCTAATTTCCCATTTAAGAAGTTTTTCACCTCCACTCCCTTGGGAAACTTCTTAAGCGGGTTTCACTGTACTTAAAATTAAATAAGACTTACCTTTATTTTATGTATTCCATAAAGAATAGTTTTAATGATATCCTAATCTGTTAATCTTAAAATGGCGGACGAAAAAGTGATAATTTTTCTTATCTTTTAAGGGTGTCGTCGCCTTGCTGTTCTGATTGGTTAATAAGCAATGCATACATAAGTCACACTTTCAGGAGTGAGACATTTCACTCCTTTCTAGAGAGTGGAAAATTCCACTCTTTAAGGAGTGTATTTTTAAAATATTCACTCCAAAAAGTGAAAAAATGCCTGTCACTCTTTCAAATAGTAAACTTTTCACTCCTCCCAATTTTAGAGTGTAGAAATAGAGGTTATGGAAAATTTTGAAATCAAGCCATCAGTTTGGATTAGATATGTAGATGACATTTTCATAATTTGGGATTATGATTTGCAGTCTTTAAGTAATTTCCTGTTAAAATTTAATGAATAAAAGATAAAGAAGAAAGTTCAAAGATTTAAGTTTACATTAGAGATTGAGAAAGAGGGTATTTTACCCTTTCTTGATATTAAATTAATAAATAACAATTATGGAAATAAATTGGAGCGTACCGTTTATAGAAAACAATGCAGATCTAACAACACTATTCCTTTTGATTGTAACTCACCATTTTCATATAAAACTGCTGCCTATAGGTTTTACATTAAACGTGCCTTCGAAGTTTGTTACCGATAAATACCTAAAAAAAGAGATTAGTTTAATTAAACAGATTGCTATTGATAATGGTTTCCTTCCTCAATACATTAATATATTAGTTAATCAAGCAAAACAACCAAGACAGAAGAATGAATTTAAGTTTGAGCAAGTCTATTTATTGCACGTTTGAATATATCCCACAGCTTTATGAGAGATTGAGATATGTATTACTAAAATATAACATTAATTTTATAAATAAACTTCCAACAAAATTGAAAGAATTGATTTACAGTAAAATTGATCCAATTCCAGATTATGAAAAGGCAGGAGTTTACATAATCCCATTCAGCAAGAAAATCAAGAAAGTTTATTCTATATTGGTATCATATCTCAAAAATTTAAAGAAAGGTTATAAGAGCACTTATCTGATATCAAGTTTAACAAACCAAGTACAGCTTTACCCAGATTGCATATAAAAGAAAATATCAAGATAAACTTCCAAAAAGCTAAAACGGTCATTTCAACATCTAACCATTACTCTTCAATAATCCGTGAATCCATTGAGATTTTACTTAGGAGTGATACAGTTTGTAACGCTGTCCTTTCTTATAATATTCTCGCGATTTGGTGTAATATCCTAAGTATTTCAAGAACTCTTGAAAATATGAACTGATCTTTTTACCCCTCTGTAGAAGAATGGACTGAATTTCACTTGCGCATGCGTGCTATTTTGTTTTTGTTTTTAAATTTGTTTTCTATTCAGTCAGACAACTTTTCCCTTTGAAAATGAACGCGAGTACGTTTGAAAGACCTCGGGATTATATTAACACTAGAGTCGCCGGCTATTTTACTCAAGTTTTATAAAAAAGTGTTTCACACCAGAATTTTTATTTAAAGCTATTTAACTTATTTAATTAGGCTATTTTTGTGCTGCATACATTTAACATACCTTATAAATAAATTTTTGGTTCGATTCGACTATTATCAATTTGGCAGGGGTCAAAATGACCCCTAATGGCGGTTCTAGTGTTAAATAATATCTTCATATGTTTATGTCCCCTTATTAAGTAATTATAAGTTATGTTTTAAAGTTTATATTAGTAATAAGATGAAAATTTCTTCACGACACTAGTTTTTATACAGTGTTTTGTATCTACTTGTTGTGTTTACTAATAAAGAAAAGAGAAAGAATGTTTTCCATCTGTTTTGTTGATAATAAGTTCTGTCTTCCTCCCCCTCCCCCTCCCTCCAATCGTGCGGGGCAAGTGCAAGAAGACATTATTACTGTTGAATGCATTAAGTAAAAAAAAGCTATTATTAAAAAAAAATTAAACTGAAGCTATTTCTTTAAAGTGTTATTTGATATAAAGTCATTTCATATATAATAGTGAGTTTTTATTAACTTCTTCATTGGAATAAAAAAAATGCAAAAATCAAAATTACTTTTAGACATTGATAACGATATCATTATGGGGGAGGGGGGTTCATGGCATGATAACGTATGATATCGTAAGGGGTTCAAAATTACAAAAATGTTGATAACGTTATATACAGTGGTGGCCAAAATTGTGGACATTTATTGAAATTTTCATGTTTATAACTTTGTGTGCTTTAGAATGCATTAATTTTCACTTAAATACAAAGGTTTATATATCGAATTCAAGGAAATCTAATGTAGAATTTAATTAAAAACTGAATTAAAATATCTGCATTACAAAAAAAAAGTTACATTTACTTTAGTCTAAAATACAAACACAATTAGTCATGAATGCTGAAGTGTATTGTAATAAAAGCTTCCTAGCCAATCACAATGACTATTCTGAGAACCAATCAAATGTCAGTAACTAAACTGTAGTATGTTTTGATTTGTAAAAGCGGTATTTCGCTAGAATGAATTTTGCAGAAGGGTGAATACTAGTGTAACAAAATAGGATAATGGTTTTTTTTTTTTTTTTTTTTTTTTTTTTTAATATTTCTATTTTTTTAATACAAATAATTTAAAACAATGTCATCAACAACAAGAACTAATTCGACACCTACAAAAAGAAGCAGACTTGTCATACTCAGAGAAAATTGTCTCTCTCATGCTGAAATTGCAAGACAGGTTGGTGGATCAGTCACTTTATCTGGCGTACGAAAGCTGTGCTTACGTTATGAAGAAACTAAATCAGTGATAAATAAGGCAAGATCCGACCGAAAAAAATGCACAATTGCTTCAGACGATAGAAAGATAAAAAGGATATGCCTCAAAGATAGAAGAATTTCATCAGATGCTGTTAGATGTGAAATGAATGCAATGGGTGTTTCAGTTAGTTCAAGTACAATAAGGAGAAGATTAGCCGGTTTTGGACTGAAAGGCAGAATTTCGAGGAAAAAACCATTTTTAAATCTTCAGTAACGCAAGAAACGAGTGCAGTGGGCAAAAGAACACATTAATTGGTCAGAAAATCAGTGGAAGCAAATAATCGGGAGTGATGAGAATAAAATATCGTTCTTTGGTAGTGATGGGCGAAAATATGTGAGATGTAGAGTAGGGGAAGAGCTGCGTCCTGATTGCATTGAAGTAACTACAAAGAACCCAACAAATGTTATGAATTGGGCCTGTATGTCTGCAGATGGTGTGGGCCGCATTCAAGTGATTAATAACATTCTGAATGCGAGAAAAAAAAATACATCGAAACTGTCCTGGAACAAAAATTGATACCTTACATCAGGGATCTCTTCCCTAATAAAGCACCATTTATCTTTCAGCAGGGTTCAACTCCATGCCATACGGCAAAAATATACAAAGAATGGTTTAAAGATAAAAGCATACAATTATTATCCTGGCCAGGAAACAGCCCTGATCTGAATCCTATAGAAAATTTGTGGGGACGTTTGAAAATCCTTGTACAAAAAAAGCGTCCATCTGATAAAACGCAACTTATTGGAGCTATAATTGATTCTGAGCATCATGTGATTAAAAACGATGAACTCTAAACACTAGTTCTCTCAATGAAAAGACGCTGTGAAGCTGTAATAAAAAACAAGGGTTATCCTACTAAATATTGAACGTGTAAGTGTAACTTAAAATACAATGAAATCTAAGATAGATTTTATTTTTTGTAAGCGTAACATTTTTTTGTAATGAAGATATTTTAATTATGTTTTTTTTTTATTAAATTCTACATTAAATTTCCTATTATATTCTTTAAGCACACAAATTTATAAAACACGAAAATTTCAAAAAAATGTCCACAATTTTAGCCACCACTGTATGTACAGCCCCATAATAGACCGGGCTTTACAAACCATCACCTCATCGAGTTCACGGCTGAAATTTCCAGATTAGATAGACCTCAGTTAGCATATGTAAATGGAACTGGTCTACCGCGTCATATCTTGGTGGAATTCCCTAGCAGTGCAGACCCAAATTAAGTGGTCGATTGGTTAGATCCGAATTGGGTTTTTTAATGAAATTCCTGCATCAGATAGCTTATTACGATGCTAACTGGTCTGTTAGTGGGGCATAAAAGGGATAAAGGGATGCAGGAATTTCATTAGAAAACTCAATCAATCACTATAAACGAAAGAGAAAGACAAATTTCATTAATTTATAATTTTAGGATATTTGCAACTCGCCAACTGTCTTATGATGGCATAATAGAAACTTTGGCAGAAACAAATTTCGTAAAGTAAATTTTTAAGTAATAAATAACTATGATGTAGTTTTTGATGTTGTAGTACTCTGTAGCTTTTTTGTTATATACTCATTTAAATTACGATATTAACAAAATATTAAAGGTTATACATACAATGTGCTACAATAGAAAACAACTGGTACATGTAAATAGCGTGTTTTACTTTTAACTACATTAAGCAATTTTTTACTCAAATTTTCCGCTAAATATGTTCATGGAGGTGTGGGGTGCACCAATCTACTACCTTGCCCCAGGTTAAATTTAGTTTCGTCACTGTGTAATGGTATTTAACTGAAACGTGCATCGTTGTTTGTTTCTACTTGATGCTGAATTTACAAAGTGTAATTTATAACTTGATGCCAGATTTTTTTCTATGTGCTTTTTGTGCATGGTTACTTTCTAGAAAGGAATCCGAAAGCAGATTTCATAGAAATGTCAAGGCCCACGAAAATAGGCTAAGTTACGCCTTCAGCATACCTGCTTTTGCAATAAAAATATATCAGTTCGATAAAATGCAACATTATTAACAGGATTTAAAAAAACAAATTAAAAGAAAATGGCTCATTTTTTTAAAGTGTTCTAAAAAGAAGAAATAAAAACAGGAGCAAATATTTGAGTTTTTTCTTTCTTACTTTCAAAAGTCACGTGATTTGAAAAGGTTTTTTTCTGCTTTAAAGTCTCGTGACAAAAAAAAAAAAAAAAAGAAAAAAGAAAAAAGAAATGAAAAGAAAGAAAAGAAAAGAAAATGAAACTAAGCCATTTCCTTGAGAAGCTTCCTGTGTCATCAGCGGCCAACTGCAGTTTTTAAACAACAAAACAAGCATCTAAAAATCACACACTCTCGTGAAAAGAAGACTAGTTTGGGCTATGTTTTGATTGTTTATTTTATTTTTTCACTATTTTTTTAAAACTCTTTAGATACCAACCAAGAAAAGGTCCCTGACATGGTATGAAATTTCTGGAGAAAAACTGAAAGTTCGTTCGCTTTGTAACACAGCTGGAAAAGATGGCTACATCAGCTGATCTAAAAACTGGTGTTTCTCCTTTATGTCAGCAAAGGAAAATGACTAATTAATTACGGCATTTCTTGAAAATGTTGCTGTTTCTTCGAATGGCAATTTTCTGGAAGTTTCCAAAACTTACTAAGGAGATAACATTTTAAGAAAATAAAAACAAATGTTATGCATGACTCTTAGATTGTTTTATCTATCTTTTAAGAAGAGGCAAGACTTTCAAAACATGCAAGTTTGAAGGAAGAAGTTCGTTTATTTAATGTAACCTTCAGGCTAATGTCAGACGGACGTCTTTTTGCACGCTTTTTTACTTACGTATTGTCCCTACACAATGCCGCTAGCATTGTGAAGGGACAATACGTAAGTAAAAAGGCGTACAAAATGACGTCCGTCTGACATTAGCCTTAAAGTTACGAATGGTTTGTAGTAACACAAACACAAAGATACGGGTGGCGTGGCGTGCTCTATGCGTTATGGCAGCCATACTCAACCTGTGACCCGGCGACCTTTTACGTGTGGCCCGAGACGAGACACACAATCATTCACCCATATTTATAACATTAATTTCGATATGTATAAAAGATGTTTAAGATTTTCACTGTTCCTTTATGTATTTTTATGGGAAGACAAAATCCGTCCTGTTATTTATAATTAATTTTAAATTGTGTTAAAACAATCTAAATGCCGTTTGCTTTCTTTTTATCTGTAGTCCTATTTGTGCTACAGTGTTATGTACATTTCTTAACTGCTTCACGATAAACGTCTATACATCATTTTTAGTGTTTTATCAACGTTTTTCTTTCTTTCTTTTTCTTTTCTTTTTTTTTAAATATACTAGGGGTCTCGGCCCCCTACGAGCTACGCTCGCCAACCCCCGTCCAGACACCGCAGGCTCTAAATGCACGCTAATTTGATCGGCTTTAAAAAGATTTCGAAAGATTGAATTATAATTTAAAAAACAGTGGCGATCTCCCTATAAACGAATTTCTATTCATTTCTCTTTGATTGGGGAATTTTAACGCCAAATCCGCTGCGGTACTACTTGATTATCCCGTCGACCCATTTCGCCAAATTATATAAATCGCCAAACCACTCGCCAAATTATACAAATTGACATAATTTTTATTTTAAATAACGAAAGAACGAATAAATTCGTACAACATTAATAAAAATACAAATAAAACGTTGAAATAAAAATAACTTGATGACGTAGACACGTGTAACAACATTTCAAAATAAGCTAATATAAAAGGAATTAAGTAAACAGAGTCTTTGTCTCCTGGTATTTTTTAACAAAGCGAAAAGAAAGTTCTTTTAAATGAGACATTTTAAATTAATCGTTTTTAATCTGACGTTATTTTTACCAAGCTATTCTTTCTCTTTTAAATAATCGCGTGAAAGTACTTTTGTTAGCAATGAAATATTATTTGCGCTTTCCTAACAAAAATAGTTGAAAATATCCTCTCAAAATATTAAATAAATGTCTAGCGCAATTTCTAAATTTAAACTTTTTTACAATATTATTTTGTGTTCATTTTATGTAATAACTATAATGTGACGTAAATATGACGTAATTTCTCCTAAGACTTCTAACGCATGTTAATGAATTTATTATTTTACAATATCCTTTCTCTTTTAAAATTCACGTGTATACTTTTTATGACGTAATTTTTAATAAGTTCCTGCTTTTATACACAATTATTTAATTCTAATTTGAAAGTTTTTTTCCTGTTTATAAAAGTCACGTGTAAATAAATTTTTAATTTGAAGCAAACATTATTGCTTGCGCTTTTTATACAGTTGGCAACGGTTTAAATTAGTACAATTTTCTGAAATCTGTAAAAAATATCTCTAGAAATGCTGAAAATTTGAATTTAAAATAGAAATAAAACCTGAAAAAATGAGTCAAAATAAAAAAATTAATGCAATCTGCACTCCGGCAAATTCTAACGCATAAAATGATCTAAAAAGGATTACACTGCCATGTATAGTTTTTGCTGCTATAAAACTTTTTTAGTGGAACGATTTTGTCCAACTTTAGCATTAAACATCTCTTAAAATAATTCTTCGATTTGAAAACTGTCTGCATCAGCGTGTTTATCAAACATTTTTGTATAAAACCACTGATTTTCATATTTTTGTATGCATTATTTTTCTCAATATTAACGAAGAAAGACCTCCGGTCACAAAAAATTCAAAACCGGCGGCGGCAGCGGTGACAGCGGTAGTTACTTTTTTTTAGAATAGAGAGAAACTATTGATTAAATAACTATTAATAACTAACTAATACTATTTGATTCAAAAATACTGGTAGGAATAATCGAAGATTCTGAGCAGTTCTTGTGTCGCTCATTGCAAAAGCTTTAAATCTTCAACATTAATTAAACATTATTCAAAATTAATTACGTTTGAACAGTACATATTTCTACATTTACACAATTGCTACATATTAAAAAGTAAAAATAAAAAAATGTATTGAGCAAATGACTGATTTATTAAAGACGATCTCCTGATTCTTGTTCTTCAGAACTTGGAAATTCTGCATTGTTATTATTATTACATTTTATACTTATTAAATAGCTATACTTATTAGTGTTGAAGTTTGTCGCTGATAAAATTGATACCAAAAACATTTTATACTTCCATTTCCAAATAGTAATCAGCGGGATATTTCAACAATATTTGCAATAGAAATCTATCGCGAAGTATATTGTTTGGAAATAGTGGTGTTGAAAAATTCTTAGCAACATTTCTTCTGTGTCAAATGTTCACTCCTGCTGATATTATTTACTTTGTTATATAACTTTTGTTATGTTACTATTTTAACTTAAGTGTGTTGCGGCCCGCCTAACGTCACAAACATGTGTTTGCGGCCGCAAGGAAAAAAGGTTGAATACGGCTGCGTTATGGCATTTTAAAATTCAAATAAGAACTTTTAATAATATCCGTGTTTAATGCAATGTCCGAAAATAGTTTAAAAATAATTAACATCAAATTGCTAAAAATGGGGATTCCATTCCAGGGGATCCACAATGCTATAGCATTGTGAATGGATAATACGTAAGCAAAAAAAGCGTGCAAACATTGGCCTTAATATCAATTTTTGATGCTAAAGAAGAATAGCATCTAAAGTACAGGATGTACTGTACACTCTCAACGGTGCCCAATGGCTAATTTCTAATCCATTAGTCGTAAACATATAGTTCCAACTACAAAAAATGTTTTAAATGATGTAAAAAATTATTTTAAAAATCGTTTTGATTATAGAAAAAACACTTCTTTAAAATTTTTGTACATAGTTACCCGGCCCTATAAGTGATGTTTCGTGAAAATTTCCTATTATACTAACAAATAAGACAAAATAAAGTCCCATTCAACTAACACTAGAATTGACCGAGTTATGAAACTTTGAACTGCACGACTTATACCAATTTTTTGCATCTGAACACAGATGACTTAAATGACTAAAATTTTATAGAAAATATTGTCTTATTTAATCGTCGAAATCTAACGATTAAACAATGCAAAATAGCAAAAAAGCGTAAAAGTTGGCAGCTATGATTTAAACTGTTTAAATAGCGGGATTCAAACCAAACGCTTCTCTATATATCTTTCTAATGTTGAAAAAATAAAGAAATAAAACATTTAAAAAAAATAATTTACGTAAAATAGATGCCATTCTTGCCCTGAACAAAAATAACTTTTTTGAAATTTTTTACACCATAATTAGTATTTGTATTCTAGAGATTATATTATATAAAAGATTATTGAATTGTGTAAAATATTGTTTTGCACTTTTGAGTTTTGACCCAACGAAATTGTTTTTGTTTGTTTTACTAGGGGGCTCGGCCCCCTACGAGCTACGCTCGCCAACCCCCGTCCAGACACCGCAGACTCTAAATGCACGCTAATTTGATCGCCTTTAAAAAGATTTCGAAAGATTGAATTATAATTTAAAAAACAGTGGAGATCTCCCTATAAACGGATTTCTATTCATTTCTCTATAATTGGGGAATTTTAACGCCAAATCTGCTGCGGTACTACTTGATTATCCCGTCGACCAATTTCGTCAAATTATATAAATCGCCAAACCACTCGCCAAATTATACAAATTGACATAATTTTTATTTTAAATAACGAAAGAACAAAAAAATTAGTACAACATTAATAAAAATACAAATAAAACGTCGAAATAAAAATAACTTGATGACGTAGACACGTGTAACAACATTTCAAAATAAGCTAATATAAAAGGAATTAAGTAAACAGAGTCTTTGTCTCCTGGTATTTTTTAACAAAGTGAAAAGAAAGTTCTTTTAAATAAGACATTTTAAATGAATCGTTTTTAATCTGACGTAATTTTGACCAAACTATTCTTTCTCTTTTTAATATTCACGTGAAAATGCTTGTATTAGAAATGAAATATTATTTGCGCTTTCCTAACAAAAATAGTTGAAAAGTATCCTCTCAAAATATCAAATAAATGTCTAGCGCAATTTCTAAATTTAAACCGTTTTGCAATATTATTTTGTGTTCATTTTACGTGACGTAATGTGACGTAATTGTAATGTGACGTAAATATGACGTAATTTCTCCTATTTAAGACTTCTAACGCATGTTAATAAATTTATTATTTTACAAATTCCTTTTTTTCTTAAAATTTACGTGTAATTATAGTTTTTATGACGTAATTTTTAATAAGTTCCTGCTTTTTGTACATAATTATTTAATTCTAATTCCAAATGTTTTTTTTGTTTATAATTGTCACGTGTAAATAAATTTTTAATTTATTTACACGTATATATATATATCTTTTTTTTTTTTTTTTTTTTTTTTTTGAAGCAAACATTATTGTTTCCGCTGTTTATACAGTTGGCAACAATTTAAATTAATATCACTTTCTAAAATCTGTAAAAAAAATCCCTAGAAATGCTGAAAATTTGAATTTAAAATAGAAATAAAACCTCAAAAAATGAGTCAAATTAAAAATAGAAATCTAGTCTGCACACCGGGAACTTCAAACGTATAAAATGATCTAAAAATGATTAAATTCCCATGAACAGTTTTTGCTCCTATAAAACTTTTTTAGTGGAACGATTTTGTCCAAATTTAGCATTAAATATCTCTTAAAATAATTCTTCGATTTGAAAACTGTCTGCATCAGCGTGTTTATCAACCATTTCTGTATAATACTACTGATTTTCATATTTTTGTATGCATTATTTTTCTTAATATTAACGAAGAAAGACCTCCAGTCACAAAAAAATCAAAACCGGCGGCGGCGGCGGTGACAGCGGTAGTTACTTTTTTTTCGAATAGAGAGATTTTAATATTTTATTTTCCATTTGGAGATAATTGTATGGAGATCGTTATTTGGATATTCTGGGTAAAGTTTGATTACTCACTGAAGTACTCATTAGATAAGGTGAGCGGAATTCAAAAATAGAGATAGCTTTTTTAGAAAAGTGTGGTGGAAAAAAATACCTCTAAGTTGGCAACACTGGTCTAACATAAGATTCTTTTTAAGTGCAATGCTTTGCGGGGAACTATTTTGGTGCATGTTACATTTCTATAGTATAAAATACTAATTTGGGTGTCATAATTATTTTAGGAATAAAGTTTTCGCTATAGCAATATACTCGTATATATTTTAAAGTGATTTTTATACATAATTTATATACAGGGTGGCTACTAAATACTGTTACACTCCAAAAAATACGAATTAATTTTAATCGTTTGGGAAAACAATTTATTTCTCTATTTTAGGTTTTAGCAAGCTTCTATTAGTGCAGACGAACTTGGTTATAAAGCGAATATTTAAAATTATTTTGAAGAGGGAAGCCAAAATAATGATGATTAAACAGCTCTTTGATCGCAGGTTTTCCTCAGGTAAAACATTTAAGCAATTAAAATGCCCTGGTTTTTATGGAACATTTATATATAAAACTATAAATCGATTATTGGATACTAAAAGCTATGTAAATATCGATTTAGGTCTGGTCGTCCACGCTCAGATCTCATAATAGAGCGCATCAAAAGAATTCGCGAAAAGGTGTGAAGAAATCCACAACGTTCTGCAAATAAAATGGCTGCAGAAGAGAACGTGAATTGCAGAACTATGCAAGTTATTATGAATGAAGATCTGGGTTATTGCCCTTATCGCAAAAGAAAAATTCAAGGATTGACTGCTGCACAAAGTATAAAAAAATCACAAAGAAGGAAGAAATTGATGGAGCGGCACGGTAGGTAAAGTGTTGACAGAATAATATTTTCTGATGGGAAGCTATTTTGCACTTAACAGTGTTACAATGCTAAAAATGATATCGTATATTTAGCAAACCTCGAGGATATACCTGAAACCTTTCGAATTGTTAAACGCTTTCAGAACAAGAATTCTGTTATGATTTCGGCTGCAGTGTCAAACAATGGAAAATTGCCTATGAAGTTCATCGATAAAGGGATAAAAATCAATGCGAATATTACAAACAGGACATATTGGATACACATTTATTACCACATGCTGACAGGTCGTATCCCAAAAACAATTGAATATTTCTGCAAGATTTTACATCTTCGCACCGAGATAAATCAACACAGGCTTGGCTCCCTGTCACCTGTCCGAAATTTTTCATGCAAGAAGATTGGCCACTTTCTTCACCGGATCTAAATCCTTTAGATTATTGCGTCTGGGGATAAGTAAATAGCAACAAACACAGAAGTTTGGACTCTCTCAAAGCTTCCATATTGCGTGAATGGTACCGACTGTCTCTTAAAATGATTCGTGCCGCAGTCGGACAATGGCATGAGAGATTATCTTTGGTAATCGATAAACATGGCGGTCAATTTGATTAAAATTATTTCCTGTTAAACTTTCATCTCTGATGTTCATCATGTTAGTGTAGTCATCATTTTCTATTTTCTATTTGTAAAATAAAATGACTGAATATTTGTAACAGTATTTAGTAGCTACCCTGTAGTATGTGTGTGTGCATATGTATGTATATATATAAGCATTTGCGCCCTTTTGTAAGGCATTCGGCGCCCTTTTTATCCATTTTGCCACCACCCTCTCAGATATGCCAGTACGACCCTGTACAAAACGCACAGATTTTACTGTATATTATTATTTTACAAATCTGAAACAACGGACTTTCATTCGAAAAATCGAATATACCCTAACCCGATTTGCAACAAGCAAAACACAATCCAAAAAATTTGCCAACCCGACCCGAACATCACCTGCTATAAAAAAAATTACAGCCTTCAACATCACTTAACCTTCCAATTCCTTTTATTTATAAATCTACAACGTTCCTATAAATATGCATTTTGTAGGAAGAAAAAATGATCCTGTTACACACACGAAATTAATATTGGAGTAACAGGTACAAAAATAGTTTAGTTTGTCCCAGAAAAACAAAAAAGCTCTCTTTCAATCATCTCCACAGTCAGCAACGCCCTCTGTCGGTCATCTTCAACATCAATTTATTCATGAAGCTCATGATGGGTTTATTTCGGAAAGTAGGTTACTATACGATCTTTAAAAGATGCAAGAGAGAAAAGAATTATGTCAAGTTTAGATGTGTGTTTACTCTCGGAAAGTGATTCCTGTTAGAAAAATGCTGACTCAAATTCGTAGATTAATCTTCTTTACAAGATTTTAAGAGAGGGTTGCACTGCATTGTTTTCCCTCGCTTTTGTAGGCATGTAAGCCATGTCGAATTTGTAATAATACCTTTACAAAGGCAGGTAAACAAGGATTGAGGAATGGGGAGGTTGTCAGCAGATTTTTTTTTTTTTTTTTTTTTTTTTTTTTTAATGATAGTATAAAGGTACAGTAGACTCCCTATTCTTTTATCCAACGCTTACATCTTACAAATTAGAATTATGTCAAATGACTGGGAGGACATGTTAATAAATGTACAAAACATTAAATTATAATTCAAAATAAGAAAAATAAAACAGATACAGTTGAGCCAAGCATTAAAGACCGGTCACGTGAGTAACAGGTCTAAGACGGACTAGTCTATTCTTCAAAATAGGGCTGAGAGCAATGAAAAGGGAGGTTCCCCTAGTATTGCTTTTGTGGGGAATGGGGAGGAGAATAAATACTACTGGACTAGTTTCGTATTCACTTGTCTTCAAGATTATAGAAAGGATTCTTCTTCTTATCTAATAATAATGCGTTATTTTCTTTTCGATGAAGACGATATCTTCAATCAAAAGAAACATGTTATGATAATTTAGATATATAAACTTTATTATTTTTATTTATAAAATATGAAACATTTTTAAATGGTATAAACACCGCCATGAAAGGTTTTAATTATTCTTTAAGGTGCATTAAAAAAAATAAAAATAAGGATGGAATTTTCAGTTATATAAATAATTTATTTAACAAAAATAATGTTAAGTAAAAAAACTGTCATATTTACTGTATTTTTACGTATGTCATTGTAACTTATTTTTTCTTAAATAAATTAATATTTTAAATAGCTATTCCTTAAAGTTAAAGGATACACTTATAAGTATAAATTTCTTATTAAATATGAATACACTGAAATATTTTTTAATCTGTTTTCAAATTCAATTTCCTTATACCTATACGGAGACATTTTTATCCGTAAATATGGGGAAATTGCAGTTTTTCTTATTTACAGGGCCGAAACTAGTCATGTTTGCCCCCCCCCCCCTTCTCATACACAATAAAAGTTATCGACCGCAGGTACAGTATGCAAAGAAAGAAAGAAAAGTCATTAAAAAATAAAAATCATTTAATAATAATTAAAATGCTAACAAGAAATATGTAAACAATGCTCCCATAGGATTAACATTAGCTTGAGCGTTAAAAGCCTACACTAGTCTCGATAAGAAACTGGATCGCTAATGTTAAACCTATGAGAGCGTTCTTTTTAAAATTTCTCACTTGCATATTAATAGTTTCAAATGATTTTTTTTTTTTTGCTTAGAATAGCTGAGATTAAATTCTAACCGGGTTAGTGTTTACTTTTTCGATTTTGGTTGCAGATTTTTTATTTTTTAAATTTACTTTCCCTTACACAAATTTGAAAAGAGCGCTCCCATAGGTTTAACATTAGCTTGCGAGTTTCTTGGTATTTCATATATATATATACATTTTTGTATGAAACGACAAACAAAGTCTTTATTTCCTCTCCCCCCTCCCTCTTTCGTTCTGGCGCCCGGGGCATATGCACCCCCCTAGCTCCGGCCCTGCTTATTTAGATATCCCGAAATCGAACAGCGTTTTCTACTTTACCATAAAAGTAATTAATCTTTATATAAATGTAGTCAATGTTCGCGTTTTGAATCTATTTTTCGGATAAATTCATGTAGAAATTCTTTTAACTAAAATATATATATATATATATATATATATATATATATATATGCAGAAGCTGACCCCCAAAGAAAAAAAAAAAAAAAAAAAGAAGAGAGGGTCTCAGAAAAAAATAAAGCCATAAAAATGCTTGTATTTTATAATATCATCACGGACCTCTCCTCAAAAAAAAGGGGGGGGGGGAGCTTTATTCACTATCACTTTCAACGTCATCAGAATCATCATCATCATCATCGTCGAACGAAATAATTAGTGGATCACACATATCTTCTATTATGCCGTCTTTTTTCCAATATTCATTCTCTAATTCTCCTATGTGCAAGCAGTAGTTTTTCCATTTATCAGCATCAACATTTTCTAGGGAAAGTTTCGTCAGTTTAAATAGTTGATCCATATTTAAATCTGCTGTGATATTTCGTTCGCGAATGTAATTCTTCATATCCGCCCATACATATTCTATCGCATTTATGTCACAATGATATGGAGGCAATCTTAACACACAATGCCCATGCTCGGCTAACATATTGTCAAATTTATATGTTTTCGTGGCAGGGGAATTCAACTTCACTAAATCCATTAATTCAGCTTTTCGCATGTTTGAAGAATATGAGACTTTATTAAGTTCCAACCAATCCATAATTTCTCTTTTGTTCTGGGAAGAATTCGGAGGCTTATTTAATTGAATTGAATGATAGGGCGCATTGTCTATCACAACAACAGAATTTTTTGGCAAGTTTGGGATGAGTTTTTCCCTTGCCCATTTTTCAAAAATGTTTGAATTCATCTGCCCGTGATAGTCACCTGTGGTCGTGTTGGCTTTATACGTTAGAGATGAATTTGGAATAAATCCCATTTCTCCTCCCGCACATAAAGCAATAATGCGTCTCGATGCCGCCCCTGTTTTCACAACACCGAACACTTCTTCTGATTGCCAGCATTTCCCAACAGTCAAGTTACTGTCAATCCACGTTTCATCAACAAAAATTAGAGGTCGTTTCTCTTTTCGGAATTGGTGGATACTTCGTGCGAGATAAAACAATATCACTTCGTTCCAAGAGCAGTTTCCTCTTATTTTCACACTTTCCCCAGCGGAATCCCATTTCATGGAGAACTTTCCGTAATGTCTCTTTACCTTTTGAAAATCCGATATTCTCTTTCAACTTGGTTAATAATTTCGGAATAGTAGGCACTAAATTATCTTTCGTGTAGAAATCCTGGATAGTTCTTCGAATTACATCCAAATTAAAATCATCCAAGTTGACATTTTCTATGGTTGTCTTCGCTTTTTTCTTTTTAGGAGAAGCGAAATTACTAGCATTATTATCGCCTTCTTTGCGAATTCTTTTTATGGTGCTCTCCGAAACACCGGCAATTACGCTAGCTCTTTTAGTTGAATGTGATAACGGAATAGTTAAGCAGCCTTTGTCAGCTTCGTTATCACAATATTTTACAATATTATGTAAAATATTTTTGGTTGCACTATGAAAGTGTTTGCCTTTAGAGCTTTTAGATTCTTTTACATTCATTTTATAGAAGTAAAAGCAAATACAAAATCAAAAGGAAAAAGCTTCTTTTCTGAAAATAGGTCCGGTCAGACGGGTTAAGAGAAACCTGAATTTCGTCTCCTCCTAATGCTTCCCTACCTTCGGAAAGGTCCATTATTTTGGCAGTATGCCAAAAAAAATGCAATTTAACAAATTACAACGACCATTTGGAAAATGATTTTTTCAAAGACTAAAATTTAAGACATAAAAAATAGCACGGAGTTGATCATACATTACGTAAGCCATGAATTAAACATTAATAGTGTTATGACACGTAAAAACTGCAAGCGACAGAAATCGCCTGCGACTCGTACGTATTATCCAAGCATTTCATTGGCTGTTCGGGAAAAGGCTTTTCCATCGTCAGAAATCTGACGGCCAATTTTAAATGAAATTTATTTCTTAAACTTCTAAACATCACACACTATTACTTTTTATATCGTCGTTTAGAGAAAAAAATGTACTTTTAAACGCAATTTGTTTGAAAGCTGTATCTCAATTTGTTTCCGAGTTATTATTTTTTTTGTAGTTTTTATTATTTTTTTGTCATAGTGGCAACACTCTGTTGTCCATCTCTGTTGAAAGTAAAGGGAAATACAGATTACTGCATAGACCAATCAGAAAACGAATAAAATGATGATTAAACCAATAAAAACCTTCAGATATGCTTTTGATTTCCTACGCTGACGAGGACAATAACCATTTTTCCAAATGGTTAAAAAAAAAAAAAAATGCAATTTAACAAATTACAACGACCATTTCGAAAATGATTTTTCTACGGAGCTGGTCATTCATTACGTACGCCATGCATTAAACATTGATATTCCTGGACCCATTTTAAATGAAATTTCATTCTTAAACTTCTAAACATCCCACAATATTACTTTTTACACCGTCGTATAGAGAAAAAAACGTACTTTGAAATGCAATTTATTTGAAAGTTGTATCTCAATTTGTTTCTGAGTTATTATTATTATTATTATTATTATTATTTTTTTTTATTTTTTTTTTAGTTCTTATTACTTTTTTGTCATAGTGGCAACAGAAGTATCCATCCCTGTTGAAAGTAAAGGGAAAATACAGATTACTGTATAGACCAATCAGAAAACGAATAAAATGCGGGATTCAACTAATAAAACGCTTCAGATATGTTTTTGATTTCCTACCCTGACCGAAGACAATAATCATTTTTCCAAATGGTTAAAAAAAAAAAAAAAAAAAAAAAAAAAATCTTTACTGAAAATATAAATGTACAGCAGACTCCCTATTATCCAACGCTTGCGAATTAGAATTATGTCAAATAACTGTGGGAGCACCGATTAATAAATGTACAAAACATTTAATTATAATTCAAAATACGATAAATAAGACATAGGTAACTACTACAGTGAAACCCCGATTTAACGTTCAAGGGACCATAAAGAAATAACGCTAAATGCGGGAAAACGTTAAATCGGGGTAAGATGAAAACAAAACACTGACCATAAAATAAAGACTAATTTACGTAAGATACGTTTCATTTCTTGATTTACAATGATTTAGACATCAGGTTTCTAAGTTATGTTTTAAATAAATATTTTATTTCACTTCGAGTCCTGTGTTTTTAGCAGCTACATCACGAATCGCTTTCTCAAAGTATGAGAGTTTGTGTAAGTCTTCAGTATTTCAAAAGAATTCTTTCAGTGTTATGAAAGTTCTAATGGCTTCCAATTTTCAAATTCCTTAAACGGTGACGATTTCACGTTTTTCTTTTTTTTTTTTTAGTCTGTTTTTCCATTTTTTACAATTTTTCGCCATAAAATCTACTTAGTGTAAATTTGTTTACAATTTGAATACGAAATTCAAATTAAACATATTAATTGTAGTTTATGGCTTTCGCGATAACTTCCAAATTTTCAAGTAAAGGAAAAAACTTTCTTTTTGACACCATACAATCTAAAGCTATGAAAAATCCCTAACGAATTCTATCAGCTCCGTTGTAGGTAACCTTGTGTTGTAGTACAGAAAGCACAATCGAGTAAAATAAAAAGGTGCGGGTGAAAAAGAGGAGGGCTTTTGAATGATTTTTGAACGTTTTGATAAAAAAGTTTTTTAAATCACAAATTCTGACCAATTTAGGAAAATTTCATTGAGATTTTATCGCTCAAAAAAACGTTAAATGCGGGAAATAATTCAAAATGATAACGTTAAATCCGGGATTTTTTAACATTACAAGCATAGGAAATTAATTGGGACTAGCTAAAAATGACGTTATATGCGGGAAATCGTTAAATACGGGTTACATTAAATCGGGGTTTCACTGTATAGCAAAACATGTTAATAAATGTACAAAACATTAAATTATAATTCAAAATACGAAAAATAAGACAGATAACAACTATAGCAAAAGTAAAGAAAAAAGAATTAAAATTAAAGAATAAAAGATTAAAAAACCATTAAATCCATTGTTGTTTCAACTCGTATACAATTGTGCGAGTTACAGAGGCTACTTGGTGATTGATCCCCTATGATGGTGTAACAGCGGTCTAATGGTTCAATACAGCCCGGGCAACACCGAGGATAAGCTAATATAGAAATAAATAGATAAATACGCTATATGTAGGGCCTTTAATGACCGGACACTTTCAATTTTAGACATTTTGCCGAATATTTTGAAACATACATGTCAGATTCTTCTGGAATTTCAGGATAAAAAGAAAAAAAAAAAAAAACAACAACAAAAAAAAAACAGCTTTGACCTCATATTTATCAACGTCGATTTGATAAGGAGGACAATTAGGGGGCCAACGAAAAATCAAACTAGAGAACAGGAATTCTGCTTTTTCAGAATTTAGTGTCGCCCCCGGCATTTCCATTACTTCATTTTCTTCTGGTGGACTGGTGGTTTCTATTATTATGAAACAGCCATTATAAATGAAGCGTTAGGTGAAGATGAAAGAGCAGTCGTAAAAATAGAAACCACCAGTCCACCAAAAGAAAATAACTCGGTTAAGCAAGACTCGGATAATCGGGACTCTACTGTAGTGCAAAACATATTTCAATTTTAAGACTTAAAGCACACGCTTTTATTTTGTGTAAAATGACGTCATTTGCATTAATACAGATTTTTAAAATTAAATATAATTTATAATAGCTCTATGTTTTATCATAAATCATTCATTTATATTTTTCTCAAAATAGCACGTATTTTAATTAATTTTTGTTTCAATTTTTATGAGAAAATGGCAACAAGAAGATATAATTGCTATTTTTCAACAATTTTTTCTTTACTTTCTACAGAAATGGCGTACTTGAGTTGCCAAAATGAAACAAATGTCGCTAAAAACTACAAAAAAAATAATATTTCAAAAACAAATGGAGATGCAGTTTTCAAACAAATTGCATTAAAAAGTACTTTTTATTCCCAATACGATGGTATAAACATTGAAAATGTACGATGCTTAGAAGTTTTAAAAAATGCTGTAGAGCATTTAATCGCACAATAATACATGTACTTTGTTTATTGCTAGCGTCTGTAAGATAACGTTATTTTTTGGAGACAAAATAAGCTGGGAGAAAGAAATAGCATACCGTCCCGGGGGCTAATAAAAAAATAATACTTGGAATCGTCCTGTAAATTAAAATGCACGAAATGATCTATCGCTGCAGAATATAAATTTGTGGATACTGTACGTGTACATATAACAGGTTTACTGATTTTTGTAAGAATAGCACGTATATTCTTGGAGATAGAGCGATTTATTTTTAAAGTTAAAAAAATTCATGCATGTTTCTAGCTTAGGGTAGACCGGGGCTAGTTGGCCATAGGGGCATGTTGGCCCAGTCGCAATATTTTTTTAACTTTGCGTTAGATAACATTGTCAGTCCAACCAAGTATGCGTTTCTTCGCTTTCCTCCTCCAACATAAGCACCATTGAAGTCGGAGCGTCCGTTAAAGAACTATTGAGAATTTTCAAAATTTTGCAAAGGTGAGTAAATTTCCTCTCTCATAAATAATCGTTTTTTATTTGTTTGTAAACTACATTTTTGATTTTGATATATAATAACTCAGAAAAGTAATTGTTCGTAGTTATTGTAGGGCATGTTTTTTTATTGAAATATTTTCAGAATAATTCGTTGCAGTCATGAAAAACAAAAATGGAATACGGGGTTAAAAAATACGGGGTTAGTTGACCCATTTGGCACGGGGCATGTTGGCCCGCAACGGATTAAGGGAAATGTGATTTTTTTTTCTTATACAACATCCCTCCCCCCCCACACACACACACACTTTTTTTGTTTTTAATTTCTTTTTGCTGTAAGAATTGCTCCTATCAAAAGCTTGTCAATACAAAAATTGTGGATAATATTAAGAGGATTTATGATAAACTTAAGTGAATTTGATATCTTGTGAATTGACAAAATTTTTTATTTTAATTTAGAAGGCTATATTGTATTTTCGTTCAAAAGCAATAAAAATTAAGATTTGGTAAAATTTTGACCATTTCTTAAACTTTTACACTATCAGAACATTAAAAAATGACGTGGGCCAACTTACCCCGCAATCGGGGCAGGTTGGCCCAAGCGACTTGGTGTCAATTTGAGCTTCTAAACTAATATTTATAGTTAATATTTTCAAACTTTACTATTGTGACTTCTTCCTGAAAGTACACTGATAGTGGTAACATAAAAAGAAATTTAAAATGTTGAATTGTAATTTTTTAGAAATTAATAGAAGAAAAAGCGGGCCAACTAACCCCGGTCTACCCTATATCACGCAGGGTTTTCAATCAACTTTAACGCCAGTTTCAGAAAAATTGGCAAAATATAATTCAAACAATGCAGTGCAATTGGAATATAAATATATTAAATATTTTATGAAACAGGAGCAGTTGTATGAAATAATTTTTATCTGCGCATGCGCGAACGATAACAAAGATTTTTTTTACGTAATTTGATAGTCAACTCTATGGAGCAATCTCGCTATTCTAAAAAAAAAGTAGCCTACGCTGTCACCGCCGCCGGTTTTGAATTTTTCGTGACCGGAGGTCTTTCTCCGTTAATATTACGAAAAATATTGCATACAAAAATATGAAAATCGGTGGTATTATAGAGAAATGGTTGATAAACACGCTGATGCAGACAGTTTTCAAATCGAAGAATTATTTTAAGAGATATTTAATGCTAAAATTGGACAAAATCGTTCCATTAAAAAAGTTTTATACGAGCTAAAATGGGAATTAATTCATTTTTAGATCATTTTATACGTTAGAATTTCTCGGTGTGCAGACTCCTTTAATTTTTTAATTTGACTCATTTTTTCAGGTTATTTTTCTATTTGAAATTCAAATTTTCAGCATTTCGAGAGATATTTTTTACTTATTTTAGAAAATGGTACTAATTTAAACTGTTGCCAACTGTATAAACAAACTGTATAAACAACTAAAAAATCAACTCGCTCTATCGATGATATCTTTCTGAATTTTCACGATATTTGACAGATATTTTTTTTTTTTTTTTTTTATGAGTTGCTCTATGGAGTTGGCTATTAAAACATGTAAAAAAATCTTTGTTATCGTTTGCACATCCGCAGAATAAAAATTATTTCACACAACTGCTCCTATTTCATAAAATATTTAATATATTTATATTCCATTTGCACTATATTGTTTCTACTACATTTTACCAATTTTTCCGAAACTGGCGTTAAATTTGCTTGAAAACCCTGTTTTCGGCCAAAAACGGAAATGTCCAAAAAAAAAAAGCAATTAATACATACATACATATACATATTATTAATTAATTATACATGTTTATTAAATATAAATAATTATTAATTAATTATACGTGTGGCCCAAACTGTCTGTCTGTGCCTCTTATCAAAACTTTTTATTTTCATGTAAAATAAAATGCAATTAACTCATTAACGACACAGAATGATTTTCTAATTATGCGAATTTCATCTAATTAAGAAATGTCTCAGGTATGCATACCTCGAATTATCTTTTATAATGATTTTTGTAAATGATCATCTGTTATACTAGAACTTCTTCAAAGAGTATTCGAAACACTTCTGCGGTTTCAAATTATAAATTTTCTATGACTGTTAAGTTTGCTGCTTTTTAAGGAGCATGCGTCTTCAAAATTTAGTCATATAGGCATAGCTTGCTTTATAATTTGCACTCACTTCTTGAGTCAGTCATGACTTATAATTATAAACAGTGAAGGTCATAGCAATAAATAAATAAATAGAGTATCATTTGAGCCGATACAGCTCAAATCAATGTGTAATATTAGAAATTTTTGAAGGAAGAAACGAGATTTTTGGGATACTGATAGTCCAGCCTAATGTTTGGCAGCATTTTCGCCGAAAACGATAGCGAAACCGAATTTTCGGTCAGTCTCTAATCGTTACAAAATGATCATCTCTTTATAAGTTTGCCTCCTGTTGATATTTCTTGAGCTTCTATTGCTACGGTTGAAGAATATTAATTTAATACATAAGTTGCAATTCCAACTGAATGAGTAAAAAATGATCAGGGAAATTCTCGTAAAAAAGTTTTTCCTAAGAGCATCCACTCCTCTATAAATCAGAGACGAATATCTTAGAAAAGATAAACATTCTTGTAAATCATGACATTGTTTTCCCTCGTCGTTCGTTTGGATGTTCCTAGAAGCGGAGAAAAACAAGCATCCTTCGCAGAGAAAAAGATCAATTGTTGGGTTGAAATAACACACTGATAATCATAACAGTTGCATAATATGTATTCAAGTGGAAGATTTGGTTTTATTTATTAACAACACAATTAAAGCTATCTCAGAATTAAAAAAAAAAAAAAAAAAAAAAAAAAAAAACAGATGAAAGCTCGGCCAATAGGACCTTTTTCGCTCTCAGTTGGGAAATTTTCAGCTCGTGTGATTTCTTTGCAAATCAGCATGATCGCATTAAAATAATAAAGTATAATTACATATTCACCGTAATTTTGCGAGTGGTTTAGCGATTTATATAATTTGATGAAATTCGTCGACGGGATAACAAAGTAATACTTGGTTATCCCGTCGACCAAAAATCTATTGCCAAACTATAACATTAAATGCCATTAATGATTGATCGTAAATGTCCATTCACTGGACTTTAAGCAAGTTACACGTGTTTACGTCATCAAGTGATACTTATTTCGACGTTTTATTTGTATTTTTATTAATATTTTATACTAATTTATTTGTTCTTTCGTTTTTTAAGTAAAAATTATGTCAATTTGTATAATTTGGCGAGTGGTTTGGCGATTTATATAATTTGACGAAATTGGTCGACGGGATAACTAAGTAGTAACCTATTATTTTTATTTTGGCACAGATGTCATATATTGATACAATTTTTTTTTTCTGACGCCAATGTCATATACGATACGCACCGGATGCTTAACTGGCGCCAAAGTGTGGTTATTTTGCTTGATATGGTAACCCGCATATAGATGATATAGTAACGTCTAATTTGAAATGATGTATATAAAATTTGCTTAGGGGCCATCTACATATTAAAACGAACCATAACTTTGTTTTTTTTCCATAGCAGTACAGAATTCGGACAGCATAAATGAATTCTCCACTCTTCAATTAGCTTAAAAACAAATTTTTATACAATTCGTACGATAAGTTTCCGAGAAATTTAATATTTTAAAACGAGCGTATTTTAGGGGTTGTATATCCAAAATTGAAGTACGGTACTCGATTGTTGATCGAGAGAGTCCCTTCTTGATCAAGGCAGCTTAAGCGCCACTCAAGCAGTCATTAAAGACTGCTAGATTACAGGATAGCGTAAGAAATTTCAAAATATCTAGTCACTTCTATCATAGGCGGCCCCTTAAACCATCATTTTGCCGTTTTTAGGTGCGTTCGTAATTATATAAATACGTAGCACCTATAGTCGTCGTTCAGTCCGTCCGTCCGTCCGTCCGTCTGTCCGTCCGTCCGTCCGTCTGTCCGTCCGTCCGTCTGTCCGCATGTAACAGAGCAAAAACTACCCAACCGAATGGTCTGAAATTTCAAATATATGATTGTTGCAAAATTTTGTCGAGCCATTTCAAATTTTATGAAAATCGGATGTATAGTTTAATTACAGGGACAGTCAAAAGTTTTTCTTTACATTACGGCCAATGGGAAAAATTATTGCAAGTGCATTTTAATGATATTAGAGCCTTCCGATTGATCTGAAATTTTAAAGATATAACTGTTGCAATATTTTGTCGAGCCATTTCAAATTTTAGGAAAATCGGATGTATAGTTTAATTACAGGGACAGTCAAAAGTTTTTCTTTACATTACGGCCAATGGGGAAAATTATTGCAAGTGCATTTTAATGATATTAGAGCCTTCCGAATGATCTGAAATTTTAAAGATATAACTGTTGCAAAATTTTGTCGAGCCATTTCAAATTTTAGGAAAATCGGATGCATAGTTTAATTACAGGGACAGTCAAAAGTTTTTCTTTACATTACGGCCAATGGGAAAAATTATTGCAAGTGCATTTTAATGATATTAAAGCCTTCCGAATGGTCTGAAATTTTAAAGATATAATTATTGCAAAGTTTTGTTGAGCTATTTCAAATTTTAGGAAAATCGGATGTATAGTTTAATTACAGGGACAGTCGAAAGTGTTCCGTTACATTACGGGGAATGGGAAAAATTATTGCAAGTGCATTTTAATGATATTACAGCCTTCCGAATGGTCTGAAATTTTAAAGATATAATTGTTGCAAAGTTTTGTTGAGCTATTTCAAATTTTAGGAAAATTGGATGTATAGTTTAATTACAGGGACAGTCAAAAGTGTTCCGTTACATTACGGGGAATGGGAAAAAATTATTGGAAGTGCATTTTAATGATGTATCAGACTATGCGCTTTATGAAGTGCAAAAAAGTATACATTCAGTACAATATGGGGTGCAAAAAATAATTATAAAACTAGTTATAGTACGAACGCACCTCATTTGCCACGTTTGACGAGCAATTTCCAACTTGTTTAAGTATAATTTGAAAACTACTTGGAACAAAGATGTGAAATTTTGGATTTCTATAAAGCAGGACTTAATAAATCTAAATCCATAAAAAAAAATTGTAGGTTGGAATTCATAATTTTTTCGAATATTAATTTCATAATTCATATCATTAAATTATAAAAATTGCAAATTCAACATATTTATGTTTGGGTATTTTAGTAATACTGCTACACAAAAAATTAGCACATTAGCTAATCTCATTAATCTCAATTTCCATTAATCTCTGGAGATATTAATGAAGATATGAAAATGTAATTTAACATTAGAAGCACTAAATTTTGAATGTTTTAATTCAAAAACTTACCTTTCAAATGACTTGAAATTTGGCGTCTAAGCATAGATTGAATCAAAGATTTGAAATATCTTGTTAAAATTGGGTATTGCCATTGAAAAAAATAAGTTTGGGTTCGTTTTAATATGTAGATGGCCCCCTAAGTAAATTTCATATACATCAATTAAAAGTAGACTTTATTTCCAATCTTCGGTACTAAAAACTTTCTTCTACGATAATTTGTTGGGGAGTTAGTAGGGGTGTTTACTTTTTTTTCCACGACTGTACCAATCCCAAAACTTTCTTCTATCTCATACATGTCAATAGTTCAAAATTCGTTATTCCTGTGCCAAAATTAAATGGCAATCTATGCTCATCATGAGGATTCGTAATAGATGAAATTCCGTGCATTAGTTCGTGAGATATGACTATCACTGAAATCGTGTAAATCCAGCAAAATGCAACATAGGAGCGCCACCTATATAGGGTGATTTAGACCAGAACCTAATCATCATCAACTTATGTCAACGTCTAACTGAATATGAAGAGTAGGGGAAATTCGTGCATTAGTTTTTTAAGTAGAGCTATTGGGCAAATAGTGACAAATGCAGCATAGCAGCGCCACCTGTTGAGCGATTTACACCGACACTTAATCAGCAGCAATATTAATCAAGGTATACTTGAATCTGAAGTTTGACTAAAATTCATGCATTAGTTCTTGGGTTAGAGCTATTCAGGAATTCGTGCAAAATGCAGCACAGCAGCGCCACCTATTGGGCGATTTACACCAACAACATGTAGCACATTTCATATCAAGGACTAACTGAATCTGAAGTTTGATAAAAATGTGCGCATTAGTTCTTGAGATAGAGCTACTGCGGAAATTATGTAAATCCTGCAAAATGCAGCATAGCAGCACCACTTGTTAGGCGATTTACACCAAAAGGTAAACAGCACCAACTCATATCAAGGACTAACTGAATCTGAAGTTTTATAAAAATCCGTGCATTAGTTTTGAGATAGAGCTTTTGCAGAAATCTTGCAAAATGCAGCATAGCAGCGGCACCTCTTGGGGGATTTACACCAAAAATTAATCAGCGCCAATTTATATCTGAGACTACCTGAGTATAAATTTTTATTAAATTCCGTTTCTTGAGATAGAGCGCCCACAAAATTTGTGTCACATACAGACAGACGGACCAGACTCACAGACTCACAGACAGACATTTTGTAAAAAAAAAAAAAAACCACCCCTAAAACGTGTAAATCCGTCGAAAATCGGATGTCGAAAATTTTCACAATCCAATACTTTCTTCTTGTAAAGAAAGAAGAGAGTAAAAAGGAGACATTAGCGTTCACATGGTATGCTTAATTTTAATGAATTGTTTGTGCATGTCACACATTATCGTGTTTTCCGGCAAAACAACGTGTTTTTCTTTTACCTCGTGAACTATAAATCAAAACATCATCCCCGGAGAATCACACATATTATTAAAAAAATCTAAGCTTTGTTTACTTCACCATCCTCATTTTTTTGCTCTTCCAAGAGATTAGAGAAAAAACATGTTATCCCAATGCTGTTTTAAAAAAATAAAAAAATTTGAATGTCAAGGGTAAGAAAGTAAGTAACAATAAGATAAAAAAAACAATTCATGAGCAAACAAGAACTTTCTTGAAGATTTTCTCAAATGCAAACTCGCAGCTCTTTAGCGAGATTGCAAAATCATTTTCATTCGCAGATGCATAAAATTTTACATATTCTTAGTTACATTTCTTAAAACAAATAGGCATAAAAAAATAGTTAAAAAAACCAGTTCAATCTTTTATAAACATTCAATGTTTATTGCTTATCTTGGAGATCATGCATTCCATAATGACTACAGTTCATGATTTTTCCTCTAAAATTTCCGTTACAGTTCGTTAGTCTGGCGTGGGCATCCGATTATGGAAAATTCATGACTTTTTTTTTAAAGCTTGGTAGAAAACGTGATTAAAGGAATGAATTTAGACTGAGAGCCGGCAGCATAGACAACCATCGAGTTGGAGGCTGAAATTCCAGAATTAGCTAAAACTCGATTCCCATATAAAACGCAATCGGTCTGCCAAGTCATATCTTGGCGGAAGACACCTAAAAACCCGATTTTAGCGGTCGACTCATAGGTTTACGATTGCATTTTCCTGAACCCAAAGGTATGAAAACATGGAGGACTGGAAGCAGGAAAACAAAATGGTAAACCTACGAGTTAACCGGTAAAATATGGTTTTTAGGTGTTCTCCACCAAGGTATGACTTGGCAGATCGATTGAGTTTTAATTTGATAATCGAGTTTTAGCTAATTCTGTATTTTCAGCCTCCAACTCGATGAGGTGGTTGTCTCATGGTTCGTATGCCTCCTTGAATTTTACAGACCAGAAAAATTTTTCGGCACCAGTATTATCTTACAGAAAATCTCATCTTAAAAGAAGGCGAAATTTAACCTGATTTCTTAGTTTTTCTGGGGAAATAACGGTATCCGTACGAACCATGTGTCTGTGCTACCGGCTCCCGATTTAATTGAAAAATATATAATTTCTTCTCTGTTTCTTTTTTAAGCTGTATCAACAAGAAAGAAAAAATCATGCGTCAAGCATGGATTATGAAACACTTTCCGACACATTCAGAATCATGATACAAAACTGCATACCGTTTAATAAGTTAAAATATTATGTCTAATTCAACCCTATGCATTGACAATAATGTAACGGAATCCTTTTGAGTGCGCCTGTAAATGAACTATTAATCCCACATACTTCATATAAAATATTAAACATGCCTTGGTGACCCTAAATAAGGTTTATCAATTGCATGAAAATCCGAGTTTATTTATGGAAGTTAGAGCGTGGCCAGACGGCCAGACAAGCCGAATGCATAAACGTTTTTCAATTTTGTTGGAAAGTGTTAAAAAAGCATTATTTAAACTACCTTTTTAGGGTTTCTAAATTGATTTGTCAACCTATCATAATAATTTAATTAATAGGAAACTATAATTAGATTAATGCGATTTTTAAAAAATATTTACTATACTATTTATTTTCTATTCATATTTTCTACTTTTAACTGTTTAAAATATTTCGGTGTTGCCGTTTCACAGTCAGTCGATTTTTAGGTGCGTTCGTAAATATATAAATAAGTAGCACCTACAGTCGTCGTTCACTATGTATGTCTGTCCATCCGTCCGCATATAACAGAGCAAAAGCTATCCAACCGAATGGTCTAAAATTTTAAATACATAATTGTTGCACAATTTTGTCGAGCCATTTCAAATTTTACGAAAATCGGATATATAGTTTAATGACAGGGACAGTCAAAAGTTTTCCGTTACATTACAGCCAGTGGAAAAAATTATTTCAAGTGCATTTTAATGATGTTACAGCCTTTCGAACAAAATGAAATGTATATGCTCTTATGAAGTGCTCTAAAATATACATTCAGTACAATGTGCGGTGTAAAAATTTTTTATAAAACTAGTTATTGTACGAACACACCTCATTTGCCCTGTTTGACGTGCAAGTTCCAACTTGTTTTTTTTCCGAGAGTGGTTTGGCGCATCGTTAAATCCATTACGAATTGAATATTTCCAACTGAGCGAGAAACTGCTCAAGCCGGGAATTGAACCCAGATCTTTGGCTTACAACGCCAATGCCCTACCGTTTCTACCTGGGCTGACAACCGGAGAGCCTATTTCGCTCAGATAACCTTATTGGTAACTTGAAGATAGCCCGTCAGAATGACGTGTTTTGCATTTTCAAAAGAATGATAAAGCATTGCATTATAAAAAGAATTATGAAGTAATAAATTATATCTTATCTGACTAATAGGGTTAGGTGGGGTAAAATAGTTATAAAAACAGCCCGTTTTTCATTGAAATTTAATTTGCAAGAAAAATATTAATTGAATTGGTACAATAATGACATAGAATATGCAAATGAACTTCACTCACAAAATTTGAAGAACTATGTCACAAAAAACGTGCAAATTAGTACTAATGAGGCTATTTTAAAACATATAGTCAAATAACTTTCGTCTTCGTTCATTCCATTTAAAAAAATCACTAACCTTCAATTTCTTATAAATCAGAAAAAAAAAAATAATAAATAAGATTCATTCACGGCTGTGAAGAAAGAATTAAAACAGCCCGAATATAAAAATTCTAACAATATTGCATTTGATACACACTCCGCTTGCCTTAAATTGTCATTTTTAGGTGCGTTCGTAATTATATAAATACGTAGCACCTATAGTCGTCGTTCAGTCCGTCCGTCCGTCTGTCCGTCCGTCTGTCCGTCTGTCCGTCCGTCCGTCTGTCCGCATGTAACAGAGCAAAAACTACCCAACCGAATGGTCTGAAATTTCAAATATATGATTGTTGCAAAATTTTGTCGAGCCATTTCAAATTTTATGAAAATCGGATGTATAGTTTAATTACAGGGACAGTCAAAAGTTTTTCTTTACATTACGGCCAATGGGAAAAATTATTGAAAGTGCATTTTAATGATATTAGAGCCTTCCGAATGATCTGAAAATTTAAAGATATAACTGTTGTAAAATTTTGTCGAGCCATTTCAAATTTTAGGAAAATCGGATGTATAGTTTAATTACAGGGACAGTCAAAAGTTTTTCTTTACATTACGGCCAATGGGAAAAATTATTGCAAGTGCATTTTAATGATATTACAGCCTTCCGAATGATCTGAAATTTTAAAGATATAACTGTTGCAAAGTTTTGTCGAGCCATTTCAAATTTTAGGAAAATCGGATGTATAGTTTAATTACAGGGACAGTCAAAAGTTTTTCTTTACATTACGGCCAATGGGAAAAATTATTGCAAGTGCATTTTAATGATATTACAGCCTTCCGAATGATCTGAAATTTTAAAGATATAACTGTTGCAAAATTTTGTCGAGCCATTTCAAATTTTAGGAAAATCGGATGCATAGTTTAATTACAGGGACAGTCAAAAGTTTTTCTTTACATTACGGCCAATGGGAAAAATTATTGCAAGTGCATTTTAATGATATTACAGCCTTCCGAATGGTCTGAAATTTTAAAGATATAATTGTTGCAAAGTTTTGTTGAGCTATTTCAAATTTTAGGGAAATCGGATGTATAGTTTAATTACAGGGACAGTCGAAAGTGTTCCGTTACATTACGGGGAATGGGAAAAACTATTGCAAGTGCATTTTAATGATATTACAGCCTTCCGAATGGTCTGAAATTTTAAAGATATAATTGTTGCAAAGTTTTGTTGAGCTATTTCAAATTTTAGGAAAATCGGATGTATAGTTTAATTACAGGGACAGTCAAAAGTGTTCCGTTACATTACGGGGAATGGGAAAAAATTATTGGAAGTGCATTTTAATGATGTATCAGACTATGCGCTTTATGAAGTGCAAAAAAGTATACATTCAGTACAATATGGGGTGCAAAAAATAATTATAAAACTAGTTATAGTACGAACGCACCTCATTTGCCACGTTTGACGAGCAATTTCCAACTTGTTTAAGAAAGTTTTTATGCAAGGAGTTCGTTCAGATCGCTATATTGCCAATGAGCTCGATGGTCTGTATTTTAATAAATCTCAAAGGAATGAATCGGAAATATTCATAATTAAACATTGTTTTTGAATACAGCTTTATTGAAAGAATTAAAGTAAAATGACTGATTTTAACGAAAGATTATCGGGATCCGGATGAGTTCACTTCGGAAGTGTTATACATTTAGCGCTATTATATATATATAATAACATCTGGTCTGTCATGTAGACAATTCAACAGGAAAAAAAAAAAACACAGGTAAAGGAACTCCATATAAACGGTGGTTACGTAGCTACTATTATTTTTAACACAATGATACTGTAAAAACATGTATAAAAATCACTTATAAACAGATTAAGTAAAATAATGCTATAAAAAGTGATAAAATATCTTTATTAAGATTGACGATCGTTTCGTCGCACCAACGGCGACATTTTCAAAATCATTCACGATACAAAATATTTTCACATAATTTAAAAACAAGAGCATAGAGCATTCACTGTTTGTACCCCCGAGCAATTAAATAATGAAATAAATAAAATATATGATATTGCAAGAAACAATGGATACAAAGAAGGCACCATAGAAAAATTAATTAAGAGCTTGAAGAATAAAAAGAAAAGAAATTTCAATCCACAAAATTTCATGTTATCCACTTTACAATATTTTCCTTGTTTCTTTGAGCGTTTGAAATATAAACTCAATAAATTCAATATCTCCCTAGTTGCAAAACCTTCTATGAAATTAAAAAATATAGTATGCAAGAAAATAGATCCAATAGAGTCAAACCAGTTATCAGGAGTATACGAAATACCCTTCACAAATGCAGATGGAACAAAGCAGTTTTATATAGGTATGACAAGTAGAGAACTTAAAACCAGAATCAAAGAACATATAGCAGACATCAAGTACAACAGAAGCACCACAGCTCTGGCCAGATTATGCAGCGAAGAACCGTTACAGATCGATTTTAAAAATAGCAAGTTAATTTATACATCAAGATTTTATTTACCATCCATAATCCGAGAATCAATAGAGATATTTTTACGCAACAAGAATATTTGAAATGATTCAGTGTCCCTTGATTTACCTAAAATTTGGAAAGAGATGCTACGTAATTTTAATAACAATAGTCAAAATTAATCCGCACTCGCAAATAGCCAAGATAATTTTATTTTTATTTTATGTTTTGCAATGTTTTTCATTATGCATGTTGTCTCGTGACATTGTTTACCATGTTATTGTTTTGTTAAATTATATGAAAATTAATACACGCTAACAAATATCTAATTTAATTTTATTTTTATTTTATGTTTTGCAATGTTTTTCATTATGGATCATGTCTCGTGACATTGTTTACTATGCTTATTGTTTTAAAATTATGTGAAAATATTTTCTATCATAAATGATTTTGAAAATGTCGCCGTTGGTGCTACGAAGCGATCGTCAATCTTAATAAAGATATTTTATCACTTTTTATAGCATTATTTTACTTAACAATAATACTGATTGGCAAAGTTATCACACGAATTTACCTATGTTTTTTTTTTCCTGTTGAGCTGCCTACATGCAGACCAGATGTTACTACCAATAAGGTTATCTGAACTAATATGCTCTCCGGTTGTCATCCCATGTAGCTTAAACGGTAGAGCCTTGGCAATGTAAGCCAAGGATCTGGGTTCGATTCTCGGCTTGGGCATTTTTTCGCTCAGTTGGAAATATTCAATGCGTATGATAACTTCACCAATCAGTATGATTATGTTAAAAATAATAGTATAGCTACGTAACCATCGTTTATATAGAGTTCCTTTATCTGCGGTTTTTTCTGTTGAGCTGTCTACATCTCAACATGGCAGACCAGAAGTTATTACTAATAAGATTATCTGAACGAAATATGCTCTCCGGCTGTCAGCGCAGGTAGCTTAAACGGTAGAGCATTGGCAATATAAGCCAAGGATCTGGGTTCGATTCCCGGCTTGGGCATTTTGTTCGCTCAGTTGGAAATATTCAATTCGTAGGATAACTTTACCAATCAGTTTGATTGTATTAAAAATAATAATATATTAAATCCACTGCTGGTGTAACTCATATACAATTGTAACCCTAAAGAATATTAGACGATGGATCCAAAGACTTTTAAGATACATAGATCGGAAAACTGTCAGTTTAACTGAGAATTTTTTATCACAGCTGTTGCAAGGCAGTATATATGTTTTATATTTTCTTTTATCTAAGAAAATGTTTTTATCAGCGTACTTTTTTTTTATTGCGGATCATTAAGTATTAGTCTACCCTATTTCATTTAGACCTTTAAAAAAATACTTTATTATTCATCAATTTTCTTTTTTTTTTTTTTTTCGTATAGCAAGTAAGTATTTCAATAAACATCCTCCACGGATAAAAAATATAGTGTTACTTTCGTTCATATGCATTTTTTTTAATAACCTTCTTGCATAAAAATTAGCTTAAAAACATAGATTTCTTTACAAGTAATTTAAAATTTTGTAAATTACTGTATTATGTTACAAGTTGCTACCTTTAATCTAAACTCTCCTACCAGTTACTTTTGTAAGTCAAATTTTAAAAAAAGTGGAATTATAATCTTTAACAATATGTTTACATATAAATTTAGCCTTTATTTCGGCTTATAAGGCATGTTAAAATTAGATACTCATTTCAAATATACCATCCATAAAATTATTAATAAATCACCTTACATATAATCCATAACTTTAAGTTATTTACCTTATTATCAGGTTTTACTTTATTTTCCATGTGCAGCAATATTTCACTTTATATAATGCAGCAAGCATAATAGTATACATCTGAACTTATGATGAATTTAGTTAACTAGAAAAACATTAGGATAAGACGAAAGAACTATGAATGTTGGAAAATAATATAGTAAGTTATATATGAATTTTAGAACTTTTTATGTTTTTAAGGATTAAATGAAATTGAAACTTTTAAATAGACAAGAATGGAAAATAGGATAATGTGTTAAAAATAACTTATAAAGGAACGAACTTTTATAAAAAAGATACTTAGAAGAATTGAAAATTTTTATTATGGAAAATTGAAGAGATTTTATAGACTTAAAACTATATCCACAATTTGGAATGAATTGAACTGTAAATTTATGAAATATTTGTGAACGGACGAAATACAAAGTATATAAATGGATAGTAAAAGGGAATACTAAGTGGAGTTAAATGTAATGTTTTTTTTATATAGAACTGTAAAATAATATATATTTTTTAAAAACAATTTAAAATGATATGGCCTTTTTTAATATAAATAAAGAAAACATTAAAAAAATGAAAATGCTTTTAAGTATATGAAGGATGTATACAAAATAAAGTATTGCTGCACATGGAAAATAAAGTAAAACCTGATAATAAGGTAAATAACTTAAAGTTATGGATTATATGTAAAATACAGGTTTTAAATAAACTGATTTATCTGTGAATAATTTATTGATGTAAATCACCTTATTTAACTTTATTTCTGAAAAATTCAATATTTATAACGCATACACACACAGCAGCAGATATTCCAGTCATACTCCGTAAAAAAAAAAAAAGCTAAGCGAATCTTCTACTAGGCCACACAAATTACATTTTGTCGTATACTTTACAAAAAGCATATTCAGTATTTTGACTTGAAATTAAACATAAAAATAAGTTATAATCTGTAGATTTGCACAACATTATTTTTTTACATGATAACCTTAAAATATTTATTATTTTAATTAATTTATTTTACATGCTTTTCCATTACGGACGCATTTTTGCAAATAAAAAATGAAACACTTCTATTTTCAGAAGAAAAAATAATTCATGGAGTTACGATTTCTTTTATGAATTTTTTTTCAATTTCTTTTAAAATTCCTTTTTTTTTTTTTTTTTTTTGAAAATTATAGCATATTTTTAATGAATTAAAATTTGTGAAAATTCAATTATTTACATTCAATTATAAAATTATTTTTCAGTGTTAAGAATTCAAATACACAATTTATTCTTATTACGGTAAATCATTTACGCAGGCGATACTTACGCATTTTAAAAGAATGATAGGTATTTTGATTTTTTTTTTCTAAAGTGGCAACAAAAGAATTGTAAATTAATAAAATTAATTGTTAAATTCGTTATATAAATATTAGTAGAATTATGATTCGAAAATATTTTTTATTTATACCAGTCCTATATCATAAATAAAAAATTCCGAGGAAATTCTTAGTTATTTCGTTGAATTTACATTTCTAAAATTAAAAGGCTCCAAAACATAAAATAACGCTTTTGCTTAATAAAGATGCAAAAATAATAATAATAAAAATATTGTTAGTACTTTCAAATATTTATCTTATTAAATAATGCTTCGCGAATCCAAACAAAGCATGGCTTTTGCTAGAGGTAAATAACTCACAGCTGACGTACAAATCTCGCGGTTCAGGTGTTTCAATTTACTTCAGATAGCTGCCATGATTTCGCATGCTTTTGAATGGGAATTGCCGGTTTACGTATCTTAAAAGTCTTCGGATGGATCACCTGTGGCGGGGTAACAGAAAAATGTCTTAAAATTAATGCATTAATTTATAATTCAATTCTAAAAGTATTAAAATGTTGTATCGTCATCGGAAAAACACCTATGAGCTTGTAATTTCTATAATTCTAGCCTATCAGAAAGTGGATCAAAAATCAATTGCAAAATTCCATCTTTACAAACAACAAGTCAAAAATTGTACGGCAAACGTGGCAAATGAGGTGCATTCGCGCTATAAACAGTTTTATAAACATTCAGATCTCGGTGCAATAGCTGTTGCACTCTTATGCAAAAATGCATGAATACAAAATTTATTACGATATTAAATTCGGTAATACGGAAATAATAAGACTCCAACCTTAATAGGACGTCATCACCATGGCAACCTTGAATCATGACCTATCATGGGATATCATTGAATCAAATGACGTATGATGGGATTTAATAGAATGAAGAAAACTTTTATTAATATATTTTTAAGTTTTGATTTGGTTTTCATAAATTTGGGACACTCGACAAAATTCTGCAACGATTATATATATACAGTCGACGCTCCTTATAACGACTCTTCGCGTGCTAAAGATGAGGGTCGTTATAATGGAAGGTCGCTATAACGAAAGTGAACGAAAGTAAACTCTAAAAAAACTCTAATCTAGTGCATGAAAATTAAGGTTTCAAAGGAAATTTTATAATACGACATTATTACTGTTATTACTAAATTCTGTTTACTTACGTATCAAATAAACATTGACGACAATGAATAATTATAAAAATCAATTTAAGAGAATGATTACGTATTTCTAAAATAAAATTTAATGTGAATGTATCTCTCACACACACACAAAAGTTACTTACGTATTAAAATTTATTTTCTACAAAAATAATTCGAAATAGTTGTTTATATTTTTTTGTATTTGATATTTTCTTTAAACAAAATTTTCCATCTCAGTTAGAGATAAGTAATTTTATGTATCTTCTTGTCTATAAAAAAAATGTTTTAAAGTGTCATTTTAAGACATTTTACAATAGGCACTTACCGCGCAGGGAGCAATGCGTTCTTAGGGAAAGAAAATGCTAATCTTTTTTTGGAGGGAAAAAAAATCTGGAGAAAAGTTCAGTTCGTTCACTGTATTGGGAAATAAGCTGCTGGCCGGACGTTATATTGGATGTTAAAATAACATATAATAAAGGGACTATATTTCGGGACATTTTACATCGATAGTTATAATGGAACGGTCGCTATAATGGGCGATCGTTATAACGAGCGTCGACTGTATTAAATTTCAAACCATTCGGTTGGGTAGTTTGTGTGCTATATGCGGACAGACAGACGGAGCAAACGCCGACTTATAGGTGCTACGTATTTATATAATTACGAACGCACCTAAACACCAAATGAAGTTAAATAAACGAGTATAAAAACAAAATAACCTGATTTTGGTGATCTTCAAATTTAGTACATTACATTGTTTAAAGCTTAAATTGTTCAATCAGAAAGCCACGAGTGTTTCTGGGGAACAGTATTTCGTATGAAACTTTTAAAACAAAGCCAAATAATTTTAAAGTTGGTTATTTCTCCCGAGATGCACCGATATTATCAATATTCGGAATTTTACTAACTGACCCGCCCGGCGTTGCCCGGACGGACTGTCATTGAAAAATATAACAGTGGAGTGGATTTCATAAAAAAAAGACTGAATAATATTTATTTATACTAAAAACTTGTAAAAAAAATTAAATAAGAGCTAAAATTTCAAAAGTATAACAGTTACGTTTAAAAAATGAAACGGTCAGGGAAAAAGCTGTCCATAGCCGGTATTCCTGTTCTTATCTCTTAACTACAGCTAAACTTGTAACAACAGATCTATAACGGAATCCTTTTAAAAGAAAAATGTTCATGGTTCCGACAGAAGGAATACTATACAAATCTACCTGTTCATACGGAAACCTGTCTAAAACGTTTATTTCTCTCCCTAGAGATTACGTTTACACAGGTGGGTTTTAATGTATATTTACATTTCTACCGATGAATATTTTGCTTTTCAGAAAAATAAAATAGTATCTGGAAATAAAGTGTAACAGGAGCCATAAAAACAAATCTGTCTCAGAGCATCTGAATTAAGGTCCTGCTCCGGTCAGGCTGTACCGATCTGAATCCGACAAAAAAATTTCGTCAACCCGAAACCTGACATGAACCTCATACACTTCGACCGGAACCCTAAATATTCAAACCCGAACCGAAAGTGAAAGAAAATTAATCAATATTTTAATACAATTATGAAAAAATAGTCTACACATATCTCTAATATCAATTTTATCTTTTTTGTATGAAAATGAACGCATATACACCCATTAATATTCAAATATATAGTTGTTTTTTTATTTGAAAAATATTCAAGACTTTCTTTTGAAAATTCGGGTCAACCCGAATCGAACCCGGGAGAGTCAAAACCTAACCCGCAATATTTAAAGTTAACCTGACCCGCACCGAAAATAATTAACGTACACGATCTGAACCGCGGTTCGGTTTTGGGTAAAATCGGGTTACCAGACCCGATTCAAGACTCTGATCAACCTGGGTAGATAAAGACGGCCTTGACAAGACCCTCCTAATCCATTCGGGGAACCTCGGCCCGATTGATTTTCAGGGTTCCCCTAATAAATTAACTTATTAAGGGTGTCTCAGGACTCTTAAAATTGGAAAAAAATAAAAAACAAGACCATTTTCAAAATTTTATATATTAAAATGTATTTGTTTCTAAGACACAATTTTATGTTCTTTCATTTCATGTATTTGAAAAATTTCAAGATGAAGAATTAGCATTTATAGGGGGCTCCAAACTGTCAGACATTTGACGAGCAGAAAATTGGTATAACAGCTTACGCGCTGGATTACAAAATAAATATTGCAACTAGAAGGAAAATCTTTGTGCCTACTTATACTTCAGATTATAGTAATTACCCTGAACCTAATTAAAGCATTTTTATACTTTTAATGCAAAGTTGTATTTAGGCAATGCAAAATTTAGAAAAATTTAACAGTATAATCACCTAAAAAAATATTTTTTTGAACAATAAAAAGGAAATTTTAGGTTCAGTTTATACGGATTAACTTGAAATATATGTTTCGAAAATTTCATGAAAAAATATTCAGAAGTTTTTGAGATATCGCGCGCGTTATGACCCAAAACGTCATTCGGAGAAAAATTACTTCAAATTTCGGAAACGCTGCTTTAGCTATTGAGCTGGTATAATTTCATAACTTCTGTTCCAAAGAAAATTTGAAGGAAACAATTATATCAAAATGTTCAGAAAAGATAGGGGTTTATCATCTAAAAAATTTAAATTTCGAAAATTTTAAAGTTTTAAGAGTCCATATACCCTTAAAACTATCCAGCTGCTGAAAGAGATAATTATATAATGGCTTTAACATGGAATGTGTTGATGCTGTCATTTTATCCTTTATCGGCAAGATAATATCGGCGCTATATAGAAATTTTACTTAATATGCGATAGTAAAGTTAACATAATTTTGGGAATAATTTTTTCCAGCTTCTAATAATGATAATAACAATAGAAACAACGAAGAGAGTCAGTACAGTAAAATCTGTGAAAACTGTATCTGTCTATAACGGAATCATATCTTAAACGTAAAAATGATACGGTCCAGACGGATGGAATACTATACAATTATACTTTCTAAGACAGAAATCTGTCTAAAATGGATTTCTATCCCTGGACCTTAGCGATTTCGTTTACACAGGTTTTACTTTATTACTGTCCTACATGATTTCTCGAATTCAAATACATATATACATATGTTTAATTAAAGAACAAATATAGAATAAACTCGATTTTGCTGAATCTGGCCCTTCTAAGGGAGTCGAGACCCTGGGCCAAACTGACCCCAATGTCAGTTTCGCGCGGGGTAGTTTTGCCACTTTATCCCTCCTTCTTCCAGATATTAAACTCTAATTATTATTTTTTTTAAGCGAAACAGCGATGAAAAAAAAAATAATAATAAAGCTCACCGAATATCATTGCTGGATTTGGACTTCATTTTGAATAATCCCGTCTTCACTTCACTCCACACCATCCACGGATTTAATCCACATAAATGTGTTTGGACTTTTCTTTTCACTCACTCAACACCACAAAGTTGAATGCACACCCGGATTTGTGTTCATTCAAAAGACTCCTGTTCCCACAATCCTTTTCGAACGAAAATAGAATTCTTGGTCCGGAGCCCAAAATCCCACCACATTGCATTGGAAAAGAACGCGGAGAGTTAGTGTCTTCAGGAGGTATTGTAAGTGTTTTTTTACCTTTCTTTTTCTCCAGTGGGAATAATTTGCTGTCTGATGTGCAACCGGAAGCAAAAGCAACAAGGCAGGAATAGCAAGATATACTCATGAAAAAATCTTGAATAAAACCATGTTTGATGCAGTGATGAATCCAGGGGGTTGTTCCGGGAACTTTACCCCACAGAACATCAAAATGTCCTCCGAAAGATTTCGAATTTTCTTCTTATAAGTTTGTCTAAGATGTTGAAGAGCAGATCTCCCCCAAAATTTCATAATGTATCTCCTGGAGCCTGGAGATGAAGAAATATCTTCCTTGAAAACAATTAGTAACATACGCAGAAAAATTGGGAAGTGAAAACGGTATTATTTAAAATCAAGTCTTTTTTTTTTTTTTTTTTTTTTTTAAGAGAGATGCAGAGGGGTAGGGTATGGAATTCCGGGGGCGATTTGCTCTTCTAGACCTAGAAGACTACGCGGTCGTAATAATTACGGCTATGTTTGTTTTACGGGCAATAGCTGATTGATTAGTAGGAGGATAATTCTAAGAATAAGACTAATTGTTTTCTAGAAAAATTAATGATGAAATGTTGAGAAGTACAATTGTAACCATTTTCAAACTATTTTCACACATAAAAATGCAAAATTTACAGAATTCGTAATTTTTACGAGCTTTTAGTCTTTGCACACTACTTCTAGTACGCTTATTCATCTAGGGCAGGGATTCTCAAACTATTGTACCGTACCAGTACTGGTACCTGAATCTCTGTTTACTGGTACACAAAAGTCCGATACTGGAAGAAGAATACCCTCTGATATCTGTAAAAGCGCTAAAATTTCTGCTTGATTTTAGTACAACATATCTTTGTGAATGTGTTTTTTCTTCACTTCTTTATATGAAAAACAAATACAGGAATTAATTAAACATCGAATCTGACTTACATCTAAAACTAAGTAAGATTGAACCAGACATGAGGAAGCTGCGTGCTAAAGCAAGTACACCCTTCTCATTAGCAATACAAGGGAATTAATAGAGTCACCCTACTGTATACATATCAATTTACGCCAAATATGCCATGTAGCCTATTTCCCTATCAAAACACTATATTTTGATAATGTACATATTAATAAATGGAATCATGCTACCTTTTATTTGAATTTAAATAAAAAGCAGTCACATGCCAGGATTCAAACCAGGGACCTTTGGCTGAATTTAACCAAAAATCCCTGGTTTGAATCCTTGCCTGGGCACTTTTTTCGTCCAGTTTGGAAAAATTACAACTTTAATTACTCATTTGTGAATACGTATCCATCGTTTTTCTGGAGTTATATTACCTGCGTTTTATGAATATAAAGCAGTCAATCTAAGTACCAAATTAATAATGTAATCATGCAATTAAATATATAGTAAAATCTCTTCAGACGGAAGTACAAAAGATTTTGCTTTAAACATATTCCGTTGACACAGGTTTTTCTGTATTAGCTTTGAGTTTGTCACCTGCTGGTTCGCTTAAGTATGAACTTCTATTTAGTGGTACGCCGCTCTAAAAGTTTGGGAACCCCTGATCTAGGGTTAATAAACGAAAAATTCGAAATAGTTCGACGGATAATTTGATGCTCCAGGGCGTAAAGTATCCAGCCCACCACCTGAATTTATACCTGTATAAACTATGATATTTATCCAAGATCTATTCAAAAGTATACCCTGTTATTCCGACTTTGTTCCTTTTACTTCCGGCTGTTTATCAGAGAGAAAATCATTCCCAGTGGATCAAAAGTAAAGAAACAACGTAGCTACAATACTGTTCTAAGGGCTCTATAGTCAAGAGAACACTAAAAGTTATGGAATTGCTCGTTTACAATAGAGCTTTAGAGAGTGTTCCGGCAAGCATCCAAATATCACAAATATTTTGAATTTTCTGATTGTTAATGATGTAATTAGGCATGGAAAATTAAATTGCGCCAGAATTTCATAACGTTTCTCTTGGAAAATCTTCTGTCGAAGATAAACTTTTGAATTCAACCCTGTTCAATAAATTTATACTCAAATTTGTGGTAATTATCGTTCATTAAAAGTAATCAAACGATAAAAGTGTTAAATTTGACTGCTAAAATTCATTAGTGTGCATTTTAAACTGGAACCATAGAACGAAAGACCGTAAAAATATTTTAACGATTCCCACTTCGATTAATTCTATTACAGTATTATTTGCGAAAACAGAGAGCTAAGAACCAGTAAAATATTTCACTTTAGACAGATTGATGTATGCAGGTATAAATGGAATTCTTTTTGGCGAGACATTGACCTTTTTTTATTTATGTGAGATTCCTTTACAAACAGGTTTTACTGTATTATAACAGATTTTAAAAAATTCTTAGCTTTTAAGACAATATTATGCATCTTAGAAGTTGTTTGACCAAAAATGCGTCAATTTTCGGATGCAGCAAAGGCTAAAAGTGACCTAATCTGTATGACCATGACCAAATAAGCTGAGCTTACAATCACCTTGTCTACTAGGGGGAGTAGGGGGGTAGACTAGCTTATGTTATAGAGACACGGTTTCTGTAGAAATTTCTAGATGCAAAATTTACTAGAAAATGCTGGACGATTCGGCATCGCTATGTAGAATTCACTTCGCTTATAACCTTTTAAATTAAACGCATTTCCGAACTGCTTGCCTCCGCTTTTATTCCTTTGACTTGTTGAATATTTTTTAAAGAAAATTTCAATACCCGGCAGTCTTTCGGAGTTGGCGTGCTCTACGAACTGACGGTGTTACCGAAGGCCATGGTTACTGACAACTGCCTGAATTCTCCACTACAAAATTCATGCCAATATAACCTAAGCCACGCACTTAATTAGGCGTGGTAACTACAAGCTCCACTAATTTGGTCATGATCACAAATACTTGGTCACTCTCACCTAGCCTTCGTTTCACCACATAAACAAAATGAATATGTTTTAAATGTGATTAAAAAAAAAAAAAAAAAAAAAAAATTCCGCGCTCAACAACGCGAAACTCCCTGGCATCTTTTCTGACTTATTTTAAAACGCAAAACATGAGACTTGCAGGCATGATTTGTAGTCGAACAGTTTTTTTTTTTTTCATTTAATAATAAAATGAATGACAACGTGAGTTATAAACGATCGTTGTTTCATGATGGTATTTTTTTCTTTCCCCGTAATGTCGAACTTGGAAATTCGGTTCAAAACGCCAATTTTGAATAAATTTTCTGAAAGATCTGCCTTTAACGAATACTGGAAAAACTGTTCGATTGCATAGTTTCTTTTCTGAATAACAACAACTGCCAATTTTATGCATTTAGGAACAAAAATGAATTCAGAAAGTAGCCAATTTGGGTTTGAGAACAAACAGCATTAAAGAAGCATTCAAGACAAAGAGGCGAAGTCAGCCTAATTGGAGCAGTCATCATTCTATTTAGAGTTCTGGAACGGGTCGGGTAACCCAATTTAACTCGAATCCGAACCAACCTGCGGGTCGAGTCGGGTCCAGTTGACACTATTTTTTTCCTTTTCGGGTTAGGTAGACTTTAATTGTTTTGGGTTCGAGTCAGTTAAAAGTTGGGTTTTCATTCTTTCGGATCGGGTTTGGGTTGACCCGATTTTTCGAAAAAAATTCCTGAATGTTTTTCAATTAAAAAAACAATATACGGTCAATATCGGTTACATGGTCACCCATGCAGTCCAGAAAAATATGACCTTATAAGCGGGGTGACCTTATATGCGGTGTAAGCAGGAATTTTATTTTGGACAATAAAATATTATTAATAAGTTACTTATATTAGTACAATAATGTACAAAGAAGCTATGAACATATAATTTATAAAACAAGAGGTATAAACGAGAATTGCTTTACACTTAAAATTTCGAATTCATGAGTATACTCGTAGTAGTAAAAATTAATCTTTTATGCAGGTTTGTTTGTTTTTTATCGTAGTTGTTAAAATTACTTTTTCTTATTCACGAACAGTTTTAAAATATTCCTCTGTGCCTTTGGGATTGGTAAAAAAATATATGAATGTATTTAGTGCTTTGAGAGCTTCTGCACGCGTTGTCGGTTCAGATTCGAATTCATTGTCATTATCATCGCTTCCATCAGTGTTTATATTTAAAATTTCCCAAACTATTTCCAGTATAGAAGCTTCACCATGGACTTTACCGATGGCACGTCAGCTGCGGATATCTAGAAGAAAAACACCAATAGGGGTGAAGAACATTTTAACACGGCTTCCTCTTCGTCGAATAAGCAGTCTTTTTTAAAAGGTACATACCAGCAAAGGCGTGACTTTTGCCCACTCGAGGGTAAAGTCCATTAGTAGCGATCTCATTGTCAACAACTGCATATGTCAGTTCGTCATGTATTGTGCAAACTGCATTCCGTTGTTCTTGTGCAACTTCAAATAGGGACACATCATCACCATCATCGTCATTGTCGTTGTCTTCGAACAATAATTCTTCACATTCTGGAAGCCAAGGTGTCAAAAACAATTTTCAATGGTCTTCTTTGATACCATATTCCAACTCTAGTCTACGGAACATATGGCATCTATCACAGTTACGCGAAACTTCTTTTTTTTTTATCAATGACAGCACTGACGTCTTTTAGAAGCAGCTTTCGATAATTTATCTTAATATTTTTAATAATCCCTTGATCTAACTTTTGTGCCATACTGTTTGGAGGTAAGAAAACAATTTCAGTCGGATTTAAATTGAGAATCATGCAATGGGCGGTACAGTTGTCTGCGATTATAGCCACTTGTCTGTGCAAATTTTATCGAAACGCCGAATTTCTTTTTCCCAAATTCTTATTGCCATCCAGGCCGTTTGGTTCACATCGTAAGATGCATGGAAAGATTTGCATTTTTTCAAACAACGAGGTATGAGAAATTTACCAATAACTAATGGAGTCAATTTCTCTGAGCCATCCATCCATATTCGTTCCTAATAAAACGACCACTCTTTTATTACTTACCCTTCCCACCACTTCATTTTTCGTTCTTAAAAGTAACAGTTTTATTTGGCAAAACATGAAAAAAAAAAGCCCAAGTTTATCAAAATTAAAAATATCACAAGGTCTGTGCCTATGAGTTTGTCACTTAACAAGTTAATAGCCATTCCTTCGATTCTTTAGCAGTAAAATTCGATTTTCCTACTTATGCAGTAATATCCAGAAATTTTTCTTTTACGATAATCCATGTATTGGAACATTCTGCAATCCGGCACATTTTATCCAAGGGAAAAGGTCTTTCTTAACATTCTCAAATTTTGAAACATGGTCTTGCTTTCTCTTTTGGTTGATCACATCTTCTGCTTAACAAGATTTGAACCCTAAGACGTTAGTTATTCAGTGCCGCTCTCACTATTCCACAGTCTTCGCGAAGGCTGCTTTCGATACGTTCGACTTTTCAAAGTTTTCTATATATTTTTTTTCTCAATTGTCAAATTTTTCGTTTTATTGACACCTTGTGTTCCCAAATAACAATTCAAATGAACGAAGACTTTACACGCAGCGACAAGTAATGAAAATACAAAAAACTAAAAATGCGTGATTTAACAATTCTCTGCACGGAGGACAATTTTCATTCGGTCGCAAGAGGTGATGGCATATTTTCCAAGAATCGGTATCTAATGCCACAGTTGGAGGAGAAATCTCCAGACCTTTGGAAACTCTTACAGACAGGAAAGAGTTTCTCTTAAGCTGCACACAGACGAGTGTTTTGCTAGACTTCTCCTGTTTTCGTGGAAATCTTTTCTTCTGAACCCATCTGCGGTTTATTCACAAAAGAATGAGGGGAATGAACAATGGGTCAGGAGATCGGCTTTACTTGAAGGAAAAATTCCTCTTTTGCTGGACATCAGTCCTTTTCCTACTAAAGTCATTAAAAATCAAAAACACCGCGTGACCACAACAATCGATGCCGACACTGATAATAGTTAGAAGGATGGTGCGTACGCAGCCTTAAGCTTCACACAGACAATCATGTCGCTTGCCGTTTGTTTGTTCTGGATCAGACGGCGCTTTTTGTGGTTTCGCGGCTTTTTTCATCTTTTATGGCTTTACAAGTAAAGGATGTCCTGCAAGAAGGGGAGAGCTTCCTTCAAGTACGATCTTATCTTATCTCCTGACCCATTGTTGAATCCATTGTTGATCCTCCCGTCGTTTTATTAAAAACCACAAATGGGGTTCGAAAACAATGGTTTTATTGCTTCAGCAGGCCGTTCAGATATTTTTGTTTTCTAAACGGAGCCTTATTATAGGCTGCAGCCGAGAAGAGGAGATCCCTCCCCCCACACTCCCCCGAGTGTCGACACGCATCTAGTCACGTGGTATGCAATATTATCGCGATCTCTAAGGCTCCGTTTAAAAAGGAAAAGGACTCCCTCTCATTCTAAAGCTATAAAAATGTCAACTGGCCTTTCTTTACCATACGGAAGTTCGCACTTGTGGATTTTATCAAAAGCACGGGAGATTCAACGATGGGAAAAAGAGGAAGATTGACTAGAAGGAAAGAAATTCCTCCTTCAGGATGTCTACCGTTTCTTTCTAAAGCTGTTAAAAATGAAAAGCACCGCGTGACCAATACAAAGAGGCCGACAGTTGAAGATACTTGAATGTGAATGACACGTCTATTCGACACTTTACACCCTGAAAAAGGGAAGGAAAAAGCATAAAACTATAAGATATTTTGCAATAAAAAGGGAGACAAAAGATGACCATATGACCATATATCCGATAGTAGCCATTGGAAACTGACCATATAGGCGGTGTATTTTAACACGTAATACCTATTCAGTCAGTCCGGACTTACGAAAAGTGAGTTTATAAGCGGGGTGACCTTATGAGCGGGTGACCATATATCCGATACTAGCTGTATTTCAATATTGATGTGTGTACATTGTTCATTTTTATACAGAAAAGGCTAAACTGATATTAGAGACGTAATTTTAGACTACTTTCCAAAATTGTATTCAAATATGGTTTAACATTTTTTTCATTTCGGTTTTGCGTTTGACTATTTCGGTGTCGGGTCGGTTTCATGTTGACAGATGAGTATCGGGTTCGGACCAAGTTTCGGGTTAACGAAATTTTGCGTTGCTGCCATCTAGTAAGTAACAGTCAAAGTAGAAGATATTGCACTACGTATTTATATAATTTAATTTTAAAAATTCATCTTACAATGTTGCATTGAGTTTCATTCATTGAAACGAAGTGAATGGCCATTTCTGGAATCTCTGATTTTACCGGATGATAATTTTAGTGTTTGCCAGCTTAATTTTCCAAGTAATTTGCATACCCAGTCCCCCTATCTAAATAAGTCTCCTCTCATCTTGGCTTCCAAAAATATTCGTCTGCATCGATATTCATCTTTGCATTAAATATAAGTGGTTTTTGAGTACGGCACGTTGCCAGACTCACTTTGCTCCTACATGCAGAACGCAGAGCTGTGTATTTTAGAAATGAGTTCGGGCTCTTTTTTCGGAATCCGAATCCGACGATTCGAAATCCGAGCCCGATACCAAAAGGAAGCAGTAGAAAGTAGTTAATAACATTTTAAATATTCCACCATGATTATGTCTTGTTACTTTTATTATCTGTAAAATCCAATTCAAAATAGAAAATTCCTTATTTATACTCAAACACCGGCAAAAATCTGCAAAATTAACAATTCTTATACTTTTAAAATGTCATTGTTATAACTATGACAGAAAGGCATGGGTTCATTTTCCAGTCATTCTAGAAAAGGACTTTAAACAAAAAATCAAGGATAGGCAAGAGATATCCTACGGCTTCTTTATATTTTTAACTTTGGCCGTGCAAATGTTTTAGAATCAGATACAATATTTCTCCTTAAATCCACCAATGAGAATGAAATTCTTTTTCAAACTGATTTTTAAATGATTGTAAAACACTTTAAGAAATTTAAGATACAGTCTTGCTTCTCAATTAGCACTCCCCCCCCCCCCTTTTTTTTTTTACATTCTTCTATCTTCAATAGAAAAAAGCATTGAAATCGAAATTTTTTTCGACTTCCGGTTTTCGAAGGATTTACACGTTTTAGGAGCCAAAGATCTACAAAAACATGTTTATACAAAATGTTTGTCTATCCGTGTGTCTCCACATTGTACCATCGAAAAGTGTATGAAGTTATGCAAAGAATTGGATCAAATTTCATAGTTATGTTTTTGGCTATGGCGAGCAGGTCCTCCTTGAATTTCGAAATATTTTGCCGGAAGGGGTCGCTGTAATAGCGATTTTTATGCAATTTTCTCGATTTCTTCCTAGTTCTGATGTACAGTCGTGGAAAAAAAAAGTAAACACCCCCTACTAACTCCTCAACAAATTATTGTAGAAGAAAGTTACTGGTACCGAACGATTGGAAATAAAGTCTGCTTTTAAATGATGTATATAAAATTTGCTTAGGGGGCAATCTACATATTAAAACGAACCAGAACTTTGTTTTTTTCAATAGCAGTACCCAATTCTGACAGCATAAATGAACTCAACACCCTTCAATTAGCCTAAAAACGAATTTTTATGCAATTCGTACCATAAGTTTCCGAGAAATTAATTATTTTAAAATGAGCGTATTTTAAGGGCTGTATCCAAATTGAAGTTCCGTACTGGATTGTTAACCGAGAGAGCCGCTTCGTTGATCAAGGCACCTTAAGCACCACTCAAGGAGTCAATGAAGCGTGTTAGATTACAGTACAGGAGAATAAATTTCAAAATGTCTACTCACTTCCATCATAGACGGCCCCATAAACCATCATTTTGCCGTTTTTTAAGCATAATTTGAAAACTACTTGGAAGAAAAATGTGAAATTTTTGAATTTCCATAAAGCAGGACTTAATAAATGTATATCCATCAAAAAAATTGTAGGTTGCAATTCATAATTTTTTCGAATATTAATTTCATAATTCATATCATAAAATTATAAAAATTGCAAATTCAGCTTATTTATGTTTGGGTATATTAGTATTATTACTACAAAAAAAATTAGCACATTAGGAGCATAATTTCGGGAGATATAAATACAAATATGAAAATGTAATTTAACATTAGAAGCACTAAATTTTGAATGTTTATAATTCAAAAACTTATCATTCAAATGAATTGAAATTTGGTGTCTAGGCATAGTTTGAACCGAAGATTTGAAATATCTCGTTAAAATTGGGTACTGCTATTGAAAAAAATGAAGTTTGGATTCGTTTTAATATGTAGATGACCCCCTAAGAAAATTTTATATACATCATTTAAAAGTAGACTTTATTTCCAATCGTTCGGTACCAGTAACTTTCTTCTACGATGATTTGTTGAAGAGTTAGTAGGGGGTGTTTACTTTCTTTTTTCCACGACTGTACATCGGCGGCTCGCGCAGCGACGGGAACTTCGCATCCTGTTAAGCCGGCTATTAGCAAACAGCTGATGTACTACGGAAAAAGGAAAAACTATTGATTTTAATAAATGTCATGATCGAGATTAACTCGTTTTTACTCCGATTAATTTGACTGAAACAGAAATTTAAGATGGAAATCAAAGTTGGTATAGTATTGAACTAATAGTATTGAAGTATTAACATTTGTAACTACTTTTTGAATTATTAAGATGTATGAGATAGAAGAAAATTTTGCGATTGGCACATCCAACTAGCTTCATTTTGTGTATAAATAAATTTTGCACTTTGAGGCCGAGACCGGCCTAGCCCAAAGACTTTTATAAAAATCGAGTCCTTTTCATCTCTAGTGTATTTATATTAAAAGTTATGAGTTGCAAGAAATTGATTTATTTTCAGGTTTAAATCCAAAAGACAGTGCTTGCTCCCAGGTTTCTTCTAGACCGGGAGCCGACATCACAGACAATCACCTCACCGAGTTCACGGCTGAAATTCCAGAATTAGTTAAAACTCGATACGCATATTAAAATGCAATCGGTCTGCCATGTCATGTCTTGGTGGAAAACACCTGAAAACCTGATTTTAGCGGTTGACCCGAAGGTTTACCATTGTGTTTTCTTGCACCCAAGAGTATGAAAACATGGAGGACTGTTAGCAAGAAAACGCAATAGTAAACCTACGAGTCGACCGCTAAAATCAGGTTTTCAGGTGTTTTCCACCAAGATGGGACTTGGCAGACCGATTGCATTTTAATAAGCGTATCGAGTTTTAACTCATTCTGGAATTTCAGCCGTGAACTCGATGAGGTGATTGTCTGTGCTGCCGCTCCCCGGTCTATTCCCAAAATATCTGTTTTTTATCCCCTTCCCCCCTCACACACAAAATAAAACAGTTTATTCCCCCCAAACCCGGTTTATTCTGTGGTTGAAACCGGGTTTTTCCGTCTTTGAAATTCTATAAAAAATATGTTTGCCAAGAAAAAACAGATAAATAAAATGTACAAAATATAATTTCTTATACATAAACGACGTAAGTAGTGTGTATTTGCGGGTTCTGCGCCATGCGGCACGCGGCACGCTCTCAAGGTCAAATGAAGGTCATTCAGGAGTTTTTTATCTTACAGTACGACGTGGATAAGCGCGTTTTGGAGCGGAAGTAGACCGGAAGTGTTGTTAGATAGTGTTATTTTAGCGGAAGTGTGAATGGATAAGGTTTTTTGCGAAGGATCATGTTAGAGTACACTGATAGTTAGGGCGCGAAGATTAATTTTGAAAATAATTTTTTTTCTTTCTTTTTTTAAGAGTTAAAAAAAAAATTACGAATTTTTTTTTTTTTTGTGATAAAAAAACTTTTTTCTCTTTAAAAATTTTGAGAATTTAATTTTTTTTTTCGCGTGATAGAAAAAATTTTGTAGAATTTATTTTTCTTTCTTAAAAATTTTCTTTTAAAAATTACAAAGACATGGAAATTTTTTTCTTTTTAAAATTTTCTTTTACGAACTTAACTTTGAATTTGGACTCGTTAGAAAATTTGTTGTTCGAAATTTGTTTTTAACTCGGGTAAAATTATTGGCTGAATTCTTTTTGAAAAAAAAATTATTATTATTTTAATTGTGGTCCCACCATAACCACCCGCTTTGAAAAATATTCAAAACGCCACTATTTTTTTTTCTTTTTTTCCTTTTACGCCTGCTCTGCATCTAAATTTTTTGCCTCTACTTTTCTTCTTCTCTGCGAGCTACCTGAAAAGAGAACAAACAGATAGATTTAGTATTTTATCTCAAAAGTGTTTATGCTTGAAAAGGTAGTTAAGGTTAGTTACCTTGTTTTGCAAAACCTACTGCTTTACTAGATATTCTAAGCGCACTTAGCAGGGTCATCTCAGTGTCAGCTAGGCAGGGTGATTTCATGGGTGGAACCTAAAAGAAAAATAGAGATTATTTTCATGAAACTTTATCAAATGTTTCTAAAAGAAAAACTTAAAATGTGAGTTACCTTATTCTGCAAAACATATTGATTTTCTTCCTCATCTCAGGAATTCTTGGGAGAAATTTAATTTTCCTAAAAATAAAAACAGAGTTTGAATATTTTCATTAAATCTTTTCAAATGTTTTCTAAAAGAAAAACTTAAAATGTGAGTTACCTTGTTCTGCAAAACATACTGCTTTACTGGCTTATCTCAGCTACTCATTTTCAGCTTGGCAAGATGATTTCAGCTATCTCAGCTACTCAGTCTTGATCTGCAGGATGAATTCAGCAAGGAGAGGCAGTCTTGGTGATTTTAAGCAAGGCATTTCAGGATGACTTTAGAGGCATTTAGGAAAAATTTTAGTTTGGATATTAAACTGGGCCCTCCGACCACCCGCCATGTTTTCTCATGGCTCCCCAGTTTTGAAATTTAGCACACGCACCGCACACACTGAAGAATTTTAGTTATTTGATGAACAATATATATCATTTGGAAAATGATGATTTCACTTTGAGCAAAGTTTTTGCAATACTTGAGAAAAGTTCTTGTATCAGTTCATGAAAAATTTGATTTCCCTTTGAGCAAAGTTTTTACATTATATGAGAAAAGTTATTTTCTCGAACCACATTTTATTTGAAGAAATAAGTAAAGTTCTTGTATCAGTTCATGAAAATGTTTTCACAACTTGAAGATTTGTTTTCATCACTCGGAGAAGACTTGAATGGCTTTTTTTTTTTTCGCCTCATGGAAGACAGCTTGAAAAATGTTTGCAGCAAGCTCCTTTGATTATGCATCCATGATTATTTGCGCACCTTTGAAAAAATGATTTGACTTGAAAAATTATGGAAGACTTGAATTTTAATTCTTGAAAAATACTGGAAGATTTTTGCACTCTTGAAAGTGTTCGCACCTTTGAAGCATACTAGAAGAAGATGTATATGAACACCTTTTAATGCACCCCCGCTTTTTCACGAAGACAGGATATGAAGAATAATGAAAGTGCTTGAACGATGTTAGTCTTTGGTTTCATGGAATAACGATGAATGTCCTTGGTTTCTTGGAGAAAAGATGAAAGTCCTTGATTTCTTGAAGAAGAATTTCCCACCAACCACCCGATACCTTTAGATAAAGTATCACAATAAAAGAAGAAGATTATACTCATTGCCCCCTTTTTCGTGAAGCCTTTATAATTTAAATTATGATTTATACTTGAGAGAAAGATAATATCTTGAAGGAAAGTTCTTGAATGATAACAGTTCTTGATGCGATGAAGACATGCTTGGAAAAACGATGAAAGTCCTGCTTGGTTTCATGGAAAAAAGATGAAAGTCCAGGATTTCATGGAAGAATGATGAATGTCCTGGATTTCTTGAAAAATGATGAAAGTCTTTGATTTCTTGAAGAAGACGTTCCCACCATCCACCCGATACCTTTAGATAAAGTATCACAACAAAAGAAGAAGATGATTTATTGATGATTATTTTGATGATTTTTTATTTTGCAGTGCCCATGAGCATAGGTGTGTACCCCGTCATCTAGTACATATCTTTTATCATCGAGGGGAGATAGTGCCACTTTATTTTGTTCGATAGTAAATATTTTATGACGCTCACTTTGAATTCTGTACTGGATTTCTCTCGTAATTTTTGATTCGAATAGCACATTTTTATAATTCTCATGTTTAATTTTTTTGGACACCACACTTTTAGAGACCCCCTTGGCTCTCTTCTTTTCACCCTCTGCTGAAAGAAGCGAGTACATTTTGGCTCGCAGCCCCACAAATTCGTATGCCGGCACTGACTTTAACTCATCTTTGAAGCAGCCAATTTTCTTTTTATTTTCCGTGCTATAGAGGGGATGAGCCTGGGGATATTCGGAGGTATCAAATAATTTGTGATGTTTTTTCATATCTGCATAAATATCGGGGGTCTCTATATGATAGGTTAACGAGTCAGTGTCAGTGAAGAGGAGCTTTGATTTATCTCCATATGTACGTTTCACAAAATCATAGTGAAATTTGTACATATGGAGTTTGCTCAGTTCCAAAATGACAAAGCCGGCATACAGGGTCTTGTCGAGGGTGACTACTTGCTTAATTCTTGGAACCCCTACTAAATTTTCATCGAATGCTTTTACTGATTTGTATGTTGGTGCTGCCACAAGTTTTTTTAATTTTTTATCTGTATTTACCAATTGGATGTCCACTCGCCGTCTGACGGATTCCATTGATTTACCGTACACCGAGTTATTCATCAACTTAAAGAAGTCCTTTTGGAAAGGAGAGGTTGCATGTTTTCTCTGCTCAGTATTAAACTCGATGTACGGTTTAAGCCACGCCCTCTGTTTAAATTTCATGATTTTATGAACATGTTGCAATACCATCCCCAGGCTCAAATAATATTTCAAATTTCTGTAATAGACAATATAGTTCTTCTTATCATTTAGATTAGGCACCTACTTCTCTGTAGCAACGTACGGCATATTTTTTTATCAATTCTTGCGTGTAGGGAGATAACATTTCTTTTTCAATTTTAATTTTTTCTGCGGCGAGTGGATAATCATTATGGAGGTCATGTAAACTAGGTGGATAAGTCAAATCCACCTCGAAAATGTAACCATCTTCGCCATAATCCTCCAATGATTGGATCCAATTGGTGTCGGCTTCATGGGTGATCCATTCAAATTCGCCGTACGGTAGGGGTTCAGACATAGAATGCCCATACAAATTATTAGCGTCAAGATACATAATATATGAGGTTTCTTTGCTAGGGTCTGGGTTGGGCACTGCTTCGTTATTGGCACATGTCCAGCGATGGCTAATCATGGCGATACCCCCTCGAATCCCACGTTCAATCATGAGATGCATATTAACATCTGTGAGCAATGTGAGGGGTTGCTGGCTCATTTTTAATGATGCCTGCCACGCAAGGCTGGGAGCTGTGACAAAATGTGCGCAGTCTAATCCATAAAACTGCGCACATAGTTTGCGAAAATTTTGGAACACGTCCGATAACTGGAGAACATCACATTTGACATACAAGTCGTGATAATCCCCCAGTGTTTGAAGATGGAACGTGTCCCAAACAACCTGGGCATGTGCATAATCAGCTTCAGTAATATGCTGCTGCGATAAATCGCTGAAAAAGGCTTCACGTGGGGGCAATGAGGTTTCATCAAATTTATCAAAAGAAGAGAAATATTGGTAGGGGTACACACCTTTACGCAGCAGCAATTCAATGTTATTCAAATTAGATTTTAAAATTTTGAAGTCTTCCTGTCATAATTGGCCACTAGTTTTTCGAGAGACATAGACATGAATTGGAAACTATCGATGAATTGGAGTGAAATGCGAGATTTATTATACTGTTTAGAAAGAGAAAAGGATATATATTTCTCCATATTGTTGGCAATTACGTGAATTTGATGATCTTGAATATTACCCAGACCCTGCATTATTAAGTGAGCGTCATAGTTCTTCAAATTGTGAAATACGACTGGAATCATTTTTCGAAGACGATATTGTAGATTACAAGAAGAATGAAGTGCCCCTCGGTATTGTCCATTTAGATGATCGTGATCTTTTATTTTATCCATATTGAATGACTGGTGGCATAAATAGCATTCTGTGGCATTTTTGAAGTCTTCTTCGTCTTGTGGTGTCATTTGAATGGGAACAATATGGGTTAAAATCTCTGCTAGCTCGTCTTTGACTTGTATAATTTCATTAAAAAATTCTTCCACTGCATTTTCCCCTCTATAGCACTTAATTTTTTTATAGCATTCTCCATCCGGCCCCACAACAACATAGGCAAATCCACAGGCTTGATGGGAATTAATTTTGTTCGAGAAGGATTTTTTCTGAAGTTCAGCATTTTCTTCTTCCACATCTGAAACAATTGTTTTTGCTGCCATGGGAACCAAGATGGACTCGAAGTCTGCGTAAATAATATAGGGAACGAGATGCTGATATTGTGGCTTTGAAAATTCCATAATAATATCTTCAGGGCGTGGCATTTGAATCCGTTGTGGCTTAAAATTTCTGCAATACTCAGAGTGCATTTTTAATACCTCTTCTGAGGAAATTCGATGCATGCATCGATAGCAATAGAATGAAGCACCCTTATGATGTGTTCGATCACCCATGAGCCGAGAGAAACTGCGTATGAGGCAGTAATGATGATTATTTTCATTTGAAATCAATAATAAGTTGTAGCATTCTTTGTCATCCCGTTCCGAAATATGCAGTGGAAAGATTTCTTCTTCAAAACCGAAGACGTTGATGCGCATATTATTCATTTCTTCAATCTTGCTGATTTTGTTGAGAGGTACTGGACACTGAACTTTGCCTAATTTTATTTCGTCTTCAAAGGGTTCGTAGTTGGATACTCGATAAGGATGATCTTCTCTTTCAATCTTATGCTTCTGAGCTAGCAGAGACCAGACGAGACACTTTTGGTCTGTATTCACGATATTTAAGATTGCATGTTTATCCTTCAATTTCTCAGGAGTGGGGATGAAAGAGTTTGCTGCAAGGGGGTGGTATTTCGCTGCAATCAATTCCAAATGACGTATGCTTTCCAGTACCCAACCTGACCTTTGCTGGGTAAACTTCTCAAATGACTTCGTCATCTTGGCGTATGCTGCTTCAATGTGGTCAGGAATTGTCAGGTCGGTCATTTCAATATGGCAAAACGATCGAAAACGCGAAGTAACTATTTCCAGATCCCCCTCCTGAGTGGTGCGACTAAGGTTGACATGAACAACTGTATACCACTTAACAGCTTCTTTCGTAGTCAATTGAAAATGCAGTTCTTCATCCAGGTGCGTTCGAATATCGTTGAAAAACACATTCAAATCAAATTCATTGGTTTCGTCTGCTTCAAATTTGATAATGGACACGGAATCATTTAGTGCATTGAAGCAATTGGCGGTGCGATATCTTTTAGCGGGGGGTGCATTGCGAGTGGTGTTTTTTCGTTTCAGTGTATGTGCAGTGCGTTTATGTGCTATTAAATTAGTTTTACTCGAAAACGTTTCCAGGCATTCATCATATGGGTGATGCACAATGTGTCTTGAATGACTCTTTTTATGCCTTTCTAAATCGCTATTTCCAGCAAAAGATTGAGTGCACATCTCACATGCAAACGGTTTTTCACCAGTGTGAGTTTTCATATGCCTATTCAACTCAGAAATTCTCTTAAATGGTCCCTTTTTATCTTTTACAGATTTGTTCAATTTGTCAAAAGACATTTAAGAGAAATTCTGAGTTGAATAGGCATATGAAAACGCACACTGGTGAAAAACCGTTTGCATGTGAGATGTGCACTCAATCTTTTGCTAGAAATAGCGATTTAGAAAGGCATAAAAAGAGTCATTCAAGACACATTGTGCATCACCCATGTGATGAATGCCTGGAAACCTTTTCGAGTAAAACTAATTTAATAGCACATAAACGCACTGCACATACACTGAAACGAAAAAACACCACTCGCAATGCACCCCCCGCTAAAAGATATCGCACCGCCAATTGCTTCAATGCACTAAATGATTCCTTGTCCATTATCAAATTTGAAGCAGACGAAACCAATGAATTTGATTTGAATGTGTTTTTCAACGATATTCGAACGCACCTGGATGAAGAACTGCATTTTCAATTGACTACGAAAGAAGCTGTTAAGTGGTATACAGTTGTTCATGTCAATCTTAGTCGCACCACTCAGGAGGGGGATCTGGAAATAGTTACTTCGCATTTTCGATCGTTTTGCCATATTGAAATGACCGACCTGACAATTCCTGACCACATTGAAGCAGCATACGCCAAGATGACGAAGTCATTTGAGAAGTTTACCCAGCAAGTTTCAGGTTGGGTACTGGAAAGCATACGTCATTTGGAATTGATTGCAGCGAAATACCACCCCTTTGCAGCAAGCTCTTTCATCCCCACTCCTGAGAAATTGAAGGATAAACATGCAATCTTAAATATCGGGAATACAGACCAAAAGTGTCTCGTCTGGTCTCTGCTAGCTCAGAAGCATAAGATTGAAAGAGAAGATCATCCTTATCGAGTATCCAACTACGAACCCTTTGAAGACGAAATAAAATTAGGCAAAGTTCAGTGTCCAGTACCTCTCAACAAAATCAGCAAGATTGAAGAAATGAATAATATGCGCATCAACGTCTTCGGTTTTGAAGAAGAAATCTTTCCACTGCATATTTCGGAACGGGATGACAAAGAATGCTACAACTTATTATTGATTTCAAATGAAAATAATCATCATTACTGCCTCATACGCAGTTTCTCTCGTCTCATGGGTGATCGAACATATCATAAGTGTGCTTCATTCTATTGCTATCGATGCATGCATCGATTTTCCTCAGAAGAGGTATTAAAAATGCACTCTGAGTATTGCAGAAATTTTAAGCCACAACGGATTCAAATGCCACGCCCTGAAGATATTATTATGGAATTTTCAAAGCCACAATATCAGCATCCCGTTCCCTATATTATTTACGCAGACTTCGAGTCCATCTTGGTTCCCATGACAGCAAAAACAATTGTTTCAGATGTGGAAGAAGAAAATGCTGAACTTCAGAAAAAATCCTTCTCGAACAAAATTAATTCCCATCAAGCCTGTGGATTTGCCTATGTTGTTGTGGGGCCGGATGGAGAATGCTATAAAAAATTAAGTGCTATAGAGGGGAAAATGCAGTGGAAGAATTTTTTAATGAAATTATACAAGTCAAAGACGAGCTAGCAGAGATTTTAACCCATATTGTTCCCATTCAAATGACACCACAAGACGAAGAAGACTTCAAAAATGCCACAGAATGCTATTTATGCCACCAGTCATTCAATATGGATAAAATAAAAGATCACGATCATCTAAATGGACAATACCGAGGGGCACTTCATTCTTCTTGTAATCTACAATATCGTCTTCGAAAAATGATTCCAGTCGTATTTCACAATTTGAAGAACTATGACGCTCACTTAATAATGCAGGGTCTGGGTAATATTCAAGATCATCAAATTCACGTAATTGCCAACAATATGGAGAAATATATATCCTTTTCTCTTTCTAAACAGTATAATAAATCTCGCATTTCACTCCAATTCATCGATAGTTTCCAATTCATGTCTATGTCTCTCGAAAAACTGGTGGCCAATTTACGACTGGAAGACTTCAAAATTTTAAAATCTAATTTGAATAACATTGAATTGCTGCTGCGTAAAGGTGTGTACCCCTACCAATATTTCTCTTCTTTTGATAAATTTGATGAAACCTCATTGCCCCCACGTGAAGCCTTTTTCAGCGATTTATCGCAGCAGCATATTACTGAAGCTGATTATGCACATGCCCAGGCTGTTTGGGACACGTTCCATCTTCAAACACTGGGGGATTATCACGACTTGTATGTCAAATGTGATGTTCTCCAGTTATCGGACGTGTTCCAAAATTTTCGCAAACTATGTGCGCAGTTTTATGGATTAGACTGCGCACATTTTGTCACAGCTCCCAGCCTTGCGTGGCAGGCATCATTAAAAATGAGCCAGCAACCCCTCACATTGCTCACAGATGTTAATATGCATCTCATGATTGAACGTGGGATTCGAGGGAGTATCGCCATGATTATCCATCGCTGGGCATGTGCCAATAACGAAGCAGTGCCCAGCCCAGACCCTAGCAAAGAAACCTCATATATTATGTATCTTGACGCTAATAATTTGTATGGGCATTCTATGTCTGAACCCCTACCGTACGGCGAATTTGAATGGATCACCCATGAAGCCGACACCAATTGGATCCAATCATTGGAGGATTATGGCGAAGATGGTTACATTTTCGAGGTGGATTTGACTTATCCACCTAGTTTACATGACCTCCATAATGATTATCCACTCGCCGCAGAAAAAATTAAAATTGAAAAAGAAATGTTATCTCCCTACACGCAAGAATTGATAAAAAAATATGCCGTACGTTGCTACAGAAGTTGGTGCCTAATCTAAATGATAAGAAGAACTATATTGTCTATTACAGAAATTTGAAATATTATTTGAGCCTGGGGATGGTATTGCAACATGTTCATAAAATCATGAAATTTAAACAGAGGGCGTGGCTTAAACCGTACATCGAGTTTAATACTGAGCAGAGAAAACATGCAACCTCTCCTTTCCAAAAGGACTTCTTTAAGTTGATGAATAACTCGGTGTACGGTAAATCAATGGAATCCGTCAGACGGCGAGTGGACATCCAATTGGTAAATACAGATAAAAAATTCAAAAAACTTGTGGCAGCACCAACATACAAATCCGTAAAAGCATTCCATGAAAATTTAGTAGGGGTTCAAAGAATTAAGCAAGTAGTCACCCTCGACAAGACCCTGTATGCCGGCTTTGTCATTTTGGAACTGAGCAAACTCCATATGTACAAATTTCACTATGATTTTGTGAAAAGTACATATGGAGATAAATCAAAGGTCCTCTTCACTGACACTGACTCGTTAACCTATCATATAGAGACCCCCGATATTTATGCAGATATGAAAAAACATCACAAATTATTTGATACCTCCGAATATCCCCAGGCTCATCCCCTCTATAGCACGGAAAATAAAAAGAAAATTGGCTGCTTCAAAGATGAGTTAAAGTCAGTGCCGGCATACGAATTTGTGGGGCTGCGAGCCAAAATGTATTCGCTTCTTTCAGCAGAGGGTGAAAAGAAGAGAGCCAAGGGGGTCTCTAAAAGTGTGGTGTCCAAAAAAATTAAACATGAGAATTATAAAAATGTGCTATTCGAATCAAAAATTACGAGAGAAATCCAGTACAGAATTCAAAGTGAGCGTCATAAAATATTTACTATCGAACAAAATAAAGTGGCACTATCTCCCCTCGATGATAAAAGATATGTACTAGATGACGGGGTACACACCTATGCTCATGGGCACTGCAAAATAAAAAATCATCAAAATAATCATCAATAAATCATCTTCTTCTTTTGTTGTGATACTTTATCTAAAGGTATCGGGTGGATGGTGGGAACTTCTTCTTCATAAAATCAAAGACTTTCATCATTTTTCAAGAAATTTAGGACATTCATCGTTCTTCCATGAAATCCAGGACTTTCATCTTTTTTCCATGAAACCAAGCAGGACTTTCATCGTTTTTCCAAGCATGTCTTCATCGCATCAAGAACTGTTATCATTCAAGAACTTTCCTTCAAGATATTATCTTTCTCTCAAGTATAAATCATAATTTAAATTATAAAGGCTTCACGAAAAAGGGGGCAATGAGTATAATCTTCTTCTTTTGTTGTGATACTTTATCCAAAGGTATCGGGTGGTTGGTGGGAAATTTTTCTTCAAAAAATCAAGGACTTTCATCTTTTCTCCAAGAAACCAAGGACATTCATCGTTATTCCATGAAACCAAAGACTAACATCGTTCAACGACTTTCATTATTCTTCATATCCTGTCTTCGTGAAAAAGCGGGGGTGCATTGAAAGGTGTTCATATACATCTTCTTCTAGTATGCTTCAAAGGTGCGAACACTTTCAAGAGTGCAAAAATCTTCCACTATTTTTCAAGAATTAAAATTCAAGTCTTCCATAATTTTTCAAGTCAAATCATTTCTTCAAAGGTGCGCAAATAATCATGGATGCATAATCAAAGGAGCTTGCTGCAAACATTTTTCAAGCTGTCTTACATGTGGCGAAAAAAAAAAAGCCATTCAAGTCTTCTCCGAGTGATGAAAACAAATCTTCAAATTGTGAAAACATTTTCATGAACTGATACAAGAACTTTACTTATTTCTTCAAATAAAATGTGGTTCGAGAAAATAACTTTTCTCATATAATGTAAAAACTTTGCTCAAAGGGAAATCAAATTTTTCATGAACTGATACAAGAACTTTTCTCAAGTATTGCAAAAACTTTTCTCAAAGTGAAATCATCATTTTCAAAATGATATATATTGTTCATCAAATAACTAAAATTCTTCAGTGTATGCGGTGCGTGTGCTAAATTTCAAAACTGGGGAGCCATGAGAAAACATGGCGGGTGGTCGGAGGGCCAGTTTAATATCCAAACTAAATTTTTTCCTAAATGCCTCTAAAGTCATCCTGAAATGCCTTGCTTAAAATCACCAAGACTGCCTCTCCTTGCTGAATTCATCCTGCAGATCAAGACTGAGTAGCTGAGATAGCTGAAATCATCTTGCCAAGCTGAAAATGAGTAGCTGAGATAAGCCAGTAAAGCAGTATGTTTTGCAGAACAAGGTAACTCACATTTTAAGTTTTTCTTTTAGAAAACATTTGAAAAGATTTAATGAAAATATTCAAACTCTGTTTTTATTTTTAGGAAAATTAAATTTCTCCCATGAATTCCTCAGATGAGGAAGAAAATCAATATGTTTTGCAGAATAAGGTAACTCACATTTTAAGTTTTTCTTTTAGAAACATTTGATAAAGTTTCATGAAAATAATCTCTATTTTTCTTTTAGGTTCCACCCATGAAATCACCCTGCCTAGCTGACACTGAGATGACCCTGCTAAGTGCGCTTAGTATACCTAGTAAAGCAGTAGGTTTTGCAAAACAAGGTAACTAACCTTAACTACCTTTTCAAGCATAAACACTTTTGAGATAAAATACTAAATCTATCTGTTTGTTCTCTTTTCAGGTAGCTCGCAGAGAAGAAGAAAAGTAGAGGCAAAAAATTTAGATGCAGGGCAGGCGTAAAAGGAAAAAAAAAAAGAAAAGAAAAAAAAAATAGTGGCGTTTTGAATATTTTTCAAAGCGGTTGGTTATGGTGGGACCACAATTAAAAAAATAATAATTTTTTTTTTCAAAAAGAATTCAGCCAATAATTTTACCCGAGTTAAAAACAAATTTCGAACAACAAATTTTCTAACGAGTCCAAATTCAAAGTTAAGTTCGTAAAAGAAAATTTTAAAAAGAAACAAATTTCCATGTCTTGGTAATTTTTAAAAGAAAAATTTTTAAGAAAGAAAAATAAATTCTACAAAGTTTTTTCTATCACGCGAAAAAAAAAATTAAATTCTCAAAATTTTTAAAGAGAAAAAAGTTTTTCTATCACAAAAAAAAAAAAAAAAAAAAAAAAAAATTCGTAAATTTTTTTTTAACTCTTAAAAAAAAAGAAAGAAAAAAAAATATTTTCAAAATTAATCTTCGCGCCCTAACTATCAGTGTACTCTAACATGATCCTTCGCAAAAAACCTTATCCATTCACACTTCCGCTAAAATAACACTATCTAACAACACTTCCGGTCTACTTCCGCTCCAAAACGCGCTTATCCACGTCGTACTGTAAGATAAAAAACTCCTGAATGACCTTCATTTGACCTTGAGAGCGTGCCGCGTGCCGCATGGCGCAGAACCCGCAAATACACACTACTGACGTATGTCACATACTAAACATTTACTCCGTATTTTGAGCACTTTTCCTTCCATTTCTTCGTTTCTAAAAGTAGGGGATACGAAAAACACGCAATTTGTTTTTTATAGTATTTTTTTTTCCTCGAAGGGTTAGAATAAAAAGAGATTTGACATTCTATATAAGAATAATATAACTACTTAATAAATGAATAATTAAGATCAAACAAAATTGTATAACAGCTTCAAAAATTCGTAGATAACTTTTGAACTGGGAGAATATTTTATTTTTTTTATAGTTTTATACAATTTTCAATGATTTTCTAAAATAAAATATGAAAAAAAAAAACCTTTTATGCGGTTTCAAATATAAAAACACCTTAGGATCTGTTAAGAGATGCATTTCCTAAATTCGCAGCCATAATATTAACTTTTAATTTATTTTCTTAACAGATATTACTTTTTATGCTAATCATATCATATGTGTAAAACAAGAGGCACTGAAAGTGTTTGTCTCTCTGGAATAATTTCAGCTACAGGATGATTTTTTTCTGGTTTATACCATTTAATGGACAATTTTATCGGATTCATTATTATTTATAACATACCGAAATAACCATAATTTTTTAGAATAAAATTTGGTGTTCTTTTTTTTTTTTTTTTTTTTCCTTTTTTGTGGGGTAAAAAGGTTGCTATTGGTCATTTTTAGGGTTTCGTTCATCTGACGAAACCCTATTCGTCTCGCTCCTCTGTCTGTCTGTCTGTCCGTCACAGAGCCCGTTCTCAGAAACTATATATGTTAGAGACTTGAAATTTTGCATACTTATAGCTGAACATCTCACATCAAACGAAAAATCCTAAAATTTCGAAAAAATCTTATATTTAACCCTCTGGGCTCTAACTTGTGTATTTTAAGCTTTTCTTTCCAACTCAGCCCCTAATTCACTTGAAGACTTGAAATTTTGCAAAATTATAGCTAAACACTTGCGATCAAACGACAAATCATAAAATTTTGAAAAAATCTTATATTTAACCCTCTGGGCTCTAACTTGTGTATTTTAAGCCTTTTTTTTCTAACTCAGCCCCTAATTAAGTTGAAGACTTGAAATTTTGCATAATTATAGCTAAACACTTGCGATCAAACGACAAATCCTAAAATTTTGAAAAAATCTTATATTTAACCCTCTGGGCTCTAACTTGTGTGTTTTAAGCTTTTCTAATTAAGTTGTAGACTTGAAATTTTGCATAATTGTAGCTAAACACTTGCGATCAAACAACAAATCATAAAATTTCGAAAAAATCTTCTATTTAACCCTCTGTGCTCTAACTTGTGTATTTTAAGCAATTTTTTATCTTCCCCCTTTTCACCCGGGGGGGGGCACTTTTTAAACTTTTGCCGACCCCCCTTTGACCACTCTTTCATATTATGCACCATAGACTTACTTATTTTAGTTCCATTTTTACCGCCAGGGGGTGCCTACCTATCTCGGGTGCTATGGGCCCGATTCCCTCGACTAATATATCTACGGATAGGTTGTAAAACGGAGTTTCGTTCAGATAGGGGTTTGTGTAGAATAGAGTGCGCCCCCTGGTTGCGAAATCTGAAACTAACAGATTTTGCAAAAGGATAAAGTGTTTAAAAGGAATATTAAACGAAACCCTCTGTGCGATCTGTGATCACACTTACCCACTTGTTTCTTCTTGGCGACGGCATTTCCGTTGGTTAAAGAATTCAAACGGCTTTATCTTTTAAAAAATAATATAACGATTTCCTAGAAATTGTATTCCTTTTGCAACATGCTGACGGAATGAAACAATAAAGCGATGATATTGAAGAATTTTGATTTTCGAATGTTGATCAAAATTCGAAAATCTAATCACTATTGTCGACTGTAGTACGTCTTGATCTCCTCCGTCTTGACTGGTACTTAATGGTACAGTAGAGTCCGGATTATTCGAGCCCCGCTTAACCGAGTTTCCGCTTTAACCGAGTTATTTTCTTCTGATGGACTGATAGCTTCCATTATTATGAAAAAGCCATTATAAATGAAGTGTTAGGGGAAGATGAAAGAGCAGTCGTAAAAAGTTAGAACTTTTATTTTCTGGTCAGAATGGGGAAGAAAATGGTCATTTTTGTTTTCAGAGTTCTAACTTTTTACTACTTTTCTTTCATCTTCACTTAACACTTCATTTATAATGCCTGTTTCATAATAATGGAAGCCATCAGTTCATCAGAAGAAAATGATCCATTCCAAAGGTATAAGTTCGACTGAAAAAAAATTATTTAATACTTTGAGCAAAAAGAAGAGGCTACACCTGCAATTTTCATAACATAAATAGAAGCACATAGCTGCCAATTTGTACGGTTTTATTACCTCTAAAATTGAATACAATTTTTGCCGTATTTAATCGTTGACAATTGTTAGATTTCGGCGATTGAATTAGGAAAAAATTACTGGTAAGTTGTTTTAGTGGTAAGAAAAAATGTTAGAAATTGGTAGTTATGCAGTAGCGTAATACTGCAGCAAAAGAAAAGAAAAAAAAAGAAAGAAAGAAAAGAAAACTGAAGCAAAATTGACATTCAACAAACAAAAAACTATTAAGGGCTTTTTCAAATAAACAACTTCATTCTCCGTTTTTCTTAAAAGTAACGGAAATGTACATCAAAGAAATGTTACTAACACCATAGAAATTAATAGATTAAGTAAAAATTTATGCTTCATCTCCTTAGCGGGTGACGATTTGTGTAAATCCGGTTTATCCGAATTTTTTGCTTATCCGAGGTGAGCTTGGTCCATAACTCGGATAATCGTGATTCTACTGTACTTGTACATAGTAATAGCAATAGTGATAGAAATTAGAAATTTCGGACGGTAATCAAACCCTGGTGATCACCCTACTGGCTAAGATCTTCGGCCCGATGCAACTGTACCTCATCCCTCCCATGCACACTTCTTTTCACGCTTACACTTCAGACATTCGGGCCAAAAGAGATGCGCATCCTTGACGAAAAAAGATAATACCTCCCACTTCTCTCGTAACATTCAACTCGATCGCTGAAATCTATGTCATCAACAAGCATTTTGGAAACAAATCAAAAACGGAATATCAAAACATTGTGGCGAGAAACATTGTTTAAGCTTCAACTCTCTTCAGGGTTAGAAGTGTTCACGCAGAAGAAGAGGATGCGACAACATTGACCTCGCATCAGGGCTAGCGGGGAAAACAATGTCCGCAAGGACAGCTGCTCCTCTAAATGATACCGATGGAACAAGATGACAGTTCAGACAAACAACGTGTACAACAAGAACCTCAAACCGAATTAGGAACATTTAGCGGACTAATTCAGATAGTTTATGGAATGTCAGGTCGAAAAGAAAATGCCACTGCGCGAGAGTCCTGCGTCGAGTCGGATAATCCGATTTTACTGGAACCGGACCCAATCGGTTGAGATCGACTCTGACTTTTTTTTTATTGTGGAGGTTCGGTTCGGGCTGAGCCGATTTTTCAAAAAAAAAAAAAAAAAAAAAAAAATTGAATATTTTTTAATCAACAGGAAAAAACTATATATTTGAATAATAATTGAGTGTAATGTGTTCATTTTTATACAAAAAGAAAAAATTGATATTATAGATATAAATGTAGACCTAATTTTCCATAACTGTATTTAAATAAGGATTAATTTTTTTAAACTTTGGCTTCAGGTTTGAATATTTAGGGTTCAGGTAGAATTGTGTCGTGTTCGGGTATTTTTTCGGGCTGAAGAAATATTTTTTTCTGCTTTTCGGTTGACTTTAAGAGGCTACTTCAGTCAAATGAAAAGACCCATTCGCTAAATGCTAATCCTATGGAAGAAATTTATAAAATATATCTCGGTCGCATTTCAATATTTTTAAATGATTTCTTTTGCATTGAATAGTTGAGACCGATCTGTATACAGGCCGTTTTTTACTTTTCCGATTTTAATGGCAGATATTTTTTATGAGGATGCTTTTACTTTCGAAACCGGTTCCGAAAAGGAAAGTGGCCTCATAAGAAATACCTGTAAACAAAATCTAAAAATTAAACAACGGCCTTTGCACAGATCGATCTCAACTATTCAATGCAAAAGAAATCATTTAAAAATATTGAAATGCGACCGAGATATCTTTATAAATTTCTTCCATAGGATTAGCATTAGCCAATGGGTCTTTTCGTTTTATTGAAGTAGCCTCTTAAGCAGAATTTATCGTGCTCGGATACAACTCGACCCGTGCAAATGGGAACCGGCAAATCTGCCGAATGGGAACAGGTGAGAGTCATAGAAATTAAAATTTTCCTTTTATCTAATGCTTTTGAAAAAAAAAAAAAAATCATTTTTTTAAGTGATTTAAAATTATTAAACTCTCAGTCAGAGAAAAGGGAAAAGTTTCGTCAAGGAGGCCCTGTACCCCGAATATCCCGTGCAAGACATTTTTTTGAGCTGGCTCTCTTTTTAAGTTCATGTATTGCATGTTCAGCTGCCTGATGAAAAAAAAAAAAAAAAAAAAAATCTGTTTCCTTTCTTCATTTTGAAAAATAATGCTAGAATTTATTTTTTAATATCTAATAATTTTTCAATATTGCTTTTTATGTTGACAAGTTTACAAATTGTCTTTTAAGAGTACTTCTGGCAAAAAAAAAAAAAAAAAAAAGTTTTGCTTTTTTCATGTTTATATCCTCTATGTTAAAAGAAACGCAGCTCAAGCTGGGGACCACTGGCACACTTTTTAACACTTTCCAACAAAGTTGAAAAGTGTTTATGACTTCGGTTTGTATGGCCGTCTGTCCGTTTGTCCGCGCTCTAACTCCCGTAAATATACTCCGATCGCTCTGAAATTTGGATGTTAGTGACCTCTACCATAGCACGAACCCTATTTCAAATGAAGTTTGTAGCATATTTCGTTCATTTACAGGGATAGTAAAAAGTTTTCCGTTACATTACGGCCTATGGGAAAAAATCGTTTAAAATGATTTTTAATGATGTTACATGCTTTCAAGCATGATAAAATTGATATGTATTTATTAAGTACACTAAAATATACATTCTTTAGAATAAAGGTGCAAAGAATAATTATTATTCATTTACAGGGTGTGGAGAATTATATGTTTTGATGCCAAATGGGCGATAAAGGGATGGCGATGGCTCTATTGTTTACGTAGGGTTACTACGTACCTCTCTGTCGCTCGCTGTGTTCGAGGGTGTGAGTGTTGAAAGAATGTTTTTAAGAACACGTTTTCGCTTTTGCAAATAAAATGTATCATAATGTATTAAAATTGTAAATTTGTGTCTTCAATAAATAGGAAGAAAAAAATCGATATCCCGTGGAATTAATTGAGTAAGTGCCAATTGATTTATTTTAAGATAGTGTTAGTTAATTTAAGAAATCCACTGAACCAGAACCGGTCGCCACACTGGTGCAAAGGCCGCGAATATAAATTGATAACTACGCTACTGGCATTTCATTAAACGGGTAAATTATTTAAAATTTCTCTTAAAATTTAAGATATATTGGAAGACATAATTCTTTGAATGAGTGAATTTAAAAATGGATCAAAGTGAAGTTTTAAAACAAAACATAGCAAAACGCGGGTCAATTAGAACCACAGTAACGAAATTGATTAAAAAAATTGATAGCGAAATTAAAAAAGAAAGTGATTCCTAACCGGAAAATGTTGAGGATTCTTTAGCGGTATTACTTGAACATAAATTATCATTAGAAAAATTAGATGAGTCAATTGAATCGGAAATTGAAACCGATAATTTAGAAACAGAAATAGAAACTTCGATAGAATATAAGGAAGATATTGTGACTTGCAAATCTAGAACCAGTAGATATTTGAAAAATTTAAACATAAATTCAACTATCGCGAGTGAACCAAAAGCAACTACGCTCTCCATATCAGACAGTCAATTAAAGTCGAATACGAAATTGCCGCGAATTTCTTTAAATAAATTTACAGGCGACATTTGCGAATTTCAAGAATTTTGGCCTCAGTTTAAAGTAGCTATTCACGAAAATGAAGCTCTTCAGCAAATTGAAAAGTTTACTTACTTAAAATCTTTAATTTCTGATTCAGCAGCTGCCGCTAATAATGGGCTTCCATTAACAAGTGAAAATTATGTAACGGAAATAAATATATTAAAGGATCGTTTTGGTAAAAGAGATGTTTTAATTTCCGCACACACTAACGAATTGTTAAACTTAGAACCAGTACGAAGATCAAATGACATACATTCTTTGAGAACATTACACGATCAGATTGAAGTAGAAATACGGAGTCTAGAATCACTTGATGTGAAGTCAGACCAATATGGTTGCTTATTATTACCCATTATTTATAAATGCATACCGAATGATCTTTTATTACAATTTCACAAAGAACAGTACGATAAAAAGGATGTTTGTGTAAATGATTTATTGTTGTTCCTTAAACGTGAAACAGAAGCGCGAGAAAGTTTTGAAAATACTAAATCCCATGAAAATAAATTTAGACGTTCTCCCGAACATTTTCACCAAGAAAAAATTTTAAATCCTTCAGTACTTACATTAAATACAATTGCAGAAAATCTGTGCCCGTTATGCTCTCAAAAGCACGAAGCAAATTTATGTAATTTAAATTTGGAACAACGAAAAGAATCTTTATTAAAACAAGCAAAATTGTTATGGGTTTTTTTTTTCTCTGAGCATTTAAATTTCCACCTAGATTGAATCCTGTATATAAAATCATAACAATAACTTCTAGCTGAATTACAGAATTACTGTAAAAGAAAACTTTAACCCTGAGATATCAATGCCACACTTAAAGAATTTTAAAACTGTAACAAAATACTAAAGCAATACAGGGTTCTCAATTTATCTGCTCAGATCAACCCCAACAATTGTCATAGAGTCAGAATATTCATGCATGACCAGAGAAAATCACTTAAAAAGAGATGAATATAATTAATTAAATGAAATTTAAACATACCGCAAGACAAATTACTTAAAGGAATATGAATGAACTGAAAAGGTAGATTAATTTAAGAATTTTGAATAAGTAAAAGTCAAGAGCTGAGATATGAAAACAAGCTTCAAAGTCATACATAAAAAGAATCTAACTCTACGGGCTGTGATCGTAATGTGGCTAAATTCATTAAATTGTAAAGGTGTGTAAAATTGAAAATTTTAGTTAACTTAAGCTGTTTACCTTCATTACAATAAAAAACTAGAAGAAACACTGTTCATATTCTCTATATTCTTCAATTTATTAATGATTACTTTTAAATCTTAATTTTTAAATTAATATACGATTAATTTTAGAGAAACAGACCATTTCTACTTCTTCTTGGGTTAATTTGAACTGAAACATTTATTCTCATTATTTCTGTTTTTTAAAGTATATTTACTTATTTAAACCTAGTGAAGTTACTTTATTGAAGAATACTTTTAGCAGTGCGAAAATAGATACAAGTCAAGAGAATAAGATTACAATTAAATTTAATTCTTCATAGGGAGTTTAAACTCTTATACATACAGGTGTTTCAAAACTTATTTCTCAAGTTATCACAATTAACAAATGATATTGTAAATATTCTAACATTAATAGGACAGATTTTTATCATGTTGACATTTTCTGGCTTCAATTATATAGATTGCAACTTTTAAAACAAAGATAATCAATCATTACGTTATAATGGAACAAGAAAAAAAAAACTTAACATACCCAATGTAATCCATAGTAGGTTTCAGACATGGTACACCACAAATTATTCTATTTTCTTTTAACATAGTTATCTTAAACACAATTTTTTCTAGATGATTTTTCTTTGACGACCATATCTTAACTGGCAGTGTTTTTTTTTTTTGTTTTCTGTAGTAGAAAAAAAACTCCTTATCTTGAAAATAGTTTCAGGGGGTGGGCTACACCCCACACACTTCCTTCGGTACGCAGCTTTACCCGATGAGTTAGGAAATCGTTTTGGAATTTGAAGTCAGCAGCCAATATCGCTCTCCGTGGAAGTAGCTGGAATTGTTTTGCTTCAACTTTAAACAAGCAGGCATCCTCCGTGATATATTTCTAGGATAAATTGATGTTTAGCAAAAAAGGGAGCGGAACGCTAACGTCTTGCTTCGCATGCTCACGATTTATCTTGGATCTCTATTTCACAGAATCTGATATCAGGGCATTTTTTTACTTGTCCGATGCTCGGTCAGCAGCCAGGTATATCCAGCTTACCAGTACAGTCGAAAGATGCACCTTCTAAAGCCGCGCTCGCTTACCGTTCATTTAAAAAAAAAAACGAAAAGCACTTACAATTCAATTCATACTCTTTACTCGCAAGAGTTTCGGTCTCAAGAGGTCTCAAGAGGTTCGGACCTGTCTTCGGTCTCAAAAGCGAATCCTTAATAAAAATTGTTTCAGGCCTCGACAAAAGAGGGGGGGGGGGTTTCCCGGGCCCCTTTGGCCCCTCAAAATTTTATGTTGTTTCACATCTTACTGCACTCAGTACCCCTCTAAAAAAAAAAAACGCTACACGACCAACAGACCACGCACTTGCTTCTCGCGTCCCCTCAATCCTCCCGCGTTACTTCCCAGGAAGCAATAAAGGGTGGAGGCGAAAACTGTTTTCATTGGTCAATTTCCCTACCTAATGCCAAGAACATCTCGTTGCTATGTCCCTCTAACCACGGGGAGATCACGTGAACTCAAATCTCAGAAGCCCAGGCAATACTTGCACCTGCTTAAAAAATTGTTTTTCGTAAACAAAGTCATAAAACTGCATTGTAAAAGGGGCTGGTATGCTATGAGAAAAGTAGCATTCCCACACAATAATCCTGTGTTTAAAATGTAAACGTGTGTGGTCCCAATTATTTCTGAACACAGCTGACCATCTACCCCACGTTTGCTAGTAAAAGAGAGAAAAGGGAGATTTTTTTTTTTTTTTTTTTTTTTTTTGTGAGAGAGAGTATCCCAAAAGAAAAGGTTTTATTTACAGAAAAATAGAGGAATGTTTTTGAATAACAACATTTACATGTTGTAACATAATTTAAGTACGAGAAATTAATAAAAAGAAAGGGTGCTTAATTTATTAAATTACTTTTATTTATTTATTTATTTTTATTAATTTTAGAAAACACAACTGACTTTAAACTGAACTCTTAAAAATAAAGAAAGTGTACAATGAAAAATTTTGACTAGAACTAAGCTATTAATGATATACAAAAAAATGGGGGGAGGGGGCGCGTGCTGTGTACAAATAATATATTTTAAAATGAAAATTTCTTAAAAATAAGTAAATTACGCCTAACAGGATTCCCCGTCGGTTGAAAAAAAAATCAATTTTTTTTGAATGAAATACAAAAAAAAATTTATTTTTTGAATGTCAAAGAAGAAACACAAGGCCAAAAATTTCAAAACGAAAAAATTAAAAAAAAACCCAGTACATGTCCCAATGAGTCACTTACTTAATCTCGGTGAATCCACTCAAGGGTCTTTGACCATCAAAACAAACTAAACTTCAGCCCGAAAGACAGATCAGAGTCCCGTTGTACATTCGCCACTACTGCAACAGACTCCGGAAATCTGAAACAGTAGTTTGACTACAGCAAACTTCCCAAAAGGTCCAAAATTGTAAACGTTAGAAACAAAAACTGAGATACCTATACTATGTATAAAAATTATCTACTTTTCCACACACAATTCACAGACGAAAATCACCATGACTGCAATTTATTTCTGGACAATGGCGAGCAAAGTTAGTATATGAGATCGCCGACTTGAGAACTACCACTAGAGCTCACTCTAGTTACACCGTACCCGAACTCCACTCTAATAACACTAACCAAATATCCCCAACTTTGTATAGCAATATACTTACTACCTATTCCGGGGGGGGATTAATTTTGACTTATAGCACTGCCAGCCAGATATGGACACAAAATATATATATGCACAGTTATATAAACAAAACATAAAATCAATACACTAGTGCACAGCTGGACAATAGAATACACATAAACAGAGACAAAAAAAAATTAACATTAGGTATATATTGTTGACAAATACATATCACTCGGAAAAATGTGGATTAGAGTTCTTCAGACTGGTGAAAAATTGTTCGTTTGAATTTTAGAAACACATAAGATCTTTCTGAGTTTTACAACTGCACTTACAGGGCCACTGTGCATTTGGTAAGTGTATGCCGCAATGTGTGTTGCAGATAAGAACACGTAAAAATTATATACCAACTTTGGTTATCAAAATTTTGCTAAAATATCCACAAACATTAAACAGTTTGATACACCAACTGTGGTGGTGAATAATTACACCCAAAATCGAAAAAGGGAAGGCAGAAAACAACAAAAAAAAAATTTAAAAAAAACAAAAAAAAACCGGTATACAGATTTAAAATGAGATGAATTAATGTAAATACACACCAAACATTTTAATACTTACATTTAGATAAACAAACCTCAGTTCCAACCTACATACTAGAAAATTTTGAACTAAAACCCCTTTAATTCAAAACAAGAAAAATGTTTGAAATACATACACCTGAGTTGTAAACAAATAGTATACTTCTATACTTATACACTAACTCACACCTCAGATACACTAATCTGTGTAATTTCAAACAGTATTTAAAAGTGTGTTTTCCCTAAAGAATAACAATTCTAGTACCTACCCTAGAAAACCAAGTAAAATTACACACTAATATACAAAATTTTATACATAAGTACTTTATTACGTATATTAAATAAAATATACCTATCCTTGCTAAACCATTACCTTAAAAACAATGCATATACATAAAACACAAAGCGAAGAAGAAAAATTTGATGCATGCATAATTCCATTAAAAATGTACAGAAAATTTTCAAAGTTCAGAAAATACAGCTAAAAATTCGGAAAAATGCATAATAAATTAAACAATGTATGTGCGGAGTACGTTTTAATATTAAAATAACCTAAATACACACTAGAAATAATAATAACTAAGTTAGAAAACATCTAGTATATTGACAACAAACTTCCGTTACCCGGACACAAAATCAAAACAAGTTTAAAGTTCCTCAAAAATTTAATTACGTACTAAAATGCACAAAATAACATTAAAAGAATGCTAAACATATATATATACAAAACAAATATTAAAATAAAAACTATTCTAGGCAAAGATTAGTGCTTAAAAAGTTGCTACACTCTATAATTTGGCTTATCTCTCCTTTCACGGAATCCATATTGACTGGTCGGGACAGCATTCGATTTAGTTGGTATCGATTGTAAGTGACTAACATTCGAAGTATGCGATGCATCCGCATTACAATCCGACGTAACTTGATTAGCTGAATTCCCTCCCGGTGCTGGATCTGAGAGCTGAACGTCGCCTGAATTTTCCTCATGCGTATCGCTGGAAACTGGGGGGGGGGGGGAGAATGATGAGCCATACTTTCGCTATCTGCCTCTGCTGAACTTAAGGGCGATTGCTCTGCGCTGTCTGCTGTATCTGGCGTGCTCCGTGGGGTCGAAAAAACTGGGACGAAGTTACGTCCGCGCCTGCGCTTCCGTGGTGCAAGAAAATCGAAGTTGCTTGTCGAAGGGACGTCAGTTACAATCGGACTGGACTCAATCGATATAGAATCGACACCCTGCTGTTGTTGTTTTGGTACAAAAATGGGATTTCTGCTTTTAAACTCCGTTAGTCTGTCAACATGTACAACTTGCGTTTTAGATAAGTTAGATTGAAGAGCAATTTTAAAATTTACTTCACTTAATTTTTCAGTTATAGTGTAAGGACCATTATTAAATTTAGAGAGCTTTTTTGACTGACCTGGCTTTACGGAAGGTGTGAATAACCAGACAGAATCCCCTACTTTGAAATTTTTACACACTGCAGTTTTTTCACGATACTTCTCTTGTTTTTCTGAAACTTTAACAAGACTGCTGTGTACTTCCGTGTATACTTTTCTCAATGCAGGAAATAAGAGTTCACAATATGAAGGAGTATCATTGTAATTTAAAGTTGTAGGGGTAGAAAAAATTTTATACGGAAGGTTAAGATTTCTTCCAAACATTACTGCAGCGGGGGTTAAGTTTGTGGATGAGTGTACTGCTGTGCGGAGGGCTAAAAGAGCAAATTTGAGTTTTGTATCCCAGTCCGTTTGATTTTGGTTGACGATATGACATAGGGCATTTTTCAATGTCTGATTTTGTCGCTCCACTTGTGCATTCCCGCTTGGATGAAACGGGGTTGTCTGAATGTGTTTGGTGCCAAACGTCTTATAGACTTTCTCTATAGCTTCTGATATTAAATTTTTTCCTTTGTCAGTTGTGATATATGAAGGTGCTCCATATCTTGACACGAAGTCAGCAAGGGTATCAGCTATCATATCTGAAGTGATATCGGATACTGCGTATGCTTCGGGCCATTTTGAAAACGCATCAATATATGCAACAATAAACTTATTACCCGAAAAAGTCTGGGGCAAGGGACCCAAGATGTCCAAATTTACCTTTGAGAGTGGGAATTCAGGGGTAGGCATTCTTTGCAATGGGGCGAGATGTTTTGCCTTGTGTGCACGTCTCTGTTGGCAACTAATGCAGGATTCTACTAGATGTTTGACATCAGCGGACATGCCTGGCCAGTAAAAATTTTCGCGAATGCGATCAATGGTTTTCTGGAAGGCTTGATGACAAGCAGCTAGATAATCGTGAGTTAGTGCAAACACCTGGGGGATAAGTTCTCTTGGTACCACAAGTCTGGGCAATTTATTCAGCACAAGAGAATCTCTAGTGTCCTCGCCCACTAAAAGATCATCTTGGAAGAAAAATCGCATATACTTGGGTGCAATTTCCACCCCTTGGTCTAATTTTTGAGCAATCTGTATACACTTTTTATCTGATTTTTGCAATTCCCTGATTTTCTCTAATAAATCAGATTGTGGCATAAACATATTTCCTTTTTCCACTTGAATACAAAAATTGCAGCTGGTCACATTTTCAGAAAAATCATTCTCATTTACATACCTTGATAAGAAATCAGCTACACTGTTACAACGACCTTTAATAAATTTAATCGTAAAGGTAAAATCTGCAAGAGTGCAAACCCATTTCGCAATTCGGGATGTTGGGTCTTGAATTTTGAGCATATATGTAAGTGGGGCATGATCTGTATAAATAAAGAAGTGTGTGTTAGCTAAGTAACACTTAAAATGTGAAGTAGCCCATACTAGAGCCAGTAATTCACGCTCCGTGGTCGAATACCTCGTCTCGGGGTCTTTTAATTTTCTACTGGCAAAGGCGACAGGATGTAAACAGTTGTTATCATCAAATTGCGACAATACTGCTCCAAGAGCTGAGCCACTAGCGTCCGTATATAAATGAAATTCCTTATTAAAATCAGGGAGGTTTAAACAAGGTTTAGATATCAAAGCATTTTTTTAATCTTCAAATTCTGCCTCTGCTTCCTGATTCCAAACAAAACGACCATTATCTTTAGTTAGTAAAATTAGGTTTTTGGCTCTTTTTGAAAAATCGGGAATGAATCTCCTATAAAATGATATTGTACCAATAAAGGATCTAACTGCCTTACGAGTTTTAGGTGGTTGGAAATCTTTAATTATTTCAATATTTTTATTGATTGGTGCAACTTTACCTTTTTTAATCTCAAAACCAAGATATTGAATTGTATCAGATAAGAAAAAACATTTACTAGGTTTTAACTTTAACTTATGTTGGCGAAGTCTACTGAACACTAAATTTAATTTTTCAAGGTGGGACTCTACATCTTTCGAAGCAATCACAATATCGTCGATATAAACTAGGATACCTAAATTTCCTAAGTCACCAAAAATAGCATTCATTAATCTTTGAAAAGAATTGCCAGATGTCGATAATCCGAAGCAATTCCTGGCCCACTCAAAGAGTCCTTTATGGGTGATTATTGCTGTTTTGTGTCTATCCTCAGGACGCACAACTTGCTGGAAAAAACCACTCGTTAAATCAAGGGTTGAAAAAAAATTTGACCCAGAAAGTGCATCAACCGAATCTGTTATATTCGGGATGGGATAAGCATCCTTAACTAAGTTTTTATTAAGGGCTCTGAAATCGACCGCCAATCTATAAGAACCATCCGCTTTCTTAACTAAAAGTACAGGGGAGGCGAATTCAGACATAGAGGGGGCTATAATTTCAGCTTTTAAAAGGATATCAAGTTGACTTTCTAACTCTTCTCTAAGCTTATGTGGGACTCTATATGCTTTACATTTTACGGGTTTATCTGAGGTTAAATTAATTACATGGGGGATAGTGTCACAGCCTGGTAAGTCTAAAACTGAAGCTGCAAACACATCTTTATTCTTATCTAAAAATTCTTGCATCTTAAGTTTGAGGGGGGGTTCTAAATGATCAAGATTGATATCTGTGCTCCATGTCAGGTCAGCATGGTCAAAATCATCACCTGGGGCGGGTGTATTTACATTAAAAGCAAAATTACATTTATCATAGTCACAATCAGAATCATCGATACACTTTCGAACTTTGGCAACCCTCATTCCCTTTTTAAAAGTTACACTATCATCCGAAAAATTTGCAAAAGATATGTACAGCCCACGTTCCTGAGAACAGACACTTCTAGACGATAATACACTATTACAGACTTTCTGTACCAGAGGTTCCAAAATCACATTATCTTTACTTTGAATAAAATTATCTCTTGAACATTTAACTTTTGCTATAACTTTAGAATGGGGAGGTATAGTTATTACACTGGTGAATACCGCAAAACTAATCTCATGATTTTTTGAATTTTTGTCCTCATTACATGTATCGGTACTTGTTTCACTCAAATGTGCAACTTCACTATTAGTTACATTGACCTGGCAGACAGGATAAACACTTTGCATTTCCCTATTTTTACTTTTTCCCTCCTCCTCATTCATTATATCTGAGCTTACGTTAGTATTTACATTATGAATATTTACATTAACACTTATCTCATTTTCATTCGAATTGTTGCAACCTATATTACTATTTACATCATTACTGTTACTAATACTACTTATACACCCTACATACAGTTTATTATTATTTACATTATCCCCTACATTAAAAACCTCATTCATATTTAGGGAATTTTCTACATTTGAATTTATCTCTGAGAGATCCTGAACAACAGAGCATTCATCTTTATTTACATTGCTTTGACAATTATCACCAATTACAGTTTTACTCATTTCATTAATGTTTTTCTCCCTAACCTGTACTTTCCTATCTTCCTTATCTGCTTTTAATTCTAGTTCATCTTTATGATTATACTCCATGTTGTTCAGAGTTTCCCCAGAAGCTTTATGTTTAAAAAAATTCTCCTTTGGGAAATTTGTTTGACATGCTACAGATTCAGTTTTGTAAAAATTGACATTGTTTATTTTACTATATTCACATTTGCTGTCAACCAGTGGGGAAGGGAGGGAGTTTTGCACACTATTTTTACACAAAGTCTGCTCGTTTACATTCAAGATAACGGATTTTTGTTGACAATTAATAATGGCACTATATTTACTTAAAAAGGGCATACCCAAAATGGCAACAAATTCATTAGCTAATTTTCCTGGTACCACGAAAAATTCTGCCTGACAGTTTACATCATTGAACTTAAAGTTTAAATCTATTTTTTCTGTAAGTGGAACCTTTTCACCTGTTACCGTTAAAATCGGGGTATTGCATGGGGTGGTATTTGCAAATGGAATAAGATTAAGGCCTTGCCTGGATATCAGATTAATTCCTGAGCCAGTATCACATAACACATTTAAAAAAATATTATTTATAAAAATTTTCATTGTAGGCAAATTGTAAACAGACAGGGAAAAAACATTATATACAGAGGGAGGAATGTCGTTAGGCCTATCATGAGTCAGTCCGACTGATTCTGACTCAGCCCCTACTCGTTTAAACCTTTATTTTCCTGAGTTACATTATTTTGGCCCGTTTCCTGTTGTGGGACATTGTTGTCGCCACCTCTACCTCTTGTATATTGCCCTCTACCTCTATAATTATTCCCTATTTGAAAGTTATCATACCCTCTACCTCTTTGAGGCTGTTGGTATCCAGACATACCCCTACGACCCTGATAACTCCTATTGTTACCTCTCCAAAACTGGTTTCTGGGGTTTTGGGAGCAATCTCGAGCAAAATGGTTGAGACCCCCACACGTATAGCAAGAAAAATTTGAAAAATTTGTTTGTTCTGGGTTCCACAACCTTCTGTCATTATCTGTTTTCTCCACTAAACTATCAATTTTCGCAGTTAACAATTGTAATTGTTGTCTTAGCTCCTCAATTTCCTGCTTCTGATTGTTTACATTCGGTTTTTTAGCTTGAGTAGCCGCGCAAGCTATATTGATAGGTTGCGGTTGAGTTGCCTGTGCCAAATCGTGGGAGTATAAGGGGTTAACACTCCTACAAGCTTTTTCCTCTAATCGGGCATAAGCTAAAATTTCAGCAGGTGTTTTTGGGTCTTTTGAAATTACCCCCTTCCTGATTTCTGGCAATAAATTTCCCAGCAGCATGGAGTGTAGCATTGCATCTCTACTTTGCTGCGCTATTGTTGATGATACCCCATCCATAACAAGAGCCCTTAGGGAAAGATCAGAAGCCCTGTCAAAAAATTCTTGAACAGACATAGCAGGTGTTTGCTTAAAATTTAAAAATTTAGCTAAAGCTACATCTGGGGTTTCCTGATGAATGTACCTCTCTTTAATAATTTTAACCAGTTCTGCACTATCCTTACCCTTATGCAGTTTCAATAGTTTAGCAGCTGTTCCCGAAACTCTGCTTAATAAAGCAAACTTTTTCTCCCCCTCATCCCAGCCGAAAAAATCTGCTAATTCCTCATACTTTTCAAGAAAGTCAGAACATGAAACTGTTGATTCACCATTAAAAGGGGGGATGCTTAAAAGGTTGTCGACTAAGGCCGTTTTCTTTTGTACAAGTGCAAGTTCTTTTGTAGCTTCATCTGCCATAATTAAATCTTTATATACAATCTTAACGTTAGACAGAAATAAGAGTTAAACTGTAAACTAAAATTACGTCCCTATGCAGATTTAAGAATTATACCCGGTACACAAGGGCACATTACAATTAAAACACTTACACAAAAATAAAATTATGTAAAGTATGACAGAAAAATTAGTATTTGAGAAAAGAAAAACTTCTTAGGGGGGGGGGGTGGTGTATATACTTAGAAACCTCACACCTTGGAGCATACACTTATACATATATATTATAATACACAACATATGAAAAAACACACACATATATATATATACCTATTGTCCAGCTTGCCCCTAAATTTTTGGTAAATGAATGACTGAATTATCACTCGCATGAACTCTGTACAAAATGTGTATACTAACTGAATGGCAATTACCAATAAAAATGAACTACCTAAACTTTTAAATCACACCCGCGCAAGAAAAAAAGGACAATTCTGGAATTTTGCAAGAGGAAAACATTGAAAATTTGTAAAGTATAGAGTTCTAAATTCAGTCAAACAGTTAATTCCCAACCAAATACTGTAATATATAAAATCACACATAAATTCAATACAATAACCAGGCCTTTAATAACATGGCACCATTCTTGTTATGGGTTTTTTTTTTCTCTGAGCAGTTAAATTTCCACCTAGATTGAATCCTGTATATAAAATCATAACAATAACTTCTAGCTGAATTACAGAATTACTGTAAAAGAAAACTTTAACCCTAAGATATCAATGCCACACTTAAAGAATTTTAAAACTGTAACAAAACACTAAAGCAATACAGGGTTCTCAATTTATCTGCTCAGATCAACCCCAACAATTGTCATAGAGTCAGAATATTCATGCATGACCAGAGAAAATCACTTAAAAAGAGATGAATATAATTAATTAAATGAAATTTAAACATACCGCAAGACAAATTACTTAAAGGAATATGAATGAACTGAAAAGGTAGATTAATTTAAGAATTTTGAATAAGTAAAAGTCAAGAGCTGAGATATGAAAACAAGCTTCAAAGTCATACATAAAAAGAATCTAACTCTATGGGCTGTGATCGTAATGTGGCTAAATTCATTAAATTGTAAAGGTGTGTAAAATTGAAAATTTTAGTTAACTTAAGCTGTTTACCTTCATTACAATAAAAAACTAGAAGAAACACTGTTCATATTCTCTATATTCTTCAATTTATTAATGATTACTTTTAAATCTTAATTTTTAAATTAATATACGATTAATTTTAGAGAAACAGACCATTTCTACTTCTTCTTGGGTTAATTTGAACTGAAACATTTATTCTCATTATTTCTGTTTTTTAAAGTATATTTACTTATTTAAACCTAGTGAAGTTACTTTATTGAAGAATACTTTTAGCAGTGCGAAAATAGATACAAGTCAAGAGAATAAGATTACAATTAAATTTAATTCTTCATAGGGAGTTTAAACTCTTATACATACAGGTGTTTCAAAACTTATTTCTCAAGTTATCACAATTAACAAATGATATTGTAAATATTCTAACATTAATAGGACAGATTTTTATCATGTTGACATTTTCTGGCTTCAATTATATAGATTGCAACTTTTAAAACAAAGATAATCAATCATTACGTTATAATGGAACAAGAAAAAAAAAACTTAACATACCCAATGTAATCCATAGTAGGTTTCAGACATGGTACACCACAAATTATTCTATTTTCTTTTAACATAGTTATCTTAAACACAATTTTTTCTAGATGATTTTTCTTTGACGACCATATCTTAACTGGCAGTGTTTTTTTTTTTGTTTTCTGTAGTAGAAAAAAAACTCCTTATCTTGAAAATAGTTTCAGGGGGTGGGCTACACCCCACACACTTCCTTCGGTACGCAGCTTTACCCGATGAGTTAGGAAATCGTTTTGGAATTTGAAGTCAGCAGCCAATATCGCTCTCCGTGGAAGTAGCTGGAATTGTTTTGCTTCAACTTTAAACAAGCAGGCATCCTCCGTGATATATTTCTAGGATAAATTGATGTTTAGCAAAAAAGGGAGCGGAACGCTAACGTCTTGCTTCGCATGCTCACGATTTATCTTGGATCTCTATTTCACAGAATCTGATATCAGGGCATTTTTTTACTTGTCCGATGCTCGGTCAGCAGCCAGGTATATCCAGCTTACCAGTACAGTCGAAAGATGCACCTTCTAAAGCCGCGCTCGCTTACCGTTCATTTAAAAAAAAAACGAAAAGCACTTACAATTCAATTCATACTCTTTACTCGCAAGAGTTTCGGTCTCAAGAGGTCTCAAGAGGTTCGGACCTGTCTTCGGTCTCAAAAGCGAATCCTTAATAAAAATTGTTTCAGGCCTCGACAAAAGAGGGGGGGGGGTTTCCCGGGCCCCTTTGGCCCCTCAAAATTTTATGTTGTTTCACATCTTACTGCACTCAGTACCCCTCTAAAAAAAAAAAACGCTACACGACCAACAGACCACGCACTTGCTTCTCGCGTCCCCTCAATCCTCCCGCGTTACTTCCCAGGAAGCAATAAAGGGTGGAGGCGAAAACTGTTTTCATTGGTCAATTTCCCTACCTAATGCCAAGAACATCTCGTTGCTATGTCCCTCTAACCACGGGGAGATCACGTGAACTCAAATCTCAGAAGCCCAGGCAATACTTGCACCTGCTTAAAAAATTGTTTTTCGTAAACAAAGTCATAAAACTGCATTGTAAAAGGGGCTGGTATGCTATGAGAAAAGTAGCATTCCCACACAATAATCCTGTGTTTAAAATGTAAACGTGTGTGGTCCCAATTATTTCTGAACACAGCTGACCATCTACCCCACGTTTGCTAGTAAAAGAGAGAAAAGGGAGATTTTTTTTTTTTTTTTTTTTTTTTTTTTTTTGTGAGAGAGTATCCCAAAAGAAAAGGTTTTATTTACAGAAAAATAGAGGAATGTTTTTGAATAACAACATTTACATGTTGTAACATAATTTAAGTACGAGAAATTAATAAAAAGAAAGGGTGCTTAATTTATTAAATTACTTTTATTTATTTATTTATTTTTATTAATTTTAGAAAACACAACTGACTTTAAACTGAACTCTTAAAAATAAAGAAAGTGTACAATGAAAAATTTTGACTAGAACTAAGCTATTAATGATATACAAAAAAATGGGGGGAGGGGGCGCGTGCTGTCTACAAATAATATATTTTAAAATGAAAATTTCTTAAAAATAAGTAAATTACGCCTAACAAAATGTTTCAAATGTTACCGAAAATTCCAAAAGAAGTAATATTGCAGAAATACTGAGATTCATTGCGCAATTTGTTTTTCGAAAACTCATCAAAGTTCTCTTTGTAACAAAAAACAAACAGAAAGATAATCAAATGAAAATAAAATTGGCCTTCTTTCGACTGAGCGTGAACCGGAGGGAAAGGAAAATAAGAAGTATGAAAAAATAACAGTTTCGTCACTTTGTTGTAATCCAGATGAATATATTTATTTTCAAACGTTGAAAGGAATTATGATTGGAAAGAACCAAAATATAAATATTAATGTTCGAATATTATTAGATACCGCCTCGCAGCGAACATTTATCGGAAAGAATTTATCTAATCGTTTAAATTTAGAGGTGACAGGGCAGGAATCATTAAAAATTCATACCTTTGCTGGAAAAAAACCTATTGTTGATAATCATAATAGAGTAAAGATTTTCCTAAAAGACAATAATTCGGACAATATAATATGTCCGAAAGCATTAGAAACGCCGAAAATATGTTCCGATATAATACGGGCGCCAAGTTCTGAATTATATAAAAAAATTAAAAATATGGGTATAGAGTTACCAGACGTTTCTAATAAATTAGATGATGGTGATAATGAAATAGATTTGTTGATTGGGAGCGATTACTATTGGTCAATTATGACAGGAAAATATAAACGCATTTCACCAACTCTTGTTCTGAATGAAACTAAATTAGGTTGGACACTTCATGGCAAATTCTCAGAAGAAGTTAATGTAGATAATTTAGTGGGTGCAATGTACAGTACACATCTATTTGGGATAATAACAAGGATGATAAAATGTCATTTCAGCTTGAAACTGTAGAAGGGTTGGGGATTCAAGAAGATAATACGAACAAATGTAAAGATATCATTAATGAAGATAAGACTTTGGGAGTAGTAGAAATTGTTGAACCCCAGGAAATAAATTCGACCAATGATAATTTGGCATGCTACTTACCCCATCACCCTGTTATTGAAACGGACAAACAAACTTTAACAAATCCGATGAACTGGCGACATTGTCCCGATAGCTCAAATCCTGCTGACCGACTTACGAGAGGACTCTCACTTCTCGGCTTCGAGAGCGGCTTTAAGGTTGCTGATAAAGAAGTACAACAATTTGAAAAAATCATTAAAGATCAAGAACTTCAGGATTTTATAGCAAATAAAGGTGTGACATGGAAATTTATCGTCGAGCGTGCCCCATGGTGGGGAGGGTTTTACGAAAGGCTCGTAAAAGGTGTAAAAGAACCCCTAAGGAAAATTTTAGGAAGAACTCTTATCACATTTGAAGAATTGGCAACAATCTTGACAGAAATAGAAGCCATAATAAATATGAGACCGCTAACCTACAAACAAGTGATTTCGGCGAACCAGAGCCACTTACTCCGGCCCATTTCCCTCAGCTAGGAAGAGAAAACATTAGTTTTTCTCTACGTTTTGCTGAATTTGAAAATAAAATTTCTTCCAAAGAAACTTTGTTAAGGAAAAAACGATATCAAAGTAAATTGTCGAAACAACGGTGGATTAAATGGAAGGAGCAATACTTATTGAATTTTAGCTCAATTCATCAATTTAAAACTCCTGAGAGACACAAAAACTTAAAAATTAGAGATGTTGTCTTAGTAGATGGTACTGCTAAACCTAAACTGTTGTGGGACTTAGGAATAGTTAAGGAAGTCATTATTGACAGAGATAAACTTATTCGTGCTTTCAGAATAAAACCTGCTAAAGGACTGCTGAGAACACCTATACAACTTTTGTATCCTTTTGAACTAGATTGCTGAATGATAAATGATTTCAGTATTTGATTTCAAAATTATTTTTTCTTCTAGTGTTTAAATATCAAAATGTGTTTGTTTTATAAATTCATAATTGGGAATATATATATATATATATATATATATATATATATATATTTTGTGTGTGTGTGTGTGTGTGTGAGTTTTGCAATTTGTTGTTTATCTATTTAGTAAAAATGTTTCATTTTATGCATAATTGTACCTTATTTCAAATTGAAAAGGTAATTGAATTAATAATGGTATTTAATTTGTTTATATTATGTACATATATATTCAGTTAATCTTATTCAGATAAAATATCTGGCCAGATATGTTCATGTAGCTACATGTTATAAGAGTGTCATTTTTTTAATATATTGATCACAACTTTATTATTTTATGTTTAATTCTTTATACTTCGACACCTGTAGATTGAAAATTTTCCATTTTATCATTTGAGTTGTGAATTAAGGTTATGTTTATGTTGATTTATCATTATGTACTCTCATGAGTCCAGGTGGGGAGTGTGTGGAGAATTATATGTTTTGATGCCAAGTGGGCGATAAAGGGATGGCGATGGCGCTATTGCTTATGTAGGGTTGCTCCTCCTGGGCTCATCTCTGATCTCTGTCGCTCGCTCTGTTCGAGGGTGTGAGTGTTGAAAGAATGTTTTTAAGAACACCTGTTTCGTTTTTATTGTAAATAGATGTATCATAGTGTATTATAGCTGTAAATATGTGGTCTTCAAATAAATAGGAAGAGAAAAATTGATATCCCGTGGAATTAATTGAGTAAGTGCCAATTGATTTATTTTAAGATAGTGTTAGTTAATTTAAGAAATCCACTGAACCGGTCGCCACACAGGGCCACACAAAAGAATTCCGTTACATAATGCTATAGGGATGGAGAGAATTTTTTCCGGCGTATTTTAATTATGTTAAATTATTTCATGTATAATGAAATTGATATACGTCACTGAGGTTTACTATAACTTATTTCATGTATAATACGAAATGCATAGCATTTACAGAGACACACAAAAGATTTCAGATACTATATTGTATCCGAAGTACTGTACGGTAGCGATTGATTGCTGGAAATACATTTTTAATTATGTTATGTGCCTTTATATTTCACTATATATTTATGCATTGTATATGGTGTGTATAAATTTTGTAATTCATACACAGGGCTACACAAAAGAATTCGTAAAAGTCACTGGGTATGATTGCAAATTGCTTAAAGGTGGTTTTAAAATGAGTTATGGATTTTTACGCTGAACTGCATTTAGTTTACTAAGAAATGTTTGTAGAACATAGATAAAATGATATACAGGGTCACGCAAAGAAATGGATACATGGCCGTCTATAAATGATAATTTCTGGAAATGTGATTCCAGTAGTTTTAAGAGTATTTTACTTTGAATTAAACTTTAGCTAAATAATGGCGTGTAATAAAGGTACTAGGTTAACTACAAGATTGTACAAAAGTATACAAGTATGTTTCCATCTATTAGTATAAATTGCTGAAAGAGCAATTTCAACCTGTTATGTGTTTTCTTGTTAAACTAAATTTCCCCGTTATATAGTATACATATCAACCTACAGATCAAATACAGGGCTGTTCAAAAGAATTGGAATACATATTTGCTATGGACGGTAACTGCTGAAATCAGTTTTTCAAATGTTTTATGCGTTTTCTAAAATGTTTACTTAGTTCTCTTATATACATTATTTCCCTAAATGACGAAGTATTGTTAAAGCATTCAGGAAGTGTTGGAAAGTGTTTCATAATCTATGCTTAACGCATGATTTTTCTTACTTGCTTCAAAATCTTTTTGATTTCATGTTGCTGGCGCCCACGATTACGGGTCTCATAAGTATATTTTTAAATCTTCTTTTATCGTTTTGTTAGTTTTTTGCTATTCTTGTATAATTGTTGCCTCAAAGGCATTCAAAAATATATTCGATTTTTTTCTTACATTTTCGGTATCTGCGTTGCACAACCCTTTTAAATATGAATAAAAGTTTTGATATTTTTCCGTATTTAATAAAAGTGCTTACGCAGTAGATGATGCGACAACATTGACCCCGCATCAGGGTAGAAGATTTTTAATCCTGTTTATCTTTTAATGTTCATGTGTTTCAAAATTTTCTTAAGGCTGTTCTTAACTGCTCTGCTCAGTAAGCGAAAACGTTTTGGCACATTTACAAATTCATTTGTTAACGGAAAGTTATAAATTGGAAAGCCTGGCCATGGAATCGATTTGGAATTGAACTGTTTTTTTTTTAATTTTTTGATCCATCAATTACCTATTGAGTTATAAGCGAATTTGATAACGTGACAAACCCGTTTTTCGCTCTTTCTTACTTCGCGCGGAAATTCGGTTCAAAACGCCCATTTTGACGCTATTTTCCGAAAGATCTATTGCATTTGCAAAAAAAAAAATGGAAAAACAGTTCAATTACATAGTTTCTGAACGACAACACTAGCTAGTTTCATGCATTTTCGAGCAAAAATAAATTAAAACTTATGTCAGAAAGTTGCCCGCTTGGATTTGAGACCACCCTTAAATGAGGTTTCAGTTGGGGGGTAGTCCCCCCCTCCCTCCGACGGAAAAAATACTGTTTCCATTCTCTGTTTAGAAAAATGCTGCTACAAACTTGTTCTTTAATTCTTAAATTTCTATATTGATTTTTATGGCGCTATTTCTTAAAAATGATCTTGCACAGGATGATTTGATAAGTGTATTCAGACAGAAGGACAGGATGGGACATCATTGATTTCGCATCAGTCAAGCGGGGTAAACAATATCCACAGGGACAGCGGCTCCTGTAAATGATGCCGATAGAACAAGATAATAATTCTGTCAGACAGCAACGTGTACGGCAAGAGCCTCAAAGCGAATTAAGAACATTTAGTGTGTTCATTCAGATCGTTTACAGAATATTACTATGAAAAGACAGTCTCTTATTGTAACTGTCACTCAGATCTCATAAGTTGCATTTATAAATCTACATTACTTCGTTTTGTTAGTTATTAGTCTTTCTATGTTTGTTCGATCAAAGTCATTCTTCTTTTAGGTAGCTTTCATTACAAAAAGATACCTATTGCAGTCTTTCGGAGGAAAACGATTCCGAAAAATTTTGTTATATTTTCACCGATCATGACCCGCAGACCCCGAAACCACCCTCCGTTCAAATGTGATATATATATCTACCCTATATATACACTCTAAATAAAAAAGAGTGACTATTCACTCCGGAGGAGTGAATAGTCACTCTATCGCAGAGTCAAAATATGCCCAACCTCTTTAGAGTGACTATTCACTCTGAGCCAAAGTGAAATTTTTGACTCTCTGACAGAGTGAATAGTCACTCCTTGAAAGTGAATATCCACTCTAAACAGGGGTGGATAGTCACTCTTTCGGAGGAGTGACTATTCACTCTTGCTAAAAGAGTGCAGTTTATCACCCCTGGTAGGAGTTAATAGTCACTCTTTCATAGGAGTGAATGTTCATTTTTTTGTAGTGGGTTGTTTTTCCATTTTGCTTTTATGGTCATTTTAAAAGAATCGCATCTTTTACGGCATGCAATGGAAATAGATACAAGCGTGGTAAAGATTGCAATAAAATACTTTATTAGCAATATTTATTTAATTCATAATTTGTAACACTAATTGAACTCTTAAGGAAAAATTCAGTTAACGTTACATACGAATTTAAATTAGATTACTGACAGAAATAAACTAAAATATTTTATTCCAATCTTATCCTTTGTGTTTGCTTTTATTGCATGCCCTATAAAGATATTACTTTTAAAGTTTTATTAATAACATTTTAATAGGTGGATGTTATATGTTTAACAATGTTTGATCTCATTTTAATTTTTGTTTTAAATATAAAACCGTAGTTTTTCCTTAAATTATTGCTATTTTTGCAAAGTGCCATTGTTCTAAAATATTTTTAATCTTTCCATTTAAACGCAATGCTTATAAACTCACTTCTTTTTTAAATAAGTTCTAAGCATGATTTAAATGTTAAGAATGTGTAATTTTTTTTATCCGCTGTGATTTGCTTTTGTTTTATTTAATATGAACATGGCGTCTAAATTTTGAGTTCTCTGGAATATGTATATTTTTTTCTTTTAAACATATTCCTTAACTTAATCATGATTTTCAATTTTCGTCAATTATTGCCATAAGCCACGATAAGCCATATTTAATTTAATTTTTTTATTCGCGTAGATATTGTATTTTGTGACTATGAGCAAAATAGATTTCATATGTTTTATAGGAAAAGATTGACTTCGGAAATAGAAAAAAAGGAAACTTAAAAATAAAGTAAATGACTGCATTAGAAATATTTTTATTGTTTTTAAAACATTTTAGTGTAAAAAAAGTGGTTATTAATCTCTTTAAAAAATATTCAGTCCAGTATTATGTAAGTCAATATGACCATTTAAAAAAATATACTGAAGCAGTCTTATCCATAAACTTCAAAACAGGCATAAAAAAACATTTTATTCCAATGCTTAAATATCATGTTTTATTGTTTAGCGCCAAAAATTACGTGTATCCAAAACGTAGAAAATGTTTTTATAATAGAAGGAAATTTAATAACTGATACAGAATATCTATAATTAATTTTTTTTATATTGCTCAGTCTCGAAATTTTAAAATTATAACCCGCAGAAAAATGTTTACATACAATTTAAAAAAATTAATATACAGTGAAACCTCCCTAAGACGACCACGTACCGTTCCAATAAAATTGGGTCATTCCGAGAGCTGGTCTTTTATTAGAGGCCATGTTTAAATCTAGATTTTAATTGTTTAAAAATGGTAACAATGTTACTAAAATTTATTTTTCATATTTGGAAAAAATATAAAAATTTAAGTATCAAAATAAAAGTTAATTACATAAGTTAATTACTGCAGAGTTTTAAAAATGAATACATTGAGCTTTGCTTTAATTTTACAGTTTTACATTTTATAATTTTTATCTCCAAGTCCTTTCAAAGTTCAGTAAATATTTTTTTTTTTTTTTTTTTTTTTTTTTTTTTTGTGGACGGGAACAAATAATGACGATTTCATTAATTTATGTATTTCTTTGAGAGTTTTCCGACAGAATAGGACAGATGAGTTTATTGACCGTGATTCTTAATTTGTAATAAGAGTTAAATTCATTGTCTAAAAAGGCACAAAGGGACTTGAAAACTCTTAAAAACACTTAAAGTTACCGGGATAAAAAAAAAATCTAAACTTAGTTTAAAAGTTTGATGAATAATGCACTCTCCGGAATTATTTTTTTAATGAAATCTTCTTCAAGCGAACAGGAAAAAACGGAATTTATTTCATTTTCTTCAAAAAAAATCCATCTCTCATGGAGGGAGTTAAATTGGGATGGTCACTGAATGGAGGTAAAATTAGTATATAACCTATGGGGATAAATTTCGTTCCATGAAAAAATGGTCGTTCAGGGAGGTGGTCGCCTAATGGAGTTGGTCGCACTGTACCAACCTTTTCGTAACATCATAAACATCAAATATCATATTTAACTCCGAAACAATAATAAATACTCTTAACTGTTTCTAATCCGAAATCAGTATGAGGCAAAAAGAAAAAAAAAACCTCATGTAACGGCAAATTAATGTTTCAAATGTGCCTCCTACGAAATTAAAACTTCCAGATGTCTTCTTCTCTTATGAGTCAGTCACCCTTTCAAACGAAAGCGATAAAACTTTTTACTTTGATCGTCGGCAAAAAAATTTGCAACACAGCATTGAAAGGGAATATTTACACTCATTTATTTTTACTCACATTTTCCGAACTAATGATTTGCTAAGCAGTCTGCGTATTAGAGGTCTGCACGGGCTGAAATTTCCAAGCCCGAGTCCGGCGACTCATAGAAAAAAAATTCGGCTCGGCCCGGACCGTAGAAAAAAAAATTGGCCCGACCCAGCCCGGTAAAAACCTTAAAAGTTTGGCCCGAGCCCGGCCCGGCACGGAAAAAAAGTTAAAATCTCGGCTCGAGCCCGGCACGGTCCGAGTGAATTTCAACAAAACATTGAATTTTTTTGTTTTTGTTTTTGAAGTATTAAAAATCTGAAAAATGCTATACAGCAAGACGAAATTGCATAGAAAAGAAAAAAAAATCGTTATAGACAAGTTCCCTTCTTAGCGAGTGTAAATGTATTATATATTCTATTCTTAAGTATTTATATATTAATTATGCATGGATCAACACGTTAGTGAGTTTGAAACTGGGTTCCGTCATAGGTAGGTTCTTTTTCACACGTTTTATTATGTTTTAATTTAGCTATATTTTAATAAGCGCAGAAATCTAGTGTTCTTTAAAAAGAATAAATTTTAATGTTTAAGTGTAGAATAATGGCCATTTGAAAATGTATGCATTTTTTGCAAAAATGTTTGGGCCAGGCCTAATTTCTTCTGACCTTTGAATGGACCAGGCCACGCTGAGACAATGATTTTCATACGGGCTGGGTCAAAATTAGGACTGAAAATTTTGGGCCGTGAAGACTCGCAATGAATCTGTGCCGGCTTTGTACAGAAAAAATAAGTTAGACCCGGCCCGGCCCGGCCCGAGGCTTCAGAAAAAAGTGTGGCCCGGGCCCAGACCGAGTTCCGTGAGTGCCCGAGCCGGCCCGTGCAGATCTCTAGTGCTTATTCAATTGTTAAAAAAATTATATTGCAAACTGCTACATGAAGAAATATAACAGACAATCACTTTTGAACACTCTAACGATCAATCTTTTTCTATACAACATACACTATTTAGCTAATAATCTTAACATTCCACATATCTACACGGATAAATGCTTAAAATTAAATAAGACTTACCTTTATTTTATGTATTCCATAAAGAATAATTGTAATGATATCCTAATCTGTTAATCCTAAGATGGCGGACAAAAAAGTTATCATTTTTCTTATCTTTTAAGGGTGTCGTCGCCTTGCTACTCTGATTGGTTAATAAGCAATGCACACGTAAGTCACACTTTCAGGAGTGAGACATTTCACTCCTTTCTAGAGAGTGGAAAATTCCACTCTTTAAGGAGTGTATTTTTATAAAATTCACTCCAAAAAGAGTAAAAATGCCTGTCACTCTTTCAAAGAGTAAGCTTTTCACTCCTCCCAATTTTAGAGTGTATAAAATCCTAATGAAACGGATATATGAAATCTACTCTATCTATCTATCTATCTATATTATAAAGGACAAACATATCTGTGCGTAACGCATACGTTATTTTGCGAATGGCAAAATACTTTGAAATTTGAAATAAAATTTTGGTTTTGAAATTTTCTCTACTCCAAATTTTTAAACTTCTAAACATCGCACATTTTAAATTTTTATAACGTCGTATAAGGAAAAAAATGCTCTTTTAAATGCAATTTGTTTGAAAGCTGTATCTCAATTTATTTTTGAGATATTAATTTTTTTGTAGTTTTTAATACCATTTTTCTTATTGTGGCAACAAAAGTACCCCGTTTCTATTGAAAGTAAACGGAAAATAGTCGAAAATAGGAGATACTGTATATTTTTGTTGCCATTTTCTCATAAAACCTGAACAAAAAATTGAAATTAAAATATGGGCTATGTCAAGAATATTGGCTGTTATTGCATGATAATGACGTCGTATGCATTCTTTTCTATAGAGGAAGTTTAAGATTGTATTGTAAAAGTGGGTTGCTTTAGCGGATACAAATGACGTCATTTATAAAAAAGCGTGTATTTTAATTCTTAAACCTGAATTATGTTCTGTGGAAGTGCGTCATTTTCACAGTCTAGCTGCTTTGAAATTCTTTACAAGTGAAAATGCTTCACTTTTGAGAATAATGTAATCGAAATCACACACTGATAAAATGCAATGTTTTACAAAAATTTAGAGTGTCTTTATAAAAGAGAGGTGACATGCAAATAATAGCGACTTATATTACAGAAATTGATGATTCTCGCCTGGATGGATTTGCTTCGCCGAGTTAGACAAGCAACCAAATAACTCGAGGTTTAAAATAATATCATGTTCCTAAAGTTATTGTCCAAAATTCTCTCGAATAATAAAACTTTAATGCTATTCTTTAGGACATTCTACTATAATTTGATCAAAATAACATTATTTGCTTAATTTAATTTTTCAGAATTTTATATAATCTATGTATTTAAAACGCGGTCTGTATTTTAGTCATCTGCCCTGATCTTTCTGCTGAACCAATTTTACTAATTTTATTTTTCAACTGAAAGCTGTTCATTTGTAGATGTGATCGCACTATCTTTTTTTTTTTAAATATCCCTACTTTCATATTGTAATTTTAAAAGCATTTTATAAAATTTCTCCAAAATGATGAAAATTAGATAGCTTTCATTATTGCAGACAAGACAGAAAAAAATGAGGTATTTTTATCTTTATTCACGCCATTTTCTGATAAAAATTCAAAATTCTTTATAAAATTTGTTGTATAAGGTTTATAGTGGCGCAAAATCTCATTAGGAGCATAATATTATATTAGGGGAATAATAACTGAAAATGACATACTGCTTTTGAAAACACGCATTTTTCCTCATAAATTTACTATATTGTTTTTTCTTCTGCATGTGTATTGTTACTAAGTTTCAGACACTAGGCGAAATGCTTGTTTAAGTGAAAATGAAGTCATATTTAAAAGAAAACAATCATTTTCTTAGATAAAACTAAACATTTTAACACAAATGCGTCTAAAAAACATAAATTACGGGAACTTTTACTCTCCGGAATTGAGATTAGAATCTCAAGTAAAGAGTGCGTCTGTTCACATAAAAGATGTTACTGACAATCGTGACTTCAAGTTTTGAGTTGAAATGATTTTTAAATGATCAAACAAAATACAAATTTTTTAAAAATGATGAATATGGATATGAGAAGTGCGTAATATAAATTTTGAGAAGGTGAAAATGGCTGTTTTTCATTCCGGAATACCAAGCATAACAGCCACATCCTAATAACTGATCTTTATTATGTTTTACTGATTAAGTATCTATATTATAAAAGAAAAGCGTTTCTGTGCGTAACGCTGACGTCATTTTGCGAATGGAAACACTTCACGATAAAATTTCGGCCTTGAAATTTTCGTTACTGCAATTTTTTAATCTGCTGACCATTGTACAATTACAATTTTCGTCGCATAGGGAAAAAAATTACTTTCAAATACAATTTGTTTAAAAACTGTAACTTAATTGACTGATGTGTTATATTTTCTAAACTAATTTTTAAACATGATTTTTTTAAAAGTTTATCTTATCACGTGCCGGTTTCAATACATAATAATAATAAACATTTTGCACATAAAGCAACAAACATTTTTCAGCATTTGTTTCTGACTATTTTTGCATAACGAAATTAATACTTCCTTTATAAACAAATAAAAGAAGAATATTGAAAAAACACAAATCAAACATACAGTGGAGCACCGCTTATACGTTTCACGTTTATACGTTTTTATCATTTATACGTTTTTTTAATAGTCCCGACAAAATCCAATGGATATTAACGTTAAATAATTTCATTTATACGTTTTCCTTAAATCGTAAATTTCATTTATACGTTATTTTCAACAAGTTATTTTCAAGAAGAGAGAAAATGTGCATTTCAACCTCATATTCCCAACTCCCGATTGTCCAGTCTTACAAATGGCACGTGACGTTGACCAACACCTGCCCAGTTGAACAAAAGCCGTACCCCTAAGGAATGCGAACATCCCACTTTCTATTGATAAGGGTTGTTGTTGTGCTCTCCACAGGCCCAGCAGGGCAAGTTCTTTTCCCGGCAGCTTCAGTATCTGGATTTGTATCATTCATTAGCGGTTCACGATGACTTCGCATAGCAGAAAATCTCTGTCGTTGAAGGAAAAAATATGCATTAAAAAAAAGTGGATGAAAACTAACATTTAAAAAGAGTGGATTTTGCCAAAAAATTAGGTTTTACCGGTTTCAACTTTAAACACACTAATTTATAAGAGTAAGATCCTCGAGGAAAGCCATCATCAAAGTGGATGTAGTGCTTCAAAAAAAACTTCGAATCCAAAGCGAAAATTCGCTGATGTTGAAAAATTGCTGTTACAGTGGTTTAATCAGTGTTGTAGTGTAAAAATTCCCATCAGTGGTCCTTTGCTTATGGAGAAAGTGCGAGAAATTTCGAAGATGCTGAATGTGGAATGCGGTGCATCATTTTCTTCAGGATGGCTTCACAAGTTTAAATTAAGACATGGCATAACAAGCAAAGCTATAAGTGGAGAGTCTGGAGATGTTGATTGCGATTCCGTGGATGATTGGATTCAAAACCAATTGCCAGATCTGATAAAATGATATGAACAAAAAGACATTTTCAATGCAGATGAAACCGGTTTGTTTTATAATCTTCTGCCATCTAAAACTCTTGCAAGAAAATCGGATACGTGTCATGGTGGAAAAAAGAGTAAAGTGCAATTAACAGTGTTATTGTGTGCTAATACAGATGGATCAGAAAAAATGCCTCCTTTGATTATTGGCAAATCAAAACAAGTTGGAAATTGCTCGTCAAACGTGGCAAATGTGGTGCGTTCGTACTATAGCTAGTTTTATAATTATTTTTTGCACCCCATATTGTACTGAATGTATAGTTTTTTGCACTTCGTAAGTGCATAGTCTGTAACATCATTAAAATACACTGTAATAATTTTTTCCCATTCCCTGTAATGAAACGGAAAAATTTTGACTATCCCTGTAATTAAGCTATACATCCGATTTTCATAAAATTTGAAATGGCTCGACAAACTTTTGCAACAATCATATATTTAAAATTTCAGACCTCTCGGAAGGCTGTAACATCATTAAAATGAACTTGCAATAATTTTCCCCATTGGCCGTAATGTAAAGAAAAATTTTTGACTGTCCCTGTAATTAAACTATACATCCGATTTTCATAAAATTTGAAATGGCTCGACAAAATTCTGCAACAATTATATATTTAAAATTTCAGATCATTCGGATGGCTATAACATCATTAAAACGCACTTGCAAGCATTTTTCCTACTGCCCGTAATGTAAAGCAAAACTTTTGATTGTCCCTGTAATTAAACTATACATCCGATTTTCATAAAATTTTAAATAGCTCGACAAAATTCTGCAACAATGATATATTTAAAATTCCAGACCATTCGGAAGGCTGTAACATCATTAAAATGAACTTGCAATAATTTTCCCCATTGGCCGTAATGTAAAGAAAAACTTTTGACTGTCCCTGTAATTAAACTATACATCCGATTTTCATAAAATTTGAAATGGCTCGACAAAATTCTGCAACAATTATATATTTAAAATTTCAGATCATTCGGTTGGGTAGTTTTTGCTCTGTTATATGCGGACGGACAGACGGACTGAACGACGACTATAGGTGCTACGTATTTATATAATTACGAACGCACCTAAAAAGCCCCGCTGCTTCAAAAATGTGAAAACATTACCAACAATGTACCAGACCAATAAAAAATCATGGATGACAATGTACTTCTTTACCGATTGGTTAAAAGAATTAGATGATAAAAAGCGAAACCAAAAGCGGCGAATCATTTTATTCATTGATCAGTGTCCAGCACATCCACCTAATACGGACTTTCTAAAAAACATAACTGTCAAATTCTTCCCTGCAAATTTTACCAGCAAATTGCAGCCACTGGATTTATGAGTCATAAAATCCCTAAAACAACATTATCGAAAACTTTGGTGAAAATTGCTATCGCCAATTTAGACCACGGTGACTTCGAAAATGTGAACATTAACATCTTACAAGCTATGAATTTCATAATGAGGGCTTGGCAAAATGTTTTATCCAAAACGATAAAAAACTACTTCGCCCTTGGCGGATTTTTAGCCCCAGTGGATGTCAATCCCATTGAAAACACCGAACCTGATCATTTTGCTCCACCAGAAAACTGATCAAATTTCTACATTTGAAGATTTTGTGCAATGTGATTCGAAACTTGCAACATGCTCTGTTCTAACAATCGATGAAATGATTGCAAATGAGGCAACTAGCAGTGAAGAAGAGGATAACTGCACCGAAAAGCCACTGCCAAGTTTTCAACAAGCTTTGGCAGGTTTTAACATCATGCAAGAATACCTCATTAGCAGTGATTAGAATGATAATTTTAAGATGACACTTTTAACTCTGAACAATGAACTGTTTTCTGTGCATTCCAAAAATTCCGTAGAACCTAAAATAACAAAATATTTTGTACATGGTGAATGAATATGAATAGTAGTAAGTTGTAAATTATATCCGGAATAAGAAGTTTAGTATTACATACCTGTTGTATTTCATGTATTTTAATTTCTCTATGAATTTTTTTATTGTTGGTAATTACGGAAATGTTTGTACTGTTGTGATTTTTCGTTTATACGTTTTTTTTCATTTATACATTTTTTTTCCTTGGACCCTTGAAAAACGTATAAATGGTGCTTCATTGTATTTGTAATCGTACAATTTAAATTTTTAGATCACTAAATAGGATTTTTTTTTCAAATGGAATTTGTTTGCAAAGTTTATCTCAGTTTACTGATTGTCTATGGATTGTCAGCATAGATTATTTAACACTTTCCAATACATTCAGAATAATGTAATAAAAATACACCGTTTAATAAGTTAAAATATTATGTCTAATTCAACCATATGGAAACGCATAACATATTTGATAACCCAATTTCAACTGTTCCCATCTGCATTCGGAAAATTATCCGAATTCTTTGAGCAGTCCTGTGCAGGGCATAAAATAACATAGAAAGTAGGCGACACTAGTGTCGCCCAGTGCCAAGATATTGTCGCCCAGTGACAGTGCGCTGTGCCGGCAACTTTTAAATCTTAAACAGGTTAATAACATAGGATGACTCTGTGACTCAGGGGAGGATAAGAGTAACGACAGTCGTCATAGCAGACGCCGAATGTTCACAAATTGCCTCTTTCATGGAAAATGGTTTAAATTCAGAATTATCTTTTCTTAATCCATCTTCAGCACTGTAATATAGAAAACTAGTAATTTATCGTGAGATGTTTTATATCGAAGTGATCTAGTAAAATAAAACACAGTAGAAGTTACAAAATGCTGATTATTTTGCTATCCCAGTAGATGGTTCTGCTGATAAATATGGAGTTGATAACAAGTTTGTTACAGCACGATTTTTTACAGAAAAAAGAAAAATGAAATCTGATTTCTTGGAGAATATAAATCAAGTAAGCAATTTAGCACAATATCTCATGGTTTCGTTAAGATTGTATTTGATAACTTGAGCATTGAGAATGTCGCAAAAAATAAGTTGACAGCCTTAACTACAGTTGAGAAAAGTGCAAATACAGACAAAAACTATGGATTCTGGATTCGTATGAAACAGTACTTGGTCAGAGACTTACGTTGCTTACTGGTTCTACTTAGCTATGTCTTATTTGGAAACATGAATTATCGAAATTATTAATAAATTATAAAATGTGTGGCAAAATGCTATAAAGTTTCTGCTCCAAGCTTTGAAGAACTTAAAAAAACTTGAAACAGAAAACCTTACGCAGGTCTTTACGACTTCGAAATTTCCCGGCCAGGGCTCCGCCCAAACTAAAGCTATCTTGGTACGACCCGGCCGGTCTAAAAACTAAACGTGAACGGCCCGTTGAAAAATCAAGTAAATGATGACCGGCTCGGCCCGTGCAAATATCAGTGAAATCAGGACCAGCCCGGGCCGACTCAATTTGTACAAATAATCCAGACTTTTATTAAAATACAATTCAGATTTCTTTTAATGCATACGGCATACATATTTATGCGAAAATTCTATAACATATTTTTGCTTACTTATGTTCTCAAGTAATAGAATACAGAAAAGCAGTATTAATGATCACTAGGATTTTAGTCTATTACATTAAAAAATTAATGTAGTTTAGAATAAAAGAAAAATATAGTTAAAAGCATCATAATTTTTAAAGATGTATAATAAAATAAAGTAGATTTTTGAAAATATTTCGCTATAACAATATTGAAGTATATTTCCAAAGAAATTCCGTTAACAGAAGTTTATTATCGCTATTACTATTTTTACATAAAAAATTGCTTGCCCGACAGATCCTGGGAACAATTAAGTCCAGTATCGACCAGACCAGAATATATACAATGAAATGTAAGCCAGATTACGGCCCGGCCCGAGTCTGTTGAAAAAATTAAGCCTAGGCTCAGACACGATACAACTGACCCATACAAATCTCTACGCTGGTCATGTTATATTTCTATATTGATGTTGTCAAGCTAGCATTGGCTCGTGAAGCGAATTTATACTTATTCCCGCCCGAGTCACGTCCATTGAAAATTGTTCATATTTTAAGAGCTTACTTTGGTACTCTTAATATTTTTATATCGGTCTAACAGCCCCATTAATTTCTTTTTCGGCGCGGCCCGGCCCGGGCCCGTGCAGACCTCTAAACCAAACTGCCTTTAGTTTACCTCGATATTTTGAAGCGCAGTTCGTGAACAATTAAAAAACCTACCAAAAGTAATATGGCATAATCTTCTTCTCATGCAAAAACAGTGAGAAAACATTGTGAATCATTAACCTGACTCATCTAAAATTGAAAAAGGGCGGCTCACAAGTTTCTCCGATTATGAATGAAAATTGTTGAAGAACAACGCCTGCTTTGCCAAATGCGTAGATCTTCTGAAAACCTTAGAAAATTTTCAGAAAGATAGACAAAGGTCTTTATTACACTGCCTGATATAGAATTGTCTGAGCAAATTTTATTATCGCTTTGATTCATGTCGAAGATATTTGTTATCCTGATGGGTAGGAGAAAAGACGATGGAAATAAATAAAGGCACTAAAGTATCTAAAAGTGATTCGAATATTCAAGAAAATTATCGCAGGCGTACAGTTAACAACTATTAGTTTCTACCAAGATATGTTGGTCGGCAACGGGAAAAGAAACTGTATTGAGTTGTAAAGAATTTGTTTTTCAAAGGATGGCAGAGGATCGCATGAGCATCTGCAACAAAATAACTGTTTTTTTAAATGCAAGAACACCAGTAGAAGTTACTAGTCAACCCTACTTGATTATGAGTACATTCTTGGTAAAACAAACATACCGTATAGTAAACAATTTTTTTGTCAACTTAAACATTCAAGAGCCCTTATTCGCAATGTGCCAAACGGAGCGGATGTGAGCCCGCGTGAAGTACACATGACCGGTGCTATCGGCCAAGGAATAGCCACACCCAGCGCGTGTAACTCAGCCTGCACACCAAACATCATCTATGACGCCTGGTCGCTACGTATAGAAACAGACCCAGCTATTAGAAGGTGGGACTTTTACCGTTTGAGGTTCACATCCCGGATATCACTAGGACCCCAAATAAACCGGACTCCGACAGGAGCGCCGGTCCCGAGACCGAAACGTATATGAGAATATTCTTCAGCAGTGGGTTAGAAGTGAAGGTGCCACAAGCGAGTCCTGGAGGATCGTGGAAAGTTTCTCCATGCATCAATATACAGCCCTTCGTAAATCAGCAGGTTACAGGAGGCCTCGCGTTCAAGCCTCTAGATGACTCCTCATGCCTGCATAATCTAAGCCGCAGAGCCGAGACACCCAGCTCCAGGCCTAGGAACTTTCTACCTGCTGACCGCTAGGTTCTGATCATCGAGGCATCCCTTCCACATACAGTGCCGCCAATATATGGAAAACGCAATAGCCACTAACGATCCAGGAAGATCGTGGAAACATTTATCCCGAGTTTCATACTGAAGCTCCCACCTGGGGCCTAATAATTTGAAAGTCAGTTTTCGAAAAATCTTCTTAATCCGACCGCCCGGCGCAGAAAGCACAGACAAGCTGGATTGGTTTTCCACCCGAAGCTCCGATTTTGGTTTGAACATCAACATTTTATTGGCGAGCCTCCTGCCCGGTTACCTGCGGCCGACCGGGAGGAGGAACGGTCCACACCTCTTCCCAGAATTAGTAAATAGCTGCACTCGGCACTCCCGTATTAGTATCCTGACTGGCCACCGCCTGGTCAACGCAATGCTTCCTCCTTTCTCGACCTTACTTAATAGGTGACTCAAAACTACTACAGCTCCAGAGGACCCAAAGAATTGTATCACTTGCTACAAGTGCGCCAAGTTGCTGTCAAAACTTCGCAAATAGACAGCACCGAGGATTGCGCGCGTCATGCCACCTCGAACGCCGCTGTTGACACTATGGGATCAATGGGTCTTGCTCTTCAGAGTCCGTTGTCTCCTTAGTCTTTGTCCCAGATAACTAGGTAGATGTGGTTCTATCACATTAGCTATTCATTGCACAGACTCATCGGGCACTGCGTTTGGACTACGGAATGTTGCCCCATCACGTGTTTGTCCACATTTTCCAGGAACGGTGGTGGTGGCAGATCGTCGGAACCAAGCGCATCCAACACCTCCGAGACGCCGCTGTACTCGTAAACTATATGGAACGTGGAAAGTTCATATTGGCTGAAGTAATAAAGGCTATTGACCCACATATTTATAGATTATTAACAATTCACAAATATATTTAGGAAAAATGTAGAGGTGCTACACTGGCCTCCAAAAGTTAAGGTACACGGACTAAATGCGTTCGATTGCACACGTTTTGTCAAATATCTAAAAAACTTAGTGGAGAATTGTTCTTGAACTTCTGGGATGAAAAGAACATGTTTCATTTCATATTTCTCGGTGAAGATTTAGTCGGGGGTACAATTAGGGGGCTAATAATAAATTTAATAATAAAATAATACTTGCGATCACCTATGTAACAGGAAAGACTGGAAATGGTTTGACACTGTGGTAAATGATTATTTGAGTCCTGTTCAACATTTGTATGCATTTGTGTAAGCATAGCACTCATATTCGTGAATACGTTAACGTTTTTGTGAAAAACTCAAACGTTTTTTTTATAGCATATAGAGTTTTCAACCAAATTTAACACAACTTTCCAAAAACCTGACAAAGAACAGTAGAAACAGTATACTGCAATTAAAACATGAATATATTGAATATTTGATGAGATATGGGCATTTTTATGAGATAATTTTTAACTGCGCATGCGCAGCAGATTTCAAAATTTTTATTTCAGAATTTGGTAGTCAGCTATTTAGGGCAACTTATATAAAAAGTCTAGTCAAATATCGCGAAAATTCACAAAGATGGGGTCGATATAGTGAGTTGCTTCCTAAAAATAGCTTTATTGTAAGGGATTTTACACAACTTTTCAATCAGCTCACTACATCTTCCTAAGTTTTCACAATATTTGACTGGACTTTTTATAGAAGTTGCCCCAAAATACTGAGTACCAAATTATGAAATAAAAATTTTGAAATTTTCCGCGCATGCGCAGTTAAAAATTATCTCATAAAAATGCCCATATCTTATCAAATATTCAATATATTCATGTTTTAATTGCAGTATACTGTTTCTACTGTTCTTTGTCAGGTTTTTGGAAAGTTGTGTTAAACTTGGTTGAAAACTCTGTATGCTATAAAAAAAGTTTGAGTTTTTCACAAAAACGTTAACATCTTCACGAATATGAATGCTATGCTTACACAAATGCATACAAACGTTGAACAGGACCCAAATAGTCATTTACCACAGTGACAAACCATTTCCAGCCTTTCCTGTTACATAGGTGATCGCAACTATTATTTTATTATTAAATTTATTATTAGCCCCCTAATTGTACCCCCGACTAAATCTTCACCGAGAAATATGAAATGAAACATTTTCTTTTCATCCCAGAAGTTCAAGAGCAATTCGCCAATAAGTTTTGTAGATATTCGACAAAACGTGTGCAATCGAACGCATTTAGTCCGTGTACCTTAACTTTTGGAGGCCAGTGTATTTAATTTACTTGAAAAAAAAAATTTATATGCATATTGTTTGTGGTATCGAGTGAAAGATTTTGTAACGCCGAACGCAAAAATATATTTCGTTTAGTTTTAAGTATTATATTTTCAGAGATATCGTCGAAAATCTAATGCAAAAATATGTTCCCCCAACCCCTCTATTTCTGAATCTACTGAAATTAAAATTATGAAACATTAGGGATAGTAGACGTTAATTTAAACCTTGCATGAAAACTATACGGATTGCTCTAGGTATCATAGTTTTTGAGAAAATCTGATTTTTCCATTATACACAAATTTCGATTTGCGGGAGTTCAGGAGAGCTGGAGGTACCTATCGGTGCAGAAGCATAAAAGGATTGTTGATAAGGATTTTCGAAAAAAATTGTCGGTAAATAGCCAAGATATTAACCCTTAAAGACATGGACATACATAAAGACACGAGCGGTGTACTCTATGCAGCATCGGCTTTTAAAGCCTAGATAACAACTTTTAAAGATATATTTGTGTAATGCAATGCCCAGTTACTCATATATGTTTTGTACGGAACCCTCTGTGCGCGAGTAATACTTGCACTTGACCGATTTATTTAAACATCAAGAGGAAAATTTGTTTTCTTGATTAGTTCCACAGTGGATCTAAAACTATAGCTAAGATACAATATTTCACTAAAAATAAATGGTTATTGATTGAGGTCCAGTTCAGAATTTATTCCAGTCTCCAATTACCCAATAGTCTGATGTATTATGGTTATGAACAAAAGCCAAGTGTAAAAATCGATAAATACTAGTAAGCAATATTCTAATATGATTTTAGATGATAATTTTCTTACATAAAGTTTTAAGTAGGCGTACGAATTTGGTACGTTGTATGTTATGTTTGGTCAATTAACAACATAATGATTAACAATTTGTCAGAACTGTAGCCTTTCTTAAATATTACTTAGAGTTAAATGAGGCTGTTTATATGATTCAATGAAGATTTTGAAGCTTATTAATCAGCACCAGAAGAAGTACATTAAGCTTATTCATGGACTTTTGTTTCGGACAACACACCAAACCAAATGTCGCCCACTGAAAATTCCTTAAAATATGCTCTGGTCCTGTGTATGCTATATAGGTTTGTATCTATTAACTACATGCATGCCAAAATTTAGTTCACTTAAGAAATACATATATTTCAATTGAAAATTCCCCTTCAGTAATTTCTTGTTATAAGGAGAATGGTGTGTGAATACTTTTGTGCAATCCTGTATATGACGTATAGAATTTATATATAACGAGTAACATGCAAAAAATTAGTTAAATTTAAAAGCTCATACCGAATTTTAAAACGTACACTCCAACAATTATTACTCAAAAACACTGCTGTAACCGATTTCTTTTGCGTGTCCCTGTAAATGAATAAATAAGGGCGTCCTGGTACGTGAATACCTTTTATGCAGCCCTGTATATGAGACATAGAAATTATATATAACGAGTAACATGCAAAAAATTAATTAAATTTAAAAGCGTATATCGAGTTTTAAACCGTACACTCCAACAATTACTACTCAAAGGCTGTGAAAGTTTTCTTTTGTGTGTCCCTGTAAATGAATAAAACATGCTATGAATTCCCTGTTCTAACGTAATCGTAGTGAAATTTAGTGATTTATATCAGTTTCAATACATTTTAAATAGCGTAATATCCTTAAAATTGTCTGAAAACGATTTTCCCCCATATACCGTAATGTAATGGAATACTTTTGAGCGCCCCTGTAAATGAACTATTAATCCTACGTAATTCATACACAATACCAACGATGCTTTGGTGACCCTAAATAACCTTTATCAATTGCAAGAAAATGCGAGTATATTTACGGGAGTTAGAGCGTGGACAGACGGACAGACAAACCGAATGCATAAACACTTTTCAACTTTGTTGGAAAGTGTTAAAAATGCTAACTGGCGAATTAAAAAAAAGCTATTGGTGAGATTTGCACCCGGCTAACATAAAAGTACCAAGAATTCTTTGCGATCATGGCAACTTTTATGCAGTTTTATTCGAAAAAATAACTTTGATTCTTTAATCAAAATGGAAACCTTTCTTATGAAAAGCGAAGGGATCAGCCGTAATTGTTTATGGCAGTTGCATGAATTATTGGAATATTTTAATATAAGTGAAATGATGGCGATAGAATAATATTTGGCGACTTATCGCCTGTAGCTGGTTAACATTAAAGTACAAAAATGGCCGCCTGGAATATAAAAAGCGAAGGGATCAGCCCGGAACAGTTGATAATACAGTGGTGGTCAAAATTATAAGGACAGGGGAAAAATCGCCAAATCTTGGCTACATTTGGCCGGAAACTTATGCAAATTTAATGGATGGAAACTAAAAGAAAAATGAAGAATATTTTTATAAGTTTTTATGGAAATATGTGGAAAATGCATATTCATAAAATGTATTATGATTTATACAGCCATCCGATATGGACAAAATTATAAGAACAATTGTATTTGTATGTTCTAAAAAGTAAAATTTGCATGTTTTTTGCTCTTCACACGGAACTCAGCGACGATATAAATGCGTAGTAAGCGTCTGGGATCGTCATATTCTGTTTTTCAGTCATGCCGCTAGGTACAAAGCTTTCGGAGTTTGAAAAAGGGAAAGTGGATGCATTTAAAAGTTCAGGACTTTCTGTATGCCAAATTGCGACAAAACGTAATAGATCAAGAACGGTTATTTACAATTATCTTAAAAATCCTGGTAAATATGAACGGCAAAGACATACAAGTAGACCATCTTCTGTTTCTGTACGGGAGAAAAGAATGATAATAAGGCGAACTTGCTCCAAAAAACAAACGTCAACAGAAATAAAACGTGAATTGAACTTAGAATGCAGTGCTCGAACTGTTCGACGTGTTTTACAAAAAGAAAAAAATGTTCGCTATGGTAAACATATGTCACGACCGCCTCTTACAAAAGTTCATAAGAGACTGAGAATGGAGTTTGCCAAAAAATGCATTACTGTGGGCAAAAAGTGGGATGATGTTGTCCTTTCAGACGAGAAAAAGTTTAATTTGGATGGGCCAGATGGATTTCGCTACTTCTGGTATGATCTCCGTAGAGAAAAAGAAATTTTCTCAAAGCGTGCATTTGCAGGTGGCTCAATAATAGTCTGGGGAGGTTTCGCAACTAGTGGAACTACTCCAATTGGTTTTGTGCAGGGTAGAATGAATTCTGAGAGTTATGTTGATGTATTGGGCCATAATCTTTTACCGGAAGCACCGTTAATAACGAGTGGAGACTATTTTTTCCAACAGGACAATGCCTCAGTACATGTTTCCCAAACTTCAAAATCGTGGTTTGATGCTAATTTCGTGAAACTACTTCATTGGCCGGCCAGAATCCTTGATCTGAATTCACTGGAAAATCTGTGGGGTATTCTGGCACACGAAGTATACAAAAATGGTATACAATATGAAAACAAGCAAGAACTCATGTCCTCCATCGAAAAAGCCTGGTCAAAAATTTCCAAGAAAGTTCTTAAGGAACTGTCAAATTCCATGACGTCAAGATTGATCAAAGTGATTGAGAAGAAGGGAGAGATTATTAATTATTAGTGTTTTTCAGGCAAAAACATTCATTGTCCTTATAATTTTGTCCAATTTTTACAATGGCATATTTTGTTAATTATGGCAAAACATTCATATTTTGCATTTTCCAATGTTTTGCATTCTATAATGATTTCTAGCATAAAAAAGCATTTTATGTATAAATTTCACTTTATTTAGTTCAGAAATAAATTTTTTCTGTGCAATTTTCAATTGTTCTTATAATTCTGACCACCACTGTAGTCACATGACTCAGGCTAATATTATAGAGATTGTTTTCAATTCTAAAAACAGCGCAAAGAATAATATTTCCTAACGATTAAAAATTTATTTACACGTGACTATTAAAAGCAGAACCCTCCCCCTTAAAATTACTATTAAATGACGTGTTAAAAGCAGGAAAATATTGAAAATTATGTCTTGAAAATTGTACTTACACGTGAATATTAAAACAGAAAGGAAACGTTAAAATAACAAGTACATTAATATGCGTTTAGCCCTTTCAGGGGCAAGGTACTTCTATTCGTAATATGTTGAAATTTTTGAATGGCACCAGAATTTACAAACAAATTTCGAAATACGAAAATGCTTTTTTTCACTTACTTAATAAAAGGAAAATGTTCATTCTAATATTCTGGTGCCAATGGGGCATTTAAGAATTAAAATTAAGTGGTCCAAAAATGAAACACCACCCTTGAAGGGATTAAAGCAGTAAATTGTAGTAATTGTAGTAAATTGTATTGTGTCAATCGTTTTATAACGCTGTTAAAAAATACTGGGAGGCAAAGACTCTGTTTACTTAATCCATTTTATTTTAGCTTCTTTTCAAGTATTTAACTGATCTTCTTTAATCAAACACGAAAACAACCATTAGATGTCTTAACAGCAACTGATTCAGCCTTAAATTTTCACAATCAGAGGGAATTGAATTAAAACCCGTTTACAGGGAGACCACTATAGGTTTTTTCATTATAATTCAATATTCTCTAATCTTTTTAAAACCAATGAAATTAGCATGCTTTTAGATTCTGCGGTGTCTGAACGGCGGCTGGCGAGCGTAGCTTGCAGGGGGCAGAGACCCCTAGTATATATATATACATATATATATTCATATAGTATATATATATTACATATCTGATCTTTGTCATACTGTAACTTTCGTATTTATGAACCGTTTTAGATATAATTTGGTGTGTACATAGTACAGACCAATGTCTCAACCGAGTCCGTTGGCCAGCTTCATCCGACATCTTGTTTTAAAATGGCGGCCATTTAAAATTTAAAAAAAAATTTAAAATTTAAAATGAGGCACAAAAAATTAGACACTGAAAAATATTTTTTTCTTATATTTTTGAGCTTGATACAAAGATTTTGGAGCATTTTTTGTTTCGTCTATATCTTAAAAAATGGCTGAGTTATAGCACTTTGAATTTCTAGCATGGCTGACATTTTGAAACGATCTCATTTTTGGCACGCGATAGAACTCGTATTTATGAACCGATTTGGAATTGACAAGGCATGTGCATAGTACATAGCAATGTCGCGACCGAGTTCCTTGGCCAGCTTCGTACGACATCTTATTTTAAAATGACGGCCATTTAAAAAATAAAAAAAAAATTTAATTTAAAATGAGGTACAAAAAAATTAGAAATTGAAAAAGATTTTTTCCTTGTGTGTTTGAGCTTGATACAAAGATTCCGGAGCATTTTTTGTTTCGTCTATATCTTAAAAATGGCTGAGTTTTAGCACTTTGAATTTCTAGCATGCCTGACATTTTGAAACGATCTGATTTTTGTCATGCGATAACACGCGTTTTTATGAACCGATTTGGATGTGACAAGGCATGTGTATAGTACATAGCAATGTCTCGACCGAGTTCGTTTGCTAACTTCATCGGCCATCTTGTTTCAAAATGACGGCCATTTAAAAAAAAAATTTAAATGAGGTACAAAAAAATTAGAAATTGAAAAAGATTTTTTTCTTGCGTGTTTGAGCTTGCTACAAAGATTCCGGAGCATTTTTTATTTTGTCTTTATCTAAAAAAAAAGATGAGATATAGCAGTTTGAATTTCTAACGTCGGTGACATTTTGAGAAATCTGATTTTTTGCCTGCAACAGGATTCGTATATATCAACCGATTTAAATGTGAGTGAGCATGTGCACATGAATTACTGAGGTCTCGACCAAGTTCATTAATTAGCTTTGTTGCACCCATTTTGTTGTTTTCAAATGGCGGTCACTTCAAGCTATCACCGCATTTGGCGATCAAATATAAGTCACTTTAAATAAAACCAGCTTTGATAACGCTGACTAATTTCGCGAAATTCTCATTCGTATTCAGTATTGACAAAAATTAGTATTTAATCTTCTATAATCGGGTTCCACTAATTTGAGCTCCGTGTGTTTGAATAATATAAGCTGCCTTTTAAAAAGTCCTTCCGGCCAGTGCCGGGAGGAAGAGGTAGCTTTTATATTCCTTATTTTTAAAAAGCCAGCTTATATTATTCAAACATACGAAGCTCAATTTAGAGGAAACCAGTTATAGAAGATTCAATACTAATTTTTATCAATACTAAATCATTATGAATGAGAATTCCGCGAAATTAGTCAGCTTTATCCAAGCTGCTTTCATTTAAAGTAACTTATACTTGGTTGCCAAATTCGGCGATATCTTGAAGTGCCTGCCATTTTAAGCCAACATGGCGGGTGAGGCTAACCAGTGAACTTGGTCGAGACCTTAGTAATTCCTCCGCACATGAGCACTCACATCGGAATCGGTTGATACATACGAGTGCTGTCACAGGCAAAAAATCAGATTTTTCAAAATGTCACCCACATTAGAAATTCAAACTGCTATATCTGAGCCATTTTTTAAGATAAAAACAAAACAAAAATTCTCCGGAATCCTTATATCAATGTCAAATACTTAAGAAAGAAACCTTTTTCAATTTCTAATTTTTTTGCACCTCTTTTTAAATATAATTTTCTTTTAATTTAAATGGCTGCCATTTTGAAACAAGATGGCGTATGAAGCTGGCCAATGAACTTGGTCGAGACATTGCTATATACTATTCACATGCCTTCTTACATCCAAATAGCTTAATAAATACGCATGTTATCGCGTGACAAATATCAGATCGTTTCAAAATGTCAGTCATGCTAGAAATTCAAAGTACTATAACTCAACCATTTTTTAAGATATAGACGAAACAAATACTGTTCCGGAATCTTAGTATCAAGGTCAAACACATAAAAAAAGAAATCTTTTTCATTTTCCAATTTTTTGATACCTCATTTTAAATTAAATTTTTTTTAAATTTTTTAAATGGCAGTCCTTTTGAAACAAGATGGCGAATGAAGCTGGCCAACGAACTCAGTCCAGACATTGATATGTACTATGTACACACCAAGTTACATCCAAATCGGTTCATAAATACGCCTGTTATCGCGTGACAAAAATCAGGTCATTTCAAAATATCAGCCACTATAGAAATTCAAAATGCTATAACTCAGTCATTTTTTTTAGATATAAACGAAAAACAAAACTGTTCCGGAATCTTTGTATTAAGGTCAAACACATAAGAAAAAATATTTTTCATTTTTAAAATTTTTGGTACCTAATTTTAAATTTAAATTTTTTTTAAATGACCGCCATTTTGAAACAAAGTGGCGGATGAATCTGGCCAACGAACTTGGTCGAGACATTTGTATGTACTATGTACACACCAAGGTACATCCAAATCGGTTCATAAATACGCCTGTTATCGCGTGACAAATATCAGGTCGTTTCGAATTGTCAGCCACGATAGAAATTCAAAATGCTCTAATTCAGCCATTTTTTTTTTAAGATATAAACGAAACAAAAGCTGTTCCGGAATCTTTGTAATACGGTCAAACACATAAGAAAAAAATATTTTTAATTTTCTATTTTTTTGTAATTCTTTGGGATAATAATTTCCCACCATAGGTGAAATTTCACATTACTGCTTTCTAAAAGGAAAAAGCGTGTTATTGGTTATTTTGTATGCGTTAATATATCCCTGTAGTTTTGCATATTGAATTATAGATTGGAATTTAATATGCTGCAATTACAAATGTACAACTTTTAATTGAATTTAGACATGATCCGTTCGTGAGTTCGGGAATTTTGTGTAATTTCACTGTATCTTGAGTTAGAGAAATAAATGCTGTACCAAAAGCGTCACGCCTGCCAATGATTCGCTGTTACTGGAATAGGGTAAAACTAGAACCTTTAAAAAGTAGTTTTTATTTAATTTAAATGCTGTCAGCTATCAAAGTAAGGGGGTCCCGCTAGGGCCTGATTACCCTCTGAAGCTATGGGAAGCACAGCGTCATTTCGTATGTCCCTTTCATTCGAGAAGAGTTTTCCAAATTCGACATACCCGGAAATTCACAATGCTACAAATATTATTTCAAAGCGTGGGTCAGCTGAGTTCATATATTTTTCATTACATTTTTTTTTTTTTTAATCTTCCCATATATATACACACAAAAGTTGGATATAACAAGAAAAATATGCAAAAATCATTTTGCATAGTATTAGCATAAAAATGCAAGTTGGATAAAAATGTTTAAACATGTATGCACAACATTAAATATAAATATTTTGAAATACATACTTTTTTCAATTTTGGCAATAGTTTAAATTATTAATATTTTATATTGTGCATAGAAGCCGAACTCAATAATATTCAAATTCAATATGTAAAATAATGGACAAACCGAATTACTGATATGATGTGTTTGAAACTGATCTATTACAAGAAAAATTAATTTCAAAGGTCTTTTTATGAAACTCTTTAAATTTATACTAAAATATAAATATTTATAGTAAATATTTTTTTTCTTTTCTTTTCTGTTAACATTAAAATAGTCTAAATTAACTGCTAACCGTTATATTATCCGACTTACACGTGCTAGTAACTTTCAGTTTTAAAGGTTCACTGGGGTTTGATGTGGAAATAAAGATCTTCTCAGCTTTGGTTGGTAAACTTAATCTCATTTTTTATGTTACAAAAAATTCAGTTATTCACTTTCGTGGTTTATTTGATTTCCGATTTATATGTTTTGTTTATTTCTTGATCTTCTGGTTACAGTTGATTGGGCATTTTGAGAATTAGCCTTTAAAGCTAAGCTTGCTATTTCTCGATCAGAAATCAACTTTTAGGTAGCTTTCTTTACAAAAAAGCTACCTATTGCAGCCGTTCGGAGGAAAGCGATTTCAAAAAATTTTGGTATATTTTCATCGATCATGACCCCCAGACCCCGAAACCACCCTCCGTTCAAAATTGATATATATATATATATATATATATATATATATATATATATATATATATCTGACCTATGTCACACTGTAACTCCCGTAATTATGAACCGATTTCGATGTAATTCGGTGTGTACATAGTACATACCAATGTCTCAACCGAGTTCGTTGGCCAGCTTCATCCGCCGTTTTGTTTCAAAATGGCGGCCATTTAAAATTTTTAAAAAAATTTAAAACTTGAAATGTGGTACCAAAAAATTAAAAATGGAAAAATATTTTTTTCTTATGTATTTGACCTTTATACAACGATTCCGGAGCAGTTTTTGTTTCGTCTATATCTTAAAAAATGGCTGAGTTATAGCATTTTGAATTTCTAGCGTGGCTGACATTTTGAAACGTCCTGAATTTTGTCACGCGATAAAAGGCGTATTTATGAACCGATTTGGATGTAATTCGGTGTGTACATAGCACATACCAATCTCTCGACCGAGTTCGTTGGCCAGCTTCATCTGCCATTTTGTTTCAAAATGGCGGCCATTTAAATTTTTTTAAAAAATTTAAAATTTGAAATGTGGTACCAAAAAATTGAAAATGGAAAAATATTTTTTTCTTATGTATTTGACCTTTATACAAAGATTTCGGAGCAGTTTTTGTTTCGTCTATATCTTAAAAAATGGCTGAGTTATAGCATTTTGAATTTCTAGCGTGGCTGACATTTTGAAACGTCCTGAATTTTGTCACGCGATAAAAGGCGTATTTATGAACCGATTTGGATGTAACTTCGTTTATACATAGTACATGCCAATGTCTCGACCGGGTTCGTTGGACAGCTTCACCCGCCATCTTGTTTAAAAATGGTGGCCATTTAAATTTTTAAGAAAAATTTAAATTTGAAATGTGGTACCAAAAATTGAAAATTGAAAAAATATTTTCTTCTTATGTGTTTGACCTTGATAAAAAGATTCGGGAGCAGTTTTTGTTTTGTCTATATCTTAAAAAATGGCTGAGTTATAGCATTTTGAATTTCTAGCGTGGCTGACATTTTGAAACGTCCTGATTTTTCTCACGTAATAACAGGCGTATTTATGAACCGACTTGGATGTACCTTGGTGTGTACATAGTACATACAAATATCTCGACCGAGTTCGTTGGCCAGCTTCATCCGCCATCTTGTTTCAAAATGGCGGCTATTTAAAAAAATTAAAAAATAAAAAAATTTAAATGAGATACCAAAAAATTGGAAAATGAAAAAGATTTTTTTTGTATGTGTTTGACATTAATACAAAGATTCCGGAACAGTTTTTCTTTCGTCTATATCTAAAAAAAAATGGCTGAGTAATAGCATTTTGAATTTCTCTTGTAGCTGACATTTTAAAACGACCTGATTTTTGTCACGCGATAACAGGCGTATTTATGAACCTATTTGGATGTAACTTGGTCTGTACATAGTACATACCAATGTCTCGACCGATTTCGTTGGCCAGCTTCATTCGCCATCTTGTTTCAAAAGGGTTGCCATTTAAAAAAAATTAAATTTAAAATTCAAAATGAGGTATTAAAAAATTGGAAAATGAAAAAGTTTTTTTTATGTGTTTGGCCTTGATACAAAGATTCCAGAGCAGTTTTTGTTTCTGAAAATTTGTTCTTTTGTTGATATCTTAAAAAATGATTGATTTATAGCACTTTGAATTTCTAGCATGGTTAACATTTTGAAACGATCTTGTATTTGTCACGCGATAACACACGTATTCGCCTATTTCGATGTAAGAAGGCATGTGGATAGTATACATCAACACCTCGACCAAGTTCACTCGCCAGATTCATCAGCCATCTTGTTTCAAAATGGCGGCCATTAAATTAAAAAATATATATATATTTAAAGTGAGGTGCAAAAAAATTAGAAATTGAAAAAGGTTTCTTTCTTAAGTATTTGATCTTGATATAAGGATTCAGGAGCATTTTTTGTTTGTCTTTACCTTAAAAAATGGCTCAGATATAGCAGTTTCAATTTCTATTGTGGGTGACATTTTGAAAAATCTGATTTTTTGCATGCGACAGCACTCCTATATATTAACCGATTCCGATGTGAGTGAGCATGTGCACAGCAATTACTAAGGTCTCGACCAAGTTCACTGCTTAGCCTCATCCACCACGTTGTCTTAAAATGACCAGCACTTTAAGAAATTGCCGAATTTGGCAGCCAAATATAAGTTACTTTAAAGAAAAGCAGCTTGGATAAAGCTGACTAATTTCGCGAAATTCTCATTCATTATATTGATAAAAATTAGTATTGAATCTCCTATATTCGGTTTCCACTAAATTGAGCTTCGTGTGTTTGCATGATATAAGTTGGCTTTTTTAAAATAAGGATTATGAAAGCTACCTCTTCCTCCCGGCACTGGCCGGAAGGACTTTTTTTTTTTTTTTTTTTTTTTTACTTATATTGCGAAATAATACCCCTAACAAGAATTTCGGAATATCAGTTTGAATTCTTATTCATGCTTCTTACATTCCTTTTGTGATTTTAGGTAGATTTCGTAAGAAATACTACCTATTGCAGTCGTTACCACGGTGCGACTTTTGAAAAATTCCTTCATAACTTTTCATTATAGGACCCCAGGAACCCCAAATCACCCCCCAACTAAAAAGTTTATATATATATATATATATATATGTATGTATGTACTAAATTTTGTCCGCACGATAAAAGTCGTAATTATGCACGGATCGTCTTCAAACTCGCAAACAACTTTAAGATGGCAAATATCTCGGCGGGGATTGAAAATGGGCAAAATCGGCCCAAGGGAATGGAAATGGGAAGGTTTCAAAAATTTGAATACCATCTTAACATGATTCTGATAAAACCAGCTCTTACACAACAATGGCAGGAAAAAATAAATATTTTTCGTTATAGCAGTTGCCAACAATTAAAAAAAAGCAATAAAATTCTCACCACAACAATTGCTTTCTATTGCAAGAATTTCACGTAAAAAATTAAATTAAATAAATAGTTTTACGAATTGAAAACAAATTGAATATTACGTCATAGGTTTTCTAGAGCAAGATTTCCGCATGAAAACTCAAAATGAAATAAATAATTTGACGAATTAAAAAAATATATATTGCGTCATATTGGAAATAAAATGGACCTCAGCAGGTGAATATGCAACGTCATGTAAGTTTGAAGAAACGTAATGAAGAAACGTTAAAACATGATAAAAACCCGACTATGGAAATATTATTTTATTTTAACACTTTGAGGTTCTATGAATTTGCTTTAGCTATTTTTTAAACCTATTCCATATACATGTGTGTGTATTCGTGTATATTAGAATTTTCATAAAATGTTTAGCTCCCTAGAGCTCATTCTTAGTGAAGGAACTGTTTTTATCTCTAATCTTGATTTAAGTTTTGTTGGTGAATTTAGTACTTAACTTCGAAATGTACCTCCGCCTGTAGGCCCGAGCCGGCAGGGAGTTTTTTTAAATATATTTTCAATTGTTCCACTTTGATATATAGCATTTTGGATGATCTATTTATATGGCATCATAAATCATTTCATTTTTATGGTCATTTTTTCATTTGTTAAAATGGTTCATTATTACAAAAAAAAAAAAAAAAAAAAAAAAAAAAAAAAAATTGACTATATATACACTATATATCCATTAATCACCGGACACTTTCAATTTTAGACAGTGATTTATGGCCATATAATGTATGTATGGGTATAGTGCATGTAATTTGAAAAGAAATTAGATAGAACTTTGGAATGGAATTAATTCAATTTAAAATTTGGGGCCCTTTGTTTTCAGAATTTCGGGAACTTCAAATTTTACGTGCTTCTCGTGCCTATTCTGTAAGCAGGGCCTGGGCCTCGCAAAACTCCATCTTGTTCACTTCCAGTTTTCATCTTGCACCGCCTATGCTTTCAGGAGCAAGTAATTCTGTTTTAGGTAGCTTTCTTTACAAAAAAGCTACCTATTGCAGCCGTTCGGAGGAAAGCGATTTCAAAAAATTTTGGTATATTTTCATCGATCATGACCCCCAGACCCCGAAACCACCCTCCGTTCAAAATTGATATATATATATATATATATATATATATATATATATATATATATATATATATATATCTGACATATGTCACACTGTAACTCCCGTAATTATGAACTGATTTCGATGTAATTCGGTGTGTACATAGTACATACCAATGTCTCGACCGAGTTCGTTGGCCAGCTTCATCCGCCGTTTTGTTTCAAAATGGCGGCCATTTAAAATGTTTAAAAAATTTTAAAACTTGAAATGCGGTACCAAAAAATTAAAAATGGAAAAATATTTTTTTCTTATGTATTTGACCTTTATACAAAGATTCTGGAGCAGTTTTTGTTTCGTCTATATCTTAAAAAATGGCTGAGTTATAGCATTTTGAATTTCTAGCGTGGCTGACATTTTGAAACGTCCTGAATTTTGTCACGCGATAAAAGGCGTATTTATGAACCGATTTGGATGTAATTCAGTGTGTACATAGTACATACCAATCTCTCGACCGAGTTCGTTGGCCAGCTCCATCCGCCGTTTTGTTTCAAAATGGCGGCCATTTAAAATTTTTAAAAAATTTTAAAACTTGAAATGTGGTACCAAAAAATTAAAAATGGAAAAACATTTTTCTCTTATGTATTTGACCTTTATACAAAGATTCCGGAGCAGTTTTTGTTTCGTCTATATCTTAAAAAATGGCTGAGTTATAGCATTTTGAATTTCTAGCGTGGCTGACATTTTGAAACGTCCTGAATTTTGTCACGCGATAAAAGGCGTATTTATGAACCGATTTGGATGTAATTCAATGTGTACATAGTACATACCAATCTCTCGACCGAGTTCGTTGGCCAGCTTCATCCGCCGTTTTGTTTCAAAATGGCGGCCATTTAAAATTTTTAAAAACTTTTAAAACTTGAAATGTGGTACCAAAAAATTAAAAATGGAAAAATATTTTTCTCTTATGTATTTGACCTTTATACAAAGATTCCGGAGCAGTTTTTGTTTCGTCTATATCTTAAAAAATGGCTGAGTTATAGCATTTTGAATTTCTAGCGTGGCTGACATTTTGAAACGTCCTGAATTTTGTCACGCAATAAAAGGCGTATTTATGAACCGATTTGGATGTAATTCAGTGTGTACATAGTACATACCAATCTCTCGACCGAGTTCGTTGGCCAGCTTCATCCGCCGTTTTGTTTCAAAATGGCGGCCATTTAAAATTTTTAAAAACTTTTAAAACTTGAAATGTGGTACCAAAAAATTAAAAATGGAAAAATATTTTTCTCTTATGTATTTGACCTTTATACAAAGATTCCGGAGCAGTTTTTGTTTCGTCTATATCTTAAAAAATGGCTGAGTTATAGCATTTTGAATTTCTAGCGTGGCTGACATTTTGAAACGTCCTGAATTTTGTCACGCGATAAAAGGCGTATTTATGAACCGATTTGGATGTAATTCAGTGTGTACATAGTACATACCAATCTCTCGACCGAGTTCGTTGGCCAGCTTCATCCGCCGTTTTGTTTCAAAATGGCGGCCATTTAAAATTTTTAAAAAATTTTAAAACTTGAAATGTGGTACCAAAAAATTAAAAATGGAAAAATATTTTTCTCTTATGTATTTGACCTTTATACAAAGATTCCGAAGCAGTTTTTGTTTCGTCTATATCTTAAAAAATGGCTGAGTTATAGCATGTTGAATTTCTAGCGTGGCTGACATTTTGAAACGTCCTGAATTTTGTCACGCGATAAAAGGCGTATTTAAGAACCGATTTGGATGTAACATCGTTTATACATAGTATATACCAATGTCTCGACCGGGTTCGTTGGTCAGCTTCATCCGCCATCTTGTTTAAAAATGGTGGCCATTTAAATTTTTAAGAAAAATTTAAATTTGAAATGTGGTACCAAAAAATTAAAAATTGAAAAAATATTTTTTTCTTATGTGTTTGACCTTGATAAAAAGATTTGGGAGCAGTTTTTGTTTCGTCTATATCTTAAGAAATGGCTGAGTTATAGCATTTTGAATTTCTAGCGTGGCTGACATTTTGAAACGTCCTGATTTTTCTCACGTGATAACAGGTGTATTTATGAACCGACTTGGATGTACCTTGGTGTGTACATAGTACATACAAATATCTCGACCGAGTTCGTTGGCCGGCTTCATCCGCCATCTTGTTTCAAAATGGCGGCCATTTAAAAAAATTAAAAAATAAAAAAATTTAAATGAGATACCAAAAAATTGGAAAGTGAAAAAGATTTTTTTTGTATGTGTTTGACCTTAATACAAAGATTCCGGAACTGTTTTTCTTTCGTCTATATCAAAAAAAATGGCTGAGTAATAGCATTTTGAATTTCTCTTGTGGCTGACATTTTAAAACGACCTGATTTTTGTCACGCGATAACAGGCGTAATTATGAACCTATTTGGATGTAACTTGGTCTGTACATAGTACATACCAATGTCTCGACCGAGTTCGTTGGCCAGCTTCATTCGCCATCTTGTTTCAAAAGGGTTGCCATTTAAAAAAAATTAAATTTAAAATTCAAAATGAGGTATTAAACAATTGGAAAATGAAAAAGAATTTTATGTGTTTGGCCTTGATACAAAGATTCCGGAGCAGTTTTAGTTTCTGAAAATTTGTCCTTTTGTTTATATCTTAAAAAATGGTTGATTTATAGCACTTTGAATTTCTAGCATGGCTAACATTTTGAAACGATCTTGTATTTGTCACGCGATAACACACGTATTCGCCTATTTCGATGTAAGAAGGCATGTGGATAGTATACATCAACACCTCGACCAAGTTCGCTGGCCAGATTCATCAGCCATCTTGTTTCAAAATGGCGACCATTAAATTAAAAAATATATATATATTTAAAGTGAGGTGCAAAAAAATTAGAAATTGAAAAAGGTTTCTTTCTTAAGTATTTGACCTTGATATAAGGATTCAGGAGCATTTTTTGTTTGTCTTTACCTTAAAAAATTGCTCAGATATAGCAGTTTCAATTTCTATTGTGTGGTGACATTTTGAAAAATCTGATTTTTTGCATGCGATAGCACTCCTATATATTAACCGATTCCGATGTGAGTGAGCATGTGCACAGCAATTACTTAAGGTCTCGACCAAGTTCACTGCTTAGCCTCATCCACCATGTTGTCTTAAAATGACAGGCACTTTAAGAAATTGCCGAATTTGGCAGCCAAATATATGTTACTTTAAAGAAAAGCAGCTTGGATAAAGCTGACTAATTTCGCGAAATTCTCTTTCATTATATTGATAAAAATTAGTATTGAATCTCCTATATTCGGTTTCCACTAAATTGAGCTTCGTGTGTTTGAATGATATAATTTGGCTTTTTTAAAATAAGGATTATGAAAGCTACCTCTTCCTCCCGGTACTGGCCGGAAGGACTTTTTAATGATGATCAGGGCTTTCGCAATGTCGCACGGTGCCCTATCAAATTACTTAGCAGTGTCCAACGTCTCTGACTGCAATATTTGACCAATAAAAATCATTTGTATAAATTGTATAGGGTAATTCCGGGATTTATGCCGCACATTTTTTTGAAGTTGTGTATAAAGTCCCATGGCGGACATAAAAAAAAAAAAAAAATCATGTTGTGCTATTTAATGTTAAATATACAACGCGTGTACTGCGACAAAAAAATTTTAAACAAATTATTAATAATTTTTAACAATTTTTTTCTAAAACATTACACTGCGGCGCGTCACCCGTACATTCAGGGTGAGACGCCGCACTTGTGCGATAGTTATGTCGCGCTTGTAATAAGAACAGAATGAAATTATAAATAAAAATATTTAAAAAAATATTCATATCTGGACTATAATTAACGATGTAATAACAAAATGAAGCTAAATGAGTACAATGAAACGTATTGGTAGATTCAAATTAATAATTGCTGCCTACTTTCACTATTAAAATTATCGACTTATTTTTTACATTAAACTTTAATTGTTATTTCAGCAACAACGTAACATCAGTGTATTAGAAAGTGAAAAAAAAGTAAAATTGTGTTTACATAATTTATTTGTTAACCCAGTCGGAACCGGTGGCTTTTACACAAATTTCATTCGGTTGGTACCACTTTTTTAAAAGAAGTTACCTTTACTTAAATAATTATAAAAATGTTCTGATTAAACAAAGCAAATATTACTTTTCTTTTTAACTGGTGCCAGAAACAATTTTTTTAAGCTCTTTATGAAGGTGCTTATATGCACCTTATGGTCCCGAATGGGTTAAGATACCAGTTTTTTCGACTACAATCTACAGAAAAAGTGTCGAAAAAGTACAGTCTATAAGTAACTACATTTAAACACATGATGAAACGAAGCCAATTACACATCCTCTTTTTTGGAGTAGTTTTCTAAACATTCCTTGCAAAGAACGTCTGCGTTACGTGTAATCCAATTTTACATTATTATCATCTTGACTTGCATCTTTCTTGCCCTTTATACTTTTTATTTTCCCCCTTTTCTCCTTTGGTTTTAGTTAACTGGATAACATGCCTAACATGGTTAGTCTGTGGAAAAAGAAAAGAAAAATTAATAGCACTTAATCATCCCGTACAAGAGAAACTGCGGCATGTATACCGAAATAGAAGTGCGGCATGTATCCCATTCTGCATGGTGCAGTCGTCGGCCATCACAGTTACCTGCCATCGCTAAGGGTAATGGCGTAACCATACACAGAGTATTCTATACAAACGCTAAACTTAGTTTTGACTTCGAAATCATGCATGCATTTAGTAATTAGTGTATGAAAAGTATTTAAACATAACGTGCTTAAAAGTTTGGACAGTGAAATCATGCACTTACGTCAAATTAAGGATTGTACTTCTACAAGTAAACATCGAAATGGGATTCACTCTATACACTGGTTAAAATAATTTCATTGCGCAGCTATACTGTGTGCTTGATGGCCATCTATCGATAATTACAAGAAATGCAAGGGGTGCGGAATCTATCCCATATGCGGTGACTCTCCCGGAGTTACCTTATATCATAGAATAATTTATAATATAGAGATAAAATATATGAAAACAAAAAGCACATTATTTACCATGTAATGTGTATAATTATTTTTAATTTCTTACAGTCTTCTATCCTTTAGAATATTTGAAATATATATATATATATATATATACTAGGGGGCTCAGCCCCCTGCAAGCTACGCTCGCCAACCCCCGTTCGGACCCTGTAGAATCTAAAAGCACGCTAATCTGATCGGTTTTAAAAAGATTAGAGAAGATTGAATTATACTGAAAAAACTTGTAGCTATCTCCCTGCAAACGGGTTTCCATTCAATTCCCTTTGATTGCAAAAATTTAAGGTAGAATAAGTTGCTGTTAAGATATCCAATGGTTGTTTTCGTGTTTGGATAAAGAAGATCAGTTAAACATTCGAAAAGAAGCTAAAATAAAATGAATTAAGTAAACAGAGTCTTTGTCTCTCGGTATTTTTTAACAGCGTTATAAAACGATTGACATAATACAATTACTAAAATTTGCTGCTTTAACCCCTTCAAGGGCGGTGGTTTATTTTAGGACCACTTAATTTTAATTCTTAAATGCCACATTAGCATCAGAATATTGGGATGAAAATTTCCCTTTTATTAATTAAGTGAACAAAAGCATTTTTGTATTTCGAAATTTGTTTGTAAATTCTGGGGCCATACACTGATTTCAAGATTTTACGAATAGAATTGCCTTGTCCGTTAAAGGGTTAAGCGCATATTAACGTATTTATTATTTTAAAGTTTCCTTTCCCTTTTAATATTCACGTGTAAATACAATTTTCAGGACATAATTTTCAAGCATTTAACACGTACTCATTTAATGGTAATTGTGAAGTTTTTTTTTTTTTTTTTTTTTTTTTCTGTTTTTAATACTCAGATGAAAATAAATTTTTAATCGTTAGGAAATATTATTCTTTGCGCTGTTTTTAAAATTCAAAACAATCTCTATAATAATAGCCCAAGTCATGTGACTATCATCAACTGCTCCAGGCGGATCCCTTCGCCTTTTATATTCCAGGCGGCCATTTTGGTACTTTAATGTTAGCCAGCCACAGGTGTGATAAGTAGCCGAATATTATTCTATCCCCTTATTTCGTTTATATTATAATAGTCCAAGTCATGTAATTGCCATAAACAACGGGCTGATTCCTTCAATTTCATAAGAAGAGTTTCCATTTTGATTAAAGAATCAAAATTATTTTTTCGAATAAAACTACATAAAAGTTGCCATGATCACAAAGAATTCTTGGTACTTTTATGTTAGCCGGTTGAAAATCTCGCCAATAGCTTTTTTTTAAAACTCGCCAGTTAGCATTTTTTTATTTTTCGAGTGGTAAATTAAAACGGTGCTACTTGGTTATCCCATCAACCAAAAATCTGTCACTAAACTATAAGATTAAATGCCAATAATGGTTGATCGTAAATGTCATATTCACTTGACTTTAAGGAAGTTACACATGTTCACGCCATCAAGTGATTTTTATTTCAACGTTTTATTTGTATTTTTATTAATGTTATACTAATTTATTTGTTCTTTTGTTAATTAAAATAAAAAAAATATGCCAATTTGTATAATTTGGCTATTTATATAATTTGGCGAAATTGGTCGACGGGAGAAGTAATAACATTAAAACGCTTTGAAATGGAAATTAAATCTCTTGATTTGTTGCATTGTCACCTACGCACCGGGTTTGGCGTGATTTTTTTTTACGACAATTTGGCGAAAACCTCGTTTTCAAATGCCTGTTTCATATGTATTTTTAAATTATTTTCTGTTATTTTTAAAATGAAATAACAATAAATAAATAAAAAAATAATTAATAACTATAGAACAAAACAATTTATAACATTTTTTGTAAATAAAAAGAAAATAAATTCAAATAAACATTTATTAATAAATAAGCAACAATAGCCGGGTTACCATGTCAAGCAAAATAACGCCATTTTGGCGCCAATTAGGTACCCCGTTGCGTATATGACATCTCTGTCTAATATTTTTCTTTTCGTTTCTCTCTATTCTAAAAAAAAGTAACTACCGCTGTCACCGACGCCGCCGGTTTTGAATTTTTTGTGACCGGAGGTCTTTCTTCGTTAATATTAAGAAAAATAATGCATACAAAAATATGAAAATCGGTGGTTTTATACAGAAATGTTTGATAAACACGCTGATGCAGACAGTTTTCAAATCGAAGAATTATTTTAAGAGTTATTTAATGCTAAAGTTGGACAAAATCGTTCCACTAAAAAAGTTTTATAGCAGCAAAAACTATACATGGCAGTGTAATCATTTTTAGATCATTTTATGCGTTAGAATTTGCCGGAGTGCAGATTGCATTAATTTTTTTATTTTGACTCATTTTTCGAGGTATTATTTCTATTTTAAATTCAAATTTTCAGCATTTCTAGAGATATTTTTTACAGATTTCAGAAAATTGTACTAATTTAAACTGTTGCCAACTGTATAAAAAGCACAAGCAATAATGTTTGCGTCAAATTAAAAATTTATTTACACGTGACTATTATAAACAGAAAAAATCATTTGGAATTAGAATTAAATAATTATGTACAAAAAGCAGAAACTTATTAAAAATTACGTCATAAAAAGTATACACGTGAATTTTAAAAGAGAAAGGATATTGTAAAATAATAAATTCATTAACATGCGTTAGAAGTCCTAAATTTAAGAAATTACGTCATATTTACGTCGCATTACAGTTATTACATAAAATGAACATAAAATAATATTGCAAAACAGTTTAAATTTAGAAATTGCACTAGACATTTATTTCATACTAGCCCCCTCTGGCGACCAGTTTGATCTCCCTTAAATGTATGCTAAACATTGCATCATGTTACTTTCATTTTTAAACTAATTGACTTGCTCAATCCTTCCCCGAGTCCAAAAATTCTGATAGGGAAATCAAGAATTCTTTGCGAACTTGACAACATTTCATACATTTTTGTTGTTATGCGTATTTCGTCTTTTTTGACAAATACCACTTAATTTCCGTAGCCGTATAAAAAATGAGTGAAATTTCAAGTGTTTAAACTGAGATTTGTTCATAAATTATCTAAATTAAACTTATTTTACTTAAACATGCTGTTACTTCAATGCTATTTTTTAGTATTAATAAATGTAATAAAATTTTGCAAATCATGCATTTATAATTTTTTTTCACTACTTAATAACTAAATAAGGAATATATATACTTTTGCTTTTATAGATTTGATTTCTGAGTTCATAAATATGACAATATAGTAACGTAACTAAGAGAAACAGCAAAATAAAACCCTCGTGAATGCAAGCCGTTAACAAACGTTAGCGCCAAAAATTTACCTACTATGACGTCATAAGAATATTGTCTATTCATTGTTGGAAAATCTGCTTTGCGAATGATTACCACCATGGTCTAATATTTTCTACTGCTTATGATGAATGAATATCTTGTGTTTGTTTACTTTATAAAGTGAAATAGAAATATGTCAACTTAATTTCAATTGAAATTATCTTTGAATATATATTTATTTGAATGTAAATTAGAAACAATACTTTGATGTTGAAATGAAATATTTTAGTTTGTGTTATTATTATTACGATTAATTGTTTATTTGGGTACTTTTCCATTACAGGGGCCTCGGCATTATATTTTTTAAAGCTTGGCGCAATTCGGGCTTCAGAACGTGAAATACATTGATAAAATATATAAATAGCTATGAAAACAAACCTGGTGAAGTTTTATTTTTATTTATGTGTATTTATTTGCATATAAATATTTTATTTACACATATTATACAATATTTGTTTACATAGAAATTACTTCTGTTTCTATATAAAAATAGATTATTGGCTTCTTTAGATTAAATAAATTGTATACATATGGAAAAAATTGCTTATGTGTATGAAATAGGATATAGATTGCCGGAAAATACGATGCCAGTTTCTTTTTTCTCGCTAAGAACCTATGCTGGAAAAACATTTATTTATTTATTTATTTATTGTATTTTAAATGAGGTAAATGAAATATGTGTATTTTAAATGAAAGATTTATTTTAAATGAAATGAGTGATAGGTTTATATTTTTAATGAAATGATGGCGATGGAAGAATATTTGGCGATTCATCACCTACGTCTGACTAATATAAAAGTACCGAAATGTCCGTTTGGCATATAAAAAGTGAAATGGTCAGCCCAGAACTATTGATGACAGTCACATGACTTCAGCTTTTATTATATAGATTTTGAGAGGATCTTTTCAACTATTTTTGTTAGGAAAGCGCAAATAACATTTCATTTCTAACAAAAGTATTTTCACGTGAATATTTAAAAGAGAAATTACGTCAAAATTACGTTACATTAAAAACGATTAATTTAAAATGTCTCATTTAAAAGAACTTTCTTTTCGCTTTGTTAAAAAATACCAGGAGACAAAGACTCTGTTTACTTAATTCCTTTTATATTAGCTTATTTTGAAATGTTGTTACACGTGTCTACGTCATCAAGTTACTTTTATTTCGACGTTTTATTTGTATTTTTATTAATGCTGTACTAATTTATTTGTTCTTTCGTTATTTAAAATAAAAATTATGTCAATTTGTATAATTTGGCGAGTGGTTTGGCGATTTATATAATTTGGCGAAATTGATCGACGGGATAATTAAGTAGTACCGCAGCGGATTTAGCGTTAAAATTCCCCAATCAAAGAGAAATGAATCCGTTTATAGGGAGATCGCCACAGCTTTTAAATTATAATTCAATCTTTCGAAATCTTTTTAAAGCTTATCTAATTAGCGTGCATTTAGAGTCTACGATGTCTGGACGGGGGTTGGGAGCGTACCTCGTAGGGAGCCGAGCCCCCTAGTCGTTTAAAAAAAAAGAATGAAGTAAAAGCCATTTATTTTAAAGGTTTCAATTTTAAATGAAAGTTTTGTATTAAATAAAATGATAATGAAATACAAATTGAATTCTGAATAAAAGTAACATGATGCATTTTTTAGCATACATTTAAGGGAGGCCAAACTCGTTGCCAAATTAATTTAAAATAACTTTTTCCAAAATATGAAAAAAATATCTGTTACGATTAAAATTTGAGTTGCCATCATTAGAAAAAAAGTATTTAAAATTAGAAAAAAATTAATATTTCGAAAACTAATTCTAATTTTAAAATTCTAATACCAGTTTTGAGATTTGTGGATCAATACGGATTTTTGGTGTTAATTTCATCGCAAAGTATTCCATATTTTAGGAGAAATCGCCGTGAAACGTAATCAGTTGTTTAATCAGTCGTTTCATAGAATCGTTACATAAATTCGTTTCAATTCGATTCATTAGGATTTTATATATATAGGGTAGATATAATGAAAAATCCAAATTCATATAATTTAAAACACGTAAAAAACATCTAACAAACTGTCAAACTGTAACTAAAACAATAATCAACAAAACCAAGAGTAACTAAGAAAAAACTAAATATGAAGACAAGTGGCAAGGCTTGTGACTGTGTTGTGGCGCTGCGGGCTTAAACATGTTTTACGTGCACAACATTCCCCCTCACTTGCCAAGACCAAACAAATAGAAATTGAAAAAATGAAACCACAAACTAACCCAAAGCTGTCAAATGAAATCCGTGAATATCCTCACTGCTAAGCTATTTTCGATAGGAATCACGTATCGATATATATCACCATCATCGAACAATTCCAATGTTTTATTTCGATAGCTTTTTTTCTTGATAAAATTGAGAATTAAATCATTCAGAAAATGTATTGAATAATTTTGTTTACTGGCGTTTATGTAAAAGTTAAAAATTTCACCAATCAATTTATCAACATTTGAACACAAATTTGCAATACGGTTTAAACCATTTAAATATATATTTCTAAAAATTGAAACATGCACGTTACTGTTAAAGTTTAATATTTTTATTGTATCAAAATCAAAATAATTTTTTTTATCATAAATACTATTTACTAAAATTCCGTTTATAATTTCCAACTTAACATTCAAGTAGTTGACGGTGCTTTGATTATCCGAAGCACTCTTTAAATTTAAAGTGTCAGGATAACATTTAAATTGGTAAATTTCTTTATTGTTATTAAGCTCAACCACCAAAACATCACTTATATATCTGTATATCTTTAAATCTTTTTCCAACAATGAACCGGCTTCATATATGTTAACAGATAAATATCTGCAAGGATGGAGCTTCAACTGACCCCCATTGGAATATCTCTCACTTGTTTGTATATTTGTTTCCCTTCAAACAGATAATTTTCGCAAACAACAAAATAAACAAATCGGTGAATAGTTCAATACTGATATACTTCTCTTTAGATTTCTTGAAAAAATCCATAACTCAGTACTTCAAATCATCTAAATTTATGCTATTATACAAATCCTCAAAATCATATGTATGCAATCCTGTAATGTTTTTCAGCTTTTTTAAACTTTTTATAAGTTCATAACTATTTTTTATTACTATCGAAGAATATTCATTTATGGCCTGATCGAAAATCAATAATAATCTTTTGTAATATATATATATATATTAATTTTATTTAATATACCATTTACTTATTTTTTTCTAATGTAATGGTATAAATTTATTAACATGTATTTAATTATTATTTAATGACCATTTATTTGTCTCTAAACAGTATTTGCTTTAAAGCTTAATCCATTAATGGATATAAATAGTTTTTATTATGTATTAGTTTTTATTCCAAAACAATATTTTACTAAATTCTTAAGTTTGCAGCACTTCACCGATTTCTTGGAATACATGGTGGTATTCATTTTTAAATTATCTATAGAGAGCGTTCTTCACATATATCGAGGAATATGCTTGACCATACTGTAAATTATTACTCCTTGGTTCATCTACATTTTAAAAAGTTTTTTTTTTTTGCATCATGTGCAAATAATCTCCTTTACTTGTTTTTATGCTGCTTTATTCTTAGTCAGCAATGCTTTCAATATGGTAATGTGAATTTTATTTCTTAATCCTTTTTTAATCACGTTTATTTTAAACTTATTGTTTTTTCAATATTTATTTCTCTATTTTTTGTGTGTTGGTAGCCCCAAATTCATATTCTCTAGCTTTTTTATGGCTAATATGAAGATAAAACCACATACTTTATTTGTGGAACTCTAGGCATTTGGGACCTGAAGATTCTGTCTAGGTTCTACAAATATCCATTAATCATTTTTGCTCATTTTATTTATTTATTTATTATTATTATTATGCTTTTCAAATCTATGTTGAATATGTTAAGGGAAACAGTTTAATTGTCAATGAATAAATTTCTTTCTATTTATAATTTTACAATTTATGTTGGTAAATTGTAATGTTTTTTAATGGCTATGTATATATATATATATATATATATATATATATATATATATATATATATAAATATAACACTATTTGTTATTTTATTTTCAGTTAGAATTGAAAGAATTCTTTTTGAAACGCAAATTCTTTTACGAGGCATCTTTTTATATATTTTATAAATATATAATTTATGTTAGCTAAATGTTTTTGCAACGTTAGCAAACAATTTTTAAATTTTTTTTATGCGCTGGGTTTATTGCTGCAATTGCGCAAAAACTTAGTGTGTTATCTTATGATTTCTACCATTGTAGTTAATTGATACCTATATTTAAGAAATTCCATTTTATGATGCATTTTTGTCATCTTTCATGGCATATATTAAACTTCATTTCAACATTATCATATTCACTGTTGTTCATTAGTTATCAAAGGTTACATCTTTATTTTGTATAATTTCAGTGTATATATCTATCTATCTCAGTATCTATCTATCTCTCTCTCTCTATATATATATATATATATATATAGAGAGAGAGAGAGAGACGTATGTCGTAGGCTAATTGAGAAATCAGGCTCTTTGCAAAGAGCCGGGCTAATTGGAGAATCATCTCACTTTTTCCAATTAGACTGATATATATTTTTTTCAGGCTTATTGCAAAGAGCCTAGAAAGCGTTAGGCTAATTGAGAAATGACCACTTATTATCCAATCAGGGTGATTTTTTAAAGCTTATTAACCCATAACCCGACCCGAACCCAAAAAATAAATTACAACAAACCGTACCCTGATCCGAGCAAGACAAAATAATTTCAGTCTACATGCAGCCCGACCCGAACCTGAAAGTTCCAGTTGAAAAAACCCGAAACCTGACCCGAACCAAATCTGATAACCGACAAAAATATTCTAAAGCACTATAACCCGATCCAAGAGAGACAAAATAATTTCCGTGAACACGCAACCAGACCCGAACCTAAAAATTCCATTAGAAAAATCCCGAAAACTGACATGAACCAAATCTGAACCCGACAAAAATATTCCAAAGAACCATAACCCGATCCGAGCAAGACAAAATAATTTCTGTGGACCGCAACCCGATCCGAACCTAAAATATTTGTTTGAAAATTTCGAAATATGACCGAACCAAATATGATAACCGACAAAAATATTCTAAAGAGCCATAACCCGATCCAAGAAAGACAAAATAATTTCCTTCGACACGTAACCCGAACCGAACCTAAAAATTTCATTTGAAAAAAAACCTGAAATCTGACATGAACCAAATCTGAACCCGACAAACTATTCCGAAGAACCATAACCCAATCCGAGCAAGACAAAATAATTTCCGTGAATACGCAACTAGACCCGAACCAAAAATTTCTATTAGGAAAAACCCGAAATCTGACATGAACCAAATCTTAAACCGACAAAAATATTCCAAAGAAACATAAGCCGATCCGAGCAAGACAAAATAATTTCTGTGGACACGCAACCCGAAGCGAACCTAAAAAATTCATTTGAAAAAAAACCTGAAATCTGAACCGAACCAAATCCGAATCCGACAAAAATATCCCCAAGAACCATAACCCGATACGAGCAAGACAAAATAATTTCCGTGGACACGCAACACGACCCGAACCTAAAACTTCCATCAGAAAAAACGCAAAATCTGACACGAACCGAATCTGAACCCGACAAAAATATTCTAAAGAACCATAACCCGATCCGAGCAAGACAAAATAATTTCTGTGGACATGCATCTCGATCCGAACCTAAAAATTTAGTTTGAAAAAAACCCGAAGTATGACCAGTACTAAATATGATAACTGACAAAAATATTCTAAAAAACCATAACCCGATCCGAGGAAGACAAAATAATTTCCGTTGACACGCAACCCGACCCGAACCTAAAAATTCCATTTGAAAAAAAAAAACTGAAATCTGATTAAAACCAAATCTAAATCCGACAAAAATATTCCAAAGATCCATAACCGGATCTCAGCAAGACAAAATAATTTCTGTCGGCGTGCAACCCGATCCGAACCTGAAAGTTCTACTTTAAGTTAACACGAAAGTACCCGAAATAAATATACATCAGGCCGCAGCCCGATACGAGCAAGGCAAATTAATTTCCGTTTACACACAATACGACCAGAATCTGAAAATTCCATATGAAGTCAACCTGAAACCCGACCAGAATCCGACCTGAAAATTACAAAATTATTTTAAAGAACCGTAACCCGATCCGAGCAAGACAAAGTTATTTCCGTAGACACGCAATCGGATCCAAACTTAAAGGTTCCATTTCAAGTCAACCAGAAAACCAATCACAACCAGGTTTCGGATTGAGTTCAATTAGAACTTTCACGTTCGGATCGGGTTGCCGGTCGACGGAAATTATTTTGTCATACTCGCATCGGGTTATATTTGTTTGGAATATTTTTGTCGGGTTAAGATTTGGTTCAGGTTGACTTCAAATGGAATTTTTAGGTTCTGGTCGCGTTGCGTGTCCACTGAAATAATTTGTCTTGTTCGGATCCGATATGGATTTTTGGAATATTTTTGTCGAGTTCAGATTTGGTTCATGTCAGATTTCAGGTTTTTTTCAAATGAAATTTTTAGGTTCGGATTGTGTTGCGTGTCCACGGAAATTATTTTATCTTGCTCGGATCGGGTTATGTTTCTTTGGAATATTTTTGTTGGGTTCAGATTTGGTTCATGTCAGATTTCAGGTTTTTTTCACATGAAATTTTCAGGTTCGGTTCGGGTTGCGTGTCCAAGGAAATTATTATGTCTTGCTAGGTTCGGGTTAAGGTTCTTTAGAATATTTTTGTCGGTTATCATATTTGGTTCGAGTCATATTTCGGATTTTTTTCAAACAAAACTTTTAGGTACGGATCGGGTTGTATCACGGAAATTATTTTGTCTTGCTCGGATCGGATTATGTTTCTTTGGAATATTTTTGTCGGGTTCAGATTTGGTTCATGTCAGATTTTGGGTTTTTTCTAATGGAATTTTTAGGTCCGGATTGGGTTGCGTGTCCAAGGAAATTATTCTGTCTTCCTCGGATCGGGTTATGGTTCCATGGAATATTTTTGTCGGTTATCATATTTGGTTCGGGTCATATTTCGGAATTTTTCAAACAAATATTTTAGGTTCGGATCGGGTTGCGTGTCCACGGAAATTATTTTGTCTTGCTCGGATCGGATTATCTTTCTTTGGAATATTTTTGTCGGGTTCAGATTTGGTTCAAGTCAGATTTCGAGTTTTTTCTAATGGAATTTTTAGGTTCGGTTCGGGTAACGTGTCCACGGAAATTATTTTGTCTTGCCCGGATCGGGTTATGGTTTTTGGGGATATTTTTTGTCAGGTTCAGATTTGGTTCGCGTCAGATTTCGTTTTTTTTTTTTTCAAATTGAATTTTTAGGTTCTGGTTGGGTTGCATGCAGACTGAAATTATTTTTTCTTGCTCGGATGGGTTATGATTCATTGGAATATTTTTGTCGGCTTCAGATTCCGGGTTTTTTTCAAATAGAATTTTTATGTTCGGTTTGGGTTGCGTGTCCAAGGAAATTTTGACTTGCTCGGATCGGGCTATGGTTCTTTAGAATATTTCTGTCGGTTATCATATTTGGTTCGGGTCATATTTCAGAATTTTTCCAACATAAATTTTAGGTTCGGATCTGGTTGCGTATCCACGGAAATTACTTTGTCTTGCTAGGATCGGGTTATGTTTCTTTGGAATATTTTTGTCGTGTTCAGATTTGGTTCATGTCAGATTTCGGGTTTTTTCTAATGGAATTTTTAGGTTCGCTTCGGGTTGCGTGTCCAAGGAAATTATTTTGTCTTACTCGGATCGGGTTATGGTGCTTTAGAATATTTTTGTCGGTTATCAGATTTGGTTCGAGACAGATTTCGGGTTTTTACAAATGGAACGTTCAGGTTCAGGTCGGATTGCATGCAGACTGAAATTATTTTGTCTTGCTCGGATCGGGGAACGGTCTGTTATAATTTATTTTTCGGGTTCTGCTGGGTTAATAAGACCCCCAAAAAAATCACCCTGATTGGATAATAAGTGGTCATTTTTCAATTAGCCTAACGCTTACTAGGCTCTTTGCAATAAACCTGAAAAATATCAGGCTAATTGGAAAAAGGGAGATGATTCTCCAATTAGCCCGGCTCTTTGCAAACAGCCTAGGGTCTAGGCTGTTTGCAAAGAGCCTGATTTCTCAATTAGCCTACGCCATATATACTCCTTTTGCGTTTACAGTTACTTTCAGGAGCCTCACATTAGAGATCTGCACGGGCCGGCCCGTGGCCCGAAGCCCGATCCCGGCCCGGCCAGCGGGCCGTGCTCGGGCCGATTTTCATTCACGGCACTCGGGCCGGGCCGGGCTCGGGCTCCACTCTTCTCGGGCCGGGCCGGGCCGTACATTATTTCTGAAGGCTCGGGCCGGGCCCGGGCCATACTTTATTTCTAAGGCTCGGGCCGGGACGGACCTAACTTATTTTTTCTGTACAGAGTCGGGATTGGTTTCATTCCTAGTCTTCACGGCCCAAGCTTTTCAGTCCTAGTTTTGACTCAGCCCGTATTAAAATCATTGTATCAGCTTGGCCAGATCCATTCAAAGATCAGTCAAATTAGGTCTGGCCCAAAATTTTTTGCAAAAAATGCATGCATTTTTAAATTGCCATTATTCTACATTTATACATTAATTTTTTTTCTTTCTTAAAGAATAGTATATTTCTACGCTTATTAAAATATAGCTAAATTAAAATATAGTAAAACGTGTGAAAAGGGACCTGCCTATGACGGAACCCTGTTTTAAACTGAAAAACGTGTTGATCCATGCAAAATTAATATACTAATACGTAAGAAAATAACATATGATACATTTACACTTGCTAAGAATGGAACTTGTCTATAACGCATTTTTTTTTTCTTTTCTACGCAATTCCGTCTTAGAAGATTTTACTGTATAGAATTTTTCAGATTTTTGGCATACATGGAATACATGTATGTTAATGCATGAAATATGGATTAACGATATTAATGATAACCTAAACATTTACATACAAGAAATAGAGATTCGTTAAAAAAATAAATATCGCAGTCTGTGTCACTTCTTTAAAAATGAAGATAAATAAACATGAGAAAAAAAAGTTAAGATAAATATTTTTGGTCAGAGCTATCTCGTACGAGACAAATTTTTAACCAAATCGACGTAAAAATCAATGTTTTGTAAAACATTCACTCGGGCTGGGTTTTTTTTTTCTCGGGCCGAGATTTTAGCTTTTTTCCGGGCCGGGCCGGGCTCGGGCCGAACTTTTAAGATTTTTAGCGGGCCGGGCCGGGCCAATATTACTTTTTCTACGGGCCGGGCCGGGCTCGGGCCGAACTTTTAATTTTTTTATCGGGCCGGGCCGAATTTTTTTTTCGATGAGTCGGGTCGGGCCCGGGCCTGGAAATTTCGGCAGACCTCTACCTCACATCTATACAAACCCCGACGATCATGTCTACTTTGGCTGTAAAAAATAAAATTAAAGCTAGTTTTTGCTTTCGAAAAACAAACTTGGAGCAATGATATCAGTTTTTAACACTTTCCAACAAAGTTGAAAAGTGTTTATGCATTCGGCGGTTTGTCTGTCCGTTAGTCCGTCTGGCCACGCTTTAACTCCCGTAAATATGCTCGGATTTTCATGAAATTGATAAACGTTATTTAGGGTCACCTAAGCATGTTTAGTATTGTATATGAAGTATGTGGGATTAATAGTTCATTTACAGTGGTACTCAAAAAAAGTCCATTACATTATAGGAAAAAATCGTTTGAAGAGTATTTTAATAACATACGCTATTTCAAATGTATTGAAACTGATATAAGTCACTGAATATTTCACTACAAGATGCTTACGATAGAATAGGGCATTCATAGCATTTGTCGTTCATTTACAGTGACACACAAAAGAAATCGATTACAGTACTGTCTTTGAGTAATAATGGCTGGAAGTGCGTTTTCAATTTTGGCATGCGCTTTTAAATTTAACTTTTTTGTTTTTGCATTTTACTAGTTGTATATAAATTCTATATCTCGTATGCAGGGTTGCACAAAAGAATTCGCGTGCCATTCTCCTTATTAGCGGAAATTGCTGAAGGGGAAATTTCAAATAATGTATATATGTATTTCTTAACTGAACTAAATTTTGGCATACATGTAGTTAATGTTAATACATACAAATTTATATACAGGGCTACTCAAAGAATTAGAATAATTTTCCTATTGCAGATGGAAACAGCTGAAATTGAGTTTTGAAGTGTGTTATGAATTTCCATCGGGTTGAATTAAACAGAATATTTTAACTTAGTAAACGGTGTAGTTTTGCATCATTATTCTGAATGTGTTGGAAAGTGTTTCATAATCTATGCTTGAAGCCTGATTTTTTTTCTGTCTTTTTTTTTTTTTCTTTGAAACACAGGGTAACGTTATTTCGAATTGTATAGACAGGTTCGGGGCTCCTAGTCCTAACAAGACTCAACTGGCGGGGACTCTACGGGCAACTGCAGCCGCAGCCGCTCCATTTGCGCCAGCCTTCATGTTGTTGCACGAGTTGGGCCGTGGTTGTTGATAACACACCAGAATTTTCGGATGATTTCATTTTTAAATAAACAAACGCCATTTTAAAACTTTGTTCAAGCATACTTTAAAAGCAATATTTTATTCAAAAATTGTGATATAAATGTTCATTAAAATTAAGTGATATAACAGATAAGTAATAGACCGCCGGTTATGGAACACCCATTCATCCAGTCAGGAAGACATAAGAATCAGCCGGAGGAAAAAGTTTTAATCTTATAGTGCTGCCATCTATTATCATTTACTAGAACTAATCCTTTCATTCTATTATGGCAATGAAGAATACCCGTTCATTCTTCAGGGATTCATCTTTTCATCAGCTTTCATCTTTTTCGATTTTGGTTGCAGATATTTTTGTAACTTTATTAAAAATATCTGCGACCAAAATCGAAAAAGTAACCAAGGTGCGCTGTAGAGACGGATCTCGGCTATCCAATGCAAAAAAAATTTTTTTAAAAATGTCGAAATGCAAACGAGATATTAGAAAAATCCCTCCCCATAGGATTAGCATTAGCTCGTGAGCGTCTTCGCCGGCAGGGACAGGACCCTTATGGTTCATCCAGTCTAGAAGACATAAGAATCTGTCGGAGATAAAATTTTTAATTTAATAGTGCTGCCATCTATTACCATTTATAAGAACTAATCCTTTCATTCTATTTATGACCAACAACACTTGTGTGATTCAAGTAGAAAATTTCTCATATTGAAGTACACTTTTCTTGAGAACTACTGAAGCGATTTCAATATATTGTTTAAATAGTTTTGGCAGTAGCTAAACTTTAAATGACTCGTTCGACAAGAAATAAGAATAAAAAATTCAATAGTTCGAAATTTCGAAAAAAAAAAATTAGTTTTTTTTTTTTAATTTACTTTACTAAAAAAGAATTGTTTTTTTTTTTTTCCAAAAAAAAAAAAAGATAGAAATGTAGCTAATTATATTAATTAAAAAAGTAATAATAATAATATCAAATCTCAGCAATAGTTGTATGCGGCGGCCATTCCAAAACTTTCTACTATGTTATTCTGATATCTGATATATTAATTTAAATAGCGCTGTTACATACCGACAATTACGAAGCAGGTTGCATACCTTTAAATCTGACTCGCTGTTACAAAGCTGTGTGAATAATAATTAAAAAAAAGCACAATTCAACAGGATCCTCTGTTGGATATTAAAATACAAAATTTGACCAATATATACATTTTTAAATAATAACTTCAAATATAAAATTTCTACCCAATAGAAACTAAGATACAGCTATAATTTTCATCGCAGTAAAAATAAAGGCGCAACAGCTTCCGTTGTTGTTGAGTGAACAAATCCAAAATTTAATGAACATAAATTGTAATAAATATCTTACATTAAATTTGATGGAATTCCATCTCATGGATGCCGATAGTTGTCTAAAAAACACTACAGATTATAAATGATAGATTGGACAGAGTTGGGCACTGCAGGTCCAGAACCTTAATGGATTGTAAACACAACCACAGGTTTAGTTGATACGGCCTTTAAAAAGTAGTTTTTCGTTAAATAAAATATCACCGGTTATTAAAACAAAGGGGTCTCGCAAAACCCATCTTGTCCACTTTGCCTTGCCAATGCTTTCAAGATAAATTTAAGACTTCATAATAAAACACGAATTAAAATTATACGCTATATGGCCAACGGTGACCGGTCACTTGCGATTTTAGATGTTTTCTTAAATATCCAGAAAAATACATGAGGAATTATCTTGAAACTCCAGATGTGTAAACCGAATAGTACAGATCGAATATTCCCGTGAAGATTTTTTCCCGAAACCCCATAGGGGACCGTCAACAAAGAAAGAAATATCTTTTGGATAATCCTGTAAAAACTAAAGTAGCAAAAGCGTTCAGCACAGTAGATTATGATTATTGCAGCCTTATTGCAATAAACTGTGTTCATTTTTATGAGAAGAGCATGTATATTCGTAGAGAAATTAGAGTTTTTATAAAAAAGAGTCCCAAATTTTGCAAAGTTTTTTGCTTATAATTTCTAGAGTTCTTAATGGGTCATGCCCCACAAAATGAGCAAAAATTTAAAAAAAGTCGTGGCTGCATAGTAACCGATTTTGATAAAATTTGATACACAGATTCAATTCATATTCAGATAGAGCACTGTAAAATATTTCGACAAAAAAATAAAAAAATTTGGAAGTTCTGGACATTTAAAAAACTTGTGACATATGTGTACAATCGTTCAAAGTTGCAAGTTTGAAGTTCCGTATCTTGAAAATTATTTAACATAAATTAAATCTTTTTATAATATTGTAATCTCTGGAAAATTATCTTCATATCTATATTATAAAGGACAAACATATTTGTGCGTAACGTATACGTCATTTTGCGAATGACAACAGTTTGAAATTTGAAATAAAATTTTGGTTTTGCAATTTTCTCTACTGCAAATTTTTAAACTTCTAAACATTACACATTTTAAATTTTTACACCGTCGTATAAGGAAAAAAATGCTCTTTTAAATGCAATTTGTTTGAAAGCTGTATCTTAATTTATTTTTGAGATATTAATTTTTTTGTAGTTTTTAATACCATTTTTCTTATCGTGGCAACAAAAGTACCCCATTTCTATTGAAAGTCATTGAAAGTAAACGGAAAATAGTCGAAAATAGGAGATACTGTATCTTTTTGTTGCCATTTTCTCATAAAACGGGAAAAAAAAATTAAATTAAAATATGGACTATGTCAAGAATATTGTCTGTTATTCCGTGATAATGACGTCATATGCATACTTTTCTATAGACGAAGTTTAAGACTGGATTGTAAAAGTCGATTGCTTTAGCAGATGCAAATGACGTCATTTTATAAAAAAGCGCGTATTTTAATTCTTAAACCTGAATTATGTTTTGTAGAAGTGCGTCATTTTCACAGCCCAGCTGCTTTGAAATTCTTCACATGTGAAAATGCTTCACTTTTGAAAATTAGGTAATCGAAATCACACACTGATAAAACGCAATGTTTTACAAAAATTTAGTGTGTCTTTATAGAATAGAGGTGACATGCAAATAATATCCATTTATATTACAGAAATTGATGATTCTCGTCTGGATGGATTTGCTTCGCCGAATTAGACAAGCAAACAAATAATTCGTGGTTTAAAATAATATCATGTTCCTGAAGATTTTGTCCAAAATTCTCTGGAATAATAAAATTTTAATGCTATTCTTTAGGGCATTCTACTATAATTTTTATCAAAATAACATAATTTGTTTAATTTAATTTTTCCTAATTTTATATAATCTATATACTTAAAAACACAAGTGTGTTTTTTAGTCATCTCTCCTGATCTTTCTGCTGAACCAGTTTTACTATTATTATTATTTTTAAACTGAAAGCTCTTCATTTGTAGATGTTATTGCACTATCTGTTTTTTTTTTTTTTTTTTTTTTTTTTTTTTTTTTTTAATATCCCCACTTTGATATTTTAATTTTAAAAGCATTTTATGAAATTTCTTCAAAATGGTGAAAAGTAGATAGCTTTCATTATTGCAGGCAAGAGAGAAATAATGAGGTATTTTTATCTTTATTCACGCCATTTTCTGATAAAAATTCAAAATTCTTTATAAAATTTGTTGTATAAGGTTTATAGTGGCGCAAAATCTCATTAGGAGCATAATATTATATTAGAGGAATAATAACTGAAAATGACATACTGCTTTTGAAAACACGCATTTTTCCTCATAAATTTTCTATATTGTTTTTCCTTCTGCATGTGTACTGATACTAAGTTTCAGACATTAGGCGAAATGCTTATTTAAGTGAAAATGAAGTCATATTTTTAAAAAACGATCATTTTCTTAGATAAAACTAAAGATTTTAACACAAATGCGTCTAAAAAACATAAATTACGGAAATTTTTACTTTCTGAAATTGAGATTAGAATCTCAAGTAAAGGGTGCGTCTGTTCACACAAAAGATGTTGCTGAGAATCGTGACTTCAAATTTTGAGTTAAAATGATTTTTAAATGATCAAACAAAATACAAATTTTAAAAAAATGATGAATATGGATATGAGAAGTGCGTATGCAAATTTTGAGAAGGTGAAAATTGCTGTTTTTCATTCCGGAGTACCAAGCATAAGAGCCTCAATTGATAACCACGTTCTAATAACTGACCTTTATTATATTTTACTGATTAAGTATCTATATTACGAAGAACAAACGCATCTGTGCTTAACGCTGACGTCATTTTGCGAATGGCAACACTTCACGATCAAATTTCGGTCTTGAAATTTTCGCTACTTCAATTTTTTAATCTTCTGACCATCGTACGTTTTCAATTTTCTTCGCACAGGAAAAAAAATTACTTCCAAATGCAATTTGTCTAAAAACTGTATCTTAATTGACTAACGTATTATGTTTTCTAAAATAATTTTTAAGCATGATTTTTTTTAAGTTTATCTTATCACGTGCCGGTTTCACTACATAAAACATTTTGCACATAAAGCAACAAATATTTTTCCGGATTTGTTTCTGACTGGTTTTGCATAACGAAATTAATACTTCCTTCATAAACAAATAAAAGAATAATATTAAAAAAACCACCAACCTAACGTATTTGTGAAAGACAAATTAACGAAATTAATACTTCTTTTATAGGCAAATAAAAGAATAATATTGTAAAAACACAAATGTATCATATTTGTAATCGTACAATTTAAATTTTTAGATCACCAAATAGGATTTTTTTTTTCAAATGGAATTTGTTTGCAAAGTTCATCTCAGTTTACTGATTGTCTATGATTTTAAAAACAATTTTAAAGCATGAAATATTTTCTAATTTATCCATATCGCGCGGAGCTCGATTACGAAAGATTAATCCGTTTGCCCTTAAAAATAAATAAAGAGTTCGTTATTTTCTTTCGGTTAATATCCATTAAAAAGAACTACAACTTCCCCATGAATAAATAAATAAAATAATATAAATAAAACACAAATTTAACAGACATGTATAAGCTCTGAAATTATCAGAATATGAAAGGATGCCATAAGTAGCAAAATCTTGGTCAAATAACTCTTAGCATGCAGCTAATAAGAAAATATCACTTTTGATAAATTTCAAAAATTTATTTGATTGCATAATTTGTATTTTCTATATGAAAAATGCTTTTTTAATGTAAGTGGACAATTTGAAAAATTTATTGCATATAAAAAAATTATTAGTTTTCAATTAAAAAAAATGTTTTCACGTATATTGTTTAACCCGGGAAGCCCGGGTACGATCCCCTAGTTTATTTAATAATAATAATTTGGTAACGTCATGATTAATCTTAAATTCGTTGTAAAAATTGAAAATTTGTCAATTTTGAGAAAATTAAAAACTTTATAAAAATTAAAGGAATTCAAAAACATCTGTGAAATTGATGCCTGATGTAGTGTTACATATATATTAAGATCGAATTGCTAAAGTTTTTAAGTTGCCATGTATTTCCGTCACCTTTAAAAAAATTTTAGAAACTTAAAAAAAATGACAAAACTGTAATTTTTCCTCTTATTGATAGGCAAAAAAAATATTGAAGGAAAGGTCAGACATTATACCGGGTGTCCCAAAAAGGACTGACTGATTTTAAAATTCAATAACTTGCAAACGGTGACAGATATTAAAAAAATTCTTGCAGGAGGGTTATGCATAAGGTCAAAAGTTTTATTACAATGATGCTCAATTTTAGTTCGATTTACAAACAATAGATGGCGCTGTAAGCAATAGTCGCTAAATACAGGCTCGATTTTTGGTCTTTTATCTTGTTCCATGCAGAAAAAGGAGATGGAAATGTATTATCCGGGCCACGAAGTACCAAAAATCGAGCCTGAATTTAGCGACTATTGCTTACAGCGCCATCTATTGTTTGTAAATCGAACTAAAATTGAAAATCACTGTAATAAAACTTTTGACCTTATGCATAACCCTCCTGCAAGAATTTTTTAAATATCTGTCACCGTTTGCAAGTTATTGAATTTTAAAATCAGTCAGTCCTTTTTGGGACACCCGGTAGTTATTGCACAGACATAAAGATCAATAAGTCCATGATATGCTAAAAAAATTTCAAGATTGTCTTTTGATTCCTAACGTCACAAAATTTGGTTAAAAAAGTAATATTTGTTGCATTCCAAGAGCTTTACTCTTTGAATAAGCGCGCGTTTTTTTACAATATTGCACGATTTCAAAGGGAAAAAAGATGCAGTGCTGCCATCTGGGGATTTAGAGGATAAATATATATATATTTTTTTTGTTCAAAGTAATATATATATATTTTTTTACTGTAGTTTAAAATAAATATATTAATAGGCAAAAATAAAATGAAAGCAAAAATGAAAGTTTCTATATATAAAATATACACTTTTATCTATAATATGAAACAATTTAAAAGTTTAATAAAGCTTTTTTTTCACTTAAAAAGAAGTGATAGAATTATTGCATTTTACCCTCAACATTTTTTACTGTTTATTTTTTTTCTCATTAAGGAATAAAAAGGCAAGAATGAAACTTTCGATATTTAAAATATATGCATTTAGATATAAAGCCAAAAAAAAGTAAAATTGTCAAAGTTGTTCTTCATGCTTAAATGAGCAGTAGAAATACAGTAAACTCTGTCTAAGGCGGAATCGGTCGGGACCGAGAAAATTTTCCGTGGTAGACAATATTCCGGCTTATGCAAAAGATCGTGATTTATTGGAATGAAGCATACGTCAGTCGAATAGCGTTTTATGTTTTCAATAAAAAGATTGGATCTTGAGTTATAATGAATTGCTCGCGATCTTTCATCACGATCTTTCATTGATTGTCCTGGCTCGAAAATCTGTCGAAAACTGAAATTCTGAAGATCCTTTGTCTTTATAAATAAATGAGAAATGCTATTTAATTTCTTAGTACCGCTGCAATACCTACAAATTTGAAGTTTACACATAATAATAATAATAATAATAACTTCGGGAATGAGACATCAGAAAAGCCATCACTTTGAATTTGAGTACAACCTTAAAGCACTTATATTGCACACAATACATATTTTCATAAACGTGCACTCAACTAATAACAATAACTTAAATGCATATTTATATAGGAAAAAAATGGCATAAGCAAGAATTCCTTAAAATTTAAACAGTTTCTGTTCCTTTGAATTAACTTTTTAAAAGTATTACGGAATTTAATTTTTATGCTCGACATTGAGTATTTGATGTATATATATCAGTTTTAAAGTTTCATAAACGAAATGCCTTTCATTTTTAAAATATCCTATTTTCCGCCTTATGCAAAATTTTGTTTTCGGAGGGACCTTAAAACTCTTTCCGTTTCCGCGTCAGGCAGATTCCGGCTTATGCAGCAATAATTAACGTTATTTTCTATGGGTTCGCCGGGACTTTAAAAATTTTCCGCAGTAGACAGATTTCCGGCTTACATAGAGTCCGCCTTAGACAGAATTTACTGTATTGCATTTTTACTTCAAAATTTTTGAAAAATAATTTTTTTTTCTCATTACGGAATAAAAATACAATTAATAACTTACGCCAATCTGTTACTTATTATTCATTACTAATTAAAAATAATTTTTAATATAGTCTTTCCATTCCGAAGGCTAATAATCAGAATTGAAATTTTAAGCATGTAGACAATATCTCGATTTTGCATTCACTTTTAATGTATATTTTAATACTTAAATAAACAATCCTGAAATCTATAATTTTACATTTACTCATAAATAGATATGATCTACATATAGACTGATTTTCATTAAAATCTGTGACATGTCTGCCACAGCTGATTTGCTCATTTTGCATGGAATGACCCTAATATAAAAAAAAGTTCTTTTCAGAAAATATGACAAACAATATTGTATGCAATACCCTGCAATTAGAATTAAAAAATAATAAAAATTGGAAGAAAAATGAGCAGGTTTACTAAAAAATGTTTCACTGCGCATGCGCGAATGCAATCAAAATATAATGTACATAATGTATTAGCTAAGTGTATAGAGCAACTTTTGTGAAACTCTCAAAAACATAGCTTGAAAATTCTGAAAATTATCGTTGATAGAATAAGCTCAAAATCCGTTGTTTCCAAAATGAAGCAAAAAGATGAGGGCCTGTATCCAAATACAGTAGTACGTGCAGTATTGTGTATGCTGTATTGGCACTAATTAACGGATATAGGAAGATAACCCATCATCATTTTGGAAACAACGGATTTCGAGCTTATTCTATCAACAATAATTTTCAGAATTTTCAAGCTATGTTTTTGAGACTTTCACAAAAGTTGCTCTATACACTTAACTAATACATAATGCACATTATATTTTGATTGCATTCGCGCATGCGCAGTGAAACATTTTTTAGTAAACCTGCTCATTTTTCATCCAATTTTTATTATATTTTAATTCTGATTGCAGGGTATTATGTACAATATTTTTTACCATATTTTTTGGAAAGAACTTTTTTTTTATATTCAGAACTTTACAAATTATAAGCAAAAAACTTGGCAAAATTTGGGACTTTTTTATAAAAACTTTAATTTCTCTACGTATATACATGCTATTCTCATAAAAATGAACACAGTTTATTCAATAAGGCATTTAATCATAATCTACTGTGTTGAACGCTTTTGCTACGTTACATTTTACAGGATTATCCAAAAGATATTCGTTCTTTTTCAATTTGTTGACGGTCCCCTATGAAGTTTCAAGAAAAAATCTTCACGGAAATATATGACCACCTGTACTATTCTGTTTACACACCTGGAGTTTCAAAACAATTCCTCATGTATTTTTTTAGATATTTAAGAAAACGTCTAAAATTGCAAGTGACCGATCACCTTTGGCCATATAGTATATGTATACAATAGATTAAAAAACATTGTTGAACCTCCAGAGGCCCATGGATTAATCAGGCGCTGAACTTAAGGGTGTATATGAAAAAATATTTTTCCACACTCAACAGCTCGAAATTTTTTGAAACATTTTCAGACTCATTTTCAAAAGTAAAAGCCTGAAACTTGCTGAAGTGATTTTTGAAGAAATGTATTTTATGAGGCCGTGTAATTTCACTTTTCGCTCAATTAATTAGAATTTGATTTTTAAACAATTATTTTTTCAGTATGACCATTTTTTTTCATCCCTGATCTCCCGCTTCGGAAAATTCGGTTCAAAACGCCCATTTTGACAGAATTTTTTGCAATATTTTCTGCGTTCATCAAAAAATCAACAAGCACGGCACATTATGTAGTTTCTAAATAAGAGAATTTCACAGTTTGATGCATTTGAGAGGAAAGTTGATAAATCAGAAAATAAGCAGTTTGGATTTGAATACACCCTTAAGGCTGTTCTCAACTGCTCTGTTCAACAAGCGCAAAACGTTTTGACACATTTATAAATTCATTTTTTGACAGAAAGATATAAAATTTGAAGGCCTGACTAGGGAAGCGATTTGGAACCGTATTGTGTCTTCCGTTTTTGATCAATAAATTACCTATTGAGGTATAAGCGATTTTTATCACGTAACATTTTCACCCTTCCTCGAGTGGTTATTCTTCTCTCGCGCGAAAATTCGGTTCAAAACGCCCACTTTCACACTCTTTTCTGAAAGATCTATTGCGTTTGCAAAAAAAAAAAAAAAAAAAAACGAAAACACAGTTCAATGACATAGTTTTTGAACAACAATACCTACTAGCTTCATGCATTAATGAACAAATGCATCACAGGCCCATGGATTTAACATGAGCAAGGGGAATTTGAGATCTCATGACTAACAATCTTAAGTAGGACTACTTATTATTATTATTATTATTATTATTATTATTATTATTATTATCTTAAAAATCATTAAAAATATTAAAACATAAAATACTTACTAAACAAAATAGAGGTTGCTATCCAACGTTACTTTATTCATAAATTTATCGATGATGTAAAAATAAAAACACATGAATAAAATAAAACTCAACATTTCGGTTTAATCTTCAAAACCAAAACATTGAATTTTATTTTATTCATGTGTTTATTACATCCTCTTTAAATTTATGAATAAAATATACATTGGATAGCAACTTCTATTTTGTTTAGTATTCGAATATACAACGTAAAATTCCTTAATTATTAAAATACTTACTTTTAACAATTCAGTTACCGAAAAATTAAAAGAACCATTCGTTTCAAATCATTTCCATCATCATTCCTGCAGGTATCATGATTTTATGTTTGAAAATAAGTCAGTATACGAGAAAGTTTCTCATTGTTGTGCGGGGAGAAACTATTTTTTTGAGAGCCGCCTTACTTAGAAAATGACCATTTGTTTTCTGATCTGCCGGTTAATTTTCAGGCTTATGGTAATGAACCAATACAGTTTTAGGTTAACTAGATAATGGCTAAATATATCTCCAAAAATGGATGGTTTAGTAGCTCATCAAGCAAGTAGCCTCTTATAATTCGTTTATAGGGATACACAAAAGAAAAACCTTTTATTACAATAACGTTAGAAATACTGAACCGCCGACGAAGGCACACACGAGCTAATGCGAATCCTATGGGAAGGAATTTTTCTAATATCTCGTTTGCATTTCGACATTTTTAATTCTTTTTTTTTTTTTTTTTAACCATTTGGAAAAACGGTTATTGTCCTCGTCAGGGTAGGAAATAAAAATCATATCTGAAGCTTTTTATTGGTTTAATCCGCATTTTATTCGTTTTCTGATTGGTCTATACAGTAATCTGTATTTCCCTTTACTTTCAACAGAGATGGATGCTTCTGTTGCCACTATGACAAAAAAGTAATAAAAACTACAAAAAAAATTAATAACTCAGAAACAAATTGAGATACAACTTTCAAACAAATTGCATTTAAAAGTACATTTTTTTCTCTATACGACGGTGTAAAAAGTAATATTGTGGGATGTTTAGAAGTTTAAGAATGAAATTTCATTTAAAATGGGTCGTCAGATTTCTGATGATGGAAAAGCCTTTTCCCGAGCATCCAATGAAAGGCTTGGATAATATGTAAGTTTCTGGTGGATAATACGTAAGCTTCAGGAAATCTGACGAGTCGCAGGCGATTTTTGTCGCTTGCAATTTTTACGAGTAATAACACTAGTAGTGTTTAATCCATGGCATACGTAATGTATGATCAACTCCGTGCGATTTTTTATGTCTTAAATTTTAGTCTTTGAAAAAATCATTTTCCAAATGGTCGTTGTAATTTGTTAAATTGCTTTTTTTTTTTTTTTTTTTTTTTTTCCCTCCTTGCATTGGATAGCCGAGATCCGTCTCTACTTCGCACCTTTTTTACTTTTTCGATTTTGGTTGCAGATATTTTTTAGAATGACACTTTCATTTTCAGAACCGGTTTTGAAAGGGGAAGTAACTTTATAAAAAATATCTGCGCCCCAAATCAAAAAAGTAAAAAAGGTGCGATGTAGAGGAGACGGACCTCGGCTATCCAATGCAAAAAAGAAAAAAAAAATTAAAATGTTGAAATGCAAACAAAATATTAGATAAATCCCTTCCCATAGGATTAGCATTAGCTCATGAGTGTCTTCGCTGGCAGGGACAGGAGCCTTAAGGCTGCTTGTCATTTAATTTCGAATTCACCTCGGTAATGTTAAGTCTATGGGCATTTGATGCATTCTTATATTTAAAATAGCTCCTCAGGAAATTCATATATTTAACTTCTTTTCTCTGTGTAACTCTTCTTAAAGGATGTCTCTTTTTTTTCTTAATTCTCAAAATATTTCTAAACTATGCTTCATTTTATATGAAGTGTTAAAAATTTTACTCCCAGTTCATCCGCTTTTAACACATAAAATATTAAATTAAGCATAGATTTTAGAAATATTTTGAAAACTAAGAAGAAAAGAGACATCCTTTAAGAAGAGCACACAGAAAAAAGAAGTTAAAAATATTAATTTCCTGCGGAGATATTTTAAATATAAGAATGCATCAAACGCCCATAGACTTAACATCACCGAGGGGAATTCTGAAACTGAGTGACGAGCATCCTTAATCAAGTATACGCTTCTTTTATAGTTCGTTTAGAGGAACACACAGAAGTTTTCGCAAAAGACCCGCTCGCTAAAGCTAATCCGATGGAAGAAATTTTTAAAGATATCTCGTTTGAATTTCAATATTTTTAAAGATTTTTTTTTTTTTGGGGGGGGGGGGGGGATTGTATAGCTGAGGTCGATCTCTACAAAGGCTGTTTCTTACTTTTCTATTTTGTTTGCAGATGTTTTTTATGAGGATGCTTTCGCTTTCGAAACCGGATCCAAAAATGAAAGTGTCCTAATTAAAAAAAGTCCTTTCGGCATGTGCCGGGAGGAAAAGGTGGCTTTCATATTCCTTGTTTCTTTAAATATAGCTTATTTTACTCAAACACACAAAGCTAAAATTAGTAGAACTCGATTAGATGATTCAATAAAAATTCCTTATTTCTCGGTTTTAAAATATTGCAGAATTTTAAGAAGCTAAAATGCGACGAACCCGATAAAAGAATTTGAATGAGAATTGCGCCAAATTAGTAAGCTATAGCCAAGTTGGCATTATTTGTGGTTGCTTAGTTTTGGTCGTCAAATTTGGCGGTATTTCGCCAAGTGTCACCAAGCTTGGCGAGAATTTGAAGCTAACGTTCACTAACACTCATTAATGAATACCTGATTTTCTTTCATTGTTGTCTTGTTTTAAAATGTCAACCACCCTAGAATTTCTAACTGCTACATCTCAACCATTTTTTAAATTAGAGACGAAACAAAAAATACTCCGGAATCCTTACATCAAGGCCTAACACTTAAACATTAAAATAAAGTTGGATTTCTAATTTTTTTTTCTGTATTTTTTTAGTTTTAACTATTTACATGGCTGCCATTTTGAAACAAGATGGCGGATGAAGTTGGCCAATGAACTCGGTCGAGACATTTGTATGTACTATACACACAACGGAGGGTGGTTTTTGGGGTCTGAGGGTCATGATCGGTGAAAACGTACCAAAATTTTCCGGAATTGCTTTCCTCCGAACGGCTGCAATAGGTAGCTTTTTACTTTTTGTTATGAAAGCTACCTAATACATGTAAACAAAAATCAAAAAAGTATCGACCTCAGCTATACAATGCCAAAAAAAAATCATTTAAAATTATTAAAATGCAAACGAGATATCTTAAAAAAATTCTTCCATAGGATTAGCTTTTAAACGATAGGCTGTTTTAAATAGAGAAATGTAAAAACCCCGTATAATTTTGTGTAAAGCTTGACGCATGGAAATCCATCTTTGTGTTGTACAGCAGTGTAAAAATTTCGCATGACAAGCGAACTATACTTGTAATTTATCAAAATCTGAGTTGAAGACAAGTGGCATGTGGAAAAACATATAGAGAGCATTATAAAACTTTTTTTGTTTTCGGAATGCTTTGTCGTATATTTGAAGAATGGTATATGAAGGGAATGGCTGTATGTTAACATATGAAATTTTCAAACATTGCTGTTTAAATGCCAAATGTTTGGACGTTTTTCATCTTTCTATAAAAATTCTTCCTTTAATTCATAGGTTCCTAACGGGGCCAGTACCGTACACCAGTGGGCACTGGAGACTTCCAGGGGGGCGGTAGCGGGTCCAGAGGGAATTAGGGGGCGTTAAGATAGTCAAGGGGGGCGGCCATGGCGTACCTACCTATTTAGAAAAATAATACAACTAAACTTTTAGCTGACCTCCCTCCCTCCCGCCCCTTCTGGCGTTGCGCGGATCCGTGATAAAAACCTTAAATATACCTACATTAAATGAAAATCTATACAAACGAACCTAAAGCTGGGGATCCCAATTTATTTTCATTTACGCAAAAAATCGCCGTGAAACACGGATAAACCCTAGAACTCGACGAAAGCAAAATTTTATTATAGCGGGCTAAAACATTGTAGCCGCAATTCTTTTATCAATGTCAAATCTCTTTCCTGAATGCATTTTTACTGCATTTGATGGTCTTTTTAATTAATTTCTATTTTGTGATTCTTAACAGACAGATAAAATAGGTGTAGGTAATATGCGGCAATATTTTAATATTTGGTATAATTAACTATTATGGAAGAATTTATTTTTCTTGTAAAGGGGGCGGTGGTCTAGAACAGGTTGGGAACCTATGCTCTAATTTATAATCGATTGCTACCTCATGATGGCCTTTCTATGACTCTAATGTTCCAAATATTCTTAAAACGCCAACATTGATACCATTTTCTGCAATTTCTTGTTATCTGGTTGAAAATACATGCATATGTTATACATTTACGGATGGAAATATCTTTGTGAGTTTGTTGGAAGAAGTAACCAGTTTGCATTTGAGAACGACCATAAGTAGGGGTGCCACAGGCGACTATTTTTATATTCTGTTCGCACCAGTATTTTTCTAATATAAATTTTGAAGCATATTTCTCTTGCAAATGTTGTCAAAGTGTCTATTAAGGATTTCTGTTTGGTAAAGTGGTGCCAGTTAGAAGTAAAAAATAGTCGCCTGTGGCAGCCCTGCATAAGACGCCAGTCCCTGTCAGGCGAAGACACTCGCGAGGTAATGCTAAACCTACACAGAAAAAAATGGGTTCTCAAAATTGAGTAAAAAGTACTCAATTTTAAATGCGTAACATACTCAAAATAGCTCCGATCCAAATGTACTCAAAATTGAGAAACACATGTACTCATTTTTTATTCCATGATTGTGTTCAAATATGAGTCGTTATGTACCGTACCCCTGAACCTACATATTAAAGTAAAAATGTACTGAAATTTATTTTCCGCTCAAATTTATTAACAAGAAACGTTTAATTGATTATTTATTAAGAAAAATGGCAAAATTATCATCAAAATACCCAAATCGAATATTTTTATAACAAGAGCATTATTTGCAAGTACTTTTAAATTATTTTAAAATATTGTGCATAATTTAATATTGACAATAATAAACATCTTTTATGCTGCCATGAATGGAATAAATTATTACAGAGTACAAAATTATTGTTTTGTTTGACTTTGATAACATGTGATCAGGGTTCGTAAATATCGTGATATTTTCGAAAATATCAAAAATATCCGATATTTTCGATATATATCTGATATTTTCAAATTTGTCCGCTTACTGCTGATTATAAAGATTTTTAGACTTAATATAAATTAGAATCTAAAACAAAGTTTATTTTTTATTTTTTCTATTTTAGAATTTGAACATGAATGTAAGTTTGTCTGCTTTTTCATTCCCTAACCTACTACACAATTTAGACTGAAGTAAATCAAAACTAGAAAACATTCTAATGCATCTATTGAAGGAGAAGCTGTAACCAACTGATAAGTTAAATTATCTTTCATGGGCTGTTCTAATTTAATATTATCCCACCAAATTTTTGGTTCAACATTTAAATATTCAGTTTCAAACATAAAGATTATAAAATTGAGATTTTTTTTTTTTTTTTTTTGCTAAAATCCAATCACCAAATTAACCGCTTTTTCCCATTCTCGCAGGTGCAGTCTACAAAAAGAATTGAGGCAGAGTAGGGAGGTATTGTTGAAAAACAAATTTATGATGGTAACGGGAAAGCAGTAGGTACAGCCCAAAACTAGTGTTTGGAGTGTAGGGAATATTTTGGGAGCTATTCCTTTTAGTTATTTATTTACAGATGGGCTAATTTTTAACAGTTGGAGAATTCATTTGCACTTCTTTTGACTGAAAATATTTTGAAAATTAATATCAGATATATGAAAATATCAAGAGATACGATACCTATAAAATAAATATCAAATGTATGAAAATGAAAATATCGAAAATATCAAAAACCTTGATATTTTGAAAATAAATATCGGATATATATCATGATATATATCAAGATATATATCCATTGATATATATCAACGAACCCTGCATGTGATGTTTCAAAATTGAGAATTCATAGGATCATTTTTGGTCCAAACATACTCAATTCGATACGAGTACATCGATTTACTCATTTTTGAATACTTTATTTTTTTCCGTGTTTGGAGAGGTTATTTGCTAATACTTCGTTTGCATTTCAACTTTTTTAATTTTTTTTTTTTTTTTTTTTTTTTTTTGTGCATTGAATAGCTGAGGTTGCTTCTTTTTTACTTTTTCGATTTTGTTTACGGATATTTTTTCTAATGACACTTTCATTTTCGGAACCGGCTTCGAAAGTGAAAGCATCCTCTTGACAAAAATCTGCAAACAAAATCGAAAAAGCAAAAAAGGAGCGATGTAGAGATGAACCTCAGGTATCCAATGAAAAAAAAAATTTTTTTTTAATGTCGAAATGCAAAGGAGATATTAGCAAATAACCTCCCCATACGTTTAGCATTACCTCGCGAAAGTCTTCGCCTGATGGTGACAGAAGCCTAGGAAGATGAACGTTTTGAGAAAGGTGATAGCACCTTTGGTGGAGTAACAGCTCTTTGCTGCACCTAACCAAGCTGCTGCCAGAAATATGGTTGCGATTTTACTGATTGCTAGGGCATCCGTAGCAGGTTTCTAAGCTTACAGAACATGCATAAAAACATTTTTTATTTTATTGAGAATTTTCGCATTTAACATTTTTTTAAAATATTGTCTACAAACAACATCAAAAAGATTTTATTTGAAAAATATCAATTCGTTGAAATAAAGTTTTGAAATTTATTAAAAGCGAAACTTTCGCATTAGCCGCATGCCAGAAGTTAACAGCCGAAGAGATCGTTAAAGATTTCACTACATATAGCAGCATTTTTTATTCCATAATTCCAGGTGTTTCAGCGCGTAGGTCGATTACATGTCTGTCAAATTTCAATTTGAATTTTTTTATTCTATGTTATTCTTATGTCTATTCTTATGTGAAGTTTTAATTTCGTTGTGGAATAATATCCGGATGTAAAAACTGAAATTGGCGATATTTAGAGCTTAAAAAAAAAAAAAAAAAAAAAAAGGAACTACAATTAAAGTGAAATTTATTGGCCAGATCATTGAAATCGTTAATATGATGTCAGAGTTGTTCACGAACATGTTTTTGCTTTGTAATGTATATTGCAAAAAAATTCCTTTCAAAAGATATTTTATCCACCTCCAGTGTGTTTTACTGTAACTAAATTAACCTTGTAAACGTTGTACCTCACAGAAAAAAATAAGTCCTAAAACGGGTAGTAAAATAAACGAATTGGATAGAAAGATTCTTAGGTATGAGTTTAGGCAATTTAGCTCCGTATACCCGTTTCGGTTACCACTGTGTATCCATTTTGGGCACTGTTAAATACCCATTTTGGAAATTTTTTTCCGCAAATGGGTATTTAACAGTGCCTACAGTGGTAATCAAAAACAGGCATTATGGACCAAAATTCGGTAACCTCATACCTAAGAATCTTCCTACCCAATTCGGGTATTTTTCTACCCCTTTTAGGTCTTATTTTTTTCTGTACTTAAATGTATCTCAGGTTGGAATAAAAGAAGTTTCAATAATTAAAATGTATAATTTACGTTTTTTGTAAATCATAGAAAAGAATACAATATGTGAGCAATGTACCGAGGGCTGCAAAAATGAGACTCCGTTTGACATGTGCAATATGCCAGGCAGTTAACGCAGTCTCCTTCGCTGTACTGTGCATAAAACTCAGTTGTCCAGCGATGATTTTCCCATTTTTTGCAGCAACAATGTCTGCTTTATCAGCAATATTCAAAAACATTTCATGTACGGCCGAGGCTGAAATCGTCATTATTAAGAAACCTGAGAAGCCATTTAAGCAAACCATATAGGTAGTACTTTGATGTATTGCATCTTTATACATTTGTGGCTGCAAAGACATGGTAACAACAAAATACATCATGGCCGCATTGTAAGAAACATTCAGAAAATAGAAAAAACATAATTGCTGATCCGTCTTTTTAACCAACATTCGCATAGCAACAAAATGTTTATGTAATTTAGTGTAATCCGATGCACACAGAGGATTGATTGTTTTCGTGAAATGAAATAAAATGGATTTAAGTTGTATACATATTAAAGTATAAAATATGGAAAATGCACTCAGAGGTTGAAGAAAACATACTATTAGCGACAATACGAAAGCAATTGTTAATATAAAACCGAACACTCCTGTTACTTCACGAAAAGGACCATGTTTCAAAGTTGTCAAAATAGAATTCACTGTTAATGGTAAGTACATTGAGGTACTTACTGTTATCCAAACATAAATCCAACAATGATATTTTTTGTTAATGGTATCACCGCGAATATCCTCATACAGTTTATTAATTTTTCTTGCCAAGTTTTTTAAATGCCTAAAATTTAAGTAAAGCCCTGCTCGATTTATTCCGCATGCTGTTGTCATAAATAAATTTGCCACTGCTATGTGGATTTTTTCATTACCTTCTGATAGCATCGCTTTATTTGAGTAGACATGAAGCAGACAAACAGACACATTCAAAATAAGCAATAAAATCAACGAGATGTTTTCCGCACTGCAGACCTTTGAATATTTCGGCATAGCACATATTCCACTTAATTGAAACAACCAAAAAACAAGCTGATACAATCGTCGGTATGGATTTTTAATCATCTTTCTTGGATTCATCATTAACACGGTATTCTGTTCTTTAATTCAGTAATAATGTACTATAACTCTTCACTATTTCGCAAAATTCACGAATTCAGAGACTCTTGGCTATATAAATATGAATTATTTATAAATATTTTTATATTTATGTATTTCCTAAATGCGAATTAACTACAGTGTCATTCACAAAACCTTTTAAAGCATTAACGCCCTGTCGGAAAGAAATTGCTAGATAAATGCAAGCGTCTTACTTTTTCCTCACTTCGCTTTTATCTAATAATTAAAAAAAAAAAAAACGTTTGAACAATGCCTGCGATTGAAAAGGCGTTTGATTGAAAGGTTATAATGCAAATATTTACTTCATTATCGATTCGTCGGCTATTTCGTCATACTTTGCTTTCAATATTAGCCCACTCTTGCATAAATTATTTTTCATTGGATGGAAAAAAAATGTAGTTTGAACTCTAAATCGGTTTAAAAATGCACTGTTAAGAACAAATAATGTTTAACAATCTTTTTTCCAAGTCCAACTTTTAAAATCATTTAATATAGAATTACGAAACGAACCTGATACAACATTTAAAGCACAAGACAATTACTATTAAGAATTACGGTTTTCTTTTTTTTTGTGATCATTTTAAACATTGGCCATCTTACGACACACTAGATTTTTTTTTTTTTTTTTTCGTCATTTTCAGGTTTAGGTCTAACTAGGGAAGTGGAAGAAGAATTACGCGCCGATTTTGACTAGAGTGGTATTGTTGGAAAGTTCTCGTAGTGGTGAGTAAAAAACTCAGTTTAACTACCCGTCGAAAATCAGCCATTTTCGAGATACAGTGGAACCCGGTTAAGAGCTCACGGTTAATACGTGATCCCGCTTAATACGCGGGTTTTTTCCGATCACTTGAGCATCGCTTATTAGGCTAATAGAAAAATATCACGTTTAATACGCGAACGGTTAATACGCTATCCCGTTTAATACGCGACTTTTGTCCACTCCCTTGAAACGCGTCTTAACCGGGTTCGACTGTATCTGACAATTTACGTCACAGAATTTGTTTATTCATAATAAAGGATCTGTGCTGTAGCATTTGTTTTGTCGTTAAATTTACAGTGTTCGCTGTTACATGGCTTCCTGCACACTTCTATATAGAAGACCACAATCATTAGTGAACACTACCAGAGACGCCGTTTTATATGGACCCTTGGGGCACGAGCCCAGTCAATAATTTGATCTCTCCACCACCCAATTTCAATTAATTTAATTCATGACTTTAATCGCTGAAATGAAATTTGGTTTTATTGACGTTCTTAAAAGAGTTTTGTTTGAAGGATAGTAAGGACATCCATTAGACTTACAGGAGCACTGAAAAGCCCTTCAGCGAATGTATAGTTAAATTTCTCACTAAAACAAATTCCCTGCCTATTTTGTTTTTGATTTGAGAATGTAATACCTAAAATTAAAAGGAATGAATTTTTGAGTTCGGCGTTACGAAAGCTTTCATACGATACCCCACACGATATACAAAGGAGAGATTTTTTTTTCAACTAACTTAATTAGCCCCTCTACATTTTTCATAAATGTATTTGTTAATGGTTAATAATCTATAAATATGTGGGTCAATAGCCTTTATTACTTCAGCCAATTTGAACTTTCCACGTTCCATAGTGTACGAGTAAAATGGCTGTGACAGGCGAACAGACAGACACAGGAGTGACCTTATAATGGTTCCGTTTTTACTTTTTAAGTACGGAAAAGCTAAAATTAACTGAATTAACCCTAAAAATTAAATGAATATCACTGAGTTCTAGGAAATACTAGTATAATTATATAAAGATTTAAATGTAGCTTCATAATGATAGCATTTCATTCATTTAAAAGTTTAGTTTGTCGTTTTAGATACACTAATTTTCGAATTTAGGCAGAGGTAATATCCTTGTCTTCAACACAAGTGTAATACGCTAATAGGCACATGGTTTTACAAACTTATTCGTGGTATAACACGTGACTTTAGTTTCAGTTTAAGGACGCAGCTTACCAACTGGTTCTGCTTTTAAACGATAGGCTGTTTTAATTGGAGAAATGTAAAAGTCTCCTGTAATTCTGTGTAAAACTTGAGCCATGAAAATCTATCTTTGTGTAAGTAGAGCAGTGTAAAAATTGCACCGCGGGCTACTTGGAGTTTATCAAAGTCTGCGTTGATTTGGTTGGTTGTGTGTTTATGACGGCCAATTATCAACACGAGTGATGTAGGCCCTAAGGGTGGGAATGCACTTCGTGGAGGTCTTTCTAAGGGAACCTAACCCGTATTTACGCTTGGAAATCCAAGGTTCGAAGAAAACCACGAAAACTCCAACCGATTAGGCCGACGGGCGCGATTGGGATCGAATCCAGCACTTCCCGTCTACCAGCTTCGAGAGAAGAACCTGTCGGCCACTGGTGGGCCAAAGTCTGCGTTGAAGACAAGTGCCATATTGAAAAATATATATATAGAGCATTATAAAAACATTATGCATTATGCATTAGCATTATTTTTTATTTTTTGGTATTCCGAATGCTTTGTCGTATATTTGAAGAATGGTATAGGGACGGAATGGCTGTATACGTTAACACATGTAATTTTCAGACATTGCTGTTTAAATGACAAACCATTGGACGTTTTTCATCTTTCTATATAATGTCTTCCTCTAATCGATTGCTGCCTCATGATGGTATTTCTATGACTGTAATATTCCAAATATGCTTAAAATGCCAACATTGATAGCATTTTCTGAAAGATCCTTTGCACTTATAGGAAAATGGATAACACTTTTCAATTTCTTGTTATTTGATTAAAAGTGCATGCATATATTATACATTTACGGATGGAAATATCTTTGTGACTTTGTTGGAAGAAGTAACCAGTGTAGATTTGAGAACAACCACAAGGCTTCTGTCCCCATGAGGCGAAGACATTCGCGAGGTAATGCTAAACTTATGGGGAGGTTATTTGCGAATATCTCGTTTGCATTTCGACATTTTTATTTTTATTTATTTTATTTCATTTTTTATTTATTTATTATTATTTTTTTGCATTGGCTAGCTGAGGTCCATCTCTACATCGCTCCTTTTTTACGTTTTCGATTTTATTTACAGATATTTTTTCCAATGACATTTCGAAACCGGTTTCGAAAGTGAAAGCATCCTCATAAAAAACATCAGCAACCGAAATCGAAGAAGTAAAAAAGGAGAGATGTAGAGATGGGCCTCGGCTATCCAATTAAAAAAAAAAAAAATTACTTTAAAATGTCGAAATGCAAATGAGATATTAGCAAATAACCCCCCTTCCCCCATAGGTTTAACATTAGCTCGCGAGTGTCTTCACCTGCAGGGACAGGAGCCTTAAGGGGCTACTTCAGTCACCTGGAAAGCCTCGCTCGCTATTGCTATTCGCTAATTGATCTCCACATCATCCTTTTTTTGGTTTTTTGATTTTGTTTCCAGATTTTTTTCAAAAGGATGTTTTTACTTTCGAAACAGGTTCCGAAAATGAAAGTTTCCGAATTAAAAATATCTGTAAACAAAGTCGAAGAAGTAAAAAACGCCTTTTGTACAGATCGATCTCAGCTAGCCAATGCAAAAAGAATTGTTTAAAAATATTGAATTGCAAATGAGATATCTTTAAAATTTTCTTCTATAGGATTAGCATTGCACTCTAAATAAACATGAGTAAATATTCATTCTATCGCAGATTCAAAATATAGTAGAAGATCTTTATAACGCAAACCTAAAAGCGCAAGGTTGTGCATTACATGGAATTTTGCATTATATGGATCACATTTCACACATCATTAAATTTACCTTGTAAGCATGGCCATATATATCTGAAACATACCAAAATACATTAGAGTATCTTTATACTACACTCTTTGTCACTCGGAATTATCCAAATTATAAATTTTTGCATTATATGATCATTCTGCATTGTTCAATTTACTTTATAAACATGGCCCAACTACACCTGGACCCAATCATTCATTATATTATACATTTCCAAAAACATTTATTGTAATAATAGCAATTTGTTTCATTAAAAAGTTTTGAATTAAGGAGATGTATCATTGTACTGTTAAATACTCTACTGCAATTTTTTAAACTTTTAAGCATCGCACATTTTTTATTTTTATACCGTCGAAATGGGACTTTTTAATGCAATTTGTTTGAAAACTGCATCTCAATTTATTTTTGAAATATTCTTTTTTTTTTTTTTTTTTTTTTTTTTTGAATTTTTTAGCTCTATTTGTTTAATTTTGGCAACTTATGTACTCCGTTTCTGTAGAAAGTCATGGAGGAAAGAGATAGAGGGAGGAGCAGAATGCCGTAAAACGGTTTGTAATATGATACGCGTTATCGCTCATATTTAAATGCCCTCATTCGGCCCAAACAAAACAAACCCGTGGAACAGGGACTGAATTCTTTGACATCTCCCGTATATTTTTTTTTTTTTTTTGCTCTAAATGAAAATGAGCTGCTTATATTTAAGCATTCTAAAGTAGCATTCCATTGTATTACGAATTAAAAACTGTATTACTAGAAGTTGAATTAATGAATCAAATTTAGTTTTCTGAGAGTAGCAATTTTTACAATGTGGGAATTCAGGTGCTTGTTTACATCTGAGAAGTTGTGCGTTATATGGAGAATTATATAGAATTGCGTTATAATGATCTTCTACTGTATTCCCAACCTCTTTAGAGTGTCAGTCTGAGCAAAAGTGGAATTTTTGACTCTCTGAAAGAGTGAATACTCACTCTTGGGAAGTGAATATTAACTCTAAACAGGGGTGAATAATCACTCTTTCGGAGGAGTGACTATTCACCCTTGCTAAAGAAGTGCTTTTTTTCACCCCCGGTAAAAGTGAATAATCACTCTTTCATAGGAGTGAATGTTCAATTTTAATGCAGTGAATTCTTTTTTAATATTGTTTTATGGGCATTTTAAAAGAATCGCATCTTTTAGAGCATGCAATGCAAATAAATACAAGCGTGGTAAAGATTGGAATAAAATACTTTATTGCCAATATTTATTGTATTCATAGTTTGTAATATTAATTGAACTTTTAAGGGAAAACTCAATTAAAGTTACATGTGAAATAAATTAGATTACTGGCAGAAAAAACTAAAATATTTCATTACAATCTTATCCCTTGTGTTTGCTTTCATTGCATGTCGTATAAATATATCAATTAAAAAAAACCCTTAACGTGTTAAAATTTTGTGACGCAGCACTTTATCTTATTGCTATAAGAATTTTAAATATGGAACTTAAAAATAATGATATAAAATTTTAAGTGACGCTATATTATTTAATTCATCTTTTTATTTTTGTTTTATTTATAATTGCATGTGTAAGAATTATGTTAAATTTAAAAGGATGTATAAAAATTTATTCCTTGATGCTTTATCATTCACATCTTTCATAAATTCAAAATATGAGTTTTAAAAGATATGATATCAAAATTTAAGTGACGCCTTGATGTAGCTTTAAACAATTTGTTTTAAAATTCAATTTTAATTGTTTTCGGTTTGGCTAAATATACTTACCAAAACTTTTAATTTTCCAATACACAGTTAAAAATATCACTTTCACTGAACCTATACAATGCACTGTAATGTATTTATATGAATAAATTGATTTATCTTTTGTGCCACGCTATCCAAAATCAAAAGCAAAATTTATGTTAACGATTTCTTTGCGTCATAATATCTATTTGTACATTTCGCTTAGTTTGGATACAATGACGCAAAGAAATCGTTTACATAAATTTTACTTTTGATTTTGGATAGCGTGGCACAAAAGATAAATCAATTTATTCATATAAATGCATTACAGTGCATTCTATAGGTTCAGTGAAAGTGATATTTTTAACTGTGTATTGGAAAATTAAAAATTTTGGTTAGATGTGTAAATTTATTTAGGCAAACCGAAAACAATTAAAATTGAACTTTAAAACAATTTGTTTAAAGCTACATCAAGGCGTCACTTAAATTTTGATATCATATCTTTTAAAACTCATATTTTGAATTTATGAAAGATGTGAATGATAAAGCATAAGGAATAAATTTTCATACATCCTTTTAAATTTAACATAATTCTTACACATGCAATTAAAAATAAAACAAAAATAAAAAGATGAAATAAATAATATAGCGTCACTTAAAATTTGATATCATTATTTTTAAGTTCCATATGTAAAATTCTTATAGCAATAAGATAAAGTGCTGCGTCACAAACTTTTAACCCGCTAAGGGTTTTTTGAATTGATATCATTACTTTTTTTTAGGTTAATAATAAAAAGATTAAAAAAAAAAAGACCAACGATAAGAACTCATAATCATGATCTCCATTCACCTTTAATGCCCCCCCCCCCCCTCCTCGCGTTCAAAAAAGCATACCTCATACTTCAATTGTAATGAGTGCTGTACTATTTGATTTTTTAAAGAACTTTTTAGTAAGATGTGAAAGTATTATACAAAATGGGGGGGGGGGGGGCAGTTATGGTTCGTTTCACAGATATAGAAAGCTTTGTTAAATTTCGCTACGCAAAAAGTTTACTTTCTTAAGAAAAATATCAAGAAACATTACTCTTTAAACCTTTTTATTTAAAATACAATAACATTGTAAGCACAGGAGAACAACGAAGATAGGCTTTTCAAAACAGAATTTGATCCCGAAACTAATACTCGTTTTTTGGCGCTAGTGTACCCAGTCTGCCGATCACGTGATCGATTGGATGCAGTTTCGATTTTCGATTATAGATGGCGCCATCAACTGCCATTGAGTATTTTATTATTTTCTTTTTGTGTCTCAAAAAAGTGTACCATAATTACTATAAATATGAATGAAAGATAAGAAAAACAGCTGATTGATAAAGATATAGGTTTTGTTTTTTTTTATTTTTTAATTTAAGTTCATAGCAACAAACATAAATTTCTATCAAAATAGCCACATTTTCGAGTAAGATTTAATCATAAAATTTGGTCATTAAAAAGTTTTTCTCACTAAAAGTTTAAAAAAAATAATGCATCATTTTATGATTTTTTTAATTTTGTTAATTAAAATAGACATTATTATTTGATTTTTCTACAAAGAGATTATGTAAACTACAATTTAAAGTAATATTTAACATACAAAAATTTGAACTGAAAAATGCCTTTTTGAAAAATATTAGAATTGCATCCCAAATTTTAAATATTTCAGCATGGAGCAGGAAAAGATTAAAGTTGCATTGCATTTGTAACAATAAATATAAATATTATAGGTTAATTCTATAAAAAATGTTAAAAAATATTTTTATATGCTCATATTATTTAATAGAAGACAATTTGACAAAAAGACTTACAAATTATTTTGCTAGACAGAAAATTATTTTGAATTATTATGCAAAACATTAAACAGCAAATTTTTAATGATTTTAATTTGCATCATTTCTCAAAACGAAAAAGAAGTCCCAAGTCTAAGGTATGATATTTTCAACATATATAAAAAATAAATATGACAATTAGTTGATAACCTTAATAAATAATTGGAACAATTCAAGAGATTTTTATTTTAAATTACATTAAATTTTTTATTCTCCTTAATATAGGAAAAGTAATTTCTGCAGTCTTTTTTAACACACACACACCATCCCGGAGAAAAATGTCTGAATTTAATACTATTTGGGAAGATTTTAGTTTTTTTTTTTTTAGCAGGTATAAAAAACATACATCAGACAAGCAAAGAGACTGAATATATATACATAATATATATATATATATATATACATAATTAAATGTGAAAATACTTTCTGAAACAGTTAATCTGAGATTTTTAATTTTTATGTGGAGATAAGATACAAAATTACAAAATACTTGAAATGCATAAAACAAAATTCATTACATAAATTTAGATAAAGATTTTTAACTCAATTACATTTATGAGTTAATAAAATCAATGCACTAGATATATTTGCTGTGTGATAGTAACACTCTCAAAATATCTAAAGGATTATGAGATAATATTGAATAACATTTTCCAGTTACCGTTATTTAAAATATGTTAAATGTATATATCTGTATTCTATATGAAATGTTAGAGTTTAGGTTTCTATCCAAAATATAGATGGCGCCACATTTACCAGCTGCAGGAAATGGCACATTTTGTTATTGAAATTTATTTAAAATGAAGTTTTATTTTGTTTAGCTTAGTTATAATTGAAATTTAATTTTGTTTAACTTGATAACAATTTAAAAAGTATTAAATTTTATTTAATGATCTAATTGGCAATAAAAATTACAAAATAACTCATAAAAAAATCAAAAGGCATCACTGCGGATTGAACCCGAGATATCGCGCGTATGAGAGCAGCACTCTTAACCTCTCAGCTAGTGTTTGGATATCTAGCTGTTCCCAAAAGTGAATAAAAAGAAAGCATGCGCAGGAATACATTAATAACTTCTTGGGCATTTGCGGTAAATTTTCATAGAATGGCGAAAAAATATAGTCTCATTTTTCATACCGATTACATAACAAACAACAGTTTTTCTAAAAATAAGTGTTATGTTATTCCCTTTATCTCAAACAGATTTATATTATATATTAATTTTAATAAAATTGCGCAGGTTATTTTTGAGGGGGGGAAAATGCGAATTATATAAAAAACAAGAGTTTTCCCGGACACAAGTATTATCTCATTCCCTTCATCTAAAACAAATTCATATTATATATCAATTTAAAGAAAATCGCCCGGGTCATTTTCCAGAAATGGAAATTAGGAACTTTATCCCTCGCAAATACTTTAAAAATAGGTTTCGAGATCTCAAAATATCGCTTGATACGTCGTCATTGAGATTGCAGGTTCCGTAAATTCAAATTATTTCATAGTGCATCGAAGAATAAAAACGTCTTCATAACTTAGTTCTAATATATATATCAAATTCGTAACTTGAATAAGTAAACACACTCTACAGTTCAAATTAAACTTCTTTCTTAAAAAACAACTATGTACATTTTATTTACAAAACAATATTAAATATTATTATTACTCTCATTTGAGAGTTCTGTTTCTTACCGATACACCGGTTCAAATCAAAAGTTACATCTACACTGAAAAGAAAATCGGAAAACAATAAAAAGGGGGTTACCACAGTGCCGACTAACAGAAAATGGCAAGCATCGCCAAGTTGGCATTCTCAACATCCTGCCCCGGGCTGAACACTTAGTTCAGCATCTATATTAAACAATTTAATAAACATAAGAATATACTTACATACATGACAAATTTTCAGATACATACTTACATACAGCTACAGATATAAAAGCAAAAATAATAAGAATGCTGCAATCTACGAAAGAAAATAAAACACATGAATTGTATGAAAATTAAACAATAATAAGGGTAAATATGAGTAACAAAACAAATTAAATGTTCGATAATAGTTCTTATTTTTAGTGTAAGAGTTTTAGTGTCTTTTAGTCCACTAAGTCCAATTCAAGATTATATAGCAATTGCACAGGTCGTTTAAGATCGCCTTTTGCAGTCTGTAATACACATGATCTGATTTTAGAGTCACGACCAAATATGAGTTCTTTAACACGACCACACTTCCACATATGTTTTGGGAGCTTTTCATCATGAATTATCACTATATCGTTAACTTTGATCTGAGGCGATGAATTTATGTTTTTCACTTGAAAAGCAGATCTAAGTTCTAACAAATATTCGTTTCTCCACCTTTTCCAAAAGTGGTCAGTAATTTGTTGCTTATATTTATATTTTCTCGTCAACAAAATCTTATTGGATTTCTCTTGCGTACAGACTGGTAATCCATAAGAAGGTAAGGACATTAATCGTTTACCAACTAAAAAATGAGATGGCGTTAAAGGTGATGGTTCAGCATTTTCTTCGTAGAGATAACATAAGGGACGGGAATTAATCACAGCTTCAATTTCTGTAAGTATTGCTTCTAGCTCTTCATAACGGAGACAAGTTTTTCCTAGAACCTTTTTTAAAGGTGTTTTAACTGATCTGACCATCCTTTCCCAGAAGCCGCCCCACCAGGAAGCCCTGGGAATTATAAACTTCCATATTATTTTATTCTTTCTCAAGTAATCAAAAATTTCTTGCTTAGAAATTCTTTCCCAAGCATCTTTTAACACCAAATCAGCCTTAGAAAATGTCTTGGCATTGTCACTGTACATTATTTTGCAGAAACCTCTCCTAGAGAAAAATCTTCGTAGTGCTAAGATAAAGGTTTCAGTACTTAGATTGGTGACTAACTCTAGATGAATCGCTCTGGTTACAGCACATGTGAATACGACAATATAAGCCTTCCCAGTGCCTTCAGAAGTTTTATAATAAATCGGACCGGCAAAATCGACACCAGAGGTTTCAAAAACTGGTGTTTTGATAATTCTATCTTTCGGTAAAGGTGCTATTTCCACCTTTCCAGGAATAGCATTAAGTTTTCGACATATCATACACGATCTTAAGACGGATTTTACAAATCTTCTTCCCTTTAATATAAAATACCTTTCACGAAGGTGAGCTAAAGTAACAGCTACACCAAAATGGTACATTCTTTCATGAGCATCCTTAATTAGTAATTTTACAAAATAAGATTTATTAGGAAGTATCCACGGATGTTTTTCCTGCTCTGTAACTTCAGAAAACTGAAGTCTTCCGGATAAAACAAGTAAGTCATTTTCATCGAATTGTGGATTAAGGTTGTACAAAGAAGAATCTTTATTAAGTGTTTTTTTTTATTTAAGTGCTTCTATTTCAACTTTAAATGAAGTTTCCTGAGTTTGTTTAATCCAGTATTTTTCTGCTATTTCTATTTCTGAGGTAGTTAAAGGTCCTGAAATTTTAGGGTTTTTCGAATTGGCATTATGAATAAAACGCATTATCCAAGCAGTAATATTATACACGCGATTTAAACTACTGAACTTTGCCATATCAAATACTGGCTTAGGAATAGAGTTTGATTCGTTACACAATAATGTTAAATTTGGTTTTGCTTTCATTTCATTAAAAGCTTCGGGAACCATTTCTATAGCCCTTTTTGAAGGCCACATATCTTCTGATAGTGATAACCAAGGTGGGCCGCACCACCATACATTATTACCCATTAACTTCGATAAGTTTTCCCCTCGCGTAAGCAGATCTGCAGGGTTTTCTTTTCCGGGACAATAATTCCAGTCCTTTGGATCTGTCAATGACTGAATTTCGGTTACACGATTGGAAATAAAGGGTTTCCAGTTTGTAGTAGAACCCCTAATCCAACAAATAGTTATTTCTGAGTCCGACCATAACTTTATATTTAAATTCGAAATATGTAATTTTTGTTTTAAATATTTCCACATTCTAGCGGAAACTACTGCACTGATCAATTCCAGCCGTGGAATAGTTAACTTCTTGAGGGGGGCTATTCTACATTTACTCCAAACAAAACTTGTTTGAATTCCGCCAGTTAATGAAATGGAACGCAAATAAGCAACTGCTCCATACCCTTTGGGACTAGCATCACAGAATATGTGAATTTGTGAATTTTCAGAAATGTTTATCATATTAGGAAAATATTTTCGGGTTATTTCAAATGTGCGTAAATGTACAACTTCTGAACACCAAGTGTTCCACTCGCATTTCAAATCTTCAGGTAATTTATTGTCCCACTCTAAACCTCTTTGCCATGTTTCTTGCAACAAGGCTTTAATACGTATTACAAATGGATTCACAAATCCTAATGGATCATAAATTTTCAGTAACATTTTAAGAACTGTTCGCTTCGTGGGATCATCGATGTAATATTTTTCAAAGGGCTGCGCATCTAACATCAAAATATCAGATTCAGTATTCCATATCAGTCCAAGCACTTTTAAGATACTACCTGTGTTTTCCTCACTTATACCTAAGTTACCAGATTCCCACATTTCCCTAAGTTTAATAGAATTTGTTTTTAATTTCCTCAAATTCATCCCAGCTTCTTTAAGAATTTCAGAAGCTGTAACTGATAAATAATAAGCTTCGTTATCTAAATCCGATCCGGAAATTAAATCATCGACATAGAGGGAATTATCTAACATATATACAACATTTGGATGTTCATCTCGATATTTCTTTATATGATGTTTAATTGTGGCAGCCAAAATAAATGGTGAGCATGTAACGCCAAATGGTACACGTCTAAATCTTAAAATTTTGAAAAAGTTGTTTGCGTCATTATCGAACCAAAGAAATTTAAGGTAATCTCGGTCTTCTTCAGCTACAGAAATTTGAAGAAAGGCCTTTTCAATATCTGCACAAAACGCAGTATTGAATTTTCTGAAATTAATAATAATTTCTAATAAATCGGGGTTCAAATTTGGGCCACCGTACAAACAATCATTTAATGATTTGCTATTTTCTTTTGAGGAAGCATCAAATACCATTCTAACTTTAGTTGTGGGTTTATCATCTCGCAAGACAGGTCGGTGGGGCATAAAATAACCGCTATTTACAGTTTTATTAGAACATGCTTCCACTATGTTATTTAATTCCTGTTCAATCACAATTTCTTTATATTTCTGCAATAATTCCTTATCTTTAAGCAATTTTCGATTTAAGTTAATAAATCGGTTTCTAGCATTGTTATAATTACTTCCTAAATCTCTTCTATCATCTTTCCATAACAATTTAGCTTCGTATCGGTGCTCAAGAAAATGCAAATTGTTTTCGAATTTTTCGATTATCTCTTTATCTAATTCAGAAATATTTTCTTCAGTGTTCATCCCTAAAGTTTCTAACTCCCACAATGTTTTCAAATCATTTTGAATATGTTTCATAACCTGAGTGGACAAGACCCCAGCTTGCTTACTCTCACTATTTTTATTTACGTCAATTGTCCCGCAGAGGGAATGCCCAAATAAATTTTCACAGACGAACAATGATTTATTTATGGGGTATGTTTTGTCATTAATTTGATATAAATAATCAGCTCCTATTAATATATCAACATCACTATTTTCCAAATGTTCCCACCTGTCAAGACGAAATTTGGAAAGTTTTCTCTTAATTTTGATTGGAAGAGGAGGAATTTGTATCAAAGAATTGGTTATTAGCGGTGTGACTAATGCTTCAATTATTATACTACGTTTTCTATTCGTCAAGTGAATTAGCTTTAGCTTAACGACATCATAACATCGTTCTTCAGATTTTCTCGAACCGAAAGTATAGACAATTAATTTTTCCTTTCTAATGACCTCAGGTTTTAATTTTGAAACTAAATTTTCTGTAATAAAAGTTCGATGACTAGCAGAGTCAAATAAACAAAGAGCAGTTTCTGAATTTTCACCCGCTTCCACTTTTACATGAATTGTTTGCAATATTACTTCTCTACTGATATTATTTATATTGCCTTTGCAATGAGATACGGAGGAAATAATACTACCTGAATTTTTTGATTCTTCTGTTTTTTTATTAGAATTACAAAGTATAGTATGATGATATGTTTTACCACACACTTTGCAATTTTCATTCGAAATTTTACAAAAATTCGCGATGTGAAATTTACGGAAGCATTTGAAGCACCTTCCTTCCCTTTTCAATTTTTCTCGCATTTCCGTAATGGTGAAAGACTTACACTTTTCAGTATCGTGATCAGTTTGATTACAAAATATGCAGTTATTTTTAATATTTGTGGTTAAGGCAGAAGCTGATGGAATGAATTTTTTATAATTTTTCTTATAATTTTCCTGCTTCTCAGGGATTTTTTCAAAATGGTTTAATTGGACAGTGGTCTCGCGAGATTCAATTTCATCTTTAATGAAATTTATCAGCTCATTAACATCCCAGTCAGTGTTTTTAATTCGTTTTCTATTAAATTCTAGTGCAATATCTGATGGAATAAGTTTCAGAAGAATCGGACATAACAAGTGCCCATATGAACCTGAGGCAACACCTAAAGAATTAAGATTTCTTATTTGAATTTCGCATTCATCATACAAATCTCTAAAAGCCTTAATGTTACTAGAATTTCGTACTGGTTTCAAATTTAGCAGTTTAGTCATGTGACTATTTATTACCAGGTCATTACGACCAAAACGATTTTTCAATAATTCTATAGCATGAGCATAATTTTCCTTAGTCAGCGAAAAGCCTGCTATAGTATTTGTAGCACTTCCGCCCAAAAGTGACTTTAAGTAGGAAAATTTATCAATCGGAGTTAAATGTTCATTATTGTCAATCGCATTCGAAAACTGACTCCAAAATTCGAGCCATAAACACGAATCACCATAATATTTAGATATATTAAGTTTAGGAAGTTTAATCAAATTTTGATTCAGAATTTTCTGACTTTTTAGTAGAGAACTATTGTTGCTACTACTATCACTTTCAATGTCTGAAGAATCTTGTTTAGTTTCAGGAGTAACTGTGTTATCATTTAAAAATTTGGAAATTTTATATTTCCATTCAATAATATTCTCATTATAAGATTCCGATTTCTCGATTTCTTTTTCAAACTCAGTACTTGGAACCAGTGGTTCAATTTCAGAATTTAATGATTTTAAAGTTTTCATTTTGTCATTCAATTGCTGTTTAAAAAGATCCAGCTGTGATTTTCTATTCTCAAGCTCTAATTCTTGTGTATTATCTAACAAATCCCTTATTTTATCAAATATTTTCGTAGTTTGACTACGAATCGTAGCTCTTTTTTTTTTTCAAAGTTTCGTAATCCATCATAAAATAAAGAATTCAATTTATTCGATACAGTTCAGTTAATAAATATATTCATGATTCTATTTATTCAATATAATTTAATTTGAGGTACTTACCTCAATCGATGATGAAATCCAGACATCCTGGAGCTTTGACGCCAGAAAAATGATACGTCGTCATTGAGATTGCAGGTTCCGTAAATTCAAATTATTTCCTAGTGCATCGAAGAATAAAAACGTCTTCATAACTTAGTTCTAATATATATATCAAATTCGTAACTTGAATAAGTAAACACACTCTACAGTTCAAATTAAACTTCTTTCTTAAAAAACAACTATGTACATTTTATTTACAAAACAATATTAAATATTATTATTACTCTCATTTGAGAGTTCTGTTTCTTACCGATACACCGGTTCAAATCAAAAGTTACATCTACACTGAAAAGAAAATCGGAAAACAATAAAAAGGGGGTTGCCACAGTGCCGACTAACAGAAAATGGCAAGCATCGCCAAGTTGGCATTCTCAACATAGCTACTGTATGTAGAAATGTAAAAATTTCAGAATAGCATAAGACTGCAGATATAAGACTGTTTTTAAAAAATTAGAACAATATGCCCTATATTTGCTGAGTTATGAAGGCGACTTTTCACGTTTCCTTTGATATCGAGTTAGGTGTATATAAGAGTTCCGTCATTCTTACGATTTTAGGCTTAAGGCTGCGTCACTGGAATACTACCGTCTTCCATGGTATTTTTAAAATGCCCATAAGGACAAGTAATTAATCGAAATCTTAATCAGTTAATATTATTTTTTCTTTTCAGATATCCATTTAGTATTTTAATAATTTCTGTGATGTACGTTAATTACGTTCTTTTTTTTTTCATGTATAATTCAGATTTGAAATATTCAGATCTCAGTATTCATTGCCATTGAATTTAAATCTAATCAAACGTTATTGTTTACTGTATTTTAGTTACTTTTAAAGTTTTATTAATAACTGTATAATAGATGAATGGTATATGATTAACAACGTGCGATTTCATTTTAAGTTTTGTTTTAAATATGAAATCTTATCTTTTTACCGCACTTTTTAGCAAAATATCATTATTTTGGAGTCCTATTCTTCTAAAATATTTTTAATTCTTCCACTTAAAAAACAATGCTTATCAACTGGCATCTTTCTTTAATAAGTTCTAAGCTTGATTTAAATATTAAGAATATGTAAGTTTTTTATGTGTTGTGATTTCTCATTGTTTTATTAAATATGAACATGGAGTCCAGAATTTTATAATCTCTGGAATATGTATATATTTTCATTTTAAACATATTCCTTAAATTAATCATGATCTCGATTTTTCTTCCGCTATTGCTGAAAAATGGATATTAATACAACGCTTATTTATAGAACGACATATGATAAGCCATATTTGTTTACATTTTTTATCCCCGTATATATTGTATTTTGTGAATATGAGCTAAATAGATTTGGTATGTTTTCGAGGTCAAATAGGAAAAGATTGATCTATGAAAAAGTAAAAAGTAGGAAATATAAAAAGAAAAGAAATAACTACGTATGTATTGTTCTTATTATTTGAAAAACATTTTTAATGTAAAAAGTGATTTTTTATCTCTTCAAAATACAATCAGTCTTATATTATATAAGTGATGCTATGAACTTTTAAAAATTACTAAAGCAGTTTTACCTATAAACATCAGGCATAAAAAATACTTGATTTCAATGGTTAAATATCATGTTTATATTTTAGTGCCAATAATTACGTGTATCAGAAACGTAGAAAATGCATTTACAATCGAAGAAAATTTATTAACTGATTCAGAATATCTATAATTAAATGTCTGATTAAAATCACAAACAGCAAAAAAATAAAATAAAATAAAAATAAAAATAAATAAAATGCTTACATACAATTTAATAAAATAAATATACCAATTGGAAAAACACTAAAAATAATAATTAGTCTTTTATAATTGTACTATTAAACAAACAACAACAAACTACAATAGATGAATTAAATGCAGTATTAGATTTAACTATTTCTCAAAAATCTTGCCCTATATTATAAGAAATTCCTATTATTTTATAAATTTGGCAAATGTTAAATCTGAAAACATTGGTATGAAGATTTAGGATTTTAAATAATAATTTAAAATATTATTAGTAATAAAAAAAACTTTCAAAAGTTTCACTATTTAATATCATAATAATCGAATATCACATTTAACTCCAAAAGAATAATGACGATAAATACTGTAACTGTTAGTAATCAGAAAACAGTAAGAAACCGAAAAAAATCCAAATCACTGTCTCAACACATTCAATCTCAAGTAACTGCAAATTAATGCTTACATTTTACTATGAATGTAGGCATGAATCAGTCTCTGCGTCAGCATTTTATTTTTGAGCGATGGCAGATTAAGATATTTTACATCACAGATAGGAAAAAATTGCTTCTGAAAACAATTCCAGATAAGTCTTTTATATATAACATAAAACTATTTAACTCATGATCATAACACACAAAACTACAGGAATAAAAGATTAAAATTAAATAAGACTTGCTATTTTTAGTGCCTTTACTTTCCATAAATAATCACTTTAATAATATCTGTGTATTTTAATCCTAAAATACTGGACGTCTTTTTCTTATCTTAAAAAAAGTGTTGTAGACTTGTTGTTCTGATTCGCTGATGAGTAATACCAATGCATACAATACTCACTCCTTAAGCAGAAGTGCGTTTTAGTGCAAAATCAGCGAAATTTTCAAGGTTACATTATGAAACGGAGTTTTTGAAAATTAAGAAGTGACATATTTCGGGGCTTTTCATTATTTTACTCCATATATATTGGTTCAAAGTTGATCGGAAATTTTTTAAAGTGTATAATGCCAGTCTTTCACTCTCGTCAGCGGAGTGAGATATTTCACTCTCGACAACGGAGTGACATATTTCACTCTCGACAATGGAGTGAAATATTTCACTCCTTTCTAGGGAGTGGAAAATTTCACTCTTTCAGGAGTGTATTTTTATAAAATTCACAGCAAAAAGAGTGAAAAAGTCTGCCACGCTTTCAAAGAGTGAACTTTACACTTCTCCCAATTTTTGAGTGTAGTGAGCGGTCTTTTCAGGTAATTGAAATAGCCTTTTAAGACAGAAAGATGAAAGTTTTGAGAAAGGGGTTAGCACCTTTGGTGGGGTAACAGCTCCCTGCTGCACCTAAACAAGCTGCTGCCAGAACTATGGTTGCGATTTTACTGATTGCTAGGGCATCCGTACCAGGCTTCTCAGCTTACAGAACATAGATGAAACCATTTTTTATTTCATTGCGAATTTTTACATTTAACATTTTTATTTTATATTGTCTACAGACAACATTAAAAACTACTTTTATTTGAAAAATATCAATGTATTCAAATAAAGTTTTGAAATTTATTAAAAGCGATACTTTCGTATTAGCCGCATGCCTGAAGTTAACAGCCGAAGAGATCATCAAAGATTTCACTACATATAGCAGCATTTTTTATTCCCTAATTCCAGTGGTTTAAGCGCATAGGTCGATTACATATCTGTCACATTTGAATTTGAATGTTATTATATTATTATTCTATTTATTCCTGTGAAATTTTAATTTCGTTGTGGAATAATATCCGGGTGTAAAAACTGAAATTGTGAGATTGTTTAGAACTTAAAAAACAACAACAACAACAACAACAACAACAACAGCAAAAAAAAAAAAAAAAAAAAAAAACGCAATAACAGTGAAATATATTGGCCAGATCGTTGAAATCGTTAATATGATGCCAGCGCTACTCACAAACATGTTTTTCCTTTGTAATGTAGATTGAAAAAAAATTCCTTTCAAAAGATATTTTTTCCATCTCCTGTGTGTTTTACTATAACTGAATTAACCCTGTAACCGTAATACCTGCTTCAAATCCAAATGGCTGTTCTCATATCCAAACTTTATGACATAAGTTTTAATTTATTTTTGTTCGGAAATGCATGAAACTAGCAGGCGTTGTTGTTCAGAGACTATGTCATCAAACTGTGTTTTCCGTTTTTTTACAAACGCAAAAAATCTTTCAGAAAAAGTGTCAAAATTGGCGTTTTGAACCAAATTTCCACGCGAAAGAAGAATAACCACTGAAGGAAGGGGGGGAAAACATCTCTGTCATGGGATCAAAATCGCTTAGAACTCAATAGATAATTTATTGATCAAAAAATGGAAAACACAGTTCGATTCCAAATCGCTTCCCTAGTCAGGTCTTCTAATTTTATATCTTTCCGTTAAAAAACTAGTCGTTGGGGGGGGGGGGGCACCGTAATACTTACCCATCATGGATATGCATAATATAAAATATAAAACTAAAACATGTGTAAACTATTTATAAAATGCATTGCAATTCTAAAATAAAATTTAAACGTATATTTAAATATTTTTAATACATAGTATTACTGACTTGCGGGTGCAACTTGACTATGCCGTCGACCCATTTCGACAAATTATATAAATCGCCAAACTATTCGCAAAATTATACAAATTGGCATAATTTTTATTTTAAATAACGAAAGAACAAATAAATTAGTAAAATATTTATAAAAATACAAAGTCGAATTAAAAATCACTTGATGACGCAACAAACACGTGTAACGTGTTTAATGTCAAGTGAATGTGACATTTACGATAAGCCATTATTGGCATTTAATCTTATAGTTTGGTGATAGTTTTTGGGCCGACGGGATAATCGAGTAGTACGAATTGCGTAAAAGAAACATCCTTATAACTCCAAAAATGATAATCATATTAACTAACAGTTTACTGCGTCGGATTAAGCGTCTCATTTCCAATTAAAATATATCTTTGAATTGAAATGTGAATGAAATACGGGGTCATGAAAAATCGAAAAGTATGAAAAATAGGTTTACAAATATCTCGGCAACTCATTATCTGATCGACTTCATTCTTTATGCATAGTTTATGCTTTTTATTGTCTTTTATAGTCACTCCTTAAAATAAACATTTTCGAAAATTTTTATATACCTTTTATCAGAACAAATATTTCGAGAGTTCGGAAAAAATAGTTCTGGATAGTCGATGTTACTGATATTCAATAGGCTTCTTTCCATTGTTACATAATAAGCACACACCAAATTTCAAGTCTCTATCTCAATTTGTTCGGGAGATAGAGCGTTTACAGACACACACGCACACACCCAGACGGACGGTAAACTCCCCCCCCCACCCCCCTACAAATGTGTTTTTCGGAATCTCCAGTGTTTGAAACGTGTAAATCCGACAAAAAAATTTCGATTTTTAACACGATTACAAGACTTACCCTACGTATGATGGGTAAGTAAAATGAATTGTTAAATGTGTCAAAACGTTTTGCGCTTGTTGAGCAGGGCAGCATTGAACAGTCTTAAACGTATCACAGATTGGAATAAAAAAAATTTTAATATTAGAACTGTATAATTTACTTTTTTTGTAAATCGTAGAAAAGAATACAATATGTGCGCAATGTACCGAATGCTACCAAAATGAGACTCCGTTTGACATGCACAAGTATTAGAACCGTATATAATTTACGTTTATTGTAAATCACAGAAAAGAATAAAATATGTAAGCAATGTGCCGAATGCTGCGAAAATGAGACTCCGTTTAACATGTACAAATATTACAACTGTATAGTTTACGGTTTTTGTAAATCATAGAAAGAATAAAACATGTGAGCAATGCGCCTAATGCCGTGAAAATGAGACTCCGTTTGACATGAACAAATATTAGAACTGTATAATTTACGTTTTTTGTAAATCATAGAAAAGAATACAATATGTGAGCAATGTGCCGAATGCTGCAAAAATGAGACTCCGTTTGACATGTACAATATGCCAAGCAGTTAACGCAGTCTCTTTTGCGGTACTCTGCATAAAACTTAGTTGTCCAGCGATGATTTTTCCATTTTTTGCAGCAACAATGTTTGCTTTATCGGCAATATTCAAAAACATTTCATGTACGGCCGAAGCGGAAATCGTCATTATTAAGAAACCTGAGAAGCCATTTACGCAAATCATATAGACAGTACTTTGTAGTATTGCATCTTTATACATTTGTGGCTGCAAAGACATGGTAACAACAAAATACATCATGGCGGCATTGTAAAAAACATTCAGAAAATAGAAAAAACATAATTGATCATCTGTCTTTTTAACTGTCATTCGCATAGCAACAAACTTTTTATGCAATCTGGTGTATTCTGATGCACGCAGAGAATTGATCGTTTTCGAGAAATGAAATAAAATGGATTTTAGTTGGATACATATTAAAGTATAAAATATGGAAAATGTATTCAGAGGCTGGAGAAAACATACTGTTAGTGATAATACGAAAGCAATTGGTAATATAATACCGAACACTTCTGGTACTTCACGAAAAGGACCAAGTTTCAAATTCGTCAAAATAGAATTCACTGTTAATGGTAAGTACATTGAGGTACTTACTGTTATCCAGACATAAATCCAGCAATGGCATTTTTTGTTAATGGCATCACCGCCAATATCCGCATACAGTTTATTAATTTTTCTTGCCAAGATTTTTAAATGCCTAAAATTTAAATAAAGTCCTGCTCGATTTATTCCGCATGCTGTTGTCATAAATAAATTTGCAACTGCCATATGGATTTTTTCATTACCTTCTGATAGCATCGCTTTATTTGAGTAGACATGAAGCAGACAAACAGACACATTCAAAATAAGCAATAAAATCAACCAGATGTTTTCCGCGCTGAAGACCTTTGAATATTTCGGCATAGCACATATTCCACTTATTTGAAACAACCAAAAAGCAAGCTGATACAATCGTCGGTATGGATTTTTGATCATCTTTCTTGCATTCATCATTAACACGGTATTCTGTTCTTTAATTCAATAATATTGTACTATAACTCTTCACTATTTCGCAAAATTTACGAATTCAGAGTCTCTTGGCTATATAAATATGAATTATTATAAATATTTTTATAGCTATGTATTTCCTAAACGCGAATTAACTGCAGTGTCATTCACAAAACCCTTTAAAGCATTAACGCCCTGTCGGAAAGAAATTGCTAGATAAATGCAAGCGTCGTACTTTTTCCTCACTTCGCTTTTATCTAATAATAATAGAAAACGTTTGAACAATGCCTGCGATTGGAAAGGCGTTTGATTGAAAGGTTATAATGCAAATATTTACTTCATTATCGATTCGTCGTCTATTTCGTCATACTTTGCTTTCAATATTAGTCCACTCTTGCATAAATTATTTTTCGTTGGATGAAAAAAAATGCAGTTTGAACTCTAAATCGGTTTAAAAATGCACTGTTAAGAACAAATAATGTTTAACAATCTTTTTTCCAAGTCCAACTTTTAAAATCATTTAATATCGAATTACGAAACGAACCTGATACAACATTTAAAGCACAAGACAATTACTATTAAGAGTTAGAGTTTTCTTTTTTTGTGATCATTTTAAACATTGGGCATCTTACGACACACTAGAAATTTTTTTTTGTCATTTTCAGGTTTAGGTCTAACTAGGGAAGTGGAAGAAGAACTACGCGCCGATTTCGACGAGAGTGGTATTGTTGGAAAGTTCTCGTCGTGGTGAGTGAAAAAATCAGTTCAACTACCCGTCGAAAACCAACCGTTTTCGAGATACAGTGGAACCCGGTTAAGAGCTCACGGTTAATACATGTTCCCGCTTAATACGCGGGTTTTTTCCGATCACTTGAGCATCGCCTATTAGGCTAATAGAAAAATATCACGTTTAATACACGAACGGTTAATACGCGATCCCGCTTAATACGCGACTTTTGTCCACTCCCTTGAAACGCGTCTTAACCGGGTTCGACTGTATCTGACAATTTAGGTCACAGAATTTGTTTATTCATTATAATGTATCTATGCTGCAACATTTGTTTTGTCGTTAAATTTACAGTTTTCGATGTTACATGGCTTCTTGCACACTTCTATATAGAAGACCACAATCATTAGTGAACACTATCAGAGGCGCCGACTTATATGGGTCCGTGGGGCGCGAGCCCAGTCAATAATTTGATCTCTCCACCACACAATTTCAATTGTTTTAATTCATAATTTTAATCGCTGAAATGAAATTTGGTTTTATTGATGTTCTCAAAAGAGTTTTGTTTGAAGAATAGTAAGGACTTCCATTAGACTTACAGGAGCAATGAAAACCCCTTCAGCCGATGTATAGTTAAATTTCTCACGAAAACAAATTCCGTGCCTATTTTGTTTTTCATTTGAAAATGTAATACCTAAAGTTAAAAGAAATGTATTTTTGAGTTCGGCGTTAGGAAGGCTTTCACACGATACCCCACACGATATACAAAGAAAATATTTGTTTTTTCAACTAACTTAATTAGCCCCTCTACATTTTTCATAAATATATTTGTGAATGGTTAATAATCTATAAATATGTGGGTCAATAGCCTTTATTACTTCAACCAATTTGAACTTTCCACGTTCCATAGTTTACGAGTAAAATGGCTGTGACAGGCACACAGACAGACACAGGAGTGACCTTATAATGGTTCCGTTTTTACTTTTTAAGTACGGAAAAGCTAAAATTAACTGAATTAACCCTAAAAATTAAATGAATATCACTGAGTTCTAGGAAATACTAGTATAATTATATAAATATTTAAATGTAGCTTTATAATGATAGCATTTCATTTAGTTAAAAGCTTAGTTTGTCGTTTTAGATACACTAATTTTCGAATTTAGGCAGAGGTAATATCCTTGTCTTCAGCACAAGTGTAATACCCCTTTAAGCCCTGACCCACATAATTGTGTGGGTGATACTAAAATAAAAGAAAAAGACTATTTCCTGTTTTTGTGAGATTTAAAACCAAATCTGCACATATATATGAGTTAATTGGCTTCAGATGTTTTGATAAGACACCACTAGGGGGCACTAACTAAAGTACAGGGTTAGATTTTCTGCTTTTAAAAAGACTATATCATCTGATAGCAATAGACAAAAAGTATGTACTGTCGTAATTTCTTTTAAATATGATTTTTAATGTTTGCTTAGATTTAATTTTTCTTTTCATATACTTTATTCATGATTTTAATTGATTTTGTCTTTGATAAATTTAATTAGGCTTTACAAATGTTGAAAAACAAATGACCCACACAATTGTGCGGGTCCAGGTTTTACCGTTTCCAAAATGGGTACAATTCCTGCTGTACAAAATTTTTATTTTTAAGTGATTTTTTTTAACTTATGTTTTTAGCAATTTATTTTTTATTAATTACATTTTTAAACCGGATTAATTTTAAATAGGTTTGCATTATTCATGATTTCTATCCAAAATATTTCTGATTTCTATTTAAAATTGATAGTATTAGATATATAATATGCACATGCGTAACGACTGTATGTTTCTGCTCTGAGTTATACACTGTAAAAAAAATAATGCCAGTTTTCCGGTAGGAATCGGAAAAATAGTTGCCCTTCTCATACCGGAATAATTTCCAACCCAGCTCGGAATAAAATCCTTAAAATCGGAATAAAATCCGTAAAATATCGTATTTCCTTATTTTTACGATTTCCTCATTTTTACGGATTTTATTCCGAGCTGGGTCGAAAATTATTCCGGTACGATAAGGGCAACTATTTTTCCGATTCCTACCGGAAAACTGGCAGTATTTGTTTTACAGTGTAGATGTCATATATGATTTATAAGATTTATATGAGTTATATGCATATCACGAGATAGATTTTTAAGTTTGATAAATTCATTGAATTTTGTCGACACACTAAGTAAGCCACCAGGAATAAATAATAAACTATGCAAAAGGTCAGCAAATACTCGACAGATTCCGTAGTGTCTGCTTGAATTTATCAGGAGATCAGGGAAATTTTCCATAGATGAACAGGCGATTCCTTTTCTTTAGGACGTGCTTCAGTAAAGCAGTATATAAAAAACAAACCACACTCTGTTGTAACAGTATCACCTGGGATAGTTTTAAATTTTGTAGTTTAGCAGTGGGAAAGTACAGACCTAGTCCACAAGGATCTGAGCTTAGGATCTGCTGTAGTCCTTACTCTGGTTCAGACCTAGTTTTATTGTGGCCATTTTCATTGTGGCTGATGAAAATTATCTCAATAAACAACAACTTTTTTTGCTTGAACTTTTATTTTTAGATACACTGCTCAAAACAATTAAAGGATATTGCAGTTTTAGGTGGATTTTGTATCTGGTAAACTGTTTAGCTGATTGATACATGGTCAACAGACATAGTAGGTTATATGAGAATAAATTACACATGTTTGGCAGAAAAAAATTCATTTTATTGTGCATTTGTGTACTAAAGGAAAAAAACACAATTTGTGCATATGAGAAAAAAAGAATAAGAAAAGGTGTTTTCTTCAAAGAAAATCATTTTCAGTAGGGGGTATGGTTTCCACGGGCGGCCAGCAACGTTGAACACCTTTGAGGCATGGACTCAATGAGGCTATTAATGACGAGTTGGGGTATTCTGCCCCACTCTTCCAGAAGAGCTCTTTCCAGTTCTTGGAGAGTTTGTGGGGGTTGTTGGCGGCCAGAAACTCGTCTTCCTAGAGCGTCCCAAACGTGCTCGATTGGATTCATGTCTGGAGAACACGCTGGCCATTCCATTCGAACGATTCCTTCCTCGAAAAGGAAATCTTCCACCAGGTTTGCACGATGTGGCCTGCAGTTATCGTCCATTAAAATGAAGTTATCTCCGATTGCTGCAGCGTAAGGGACTACAATAGGTCTGAGGATCTCATCCCTATATCGGCGACCAGTCAGAGCTCCATCTCGAATGATGTAGAGGTCAGTGCGCCCGTCAATGGAGATGCCACCATACACCAACACTCCTCCACCGCCAAATCTAACACTTTCGTGCACGAACGCAGGATTATTCCTACTGCCACGGTCGCTCCAGATGAAAATACGCCTATTATCCGGATGCACAGAAAAACGGGACTCATCAGAAAACAGAATATTGCTCCATTCATTTCTCCTCCAGTTGACATGCTCGGTTGCCCACTCCCTGCGGTCGCGACTATGCCTTGATGTTAATCTAACACGTACCATCGATCGGCGAGCATAAAGACCTACAGCATGGAGCCGGTTTCGGACAGTCTGCGTTGAAATCGTGGTGCCTGTAGCCGAGCGAAGGTGTTGCTGCAGAAGAGTAGCGTTCATGGTTCGGTGTCTCCGAGCTGTTAACGCTAAATACCGATCTTCACTGGGCGTTGTTGCCCGTCTACGACCTTGCCCTGGTCTTCGGCCTGCACATCCACTCTCCAAAAAACGGTTCCAGATCCTGGAAATGACACTTTGTGGCACTCCAATGGCTTGCGCTACTTCGGCTTGAGTTTGGCCCCCTTCTAACCTACCAACAATTCTCAAAGCTTCTGAATCTGTCAAATGACTTCGCTGAGACATCGTACTCATCGAAACAAAGCAATCACTGAATGCCGATCATCCTTGTCTTCATTCTCTTTTATTCAGTTGAAAGTCAAATTTCATTCGCTGCCGCTGAAGCGACGTTTTTGACGTCGAACTCAAAATTTGCATACTCCACAGTTTGAAAACCAGAAAAATTTGCATTTGTGATTCTCTTCTTCTATTTTCGGCAAAAAAAATTTCGTTTATATCTTTATTTTATATAAAACTTCAAATATCCTTTAATTGTTTTGAGCAGTGTATTTGCACACGTAATCCCAAACTACACAATTGTATAGATACAGCCCCAAAACGGCTGCATTAAGCCCGAACCCACACAATTGTGCTCTTGGCATAACCTGACATGGGGTATTTTTTTAAATATTTTTTTTTCAATCAAATACGGTCCTATCGGTAAGGGGAAACTACCCAAACTTTAAATTTCTACCAAAAAATCTCCCGGTCTTAAAGGGATACGCTAATGGGCAAATGGTTTTACAAACTTATTCGTGGTATAACACATGACTTTAGTTTCAATTTAAGGACGCAACTTACAGACTGGTTCTGCTTTTAAACGATAGGCTGTTTTAATTAGAGAAATGTAAAAGCCTCCTGTAGTTCTGTGTAAAACTTGAGCCATGAAAATCCATCTTTGTGTAAGTAGAGCAGTGTAAAAATTGCACCGCGGGCTACTTGGAATGTATCAAAGTCTGCGTTGATTTGGTTAGTTGTGTGTTTATGACGGCCAATTATCAACACGAGGGATGTAGGCCCTAAGGTTGGGAATGCCCTTCGTGGAGGTCTTTCTAAGGGAACCTAACCCGTATTTACGCTTGGAAATCCAAGGTTCGAAGAAAACCACGAAAACTCCAACCGATTAGGCCGACGGGCGCGATTGGGATCGAATCCAGCACCTCCCGTCTACCAGCTTCGAGAGAAGAACCTGTCGGCCACTGGTGGGGCCAAAGTCTGCGTTGAAGACAAGTGCCATATTGAAAAAATATATAGAGAGCATTATAAAAACATTATGCATTATACATTAGCATTATGTTTTTATTTTTTATTTTTTGGTATTCCGAATGCTTTGTCGTGAGAATGGTATATGGACGGAATGGCTGTATACGTTAACACATGTAATTTTCAGACATTGCTCTTTAAATGACAAACCATTGGACGTTTTTCATCTTTCTATAAAATGTCTTCCTCTAATCGATTACTACCTCATGATGGTATTTCTATGACTGTAATATTCCAAATATGCTTAAAATGCCAACATTGATAGCAGTTTCTGAAAGATCCTTTGCACTTATCGGAAAATGGAAAACACTTTTCAATTTCTTGTTATCTGATTTAAAATACATGCATATGTTACACATTTACCGATGGAAATATCTTTGTGAATTTGTCAGAAGAAGTAACCAGTTTGGATCTGAGAACGACAATAAAGTAGAATACTTTTATCTCCTTTAACCTTTTATATCATGACGGCACTTTTGAGTACCATTAAAGAAAATTCAATGTAAAATTTATTTCATTCTTCTACAAATAAAAGTAGATTGCACTTTTTATACAAAATAATTTGCTCACTCCTATTTAGAAAGCACAACGAAACAGTCGAACCTAAATATTTTTTAATGTGGTTATTTTCTCAACCATTTACATAAGTGTAGCTTTTATCCTATTAAAAATGTTATACAAAAAATTTTCAACTACAAAACACTTATGCAGATAGGATCACAATCCATTTATTTTACACAGTTCTTATAAGAATTATGAGATTTCCATAACAGTATATTTTTTAATTAATCTAATTGCTCTTGTAAATATTTTGCAAAAAAAGCTCTAACGACCAATTTATTAAATCAGTTTTATTTTAAAAAATATTTAAAAATTAAAATATAATTATATATGTTGTTCTGGATATCTTAGACATTAACTTAAATACAGTAAAACTTCCATTTAACGAAATCTCATCGTTACACTTAAACACTTCGTTATGAAGAAAATTCGTTAAACAGAAATCAATTATAATAAATAAAAACACACTACCTTGCTTAATGGTACACAAAACACGAACTTTAATGAGTTAAAAGTTATTTATTATATTATTATATTACTTTTCGCTTATTAAAGTTTGTGTTTTGTGTACCATTAAGCAAGGTTGTGTGTCTTTATTTATTATATTTTATGGTGCAATTGTCCAGTATGTGTTAAAGAAATCAATTAATTTCACGAAATTTGTATATAGCCCAGTGGTAGGGGAGCAAAAAAAAAAGGCCGAATTCGAAATTAATTAGGGGAAAGCTGGAAATTGTTTTAATCCCCTCTGTTTAGGTCTAGAATGAATATGCTATGTTTTCCCTCTCGTACTAGGTGAGCGTTAGGAAATATGTATGGAATTATAGCCAAAAAACACCTTTTTTTTGCATACCATAACAATATCTCAAAACAGCTAACTCTGTCAAAAACGTTGTCAATACAAATGTTGTAGAGCTTAAAATTTTGAGTAAAATGAGTGCCTACACTCAATATTTATGTTGAATATTAAGGTCACAATTCTACTTCAAAGTTTTAGACCCATCATCAGGGGGATGACCTCAGAATTAATTAGAAGAAAACTGGAAATTGTTTTAATCCCTTTAGTTTAGGTCTAAAATGAACGTACTATGTTTTCTTCCTCGTACTTGGGTGAATGTTAGAAAATATGTACATATTTATTTTCGAGAAACACGTTTTTTTTTTTTCTTAACAATATCTCAAAACAGCTAACTCTATAAAAAACATTGTCCATACAAATGTTGTAGATTTAAAATTCTGAATAAAATGAGTACCATCATTAATATTTTTGTTCAACATTAAGGTCGCAATTCTATTTCAAAATTTTTTCTTAATCGCTAATCAATAGCTTGAAGCCAGGAGAGACCAAGTTAACTTAACAATATCTCAAAACAGCTAACTCTATCAAAAACATTGTTAGTACAAAAGCTATAGAGCCTAAAATTCTGAGTAAAATGAGTACCATCATTAATATTTTTGTTCAACATTAAGGTCGCAATTCTATTTCAAATTTTTTTCTTAATCGCTAATCAATAGCTTGAAGCCAGGAGAGACCAAGTTAACTTAACAATATCTCAAAACAGCTAACTCTATCAAAAACATTGTTAGTACAAAAGTTATAGAGCCTAAAATTCTGAGTAAAATGAGTACCTACACTTAATATTTTTGTTCAATATTAAGGCCGCAATTTGAAATATTGTTAAGTTAACTTGGTCTCTCCTGGCTTCAAGCTCTTGATTTGAAAAATTTTGAAACAGAATTGCGACCTTAATGTTGAACAAAAATATTAATGATGGTACTCATTTTATTCAAAATTTTAAGCTCTACAACATTTGTATTGACAATGTTTTTTATAGAGTTAGCTGTTTTGAGATATTGTTAAGGTAATTAAAAAAAACGTGTTTTTCGAAAATAAATATGTACATATTTTCCAACATTCACCCAAGTACGAGGAAGAAAACATAGTACGTTCATTTTAAACCTAAACTGAAGGGATTAAAACAATTTCCAGTTTTCTCCTAATTAATTCTGAGGTCATCCCCCTGATGATGGGTCTAAAATTGTGAAGTAGAATTGTGACCTTAATATTCAACATAAGTATTGAGTGTAGGTACTCATTTTACTCCGAATTTTAAGCTCTACAACATTTGTATTGACAATGTTTTTGACTGAGTTAGCTGTTTTGAGATATTGTTATGGTATGCAAAAAAAGTGTTTTTTGACTATAATTCTATACATATTTCCTAACTCTCACCTAGTACGAGGGGAAAAACATAGCATATTCATTCTAGACCTAAACAGAAGGGATTAAAACAATTTCCAGCTTTCCCCTAATTAATTCCGAATTCAACCCCCTAGCCACTGGGCTAATAATGCAATACAGATGTATAAAATTAGAAATACACAGAAAAGGGAAATATTAAAAAAATGTATTTTAATTCGTGCAGTAACTTATTTTTATGCAATGTAGATATATGCGAAAAATGTAATTAGAATAATGTCTAAAAAAACATATAATAAAGATATATATGTAAACAAAAACTGCAGCGTAGCGTACTTTTTCTATTTTTTCTCCGTATTCCAAATCCTTAACTTTTGAAAAGTCTGCAATGTTATTTTTTACAGGTTTCTTATAAAAAAATACACTGTTCATAAAAAATTTCGCACTTTTAGAAGTATCCGAACAATTTATCTGTGACATTTTCGTAAAACTGGAATCGCCTTCCTATTGTATCGAAGGCTTCTTCTGAAGGTCTTTGAATTTCTTCTTCATTATCATCTTCATAGCTCGTTGTAGTTTCTTCTCTACATTTTATTATCCTTTCCAATATATCATTGTTGTAGTAGGATATTCAGTCGTCTTAAGTGATTCTTTTGTGTTAAGGTATCCGAATACCTTTAAAGCCAATTTTCGGCCAAAATATCGGCTTTTAGATTTTGGTATAATATAATAGCCGGATTCTTTATCTTACCAAATCTGTTTGAATTTTGTTTATATCTTATTTAGAAGTCAAGTTATTGCCTTTTTATATTACTAAGTATCAGTATTTAAAAACCGAAAGTATCGTTCTGCTCACCGGAAGTTCACCTCTGCTCACCTACGTTTTTTTACGTTTTTCAATGCTATGTAAACACAAAAGTAAAGAAGCAGAGATAATTTTTAAAAGAATTTGAAAAAGAAAAGCAGCAATTGTTTTAAAGAAAATAGATAATATATTGTATAAGTTGAGTAACACATTAAGGTTTACTTTTCAAAATAAAGGTAAGATTTTGAATTAAATTTTGTTTTTGCATTTTCTGAAAATCAATTTTTTAACATTTTATGTTTACGCAAAACATCATAACGGAAAAAAATATGGATGAATCTCTTTCAAAATTTTTTTGTATGCTTTGCAAAGTACAATAAAGGGAATGAACTACACTCGTAACAGTAAGTGTATTAGTTTTTTTTTAATTATTGATAAAATATCCGATTTGCAATAAATTTTTAGTAATTTTTGCTTCATCACTGATTAACTTTCTATATAGTTTTAAATATCTGACTCACAAATATGAGAGTAGTTCATTCCCTAGAAAAAGGTTTAATAATTATAATAATGTTTACAAAATAAAAATATCCTGATTTAAAAATGAGTTATGATGTTTTGCGGAAGTGATTATTTTTGCTGTTTTTTGCTTATTTTTCCCCCCAAAATATAAAAAAATAATTTGAAATGTGTAACTTTTTCTGTTTTATTTTACTTTTTTAATCACATCATGATATACAATGCAAAAAAAAAGTTATATTTAAAAAAAAAATTTAAAAAGCCCTCCGAAGGTATTCGGATACATTAAGTGGAATAAACTTCGTTATATAGAATATATTTTTCGTAATTTGGAGATTAATTTACATGTAAATGGCGTTCAGAGTCAAGGTTTAGCAGAAAATTTCGTTAAGTAGAAAACTTCGTTAAGTAAGGACTTCGTTAAAGGGAAGTTCCCCTGTAATTATTCAGGTGAAGCAATTTTTTTAAATTCAAAATTCAGGATGTAAAGGGTTAAGGCAGGAAGGTGAAAATTTTGAGAAAGGTGATAGCATCATCTTTGGTGGAGTAACAGCTCTCTGGTGCCCCTAACCAAGACAGGGTGGAAAAAAAACCCGGGTTTTTTTGTAAAAAACCAAAAAAACCGGTTTATTTGGTTTAAACCAGGTTTTTTTTGGTTTAAACCGGGTTTTATTTAAATATAATTTCCTTTTGCAAACAGTTGCATATCTGTTGATGAAATAAACATTTTTGGATATTATATAAGTAATACAACTTTTGAAAATATTTAAATTAAATAATTACAGTCAATTATATAGAAAATTGAAATCATTTCTAATTTAAACATTATTAGGAACAGCTATGTCTTATGTTCAAAGTAAACTGCTCTACACAGTGAAACATTGATACCTTGAAAATCGTATGAAGAATCCTTTGATTAATAATATAATAATCAATCAATAAACATTAGATGCAGTTTCATGAATATAATATATGATTCTGTGGTTGTTATTATTTTTTTAATATCCAAATACTTCTGGTTATTTTGTTTTCTGAGTGATAACGCCAAATGTCCAAGTCAACATTTTTGGCCTTTAGATTCAGCAACTAATAGAAAAGATTGATTGGTATTATTGAAATGCTACAACTAGCATTCAATTTTTGCAAGCTGTGTTATTCAATTTGATATCTTAAGTTACTCTTTTAAATTCTTTAAGGATAATCTTTCCAAATCCCAATCCAGAAAATTTTCTTTTACAACTTAGCCAAAATCTTAAAGATCATTGTATTTTGTTATTAACTGCTGTAAATAATTTGCATTTTTTAAATGAAAATATCGTATGCTAAATATTGAATATTATTTATCTATTTTATCTTTTCTAATTTCAGACGTTTTAAGAAAAATCTTTAGGATATCAGATATGTTCATCAGCACATGCTAATTTTTATTCTACATGCATAGAAACATGACCTAGGCTCATTATGCCTCATGTTGACTGCTGAGATGAAGTGTTAAAAGTAGAAATTTCTTCTATCAATAATTTAAAACAATTAAATTACAAAAAAGAGAAAATATCATATTAGATTTTTTCTACAAAAAACCCAAATGGTTTTTTTGACAAAAAAACCAATTGGTTTAAACGATGGTTAAAACCACTTGGTTTAAACCGTGCCAACCCTGAACCAAGCTGCTGCCAGAACTGTAATTGCGACTTTATTGAGTACTTACTTAGGGGATCCAACCTGAGCTCCCCGCTTTACAGAAAATAGGTGAAAAACTTATGCAGTAGAATCTCGTTACAACGAATGTCCCTTTAACGAATTTTCCGTTTTACAAATTTTGAACTAGCCGCCCTAGGCCACCAGTTTGGTCTGTCTTCCTTAAAATTTATATTCGAGAAAGCATTGTATCATGTTACTCTTATTCATAATTTAAACCCTTAAATGCTGGGTGTTGCTTTTCGGCAACATACCCAATTTAGGCTCTAAAATACTACTAGAATAATATTGAAGCTATAATGCCTAATGTTGCTAATAAAATACATTCTGAAAATATTATTAAATCGATTTTTAACATGTAGATGGCAACACTTGTGCTGTTTAAGAATAAAGATAGATTTATTTTTTCAGTTGTTGCTACTTGTTCTTTTTGTTTTGTTTGGAAGCTTAGGAAATACCCTATTTTGTTCTGCAGTGAGCAAGTAAAATGTATTTCTTATTATAGTTCCTAAAATTCTTGTGTGTTTAATATTATAGAATTTTATCAAAGGAAATTATTTTTTCAATTAAACGCCAGTATTGCTGATTAGTAATGAACTGTTTTTTAGCCGTAAACCATACTTAAAACAAAATATGATTTTTTAAAGTATTTTTCCCACGATTTATTTAAAAAATGAAAGCCGAAAAACATTATTACAATGATTTTTGAAAAATCAGGCATTTAAGGGTTAATTTACTTGGGCTCCCTTAAATATAATTAATATAATCCCTTTATCCAATATTAGTTTTTGTTGCATTAAATTATCTCAATTTGCTGATTGTCTGTAAGCAAGTAAACACTATTGGTTTACCTATGGGAATTTGGCGAAATATTAGAGATATCGCCAAGTTGGCGTCACTTTTGGGTCACCAAATTGGGCAATATATGGCTAAGTTGGCAGCAAACTTGGCGTCATTTGGCGTCAGAACAGGGTCCCCGCTATAGTATCCCCCTTATAGGTATGCCGATTCATTAAATGCTGTTCAATAACCAATGAGATGTGTTTCATTCGGGCGTTGCCATTAAACAATTAACAAATAATCGCGATTTCTGTGCCACGTAAGATAGCGTAATATATATATAGGTTGTTAAAAAAAATCATATTATCTTATTTCATTATAGAAATATTCGCTTTAACGAATTTTTCAGTACAGTGAATTTAATCAGTCCTCCCCAGAGTTTAGTTATAACGAGATTTTACTGAATATACTCGTATATATATATTTTTTAATTACGAACTCTGATAGATTTCTTACAATTTTTTTTTTTTTTTTTTTGTATTGACCACTAACAAATACTAAAAGCCATTGTTATTGGAAAAATAGCAATTATCTAGTCAAATAAGGTTTTGAAACTTAATAAAATCGATACGCGTTCATACTAGACTCGTTCCAGGAGTTAGAAGCCGAAGCAATTACCAAAGATCACTATTTACAGCAGCCTTTTTTATTCTGATAATTTTAGCAGTTTAAGCGCGTAGTTCGATTACAGGTCTTAAATATGTGTTTTATTTATAATTACTTTATCTATAGATGAAGTTTAATTTCGTCAAGTAATGTAAGTCGAAACAAATGCTGATCTACGTATATTAATTTAAGGGCAAACAGATTTATCCTTCACAATTATCTGTCTTCAAGCAATAGAGACTCCTAATAATTTTTAAAAATCATGCTTGAAGATTATTTTAAAAACAATGAAAAATGAGTCAATTGTGATGCCTTTTTCAAACAAAATGCTATCCAGTTTTCCAACAAATTGCATTTGGAAGTTCTCCCTTCCCTGTTCGACGGTGTAAAAATTGAAAATCTACAATGTTTAGAAGCTTAAAAAAATAGCAGTAAAAGCAAAATTTAATCTTCTGCTGTTGCCAACGTCAAAATGACGTCAGCGTTAAGGACGGACACGCTTGTCCTTTAAGGTCAAATGAGACGATTTATTCCTCTTTCGCCGAAAAATCTCCCCAAAACCCCCTGCAGTTTCTTGGTAGGTCCTATTAACGAACGGCGATGACTCGCATGAAGCGAAAAAAGAAGGTTAAAAACACAACACAAAAAAAACAAATGCTGATCTTCATAAATGCGACATTTTGATCCTTTTTCAGAAAAATGTCCTCCCCAAAACATCTTTAAGCGAGATCCAGGTGGTCGTTAATTACAAATACTCAAAGAGGTTCTGGGTGATGGTTATTCTCACGATGGTACTTCTGAAAACCATTAATCGTTTCCTGTTGATTATCTTTCTTAACCGTTCAACTTGAAAAATTCCATCAAATTTTATTTTTTTCAGCTAGAAACAAATATGGTTATTTTCTATAAGTACTAAATTATTAAATTTTAATACTTGTATTTTATATGCTTCGTCTGAAATACAAGTGAGAAATTCGTATGGTTTTCAGACAATTAAAAATGAATTTGTAAGAATCTTCTTTGCTAAAAATAATTAAGAAAGTCTTTATCGCGAATATTTAATGCATGGATGATAATAATAGTAATAATAATAATTAGTAACTTCATAATTTCTTTATCTTAATTGCATGTTAATTGTAACGTATATAAATAAAGTTTAATGTCTCAATAATTATAAAAGTTGAAATTAACACTAGAATGATGGTGAGGGGCCATTTTGGCCCCTACCAAATGAATATATTTTGTTCCGATTTAGAAATTTATTTAGGAATTAAGTTTAAATGATATAAAGAAAGAAAGGGTTAATTAAATAACTCAAACAGTTTTAAATAAAAATTCTGGTATTAAATATTTTTATGAAACTGGAGTAAAAATTCAGGTCTTTCTATGTTAAACTTTAGTTTAAAATAACATTTGTTTTAAGAGTTAGGTTAGCCAATATAATATTGATTAATTATTGTAATTATTTTTCTTAGCTTTTTATAAATTCAGTCAATCACTGTCTTTTAAACATTTTCATTCGTCGAATCCGCCAAGTTATTAGTGTGCCGACTCGCAATAATATTAATATATAATAATTATTATTTAATAATAAAATTATATAATAATTATTATTATTACATTATTATTATTATTAGTAGTAGTAGTAGTAATAGTATTTTCTACAGATTAAACAAATATTGAAAAAAATTGTACTTAGTTTTTGTTACTACAATAAAAATAAAAGGTGGAAAAAAGACATTTCTGTCAGATTTCTCTCTATTCTAAAAAAAATATACACCACCGCCGCCGGTGTAAATGAATTTTTTTGTGACCGGAGGTCTTTCTTCGCTAATATTAAGAAAACTACTACACACAAAAATATGAAAATTGGTAGTATTATAGAGAAATCTTATATAAACACGCTAAAGTAGACAATTTTTAAATCGAAGAACTATTTAAAGTGATTTTCAATGTTAAAGTCGGTCAGAATAGGTCCATTAAAAAAGTTTTTTAGGAACAAAGCTATGCCTAGGTTGGTTGATTTTTGACGGCCGATTATCTACACGAGGGATATAGGCCCAAGGGGATGTGCCCTCCGGGGGGGGGGGTCTTTCTAAGGGAACCTAACCCGTATTTACGCATGGAAATCCAAGTTTTCGAAGAAAACCACGAAAACTCCGAAACGATTAGGCCGACGGGCGCGATTGGGTTCGAAGCCAGCACCTCCCGTCTACCAGCTTCGAGAGCAGAATCTCTCAGCCACGCTATGCGTAGGAGTTTAATATATGTTTCTAGGGATACACTTCTCAAGCTAGTGGTGTGAAAACTGCGCTTATTTTTTTTTTTTTTATTTTACTAATTTTATAAAGGGTTTTTTTTTCAATCTTTTATTCGAATTTTCATTATTTCAAGAGAATTCTTTTCATATTTAGAAAGGGTAATTTTTTATGTTGATGCTAATTTGTAAAACAGCAGAAATAATTATATTGCCTCTCAAATAAGAAATGTATTTACACGTTACTGTTAAAAACAGAAATGAAACTTTAAAATAATAATAAAATGATCAATTGTTAAAAGCAGAAAATATGGAAAGTTATGTCATAGAAATTGTATTTACACGTGAATATTAAAAAAGTAAGAAAATCTTAAAATAATTAAATTATTGTTCGCGAACCGCATTTAATGGGGACAAATACGTCATATGTAAAATTTATGTTGTCATATGAAAGATGCCTAAAATAATTAAATTATTATGCGTGAAAAACTTTTAATAGGGAAAATTAGGTCATATATTTAAAAAGTTCAAATACTGATATTCCCAAACACTTTTAAATGGAATAATATATTTACACATGAATATTAAAAAAGTGGGAAAATAAAAGCTGTAATTAAATTTTTGCACACGAAACGCATTTAACCCTTTCAGGGGCGGTGGTATGTTTATGTAACCACTTAATTTTAATTCTCAAATGCGATAATGGCACCAAGATTTTTGCATTATTATTTTTTTCCATTTATTACATATGTGAAAAATCGCTTTTTGTTATTTGCAAATAAATTTGTACGTAAATTATGGTGCCAATCATTCATTTCAACATTTTAGCAATGCAAGTGCTTTGCCCCTAAAAGGGTGAAAATTACATCATACATTTAAAATTATTTTCTTATGGACAATATTAATAAGATCTCACATTGCAAATCACATGGTGTACAAGTAGTGCGGCTAGCAAATAGCAAATTTGTTTATAGATTTCATCACTTGATGCAGCATAAATAAAGGTAATTGCATGCACAAAATACTTTCGATTTATTTTATAGCAATTGCTATTCGATAAATAGATACTAGAAAATTCGTATCTACTTATTAATTAAAATAAATGATTTACATTTTAATAATAACATGGAAATGTGCATGATGATGCAATAAAATAGAGAAAAGAATTCATGCATAAGCTGTACTTGTTCCTGAAAATATTTAAAACTCGATCAAAACATGAAATATAAGCGAAAAATTTCAAAACGCAGTGCTTTTCAACCCCGTGGTTCTGAATGCTATTCCGAAGCAGACGAAAGAAAAGAAAAAAAAATTGACACTGTTAACTATTTCATCAGGTGATGGTGGTACGTGGGGGGGGGGGGGGTCAAAATTAGCAAAATGTTGATAAAGTTATGTATGGACAGCCCCCCCCCCTCTCCCCGAAAGTCGCTACCTTCTGTCACGATTGCTCAATTGATTTGCAATCTTAAACTGAAAATATCTTCAGGTATTGACATTCACAAACTGGGAAATCGTGCGGTGATTTCCAATCTTTGGTAAAAGCAAAGGAAATTTCATAAAATCCGTTAAATTTGGAGCTTATTTTGAAGTAAACATTTTAGTAAAATTCATAATTTATATTATATAATGTAATAATAATAAGACACGGCATAAAATAATTAAAAAGAACACAATTTCGAAGCAAATCGGTATGTTCTATCTAAATTATATATACCATGTACCTACATATAGGGTGGTTCGTCAGTAATTGACCAGTAGGAAATGATTTTTTATTTCTGAATTCTACAATGGAAAAGAAATATGCAACTGCTGACGGAATTTCATTTTTCAACAATTACCGTAAATATAAATAATGCAGAAAATGAAATAAGGAAAAGCTTCCGATTTACTAAACTAATATTTTCTTTATATTTAGGAAATTTGCAGAATAATGTTTTAATAATTTTGTTAGAAGACAGTATCTGGATAAATTTCTATTAAACAGTAACCGTGAAAATATGGTACTAAGCATATGAAATTAGTCTCGCATTATTTGAAATATAATATCACGAGAAAGTGCTTTTATATATTTTTTTATATTTTTATTAGAAAAAAAATAGCTAGATAAATTTCTGTTAAATAGTTAATAACAGTGAAAATATTGTACTAATAATGTGAACTTAGCCTCACATTATTTGAAATACAACATCAAGAAAAATGCAGGAAGAATGCAGTAAATCAGTGTTAAAAATAATAGCAATCATATTCAATGTGCAGTACATGTTCTTGTTGTTTGAGCGCGAAAAGTGAAAATTTCTGGAGCTTGTCTTGATCTTATTTCATTTCTCATAAAGCAAGATCAATCTCTTCCAAACTTTATTGCAATATTTTCACTTTTCTAAGGTTATTAAAAGAAAGGAGAGAGAGTAAACATATTTTATGGGGGAAAAATATTTAAAAAAATGAAAAATTACTGAAACATTGTAATCCAAACTGGCTGCTTTCTGACATATTCACAAAGTTATTGTTAATGCAACAAATGCATTAGTGATTATTAGTATTAGTGTAAACAAGTGTATTAGTGTGTAGTTTATGTTAATGCAAAAATTGTTCTTCATGAACTAAGAAATCGAACAGCATTTTTCATCTTTTTATAAAGACAAAAATATTGCGGAATATGCCGTCCAAGTTTGTGTTTTAAGCCTATTTTCGGGATTCTACTGCCCGGGAAAGCTTGTTTTTAGAAAACAATTAATTAGAACTTAATATGATATACAATCATCGAAAATGCAAAATGTTGTTTGATTTTAAATTATCTCAATAGTAATAACTGATATTTCCATGCATTTATGCATAAAATGAGTCGGTGAATACGTCAGTTTTGAGTTGCTGAGTTGTGAGGAAAAAAAAAAAAAACGCCTTAAGTGTTATAGTCGTGCAAAAAATTTCTAATTCTAAAGTAACGCATTTCAGAGGTGAGGGGGGGGGGGGGGTATGAATTAGCAAGTACGGAACATTTTTATTTTAATCATATGTTTTATTTCAAGGAATTATTACATGATAATATCTTGAAAATTAATTACTTTACTATTTCGATTCATTCAAATGTATAAATTATCGTCAAAATAAGAGAATTTTCATCTTTTATTAACAGATTACCGATATTTCACTGCAAGAATATGGTATTATCAAATTGTTTCACCCACAATAATAGTATTGCAAAGAGTAATTTTTAATAGAATTATAATCCATCATAACATTTGTAAGTTTAAATCACATGCTGCTAATTATTAGAAAGTACCTCGTAAATTATGCGCCATATAAGTATTGTGTTAGATCAACTGTTTTTTTTTTCCTCAATCCCCCCCCCCTCCCCCCTTCTTCTTTTTTAAGAACAACTCTAATACAACATTTCTCCCTTTTTTGTAATTTAATGTTCCAAATTTTATGATTAAAATAATTTCTACTTTTAATACAGGCTTTTTTCTACAACCAATAACATATATAGTGAGTCTAAAGTCAGGTTTGTATGCATATAGTATGAAAATTAGCAAAAATTAATGAACAGAACATATCTGGTTCCCTGAAGAGTTTTCTTAAAATATTTGTTAACGCGAATAAACACTATGCAGACTATATGATACAACTATGAGAACACAAAATAGATAAAAAATATTCAACATTTAGCCTAAAATAGTTTCATTTTTTTTAATGGGCATATTTATAACAATCTCGTAAGATGCTTTTAAAGGATTTGATCATGTTATAAAAGAAAATCAACTCGATTTATTTTTTAAGAGCTGTTACTAATTATGTTTAAATTATAAATAATTTAAATTTTCTACAAAATTGACTGTAATTATTTAATTTAAATTATTTTCGGATGAAGTACTATTACTTATGTAATGGTTGTTCCTATCAAAAAATATGCATGTATTTGTAATAGGAGGCATTTAAAAAAACAAATACACAAGGTTTAAATAAAAGAAAAACTCGTTCTTGCTTAATACACATTTTACTTGCAATTAATTTCAACGTGTCTTTTAAATCTATGAAAATATGCAACAAACCAATATAAAAGTTGTATAATCTTGCATTACACTGTACAGTACATTTTCCTTTCTTCATTTGTATGATGCAGCTGTAATATGCGTTTATGGAAATAATTTGATGAATTAGGGGATTACGATTGGGAAGCAAAGAGATCCTGCGATATTAACAATTATCTTACATTTACCGTCTAATAAAAGCGTACTATTATGCACATATTTATGCAAATATTAGAGAATTTTCGAACTGAAAAATAGCAATAAAAATCTTGAACATTTCACAGACACACCATTACAGACAACGTAGAACGCGTTAGTGTAAGATAAGTTTCAATTTCATCAGACTTCGGTGCATATGATTTATTTGACAGAAAATTAAAGTCATAAAAATTTAATAAGCAGATCGTGAGAATTCTTATGTTCAATATTTCGCAAAAACTAACATCCAAATACATGAAACAGTGCAGTGCAACTGAGACGTATTTGTGGTTCGCAGTTTCGCAGTAGCACCTAAACTAGAGTCCTGGGTGGGCCCGGTCGTACTCGATCTGAAACCACCAAAATAATTTTCATCAACCCGCAACCCGACCCGAACCCGAAATGAAATGGAAGTAAATCATGTTTACTTTCCTAAATCTAGAATTTATCTCTTATACCAATCTTAAGTTTTATTATATAAAAAAAAAAAAAAAAAAAAAAAAAAAAAAAGGACAAATCTATATTTTTACTATTTAAATATAGTAAAACTTCTAAATATTGGACACTCCGGGATTATTGAATAAAAGTCCTACATCGGATCGGGCCGGGTTGTCCCTAATTTTCTTTTAGGTAGATTTCTTATGAAATACTACCTATTACATTATCCCCTACGTAGGAATTTCTGAAAAAATTTTGCATATCTACACCGATCATGACCCATAGAAACCAAAACCAACCTCAGTAAAAAAACTTTATACATATATAATATCACTTTTTTATGGACACGATAACTTCCGTAATTCTACACAAATTTCTTCCAAACTGATGCATAAAATCAAGGGGCATAAAATCTCGGTCAAGTTCGTTAATGGGCAAAATTGGACCAAGGGGATGGAAAGTTTTGTGAAAACCGGAAAAATGCCATAATTTCTTAATTTTTGTACATATCAAATTAGTTTAAAGTTTTTATTACTTCTAAAAATAAGGCCAAAATTTTATATATCACAGATTATTGATAAAATTAAAAATGGGCTCCAGGGGCGCAAAAAGATTTTCCGCCGCTTGATTTTATGTATCAGTTTGGAAAAGATTTGTGCAGAATTACGAAAGTTATCGTGTCCATAAATAAGTGATGTATATATATAGATATAGTTTTTTTGGGGGTTGGGTGGTTTTGGGTTCTAGGGGTCATGATCGGTGTAGATCTGCAAAACATTTTCCGAAATTCCAACATAGGAATGATCCCAATAGGTAGTATTTCATACGAAATCTACCTAAAATCATCGTTTGAAGGGTGTATTCAAATCCAAACTGCTTATTTTCTGACTCATTTTTAAATTCATTTTTGCTCTCAAACGCATCCAATTGGTAGATTCTCTTATTCAGATACTATATAATGTATCGTAATGGTCAATTTTTTGATAGAGATAGAACATATTTCAAAAAATGATGTCAAATTGGGCATTTTGAATCGAATTTCCCGAAGCGATTGTGTTGGAAACGAAAAATATTGTCCTACTGAGAAAATAATTGTTTATAAATCAAGTTTTAATTAATTGAAAGAAAATTGAAAACACAGGTCACTTATAAATATCTTCAAAAATCACGTCCGCAAGTTTCATATTTTTTCTTTTAAAAATGAATTTGAAAATGTGCCAGAAAATTCAAAGTTGTTGAGCATGGGAAAATATTTTTTTTAATACCGCCTTAACATGATTCTGATAAAACCAGCTCTGATACAAAAATGAACTAAAAACTCGTCAACAGCGGTCAGATAAAATTGTTAAAGTGTGTTTATCTCTAATCATGATTTAGTTTTTGTTGTTGACATTAGCACTTAACTTCGAAATCTACCTGCGCCTGTAGGCCGAGCCGAAAGAGATTTTTTCCAGGTTGGGGTGATTCTTATTTTCTTTCTGCGAGTCGGGTTCAACTTAGAATAATTTTTGCGTGTCATATTAATATTTCTTGCAAGTAGTCAGGTTGTTAGAATTTTCACAAAAAGTTTAAGCAGAACTATGCTTCAGATGAAAATGAATTTTTAATATGCACTACTTTTATTGTCAGTACCGAATTAAGGCGGCACACGTTGGTTGTGTTTATGACGGCCAATTATTAGCACGAGGGTATAGGCCATAAGGTGGAGAGTGCCCTTATTGGGTGTCTTTCTAAGGGAATCTAACCCGTATTTACGCTTGGAAAACCAAGGTTCAAAGAAAACCACGAAAACTCCGAACGATTAGGCCGACGGGCGTGATTGGGATCGAACCCAGCACCTCCCGTCTACCAGCTTCGAGAGCAGAACCTATCGGCCACTGGTGGGGCTAACGGGGCACAGTACTTTTGAGTTTGTCGAAACGATAAAAAACATCGCCTTTTTCAATGTATCAAAACACAAATAATATGGAATTAAGATCCCTTTCTGCCTAAAGCATATATCCTTGGCTATATTATCCAGAAAAATAAATGCTGTATATACAAAATTGATATTTAAATTTAAAAATTTAACTCACTGATGCGTGAATTAAAATTATTAATTGGTGCGGGCATGATAAAACTCTAAATTATGCATATAGAGAACAATTTTTGTACAAAATAGAATCACAACACACCTACTTCTAAAGTAAAACCATAATATATACAAAAAGGTTTAAAATTTAATTTTTGCACAAAAGAAGAAAAAAAAGGTAAGTTTTTCAATTGCCAAAAAAACTAAATAAATAAATAACCAAAATATGTGATTTTTTTTGGTTTTAGCATAAAGACTATAAAGAAATGGATATTTGGCTAATTTTCTAAAGCTGTGGCTTGCATAGTTTGAAAGTAATAATAAAGTAAAAATAATACAGTTAATTAATTCATATATATATTATGCGGAACTCTCTGAGCGCGAGTAATACTCGCTCTTGGTCGTTTATTTTGAAGAAGTTTCCTTTTTTTTTTTCAATTCACCAATAAGAATAAATTATTTGTAAAATGCCTTAAATTAAGATTCAAGGTGTAATAAGCCACTCAAAAAACCTCTTGAATCTAGTTATAAAGCTGTTCTCAAATACATACTTGCTGCTTTCTAATACAATCAAAGAATTTAGGATTATTTGTATAATTTACGAAATTTGCAGAAATTTTTATTTGGATATCAAGAAATCCCAATACATTTTTTTTTTCTATAAAGACAAATTACCTTTCATAAAATAGTTTCAAAGTCGATTTTCAATCAATTATAACTCAATATGTAATAAATTTATCAATAACTGAAATCCACTGTTTGATTCCAAATCATTTGCATAGTTTGGCTCCTAATTTTATGCTTTTAATAAGATAAATAAATGAACTGTCCGTCAACAATATTGAAAGATTTTAAATTATTGAGCGTTATTTTTTTAAATCAGCATCCATGGTTCAGCATTAAGAACTGTATTTTAATTCAAAAACGATAAAAAAAAAAAAAAACAATTTTGTCTGCATTTCGATTCGTTATATAAATAGTTAAACAAAAAGATGTTTACGAAATCTTTTTAACAGGAAAAGTCTAAGCACGAAGATACGCGGGAGAAAGATGGATTGGTGTTTTGGTGATTTGAAACATTATACTTATTGAGTAGGGTTACTCCCTAATGACATTCACTAATGGATTTCTGGTTTTGGGGGAGATTTGAAATAGTTAAGTTTGCAGGAGAAACAAAATGGCCGGCTTGGTATTTTTTTTATCCTAAAGTACATCGAAGACGACTTCAGGTCCCTTCCTAACGGAAGTACTTGATCGATCACTTGATTGACATTGATGGATCTAAATTCGGCAGGTTAGGAAAACATGAAATGAGACTGCCTAATCTTTCCCCTAATCGTTCCCCTATTCCCCTAATCCTAATCGTGCACTTTCTCAAATCTGCCTAAATGAGACACGATTCCCCGTAGTTTTGTCGCATTTAGGGTATATTTGGGATTTTATTATATAAATGTATATTTTATTAAGCAACAAATTACTGAATACTGTACCTTTAGTTAAAAACTAACTTGTTTTGTAGAAATTTAATAATTATCTGTAGTATAAAACCACAATATAGGATTGTCGCATTTAGGTCATTTTTGTCGCATTTATGGCAGCTAAAACCTAAATGCGACGGTCATAGTCCTAAATGTGATAATTCATTTTATATATGACAATTCATCTGAAAAAGTTCATTTAACGATTAACTGCTGTGACAGATAATTTCTACATTACAACAGTGAGCGGTCTGCGAAACCATTCAATTGAATGATGAATAAGATGCGCGATTAATTCATAAAATACTGTTTTTACACTAAACTGTTTGTACAGTACTATTTCTAATAAAATTTCGATTTTTTCAAACATTTCAAACAACAGTACTAGGCTCCAAATGAAGCAAACTTTCGCTGTATCGATAATTAAACTGGAAATTAAAAGTTAAACTGTGAAAATTTTAAAAAAGCAGCTCTAACAGCAGTTAAGGGTTAACTGTAATTATTTTTTGTTATAATTAACCCTTAATTGCTGTGGCAAGAATTGTTGCATAACTAGTGTGAGCAGTCCCCGAGACCACTTGATTAAAAGATGAATGAAAGTCTCTATTAACTCACAGGGTAACCCTATTAACTCACAGGGGTTTTTGTACTAAAATTTAAGTACAGGACTATTATAATTAAACTTTTCAATATTATTCTTGAAATATTTATAACGGCGCAGCACCGTGCTGTGTGTCAATTTTACACTGTTAATATGCAAAAGTTATTTGAATGCTGCTGCATATAATGCCTAATATAAATAACCCTCAAATAAATAAATTCGTTGCTAATATAAAAAGCTCTCATCCCTCTTTGCCAAAGAGCTATCACCATAACTACAATTAAATGATTATCGTAGAAAACATCGTTTAAAATTCGCGAAATTCGGGCGTCAATATTAACCCATAATTTATACACCAGTGCGATTTGGGTTTCCGTAACTTCAACTCCGCATAATTTTGCTGGCAGTCTGGTGATAATGAAATATAACTACATGATCCATATACGAAATTTAATAAGGAATCCAAATGAAATATTTGATTTTATCAAAATTCTTACTTTGTGAATGAAAAATGCGCATTAATTAAAGACGCCGACATTTCGGTCGGTGCGAATTCACAGTGTGGAGCTTACAAGTTAACCTTTAACTGATGTTACCGGTCTTTCAGACCGCGGCTTTTTTCAATTTTTTAGTTTAACTTGCAATTTTCAGTTTAACTACAAACACTACCGAAATTTTGTTCCGTTTGAAACTTTATAGCACTATCACCAGAGACTTTTGAATAGGTGATATTCAATTATAACAGTCCTGTGTAAGAAGTTTAGCACTAAAACACCATCCTATGAGTTAATCGTGCCTTTTATTCATCTTTCGATGTAGCGGTCTCACAGATCGCTTCACACTAGTTATGTGACAATTTCTGTGACATCAGTTAAAGGTTAAAAAACTATTTAAAAGATATTTATAATATTGTTAAATAGACTATTTATTGCATATAACTTTATTTATATGACAAATATATCAACCTTAGAAATAGATAAAATCGTACAATATTTCTTATAATTCTGATTAAGCTAAAGAGAAGCTCTGTGCCTGATATTCTGTTGCACCCCCCCCCCTTCCCCTCTTCATTTTTCCTGCACTTTCTCAAAAAAATTAACATTTTCTGTACTTAAAAATACGTATATGAAAACAAATATTCATTTAGATAAACATGGTTTTATTTATTTTTTATCTATTACTAATTTAAAAGTAGAAAATGTCGATTATAACGAATAAAAGGTAAAAACAGAATTAAAATATCAGATTTTATAAAAGTGCTAACAAAAATTATGACTCCTAAACCAGGGAATAACTCAGTTGCATCAAGTTTTAATCGGAGACAGCATTTAAGCTACCGAATGGTACAATATTGGTAAAACTAACTTTCTTAACCGCATTAAAATAAACATAAATTGTTTTCAATCTACACAAGATTTTCCAGAATTTTCATTATGTAAAATTATTGCAAATTCCTTAATCATATGTCCATATTATGTTAATGGAATAGACAATGCGTTTCTTACACCTTTTTTTTTATTAAAAATTTTAAAGAAGCGTATTTTTCTTTTTTGATCGTCTTAAACACATATTTAAACAGCTGGTTAAAGAAAAACGTCAATGGAGGATTATACTGGCTCAACACAGCTTAATTAAAGATAAAATTTGATTTAAATATCATTTTAACACAATATAGGGGAGACCGGGGGAATGGCGACACCTTAAGGGAATTTAAATTTTTTCACCTCGAAAAAATGTTTATTTTTTAATAGTAAAAATTCTAAAGCTGAATCATGATCTTTAGTATCTGTATAAATTTAACAGTAATCATAACTGTAAAGTAAGCACACATAAAAAAATATTTTTTAAACCTCTGCACAGTGGCGGGATTACCCAGGACACTGGGGTAATTCCGCCACCGTACCGGGGTAATGCCGCCACTTTTTAATGACCTAGTACATGCATCCAATGGATACTAGGAAACACACAACCTACTGAAAATAGTTAGAAAGCAATGTAATTGAGCGGAATAATGGTTAAGCTTACAATTTACTTCATAATGGAAAAGTCACTCTGCTGAATCGGCTCCACTACATTAAAATGAGGTCATTTCTCACCCGATTTGCATGGCGGCGGCATTACCCCGAGAGGACAATATGGCGAAAATTCCCAAGCAAAGCCGAAAGAAGAACCGAACTTGTTCAACACATTGCATCAAAATGTCGGCGAATGCGTGTAGATTACGGGTCATATTATCTTAAATATCTAATGTTACAATAAAAGGTGCTTATCTCTACTCATTTGAAGCTCCAAAATAATAAGCAACTAGATGAAAACTACATTTTTTACTAGAACAAACGAACGACGTACAGCAAAGTCACTCTCACTTTAGGCACTGTTTATATTGTTGGCCGGTATAGTGCAAGCACATTCACTATCTCAAACTGCCCTTAGTTTTTAAACTAGGTGGGGTGGCGGCATAACCCGGGTTGGCGGCATTCCCCCGGTCTCCCCTATACAAAATCCCATACAAACTTCTACGTTAATCTTCTAAATGTTTCGCCGCATTTACAACAATATGTATGTCGCTATTAGGCACAGGCTGAAAAGAAGCTTTCCTAAATGCATAGTCAACTTCAAATTCTAAACCGGAAACTGGTCGCCTTTTTTTAGTTTAAGGGTCCTGTCCCTGCCGCCGAAGACACTCACGAGCTAATGCTAATCCTATGGGAAGGGATTTTTCTAATATCTCGTTTGCACTTCGACATTTTTAAATAATTTTTTTTTGCATTGGATAGCCGAGGTCCGTCTCTACAGCGCACCTTGGTTACTTTTTCGATTTTGGTTGCAGATATTTTTTAGAATGACACTTTCATTTTAAGAACCGGTTTTGAAAATGAAAGTAACTTTATTAAAAATATCTGCGACCAAAATCGAAAAAGTAACCAAGGTGCGCTGTAGAGACGGACCTCGGCTATCCAATGCAAAAAACATTATTTAAAAATGTCGAAATGCAAACGAGATATTAGAAAAATCCCTCCCCATAGGATTAGCATTAGCTCGTGAGTGTCTTCGCCGGCAGGGACAGGACCCTTAACTGGTCAGGTAACTGAAACAGACAACGTTAGCTCTTGACGTTTCTATGGTTATTTGATCTTCAAAGTTAAAAAATAAAAACCGTGAGCCACTTTCGGGAATTTTTGTCGCATTTATGAAACATGGGGGCGATGTAAAATGAACGATGTGTATTTGATTGGAAATTTCTTTAAAAAAAACCCGTTTTACATGCAAAAAAATGTTTCGGCTTTTGTTTATGAAGTTCGTATGCTTCATTATATAGCATTTATTTACGATTCTTGCATTAAGATTTTATGTAAACGAACATTGTCGCATTTAGGGATTATCACATTTAGGCTGACTGACCTTATAATAGAAACTAAGGGATCCATCCGTGGCTTCCCAGTGTACAGAAAATGGATGAAAACCATTTTTTATTTTATTGAAATCTCCAATAGAATTTTCATATTTAACATGTTTTTTTTATATTGCCCACAAACAATACCAAAAAGTACTTTTATTTGAAAAATATTAATGTATTCAAATAAGATTTTAAAATTTAGGGGAGGGTAGTAACACAGTGAGACGAAAATTATTATTACTTAACGAATGGCAACGATTTTTATTCTTTTGAAAAAATCTTTGCTACATCTTTAAACTACACAAATACGCTACACATTAATGTATAAATGGTTTTAAAAAAGTTATTTATAAAAGCACAGAAGAAGCATAACGGAGTATCGAAAACTGTCTCACTGTGTACCACTTGTGGTACACAGTGAGACAATGTATATATTTTCATGAATCATACATTTTTACACTCTATCAATAATTTTCTGCAGTTTATGACTTCTAATTAATATTTCTAGATTATAAAAAAAAAAAAAAAAAAAAAAAAAAAAAAAAAATTAAAAATATGAGCCTTGGGTGGGCAATGGCAGACCTTGGGCTATGTTCATGCAAATTTTCAGCCTCTTACGTTTAGTAAATTTCACTAGCCATTGCACAGCCCCACACACACACAGATAGAGAGAGAGAGAAAAAAAAAGCCTTCTTTTATTAATAAATAACTTTTTTTACGTCAGAACTGCATAGTACATACACAATGAGGCACGTCTCACTGTGTACCATAATTGTGTGTCTCACTGTGTACTTTTGTTACGTTGTAACAAAATGGGTGCCATATCTGTTTCATCATAAATTTCATAGCTTTGAATGCTTGAGTCGTTTTGTCGACATAGTCTATCATTAAATATAGCAAGGTTTGGTTAAGTAAATATATGCCATAATGAAAGAAATAAACTTTAAAAAGGACGGTTATCTAACTTTAACCCCTGTAAAATAAATAATTACTTACTATTTTGTTGGACGAGTAACCGAAGTTACTAAACTACATCCACGTGTTGCTTAAGATGAGGTGGTTCAGTGTGTGTTCCAGCTAGGAGAAAAAGTTATAACTATATGTCAAAATGGCTGCTGTCTCACTTTGTACTCCCCTACCCTATTAAAAGCGATACTTTCGTATTAGCCGCATGTCATAAGTTAACAGCCGAAGAGATCGTCAAAGATTTCACTACATACAGCAGCATTTTTTATTCTAATAATTTCAATGGTTTAAGTGCGTACTTCGATTACATTCTCTCAAATTTAAATTTTTACTTTATTATTCTATTTATTTATGTGAAGTTTTAATTTCGTTATGGAATAATTATCCGGGTGTAAATACTGAAATTTTGCGATGTTTAGATTTAAAAAAAATAGCAATAAAAGGGAAATTTGTTGGTCAGATCGTTGAAATTGTTAATATGACGTCAGAGTTACTCACGGACATGTTTTTGCTTTGTAATGTAGATTGAAAAAAAAATTCCTTTCAAAAGATAATTTTTTCTATCTCCAGTGTGTTTTACTGTAACTAAATTAACCTTGTAAGCGTAATACCTCACAGAAAAATATAACCCTAAAACGGGTAGAAAAATTCTTAGGTATGAGGTTACGCAATTTCGGCCCGCATACCTGTTTTGGTTACCACTGTGTATCCATTTTAGGCACAGTTAAATACCCATTTTTTTCCACAATGGGTATTTAACAGTGCCCACAATGGCAATCAAAACAGGCATATGGACCCAAATTGGGTAACCTCATACCTAAGAATCTTTCTAACCAATTCGGGTATTTTTCTACCTGTTTTAGGTCTTATTTTTTTTCTGTGCTTAAACGTATCACAGATTGGAATCAAAACAGTTTCAAAATTCAACTGTATAATTTACGTTTTTTGTAAATCATAGAAAAGAATGCAATATGTGAGCAATGTACCGAATGCTGCAAAAATGAGACTCCGTTTGACATGTGCAATATGCCAGGCAGTTAACGCAGTCTCCTTCGCTGTACTGTGCATAAAACTCAGTTGTCCAGCGATGATTTTCCCATTTTTTGCAGCAACAATGTCTGCTTTATCAGCAATATTCAAAAACATTTCATGTACGGCTGAAGCAGAAATCGTCATTATTAAAAAGCCTGAGAAGCCATTTAAGCAAATCATATAGATAGTACTTTGTCCTATTGCATCTTTATACATTTGTGGCTGCAAAGACATGGTAACAACAAAATACATCATGGCGGCATTGTAAGAAACATTCAGAAAATAGAAAAAACACAATTGCTGATCCGTCTTTTTAACCATCATTCGTATTGCAACAAAACTTTTATGTAATCTAGTGTAATCCGATGCACACAGAGGGTTCATCGTTTTCGTGAAATGAAATAAAATGGATTTCAGTTGGATACATATTAAAGTATAAAATATGGAAAATGTATTCAGAGGCTGAAGAAAACATACTGTTAGTGATAACACGAAAGCAATTGGTAATATAAAATTTAACACTTCTGGTACTTCGTGTAAAGGACCATGTTTCAAAGTCGTCAAAATAGAATTCACTGTTAATGGTAAGTACATTGAGGTACTTATTGTTATCCAAACATAAATCCAACAATGACATTTTTTGTTAATGGTATCACCGCCAATATCCTCATACAGTTTATTAATTTTTCTTGCCAGGGTTTTTAAATGCCTAAAATTTAAGTAAAGTCCTGCTCGATTTATTCCACATGCTGTTGTCATAAATAAATTTGCCACTGCCATGTGGATTGTTTCATTATTTTCTGATAGCATCGCTTTATTTGAGTAGACATGAAGCAGACAAACAGACACATTCAAAATAATCAAGAAAATCAACCAGATGTATTCCGATCTACAGACCTTTGAATATTTCGGCATAGCACATATTCCACTTAATTGAAACAACCAAAAAACAAGCTGATACAATCGTCGGTATGGATTTTTAATCATCTTTCTTGGATTCATCATTAACACGGTATTCTGTTCTTTAATTCAGTAATATTGTACAATAACTCTTCACTGCTTCGCAAAATACACGAATTCAGAGACTCTTCGCTATATAAATATGAATTATTATAAGTATATATATCTGTGTATTTTCAAATATGTCATGAAACTCGTATGAATTGCAGTGTTATCCACAAAACCATTTAAAGCATTAACGCCCTGTCGGAAAGAGATTGCTAAACAAGTGCAAGCGTCTTACTTTTTCCTCACTTCGCTTTTATCTAATAATTAAAAAAAAATGTTTGAACAATGCCTGCGCTTAAAAAGGCGTTGGATTGAAACGATATAATGCAAATATTTACTTCATTATCGATTCGTCGGCTATTTCGCCATACTTTGCTTTCAATATTAGTCCACTCTTGCATAAATTATTTTTAAATGGATGAAAAAAAAATGTAGTTTGAACTTTAAATCGGTTTAAAATGCACTGTTAAGAACAAATAATGTTTATAAATCTTTTTGCAAGTCCAATTTTTAAAATCATTTAATATAGAATTACGAAACGAACCTGATATAACTTTTAGAAGCACAAAACAATTACTATTAAGTTTTATGGTTTCTTTTTTTTTTTGTGATTATTTAAACATTGGATATTTTTAGTCACTTTCAGGTTTAGGTCTAACTAGAGAAGTGGAAGAAGAATTGCGCGCCGATTTCGACGAGAGTGGTATTGTTGGAAAGTTCTCGTCGTGGGGAGTAAAAAACCCAGTTTAACTACCCGTCGAAAATCAGCCGTTTTCGAGATATGTTACAATTTACGTCACGCAATTTGTTTATTCATTATGGGTGTTTATAAAGTCCCGGGCCCATTTTGATGTTTAATAACTCATAAAATAATAAAGATAGATTAAAATTAATAACATAAGTGGTTAGATAGACTCAAAAAGTTTCATGACCCTTGTCAATGAACTTCCACGTGTGCCCCCTTCGTCGCACGGAGAATATCAAGTCAATAGTCAATTTCACGCCAGGTAGCGGCAGGCATGTCGGCATCCGCAGAGGCTATTGCGGTTGTATTTTGGCTTTTATGTCATCAATGCTCGACACTCTCCTCCTGTAAACATTGTCCTTTACAAATCCCCAAAGGAAAAAGTCCAGCGGCGTTATAGCAGGTGATCTGGGTATTCCAGAGTTAGAACCGCAATAGCCTCTGTGGATGCCGACATGCTTGCCGCTACCTGGCGTGAAATTGACTATCGACTTGATATTCTTCGTGCGACGAAGGGGGCACACGTAGAAGTTCATTGACAAGGGTCATGAAACTTTTTGAGTCTATCTAACCACTTATGTTATTAATTTTAATCTATCTTTATTATTTTATGAGTTATTACACATCAAAATGGGTCCGGGACTTTATAAACACCCTGTATATCTATGCTGTAGCATTTGTTATGTCGTTATATTTATAATTTTTGCTGTTAAATGGCTTCCTGCACACTTCTATATAGACGACCACAACCATCAGTGAACACTACAAATGCTCAGTATCAACCAGCGCACGAAACAATACATTTTATTTACAAGGCTACCATTGGGGACTATTTTTTAATTCATCTCGCACAACTTTCTCAAATAAAAAATCTTTCCCGTGTATTTTGACAACATGTGCAAGAGAAATGTATCACAAAATTTATGTTTACATAAATAGTGCTGCGAATATAATGTAAAAATAGTGGCCCCCTGGCAGCCCTGTATTTACAGCAATTAACTTCTCTTCATTTTTTCCAAGTATTTTTTTCATATTTAATTTCTAAACATAAGTAACATAATTAAGTTAACAGGAAGCCATTTAACAGCAAAAATTATAAATTTAACATGACAAATGTAACAGCATAAATACATTTTAATAAATAGACAAATTGTGTGACATGAATTGTCGGATATCTCGAAAACGGCTAATTTGCGATGGGTTTGACCCTTGAGTTTTTTACTTACCACGACGAGATCTTTCCAACGATACCACTCTCGTCAAAATAGGTGCTTAACACTTCTTGCACGTGCCTAATAAGAGCAGAAATTCTTTGAGAAAATCTTCTCTCGCGCAGAACACAAAAAAATTTTCAAGGGCAGTTTTCAAACTGAATATTCGAAAAGGAAATGGCTCTGGTTCTACCATGTATTTTATATTTCACAAGTATGATTGAACTCCTTATGAAGATCGTATTATGATGTTTGGTGTTTAAAATAAATGCTATAGACGGCAGTCCTACATAACAGGTAAAGAGTTTATGAGTAGATATACAAGCGACAGGACTGTTTCTTAAAAGCCTGTTCATTGGTTTAGGCCGTCGTAATTGTTTTTGTTTAGATGAATACATCATCTGAATAAATGTTCGCATTGTTGATTATGCCAGTGGGCTTATTGAAATTATAGCTACTATTAATCTATTTATGTTACTAATGGAGAAATAGAATCTGAAAAAGAAACAAAAACAAAAACCAGTAACTGTTCTTAGGGGAAAAAAGTTTATCTGAACGTCATAAAGATCAGTGAGTCTGAAGTGGCGTAATATCATATGGACATTTATTTAAAAGCATTGGCTTATAAAATTTTCACAAACACACAAGAAGATAAGATTTAAAAAATTTGGAGTTTCAGTTTTCGTCAAGCCAAGGTTTCATGTATTCAGCACACGAGCTAGTATTTATCGGTCCTTCGGTTGATGAGATTTTCGCTACATCGTAGGTGTCGTTAGACTTCACTTTGGTTACTTTATACGGACATAAGAATTTAGATTTCAACTTTAAACCGGTCCTTGCTGCGTCTTAATTGTCTAATAAGTCTCTTAATTGCTACGAGGCCGCCAAGGTTGTACTTCCGGGGTTTCTTACGTCGTAAATTATAGTGCTTGCGATTTTCTTGTTGAATTTCCAGAATATTCTTCTTCGCTTCTGTACGGAGCTCTTCTCTGTCTTTCATGAATTGTTCTTCGACTGCACTGTTTAAGAGGCCAATAATTTGTAAATATTTTTTCTGTTTCATTTTTTGTACCAAATAATATTTCAAACGGTGTTTTCTTAATGCTTCGTTGTTAAGTTGAATTAATGACTTGTTGAACTTTAGAAATATATGTTTGAACCATTTGATCGGTTCGTCTTTGGACATTTTAGAGATTACCGAAATTATGGTGGAATTAAGTCGCTCTACTTTACCATTGTCACGGGGAAGGCCAGTTGTAACTGTCTCGTGCTTTATATTTTCATCTTGATGATAATCAGCAAATTCTTTACTTGTAAAAGCAGGACCTTTATCGCTAATGGTGGTGGAAGGATTGCCAAAAGTATAACTTTGTTACACTAGATTAATATTGACACAATTATTCTAATTGGTAAACATAACATATTAGATGTAAATTTCCAACTGGGCGAAAAATGTCCGGACCAGGATTCGCTGGGTGAAAAAGTTCGACCAGAATCGTCCGGGATAGCTCAGATGGCAGAGCACTGGCGGCTTGAGCCAGGCAGGTCCCGGGTTCGAATCCTGGTCCGGACATTTTTCGCCCAGTTGGAAATTTACATCTAATATAACTTTGTTGTCGCAGTTTTGATATAACTTCGGTAGCAGAAGTAGTTTTACAGGGATCCAACCAGACGAATTTAGTAAATGCATCTATTAAAGACAAACTATGTTTATAAATTTTGTTAGTCGTTACAAGAGGGCTTAAATGGTCAGTGTGATGGATTTGGAGAGGAGTCTCTTCTTTAGGTAAGGGACGTAATCAGGGGCGGATTTAAGGGGTCGCGATGGTCGCAATCGCGGGGGGCCCCGCATCCAAGGGGCCCCCAATTCTTCTTTTAAGTTCAAAGAGAAAAAGTGACTTTGATCAAAGATTTTTTGTATTTTCAGTTACTTTTACTACATCATTTTCATGTAATAAGTAAAATATTTTTTCTGTTATCTGTTATTTCCAGAAACATTTTAGGTTTTCCTTATCTTTTTTTCTGTTATCTATCATCAAGACTGTGAACATTTGTGAAGGGATGGGGTGGAGTTTAAGGGAGACAAACGTACTTTGCTCTGAACTAAAAAGAACCTTGTTAGAGACCTTTTACAGCTATTTTAATAGATGTAGGGTTTTGGGTTTGGGGGCCCCCGAAATCAGGATAGCATGTGTTATTAAACATGTGGGTCCTGTCTCTTTGACTCCTGATTTCGGGGGGACCCCAAACATGATATGCAGTTTCAGAAAGCTGATATTTGAAATGTATTGTGAGTTTATTAATTATAATCAATATTTTAGGGCATACCAAGTTTGGGGGCTCCCGAAATCAGGATAGCATATGTTATTAAACATATGGGTCAAGTGGGTCGTGTTTCTTAGACTCCTGATTTCGGGGGCCCCCAAACATGATATGCAGTTTCAGAAAGCTGATATTTGAAATATATTGTGAGTTTGTTACTGATTATAATCAATATTTTAGGGCATACCGAGTTTAGGGGCCCCCGGAATCAGGATAGCATATGTTATTAAACATATGTGCCGAGTGGGTCGTGTCTCTTTGACCCCTGATTTCGGGGAGCCCCCAAACATGATATGCAGTTTCAGAAAGCTGATATTTGAAATGTATTGTGAGTTTGTTACTGATTATAATTAAGTCTCAGGCACAAGCATTAGAATAAGTGCCGGAAAAATATATAAACAAAATGCTCTGTAGAGTTCCAATAGTATTTAAGAAAGGGTGCATAAATTTTTTTCTCAGGAACACCATTTTTTTCCACGTTATTATGTAATTATGTGTATCTCTTCAGTGTATCATCTTTTTAATATTCATATGCAGTAGCGACTACTATGATTTAGAAACCTATAATCTTTGTTTGTATTTATGAATGTAGGACATTGGAAATACGCTAAAGGTATTTAAAACTGTCTATCTATTATTCAAATCTTTAGACTCTAATTTTCATTAAATAGGTTCTGGCAGCTTTATTTAAAGACCATTAAACGAAATTATAAATCAGGAAGTCAAAAGCGAAAGGAGCAACAGAAAAAAATTAAATACCGAAAAGAGCAAGCTAACAGTTTAAAGGCTTTTCTAGAGAAACCTGATTTCAGTGATGCACCCATTGAGCATAAAAAGCAAAAAGTATGTATTGCTGAAGATTCTTCTGATTCTTTTCGACCTCAACTTTCAACTTGTGTATCACCATCAAAAGAAAAACCATATGGTAATAAATCTCATTCCCATGTCTTAACTTGTGCACCACTGTCAAAAGAAAAACAGGGTAATAAAACATCTCGACTTTATGTTCCAACTTGCGAATCAGTGTCAGAAAAAAAACTGCGTGATAATACATCCCAATTCGAAGTCTCATCCTGTAAATCATTATCAGAAGAAAAACAGCATAATGACATATTTCAACCTCCGGTCTCAACCTGTGAATCACTATCAGAAAAAACGCCGGATGATAATACATCTCAACCTAAGGTCTCAACCTGTGCTTCAGATAGAGCATTGAGCCAAAATTCTGAATCATTGAATCAGATTCCTGAATATTCTTCAAATGAAGATTTTCCGTCTGGTAAAGCTCTATGGCCTTCAAATCCTACTTTAGCTATGATAGAATTCTTTATTAGAAATAAACCACAGAATACAGGAGAGCTCAAAAATTTGAAGAAATTCTTTTTTTTGAGTCTAAAAAGAAGTACTTCAGAAATTTACAGGAAAAGCATTTTTATAGGATTAAAGCAAACTGCACTAAAGAAAGGAGAAACTGGATGATTTTCTCTGAAACATCTAAATCAGTTTACTGCTATGTATGAAAACTTTTCCTCAATCATAAGCTACCTCAGCAGAACCTTGTAGAAGGGTTTTCTGATTGGTCCCGAACTGAAAAGGTTTTAAGTAACCATGAAATTTCGAAGTCCCATCTGTCAGCAATTGTAAACTTCCAGACAAGACTTCAATTGTCTAAAAGAGTTGATTTTCAAATAGCAACTCAAATTGAAAATGAGAGAGATTATTGGAGAAAAGTGCTTCATCGAGTAGTTGCCACACGCCACAGTTAAACTGCTTTCTGCACTTGGCCAAGCATTCAGAAATAATAGAGATGCAGAATCACCAGAAAATACAAGAAGGGGTTACTTTTTAACTTATATGGAGTATCTCGCCGAGTTTGATGATTTCCGGAAAAGCCATTTAGAAAAATATGATCATTGCGGTTCAGGAAATACAAATTATTTGTCTCATCAAACTTATGATGAGATACTAAACATAATGGCACATAAAGTTAGAAGAGTTTTTGTGAAGAAGTTAAAAGAGCCAAATATTTTTCAATAATTGCCGATTCAACTCCAGATATTAGTCATGTGGATCAACCAACTTTTATTTTACGATACGTTAAAGCTGATGGAGAAATAGTTGAGCGATTGTTTGGTTTTGTGCCCATTAAATCTCATAAAGCAGAACATATCAAAGATATAATTTTGAAAAAGATTTCTGACCTTGGTTTAGAGATAAAAAACTGTAGGGGGCAATCTTATGACAATGCCTCGAACATGTCTGGGATTTATGGTGGCCTTCAGGCAAAAATACTTGAAGAAAGTCCGACAGCATTTTGTGTGCCTTGCTCAAACCATTCGTTGAACTTAGTAGAAAATAATGCTGCTGAATGCTGCAGATATGCTATAAGTTATTTTGATTTTGTGCAAAATCTGTATACATTTTTTTCAGCTTCAACCTATAGATGTGAGATGCTGAAATCTCATATTTTATCAAAATGTACCGTAAAACAATTAAGTGACACCCGATGGTCAGCAAGAGTCGATGCTCTATCAGCACTACGTGAAAGGTACGGCGAAATTAAAAAAGCACTTATCAAAGTTTCTGAGTCTGAAACTGAAAGGCCATCAACCAAATTAGAGGCTAACTCGTTAGCAAAAAAGTTTGAGATTGCTTTTATGACAATTTTGTGGGACAGAATATTAAGGCGAATGGACAAAATAAGCAAATTTTTGCAGAAGAAGAACATAAACTTAAAGATGGCCATAAATCAAATTCATTCGCTAAGACTATTGTTTGAGGAAGTGCGTGATGATTATTCCGGAATTGAAGCAGAAGTTTTAGCTTTATCTTCATCGATTCTGCGATCAGATGATGGCAAGAATAAGAGAAAAAGAAAAAGGAAAAGATTTCCAAATGAAAATGTTGATGGGGAAATACAGTTTGAAGGAACAGAAAAAGTACGTGTTGAGATTCTGACTGTCATTTGTGACAGCCTAATAGTTGAACTCTAGAAAAGAAAAGAAAAATTAGAACATGTTTCTAAAGTATTCAAAGAAGTTTTTGTCGATGAACCACCTAATTCCCCCAAAACTAACACCAGTTCCATTTCAAAAGTATATATGAATGATATATGTGGAAAACAATTTACCGATGAACTGAAGCATTTCCGTCATTTTCTTAGTGTAATGGGGCAAGATCAGCCCTCGGCAGAGCCAAAAAAGGGGTATAAATTGCTGGTGAATAGTGACGGTTTGAAAGAAACATTTCCAAACGTGGAAACCATTCTGAAAGTTTTTCTCACATTACCCGTATCAAATGAAAGTGGAGAAAGATCATTTTGTGCTCTTAAAAGAGTGAAAAATTATCCACGATCAACTCGTTCTCAAGTGCGTTTGAATAACCTTGCAATATTATACATTGAGTGTAATTCTCTAAGCTCTGTAAATTGCGATGAAGTCATAGACAATTTTGCTGCAGCTAAAGCCAGACGAAAATTTTTATAACGTTTCTAAATATGCGTTTAGATATGGTTTAATTTAAATACCGGGTGTCTCATCAAAACAGCACAAACTCTGCACAGTGAGATTCCTCGCTTAAAGAACATAAAACAAGACCAACGAACTATACCTCTACTACCCATAGTTTTCGAGGAGATGCAAAAGAAAAGTATGACATCAGATGGGGTACAAGGAAAAAAACTGTATTGGAAACATGAACATTGGTAGCTGCTTATGTTTTCAGACTAAGATAAGTAAAATATCCACCGTGTATATTCAGGCATGCATGTTTACACCGTGGAATGATGTTAAGCCGTCGTTTGAATCTATACTTAAAAGGCTGCATCTGATAGCTATTTTTTGTGTGCAATGAGCCATTCTACGGCGCGCGAGTGCGTACCTTGATATGCGCGGTGGACAGTTTGCTCCTCTTCGTCCTCAAACATATGCAAATACCAATTTCATGTTTCCGATGAAGTTTTTCTTTTTCTTGCACTGGATAACATGTCGTACTCTTCTTTCGCATTTTTCTCGAAAATTATGCGTCATAGTGATAAAGATTTTGGGGCATTTTTTTATGTACTCCAAGCAAAGAATCTGGTTGTGTACAGTTTGGTCTTGATGGGATATCCTGCATAAAGTGAATTTTGTATAATTAACAGTTAATGCTTTCAATAAATTTTAATAAATTTGTAATTAATTAATGACTGTTTATTGCTTTAAAATTATAAATATACCCAATTTTTCAGATGGGGGGCCCCAAAAAAGTTCCTGTGAGAGGGGCCCCTTACTTCATAAATCCGCCACTGGACGTAATTCACCTTCTTGTTTTCCACGCTTGCGATTATGCAAAAGGCATGTTACACAATTTGCTATAATTTTATCAATTTTATTTGACATATTAGGGATGAGAAATTCTTCATTAAGGAGTTCTTCAGAACGTTTACGCCCAAAATGTTCTTTGTCATGAACGTGTTTAACCCATTAACCTTTTCAGGGGCAGAGTACTTCTAGTAGTAAAATGCTGAAATGATAGATTGACACCAGAATTTGAAAATAAAGTTATTTCAAAACGGGTAAAGGCTTTTCTTCACGTAATGAAATTAACATTTTCATTCTAAAATTCCGGTGGCAATGTGACATTTCACAATTAAAATTGAGTGGGATATATTATATCCCACTGCCCTTGTGAAATTTCGCAAACCTCTTCTTTTCTCAGCCAGACTGATTAGGCGCCAGTGATCCCAGGTCACGTGGTCTGACTAGAGAATTAATATTAAAAAACATTTTTTCTTTCTTGTTCCTTTTTTAGTTGGTTTTGTGAATGTAAATCTTGAACGCAGCAGATAAATATGCTGCGTATAGGTTTTTTTATCGTGGTCTTCTATTAGAAGAAATGATGTTTAATTTTTTTTTTTAAAAAGGGAAATTTATTTCCGAATATTAAATAATGCCATTTTCGTGGCTTCTTTTATAGAAGAATATAATTGGTGAAATTTTAATATGATCATCTTGAATTCCCAGTGTGGAATATTTACATGTTTTTAAAAAAACATTATCCAAATGTTTTTCATTGTAAATACTGTAAATATTTATAAGTGTAAATAGAATTAACAAAGTTTTTAATCATCCTGTGCTTGACTTGGACTTATACTGAACAACACCAGCGCCATTTTCAGTTGTGAAATATGTTTGTTTACATTAATATTATTTAAAAACAGATCGTGAATTCTTGAACTTAGCTCTCCCAAATATGATTTAAAACGAATCGTGAAGTCTATAATTAAGCTCTCCCAACCTTGGATTTAAATTGTGATAACGTGAAATTTCTTGGAATATATGAAGATTATTCTTCATGTTTTGGTGCCTCAAGACCCGGAAAAAAGGTAAGAAATACCTTTATTATTCTGCATGACTGTTGATTTCTTGAAAATATACATTTTTCATGATAATTTATTTTAAAAATTGAATTTAATTTTAAACATGGATAAGCCTGATAAGCTTAAAAGTAAAAGAGCTACTGTTCGTGCAGCCATTACGAAATTAATCACAAAATGTGATACATTATTATCTGTTGATATTGATAAAACTGATTGCGATTCTTTAATGGAATCGTTAGAGCTCGTAAATGAAAAGGAAGCTCAACTAAAGGAGTTAGATTCCGAAATAGATGAGCTAATTCAGGAAAAAACTGAATATGAAAAAGAACTAAAATCGGTAGAAGAATATTCTGAAAAAATATCAAGTTTGAAATTTAAAATTAAGATGAGGCTTAAAAAATGTAAAATCGAAACTGAACCAAAAGTTGTACTAGAATCAAGTAACGGTTCAAAAATCGGAAGTAAACCAGTATCGGCAGTGAAGCTTCCTAAATTTAACATAGAAAAATTTTCTGGTGATGCAAGTCAGTTCTTAGAATTTTTTAATTTATTTACTAGTGCGATAGATTCAAACGAATCGTTATCAAAAATTGAAAAATTCCAATATCTCAAATCCTTGTTGTCTGGTCCTGCATATAATATTGTATCTGGTTTTGAACTGACAGATCAAAATTATTCAACGTGTTTGAAGTTGTTATAAGAGAGGTATGGTAAGCGGGAAAATATCATAAACTGTTACATGAACAAAATTCTGAATCTTGAACCAGTGAAATCCTCTAACAATGTTATTTCTTTAAGAAAGTTGTATGATAATATCGAAACTTGTATGAGAAATCTTGATACGTTAGGAGTGACATCAGGCTCCTACGGCCATTTATTACTACCAACATTATTAAGACTGTTACCCGAAAATTTGATACTAGATTTCCATCGAAAACATGACCCCGATAAGGACTGTGAAGTCACCGATTTAATAAATTTTATTAAAACGGAATTAAGATGTCGTGAAGCTACTAATTTAGTAAATAATTCCCAAAGCAAGACTTATGAAAATTCTAAAACTAAATATGAAAATCCTTCAAGTAAATATCAAAATTTTCCTCAAAAGAAAAATATACCTTCAGCTGCTGCTTTAAATACATCTACAAAACAGTTTTGCATATTTTGCAAGTCTTCTGATCATGTAGGACTAAATTGTTCAGAATTCACTGATGAACAAAAACGATATAAATTAAAGAAAGAAGGTCGCTGTTACAAATGCACAAATAAGTCACATTTATCTGTAAACTGTAGAACTAAAATTAACCCTTGTTCCAAATGTGGTAACACTACCCATAGTCCTATGTTTTGTTTTAAAGAAACAGCAAAAGAAAATCCTGAAAAAGAAATGAAAGGTGCAATTGTATCTATGATGTCAGAACAAAAATATAAACAAAATAAATCTACATTATTGCAGACTTGTACAGTTTCTGTGTCTGCTGGTAAGGAATGCTTGTTGGCTCGCGTTTTATGTGATAGTGGTTCAGAAAAAGGCTTCGTGAAGAGATCGCTAGTACAAAAATTAAAATTGAAGCCATTGCGAAGAGAAAATTTATTAGTTTATCCTTTTGGGCGGAGACGCCCTTATGAATCTTGTTATGAAGTAGTTGCTCTAGAATTATCCAGTGTTGTGCAACCTATTAACTCGATAAATATCGAAGCACTAGTGGTTGATAATATAACTGGAGCTTCTGTGAAAGCTCTAGAACCAGAACTTCTAGAGATAATGAGAACAAGAGGCTTTAAGCCTGCTGATATAGGTCTTGAACAGGAAATAAATATTTTGCTAGGGTCTGACTTTTTGTGGAAAATATTAAAGGGAATCGAGGGAAAATTGACAAAAGAATTATACGTTGCAGAAACTATTTTCGGTCATACGGTGCAAGGGCAGATAGAGTCGAATAAAAAAGAAGTAGCTTGTTTGCGTGTTTCAGTTGAAAATATAAATACTCAGCTGAAAGCATTTTGGGATCTTGAATCAATTGGCATTGCTGAAAGCAATGAAAAGTACATTACCGATCATGAGGTAATAAAAGAATTTAAAGAAAATTTAAAATTCGTAAATGGACGTTATGAAGCAAAATTATTGTGGAAAAATTCTCGTGAATTGCTTAGAAATAATCTTGAAGTAGCAAATAAGCGGTTTTTAAGTTTAGAAAATAAATTCTTGAAAAACGATTCTTTAATTAAGGAATATAGCCCCATTTTGCTAGAGCAGTTTAATGAGGGTGTAATAGAACTGTGCACCGAGAAAGATTCTAATAATTACTATTACATGCCACACAGTCTTGTTATCCGTGACGATAAAACTACAACAAAAATGCGCATAGCCGATGATGCTTCTTCCAAATATGGGGATTCTCTATCATTAAACGAATGTTTGAATCACGGCCCTAACTTAAATCCTAATGTTTTAGACATAATTTTGAAATTCCGTTTACATAAAATTGCCTTTTCGGCTGATATTGAAAAGGCTTTTCTGCAAATATCTGTAGCCGAGGAAGATCGCGATTATCTTAGATTCTTATATTATGAAGATTTTGATAAGAATAAAAACATAGTACCCTATAGAATGATCAGAGCTACTTTTGGTGTCACCTGCAGCCCCTTTATCCTTGCTTGTACTATTAAGCACCATATTAATAAATATAAAAGCTCTCATAATAAAACATTTGAAATCCTAAATTCTTCTTTTTATGTTGATGATTTGTTTTCAGGAGAAAACGATGTTCTAAAAGCCTTTAATTTAACTAAAGAAGCTGTTGATATTTTGAAAGAAGGGGGGATGAAGTTAAGAAAATTTGAAAGCAATTCTCAGGAACTTAGGAAAAAATGGGTTGACGAAAACATTCCTGTTTCGATTTTCGAACCCCCAAATACTTCCTTGAAAATTTTATGATTGATCTGGAACAATACAGAAGATAAATTAGGACTAGAATTACGACCATTGTTAGAAAATTTAAGCAATGATTCTTGTACAAAACGGAACGTTTTGAAAATTGCAGCTACGTTGTTTGATCCAGCCGGATTTATTGCCCCTTTTGTTATTCGTGTCAAATGCCTTTTGCAGCAATTGTGGATAAAGGGAATATCATGGGATGAAAGTTTTTGTGGTGAACTAGAAAATAATTGGCAAAATTGGCTTTCAGAAATCCCTGATCTCACACACTTGAAAATTCCCCGACACTATTTCAACAACCTGATCATGGAAAAGGAGCATCTCCAACTGCATATTTTCACTGATGCTAACCCTAATGCGTATGGTGCAGTGGCATACTTACGGTATCCAATTTCTAAAGATAAATTTAAAACTAGTTTTATAATGTCTAAGTCTAGGGTTGCTCCCTTGAAGAAGTTAACTCTTCCTCGTCTTGAACTCATGGGAGCACTTATTGGTGCCAGAATGGCAAAGTTTATCACGAACGTTATCCAAGTATATAATACTATTTTCTGGTCGGACTCAGAAATTGTTCTTTATTGGCTTAAAGGGCCAAAAGAAAAATGGAAACCATTTGTTAGTAATAGAATAGCTGAGATTCATAATTTGTCTGATCCTAGTTTATGGAGACATTGTGATGGCAAACTTAATCCCGCAGATTTAAAAACGAGAGGTTGTTCTGTGAAGCATTTAATAAATTCTCAAAAATGGTGGTATGGTCCTGAATTTCTTTCCCTTCCCGAAAATCAGTGGCCTAGGGTTAAAATTGCTGCATCTCGATTACATGATGTTTCTGAAGAGAAGTCTAAAAAAGCAGCCACCATTTCTTGCGTTGTTCAAACAAATAAATCTGATGAAATTCCCATTTTTATTCTTGAAAAGTATAGCTCCCTAAAGAAATTGTATCGAGTAACTGCATGGATATTTAGATTTATTTCTAATGTAAAATTAAAGGTAGAAAAAAGAAAATTTTCAGAATTATCAGCTGAGGAAATGTTACATGCTGAAAATTTTTGGTTAAAGCTAGTGCAGGAAGAAAGTTTCCCTGAAGTTATTAAAAGCTTGAAATGTAACAAGAGTATCCCTAAAGAATCGAATCTTCTACAGTTAAATCCTATCTTGTCAGATGAAGGTTTGCTGTTGGTACGAGGACGGTTACAAAAGTCTAACTCCTCATTTTATGAAAAACATCCCGTAGTGATTCCTGCAAAACATAAACTTACTGAAATAGTCGTGAAAGATGCACATGAAAAAGTTTTTCATTCCAGAGTGTCCAGTACATTAGTACAAACTCATAAAAAGTTTTGGATTTTAAAATCTAGACAGTGCATAAAATCAATCCTAAACAAATGTGCAGTCTCCAAGAACTTTAGTGTTCGCCCTGGTCAACTAGTTATAGCAACTCTAAAGCATATCTTGTGTTTACCTGCAACCAAGGAATCCTTAGTGAAACGCTTCCGTTTGCGCGAGACTCTTCTGAATCATTTTTGGAAGCGCTTGAAAAATGAGTACCTTCTCAACTTACAATCTGCTCACTACACGGACCAGAATAAAACTTCTGACTTTGAAATATATGATGTGATTTTTATGCATATGAACATGTATCAAGAACTTTCTGGAAGTTAGGTATTTGTGGACAGAGATTTAAAAAAAAAATGAGGTCTTATGAACTGAAGGCAAATAATTCCATCATTAAAAGACCTATTGATTCTTGTGTATAATTTAGAAGTGAAAAAACTCTGAACTTTTTTATTAATAGAACTGAAAAAAAAACTGATATTATTAGAGACTCAAAAACTCTCATTTGACATTTGACTTTAAAAAAAAAAAAAAAATTATTTTTTTTTCACTTAAAAAAAAAAAAAATGTTTCTTGTTTGATAATATTTATAATTTTTAGTTTAATTTTTTCTGTATTGAATATTCTAGAAAAGGTTGTATAGATTTAAACTGTTCTTTCTATTTTTAGTAGCAGAAACTTGTTCTCAAATTTTTTAAATTGTTTTATTTTGTTTGAAGTCCAGTATGTAAGTATATATTTTGATTTGTATTGTATTTATGTTTTTTGTAACTGATAATTTTTTAGAATAATTTTATTTCTACTTTAATTATTTTGAATCCCCATTTTGATGAACCCTTGTTCATCGGGGGAAGGGGGGGGGGAGTTTGTGAAATTTCGCAAACCTCTTCTTTTCTCAGCCAGACTGATTAGGCGCCAGTGATCCCAGGTCACGTGGTCTGACTAGAGAATTAATATTAAAAAACATTTTTTCTTTCTTGTTCCTTTTTTAGTTGGTTTTGTGAATGTGAATCTTGAACGCAGCAGATAAATAGGCTGCGTATAGGTTTTTTATCGTGGTCTTCTATTAGAAGAAATGATGTTTAATTTTTTTTTTTAAAAAAAGGGAAATTTATTTCCGAATATTAAATAATGCCATTTTCGTGGCTTCTTTTATAGAAGAATATAATTGGTGAAATTTTAATATGATCATCTTGAATTCCCAGTGTGGAATATTTACATGTTTTTAAAAAAACATTATCCAAATGTTTTTCATTATAAATACTGTAAATATTTATAAGTGTAAATAGAATTAACAAAGATTTTAATCATCCTGTGCTTGACTTGGACTTATACTGAACAACACCAGCGCCATTTTCAGTTGTGAAATATGTTTGTTTACATTAATATTATTTAAAAACAGATCGTGAATTCTTGAACTTAGCTCTCCCAAATATGATTTAAAACGAATCGTGAAGTCTATAATTAAGCTCTCCCAACCTTGTATTTAAATTGTGATAACGGGAAATTTCTTGGAATATATGAAGATTATTCTTCAGCCCTTCAAGGGGTTAAGGACGAGCCTCCTTTACACTTCTTTTAATTTTTCGACACCATTTTTTGCCACTTTGTAATTAGGATTTATTTAATCGCTCAAAATCTGAGATTAAACAATATGAAAATTTTCAAACTAAAATACTGGTATTAAAATTTAAAAATTTTGTTTGCTTTACCTGGCAAGTTTTCTTGCCAACCGGCTTTAATGAGTTAATGGCATTTAGCAGCATTTCATCTGGCACAACTAACAGATCGAGATCTTTATGACTTTTATAGAGAACGTTATTTTTAAGGAAATAATTGTAATATGGCTTTGTTTTCAAAATTTCTTTGATAGCCTGTATATGTTCATCTGTGTTCTGTGATTGTATGATTTTGGAAGTAAAACTATCTTGAATGATCATGCATATTGAATTTCTACTTAAAGCGTCGACATGGCGCAGACGTGTACCTTATCTGTGTTCGATTGTATAGTTATAGTCAGCTAACATTAAAGCACATCGAGCAATCTTGGTGCAAAGATCTTTTTTACTCATGGTAAGGGCAAATGCGTTGCAATCTGTGACTATCTTGAAAGGAACGTCTAGAATCTAAACGCGAAATTTTTTAAGGGCTTCCATGACAGCCAAAACTTCTAATTCATAACTCGAACATTTACGTTCGGCAAGTGTGGTTTTTTTTTCTCATAAGGTAGACAGGGTGAAATTGATTTTCAATAGAAGACCTTTGAAGGAGGACTGCTCCGTAACCGTCAATAAATGCATCGCAGTAAACTTCTGTTTCATTACTACGGTTATAAATGCTTAAAACAGGACCTGGTGAAAGGATGTGTTTCAGCTGATTAAATGCATTTCGTTGCTGGTCACCGAAGTGAAATTTAATGTCCTTCTAAGGAGATCTGTTAAAGGCTAACTATTAAAGAGTAATCTTGAATGAATTTACGAAAATATGAAGTTAGTCCGACAAATGAGTGTACATCTTTTATACTTTTAGGTTCTGGAAAATTTAGGACAGCTTTAGTTTTTAAGGGAGATGGGTCCAGTTGACCATTTTTAATGTGATAACCCAAAAAATCAATTTCTCGCCGTAAAAAGTGGCATTTTTTAATATCCAATTCTAACCCATATTTGGATGCAGTTGTAAGGCCGCGTTGTAATTTCTGGAGTCCTCCGGCTTCATTTTCAGCGGGTATTATGTAGTCATCCATATAAACAATTAATTTTTCATTAATGAGATCTCGAAAAACATTATAAATATATCTTTGAAAAACTAAGGGTGAATCTGTAAGGCCATAATTCATGTATAAGAATTCAAATTGACCAGAATGTGTTGCGAAAGAAGTGTATTTTCTACTATTTTCTTCTACTTCGACATGAAAAAATGCATTTTTAAGTTCAAGAGTAGTAAATATTTTTGCAAAATGCAACTGATAAATGATGTCATCAATTACTGGGAAGGATAAACGTTGTTTATATGTTTTAGAATTTAGATTCCTATATTCAACACACAATCTATATGAGCCATCTTTTTTTCTTTTTTTTTTTAACTAGAAAAATATGTGACGAAAAATTACTAGTGCTTTTACGAATAATTCCCTTTTCGAGCCACTCAGAAATTTGTTTTTCGACAAAGTTTTTCTCTATTAGCGCCAGGCGTCTGGGAGGACAGGTGACAGGTGTTTCGTCTTCTAGATTAATTGATAATTTAACATCAGTTGTTTTTATTTTTCTGGGAGAATAATTTTGAATAAGTTCTGAAATTTTTGAACGTATGGATTCATCGGTAATATGAGATAAATCAAGATTAAGATCATCTAACACATGAGCAACATTAATCAAAATATTATTGGACGCATTTTCATTTTTTTTAGCTTTTTTGCATCGAAATATTATTTCCAGAAATTGTTAAAGTACTTTGCTGTATGACATCTGTATCAATAATAAGATCAAAAGACATGGAATAATCTGGCACTACATAAAAATTAGTTGTATCATCTATCATAATGTCAGTAGAGAAAAAACCCAGAGGTTTGATTATAGTATTTCCTAATCCAGTTAATGAGACGGTTGAATATATGGTTCGAAATTGTAAGGGTCAATCCATTTCAAGTGGTCCAGAAAATCATTTATTGGTTGCTTGAGCATTTTTAAAAAATCTGAAATTTTTTGTACAACAATCCTAGCGTGACACAAGTTCAAAATGACTATTATTTTAATTTTATTAATTTTTGTTTGTGCATGGCGGCCATCTTTGTTTCATCGTCTGCAGCCATTTTCTCACATCAAGGGTTCACGGAATTGTAAATATCTCACCGTTTATTTCTCCAATTCAACTGCGGTTTAAAGCAATTTGTACAGAATAAAATATGCTAAAAATTTAGTAATAGAGTAATTTTCGAAAATAAATCTTTATTGGTGAAATTTCAGCATAAAGTTATAGTTTTATTTTTAAAAAATTGTCCGGTTACAAGAGTAAATTTTTCTAGCAAGGAAAACTGTCAACATGACATAATTCTTTTTTCAAATAGGCCGAAAGTAATTGTACTCACACGCCAAGTTCCAGATTTGGGACTTGCTTTCTCTTCGCTAAAAAAAAATTCCAAATTTTTCAAAAATTTCAAAAATCGCACTTTTGAGGCTTTGATATCTCTGGTGGGACACGAGATAAAAATCTGAAATTATGGCTTCTGATAGTATTTCATAGTACTATTATGCACAAAAAATTTTAAGGTGGAGATTTGACTGCAAGCTGAGATATAGCGAGGAAAAGATCAATAAATGCTATTAAGAGTACCTTAAGATGAATTAGATTTATCTGTTTTATTACAATACTAGCTAACTTGCCCGGCGTTGCCCGGGTACGTCAAAAAGCAGCACGAATTGCGAAAAAGCTCTGCAAATCACAATAAGATATCGCGAAAAAATTTAAAATCGCTGCACAAATTTCGAAAAGAGAAAAAAATATATATATATTGTGTTCGAAGATTGAAAGTTGAATCCTTTCACTAATGTGGAAAAATGGTTGGAAATCGCTAAAATACACTAAAAATCGCATACAAAATTCCCGAAAAATTCGAAAATTGCTGTACGAAATCCGAATAAACTTTATTGAAATGAGGGCAGAAATTACTTTAGTATTATAGGTCAAAAATGGAATGTCAAAAAATTGCAGCAGATTGCGAAGAAACGTAAAAATCGAATTAAAAATCACAAAAAGTTTAAAAATTACGATTGTCAAAATTTACTATAATTGGATAAAAGTTTCAAATCTAATTCCTTTGACCTGCGGCCTTTCTTAAATTTTATGTTTAGGAAAACATGCTAAGCATTGTATCATGTTACTTTTATTCATAATTTAATTTACTTGGATTCCCTTAAATATAAATAATAAAATCCCTTAAGTTAATATTAGTTTTTGTTGCAGTAAAATATCTCAATTTGTTGATTTTCTGTAAGCAAGTAATCCTTATTGGTTTACAATGGAAGTCTATGGGAATTTAGCGAAATATTAGAGATATCTCCAAGTTGGCGAGAAACTTGGCTGCATTTGGGACAGAACTGCGTCCTTCCTACGGTAACCCCCCCCCTGATATGTATGGAGATTCATTAAATGCTGTTAAATAATCGCATAAAAAATTTGATAAAAATTCAAAAATCGCTGTACGAATTCCAAATAAACTTTATTGAAAAGAGAAAAAAAATTACTATATTGGGTTTAAAGAATAAAACCGTATTCTTTTCACTAATGTGGAAAAAATCGCCTCGAAACTTAAAAAATCGCTAAAAATCGCATAAAAAATTAAATTTTAAAAAATCTAATCAAAAAATCGAAATTCTGGCTTCGAGGTGCAAAACTTCATCTATAGACGTACCTTTTCCCCAAATTTTGTAGCTCTACGTGCAGCGGTCTCTTCAGAACACCGTCGACACACTCACACACAAACTTCTTTCTTTATTATTATAGATTTACACACGAAATATGGTTTGTTGAAAACAGTGTAATAACAAATATTTAATTTACTAAGAGACTATATATGTTCAACAAAGAACTGAGAAATATCTTCACAGAATTTAGGAGAGATGTTTTGAGTTCGACCAGTTACTATTGTCAATTCCATAAAGGTGATCTGTCTCAAAATTTTATTCGTAAGGAACTAAGTCTTGTCATCTCTTGATACTTGATTCAAGTTCTTGGCCCAGCTGGCTCATAAAAATGAACTTTGAAATCACTATGTTCAAGTCTCACTTCATTAATAATTCCTAGCTTACTTCTTATTATGTCATTTTTCTGCAGTATAAACTTTGAAGGGGCTTCGGATATCTTTACTTTCTGAAAATTACTTGAGGCTGATGCATGGTAACATCGCATAAATGTTTCATTTACAGGAACATACTTATAGTAGGAACAAGTTTCAGGGACTGGCAAGCAGCATTAAAATTGTGGTTTTGGAATATGTTTTGACACGTTTGATCATGTCTCAACAAGTATCAGCTTTTCTCTTTCCCTATTCTGTTTTTGTCTTATGTCTTGTATAAAAATATTTTTTTTCTTTATGTAAAATTGCTGAAGTTTGTTTTAGTTACTAAAATTACTTAAAACAAAAATCACTGAACCCATACAAAATGTAGGCCTTAGGCATAATTATTTTTTAAACTAATTGCTAAGCTTTGCAAAAGGTGTTTTTTCTGTTACTATTATTTAAAGATAATAAAAAAAATAAATTTAAATACCACTCTGAGATAAGTACTTACCTATGACTACAACAAAACAATAGTTTAGCAGTTATTGTTTTGACATGTTGCCCTTGCCATATCTCAGTTTTCAGTCAAATCGCCATCCTCAAATTTTTTGTGCGTAACACTACCATAAAATACTATCAGAAACCAGAACTTCAGATTTTTATCTTGTGCCCCACCAGAGATATCAAAGCCTTAAATGTGTAGTTTTTGAAATTTTTAAAAAGTTTGGGAGTTTTTTTAACAAAAACATATCAAGTCTCAGATGTGGAACTTGGCAAGTGAGTACAAGTACTTTTGGCCTATTTGTAAAAGAAATTATGTCAGGTTGACAGTTTTCCTTCCTAGAAAAATTTCCTCTTGTAAGCGGGCAAATTTTGGAGAAAAAAAATTAAATTTTATGCTGAAATTTCATATATAAGGATTTATTTTCGGAAACTACTCTATTACCAATTTTTTTGCCCATTTTATTCTGTAAAAATTGCTTTAAACAGCACTTGAATTGGAGACATAAACGATGAGATCTTTACAATACCGTAAACCCTTCATCTGAGAAAATTGCTGCAGACGATGAAAAAAAGATGGTTGCCATGCACACAAAAAAATTAATAAAACTAAAATACCAGTCATTTTGAACTTCCATCATGTTAGGGTTGTTATACAAAAATTTTCAGATTTTTTAAAAATGGTTAAGCAACCAGTGCTGGACCACTTGAAATGGATTGACCCATTGTCGAAGAAGATTCTGTTCTTTTAACAACAGCCGTCGAATTCTTTCTTTGCGTTCTATTTACTTTCTCCCTTTCTACTTCGCAGCTTCGTTACCTTTTATTCTCAAAGCGGAGAGCAGCGTCGGGAACATTCAGTCTGAATGTAGGTGTAGTTTACGAAGTTTCTCACAATATTATATAAATAATTGAACGTAGCTTCATACTGATTCCATTTTATTCAGTTAATAGTAAGCTTACTTTTCGAATTTAGGCAGAGGTAATTTCTATGTCTACAACTTAAGTTTAATTCACTAATGGCAACATGATTTTACAAACTAATTCCTTATAAAACAGTTGTCTTCAATTGCAATTTACGTGCAATACTTACCGACTGGATACCGGCATTTATTTTTTCTTTTTTTGTTGTTACTTTAGACTTGTACAATCACATATATTAAATGTTTTTCTCCAAAAAATGAAAAATAACGCTGTTGCGTCCCTGAAAGGTTATATGAGGCCTGTTCAATAAAGAATGATCCTAATTTTTTTATTGGCAAACTTTGTGGTACACAAGTTTACATTTACTAGCCGCCCTTGGCGACCAGTTTGGTCTCCCTTAAAATTTGTGTTTCGTAAAGCATGCCAAGTATTGTATGATGTTACTTTTATTCATAATTTAATTTACTTAGACTCCCTTTAATATAATTAATATTATCCCTTAAGCTAATATTAGTTATTATTACATTAAAATATTTCAATTTGTTGAATTTTTGTAAGCGAGTAAACCCTATTGTTTTACAATGGAAGTCTATGGTAATTTGGCGACCGATTACAGATATCGCTAAGTTGGCGTCAGTTTTGGCAATATATCGCCAAGTTGCCGACAAATTTGGCTATATTTGGTGAGAGAACAGGGTCCCCCTATGGTTATTCCAGTGGCGTGGCGTGAAAAGTTTCGGTGGTCATCGCAATTATTTAAGTTTGTGGTGAAAAATTATTAACTCTAAAATTCAATGGTTGAATGTTCAAAAAAGAAACTTTAAATCTTACCTTCACTTATACATGAACTCCAAATGTTCTGCTAAAACTGGATCGTAGAGTTTTAAAAGCTTATTAAGAGTTTTAAAATATTGCTTGGTCATCGCCGCATCCAGCGATGACCGGACGCCACGCCACTGGGTTATTCCCTTATAGGTATGGAGATTCATTAAATGATGTTCAATAAACAATGAGATGCGTTTCATTCGGGCGTTGCCATTAAACAATTAACAAATAATCGCAATTTCTGTGCCATGTACGATAGCATAATATATATAGATGTTCCATTGTTAGTTTAATGTGTAATGAATACGTGGTAATTTTTTTGTTCATTTATTTCCAGAAGTACGTCAGTGGCAGCCACGAAAGTTCAGGTACTTTCAGTATCGCCTGCGAAAACGATGGAAGCAACACGCAATGAGCAAGTATCCTCTTGTCTGCTGGAAATTTTGCATTCACCAGAAGAAATCGTCGGTCGAAGAGTATGCTATAGGAAACTTAAGGAGAGTCTGTTCTTCCCTGTATCAGAGTTAGATGATGGTATGAGATGTTTAAGAAAAAGAAAGACAATCATCTTCAATGGAAGATAGGCACGATGTTTCTGTAAACTGAGCTTACAGAAGTCAACATAATACAGTCGCTATTATTGTCAGAGAAGATCGTTAGATAGGAGAGCTGTTTAAAATATTACAGTTGTGCCACCCACACGTTGGTAACAGAAAAGTAATCATGAAGCGCATTTGTGCGCCTTGAATTCCGAGACTCCTCATACCCTAACAACAGGACATTTGCATTGAGGCTGTTCGAAATTGAAGATTATGTTACATTTACATGAGATGAATCCCCTAATTTAATAATACGCTTCCACTGACGATTTCTTCAGGTGAAAGCAAAATTCTCATCAACGTACTCGCTCATTGCGTGTTGCCTCCATCCTTCCCGCAGGCGATACTGAAAGCATCTGAACTTTCATGGCTGCCACTGACGTACTACTGGAAATAAATAAACAAAAACATTTCCACATATTCATTACACATTAAGCTAATAATAGAACATAAATGTAAATTTGTGTAGCATAAAGTATTCTAATAAAAAAAATATGATCATTCTTTATTGAACAGCCCTCGTAGAAAATAGTTCCAGGCCGACTGGATCTGCTTTTAAACAGTACGATGCTTTGATTAGGGAAATGTATGCATTTTTCTGTTGTAGTATAGAGTAAAAAAATGCACGTGACCGCGAACTACTCACGGAAATTTATTATAGTCTGCAGCGAGGACAATTAGTGTGTGGAAAAAAAAATATGTAGGCCATTATAGATAGAATTTTGTTTCAGAGAGCATTGTCGTAGATTTGAAGAATGGCATATGGATAAAATAGCTACACCTTAATAAATGAAATGTTCAGACATTACTGTTTAAATATCATTGAATGGCTTTTATCTACCAGTAAAATTCCTATAGCTTCCTATAGTTTCTAATCGATTGCTTCCTTGATGACCTTTCCAGTACTGTCATGAGTTCAAAAAATCTGCTTAAAAGACTTTGATAGCGTTTTCTAAAAGATTCTTTGAATTTATAGGGAAATGAGAGACGCTGTTCAATTTCTTGTTATCTGATTAAAACTTCCAGCAAATTTCATACATTTATAAAAAAAAAAAAAATTCTGAATTTCTCCAAAAAAAAAAAAAAAAAAAAAAAAAAACATTTTTGATGTGAGAAAAACTTTTTAAAGACAATATCTTTCTCATCTTTAAGACAGGGAGGTGAAAATTTTGAAAAGGGTGAGGCCACAATTGATAGAGTAACAACTGTTTGCTGCACCTGATCAAGCTACTGAAAACTATAGTAGTGATTTTACTCATTTAAAAAGAAAAAAATATTCCTCTTCAAAAAATATTTTTCACCTTCAGTGTGTTTCACTATATCTCAACCTCTCTAATCGACAAAATATTTACTAACGCTGCTGCTGATGGCGGTATTGAATTCAACTGAGGGCGTCCTTTACACTTCCTCGGCTTTAACTGCAAAATCTATTGCATTTAAAAACAAAAACTGGTAGTTTTACAAAGAAATGCATGCTTAACATGCTGAAGCAGACAGTTTTTAAATAGAAGAATTATTTTAAGGACTATTATTTGTTGAAATCGACAAGATAGTTCAGTTATATATAGTTTTATGGGATCAAAAACCTCGCATTGCAGTTTAAAAAACTTTTGCAGACATATACTTAACTAGGCTAATGGTGTGCAGTATTCAATCTTTTTTAAATGTAACTATTTTTTCTTCTTTTTAAAACAGGGCAAATAAGCGAGTTTTTAGTGACCGTAAGATCTGAAAGGCAGTTTGAGGAAACAGCTCGTAAGGGACAGAGCTCCTCAGTATTATCTAAATTTACATGGTAAGCATTATACCTTAAACACATCACACATTGAAATATAAATAGTTTCAATAATTAAAATGTATAATTTATGTTACTTATGTAAATCATACAAAAGAATACAATATGTAAGCAATGTACCGAAGGCTGCAAAAATGAGACTCCGTTTGACATGTACAATATGCCAGGCACTTAACGCAGTCTCTTTCGCGGTACTCTGCATAAACCGCATTTGTCCAGCTATGGTTTTTCCATTTTTTGCAGCAACAAGGTCTACCTTATCGGCAATATCCAAAAACATTTCATGTACGGACGAAGCGGAAATCGTCATTATTAAGAAACCTGAGAAGCCATTTAAGCAAACCATATAAATAGTACTTTGTTGTATTGCATCTTTATACATTTGTGGCTGTAAAGACATGGTTACAACAAAATACATCATGGCGGCGTTGTAAGAAACATTCAAAAAATAGAAAAAACATAGTTGCTGATCCGTCTTTTTAACCATCATTCGTATCGCAACAAAATGTTTATGCAATCTAATGTATTCTGACGCACACAGAGGGTTCATCGTTTTCGTGAAATGAAATAAAATGCATCTGAGTTGGATACATATTAAAGTATAAAATATGGAAAATGTATTCAGAGGTTGAAGGAAACATACTGTTAGCGATAACGCGAAAGCAATTGTTAATATAAAATTGAACACTTCTGGTACTTCACGAAAAGGACCATGTTTCAAAGTCGTCAAAATAGAATTAACTGTAAATGGTATATACATAGAGGTACTTACAATTATCCAAACATAAATACAATATTGAATTTTTTTGTTTAGGATCTCACCGCCAATATCTTTATACAGATTATTAAACTTTCTTGCTAAAATTTTAAAATGCGTGAAATTTAAGTAAAGTCCTGCACGATTTATCCCGCATGTTAGAGTCATAAATAAATTTGCAACTGCCATATGGACTAGCTTACCTTCTGAAAGCATAATTTTATTTGGGTAGACATGAAGCAAACAAACAGACACATTCAAAATAAGCAAGAAAATCAACCAAATGTTTTCCACACTGCAGGGGAACTTTGAGTATTTCGGCATAGCACATATTCCACTTATTCGAAACAACCAGAAAACAAGCTGATACAATCTTCGGTATGGATTTTTAATTGATTTTCTTTTATTCATTATTAATACGGTATTCTGATATTTAATTCGGCGATCTTGTTCTAGGAACTGTTTATGACTTCGAAAAATTAGCTTCAGAGACACTTTACTGTATAAATATGAATTATATATATATATATATATATATATATTTCTTTCAAATATGTTAAAAAAGGAGAGTAACGAGAATCGACACTGTTTTCTCCGCAAAAACCTTTAAAACATTAAAACCCTATCGGAAAGAAATTACTAGATAAGTGGATGCCTCTCTCTGTTTTACCTCCCTAATTTTATCTAATGGATAAAACTTGTTTATACAAGGCGTATTTAAAAAGGCGTTTGATTGCTAGGATATAATACAAATATTTACATCATAATCGATTCGTAGGCTATTTATCTGATTAAGTGATCTTACTTTGCCTTCAATATTCATCTTATCATGCATGCATTAATTTTAAATGGATAAAAACATATTTCGCCCTTTAAATAAATTAAAAATTGTTTATTAAGGACATGTAATATTGAGTTTTTAAAATTCCTACATTTAGCACAAAATTACAGAACGAACTTGATATAATGTTTACAAGCACAAAACAATTGTTGTTAAGAGTTATTAGATAATTCTTTGTGATAATTCAAACATTGGACGCTTTACAATACAATAGAAAATGAAAAAAAAAGTCATTTGTCATGTTGTTTTAATCCAAATGCAGAAATTCTATGAGAAAATATTCTTATGTAGAACTAAAAAAATTTTTGCAAGGCAGCTTTTCTAAATGAATATTCGTAAAGGAAATGGCTCTAGTAAATCATTCTTCAAGCTACAGGACTCTTTCTTAATAATGTGTTCATCGGTTTAGAACGTCGTATAATTCTTGTGTTTGTTTAGATGTGTACGTCATGTGAATAAATGTTCGTATCGTTGATTATACAGGGTCATCAAAAAATAATGCCTAAATTTAAGAAAATCATAACATCGAAACCTTTTATGTTAAATGAGTGTTTCTTTCACTACACGATAACTGGTGAACGCAAGTTTGGTTTTAGTTCACCAGAATTCGTTTGCGTGTCTGTGTTATGCGCGGATTAGTTGCGCAGCCGTCAAGGTCAGCTGACGCGCCAGACTGCAGCGGCTCAGTACGATGTTGACCGTGCAACAAAAAGCACAGTGCGTGATTTGGTATGCGGGTTATTTCATGACAAAGTTATTTAACCTTTCTTTTTCGAAGAAAAAACCATGTACTGAGCAGCTGCAATCTGGCACGTCGGCTGACCTTGGTGACTGCGCAACGAATCCGCGCATAACACAGACACGCAAACGAATTCTGATGAACTAAAACCAAATTTGCGTTCACCAGTTATCGTGTAGTGAAAGAAATACTCATTTAACATAAAAGATTTCAATATTATGATTTTTTTAAATCTAGGCATTATTTTTCGATGACCCTGAATATACCAGTTTGCTAATTCAAATCATAAGTTACTGAAATATTGTAATGGAAACGAGCGTAAATCGGTATGCATTTACACCAGTATTTTTCTACAAATTCGATTCGTTCGAACATTGTTCTTCATTGTACTGTGATTTAGTTTCTGTTACTTTAGGTGCGTGATAATGCTTTTCCTTTTTTTTTTTTTTTTTTTTTTTTTTTGGTCTGAATTGAAGAATCACCTGTTCCTTAATTTATATAGTGGTAAGTCTGAATTTACATTTTCATTTACAAGTTTCATATTTTTCAAATTTCAAAGAATATTGTTACAAATATAATGTAAATATTTCAATTAATTATCTTAGTGTTTTTCCTACGATGTTTAATAGGAGGAGGCTGTGAAGGCGCCTACCTTCACATATTAATATTAAGACCTTTCCTCTTTCCCCCCTTTAAAATTACATTTTTTTAAATTCTTAAATTTAATTATCTGTCTGCATTCGGATTCAATCTGTTTTTAGCGCTCTTTTCCCTTCATAAATTAAGCATTCAATTCTCAGTCTCTTTAATATTTTAACCGCAGCGCACTCCAGTTAAAAGAAAAGAAATCATTTTTCTTTTCTCGCCTAATAACTGGATTCTAATTTTCATCCTTCTGCCTTAGTTTGATGATATGCAGAAATTAGTCAGACATATTACTTCTACATTTTTAGCCGTTGGTCCAGATTTTAGATAGATGTGTCATTTCAGTTATTAACCCTGTCTTTATTTTGTTTTTGTTCTTTTAACGTGCTCTTTCGGCCGCTTCAATCCCATGAGAACTTTAGCAACCCCTATAGAATGTCTTTCGCGGTTTATGAGCTAAAATTCCAACACAGCCATTGGCGTTAAATATTTCTTATTACTCTTTTACATTCCCCATTCAATTTCAATTATTGTACTTTGACCACATGTCTTCCTCTCTTTTTAATCTCGCCATAAAGTATATGTATTTGGCGAAATTCTGTATGTACGTTTGCCAACACTCAAGATTTCGAGAAAGTGTATTTTTGAGTCAGACTAGCTTCTGAACTCGCATGATGTGAATAAAAGGAAATGTAACTCTTCGCTCCCTTCTCCAACATTGGCCGTGTAATTCTCGGCGGTGGTGGAAACGATCCCGGTGCACAATAAAGACCTTCAGAAAATTTCTGCCTTTTATTATCTCAGCATTTCCCTGCCTTCTTCTTAAAATAATTAACAATTGATTTTTTACCTTAGAGTCGGTATTGAAGCTTAGCAAAATGAACCACCTGTGCAACAACAAACAACTTCTTTACAAATACTATCAACTTCTTTACAAATACTTGGTGCTTAAAGCCGGCATTGCCGAGGTTACTTTTGGAGAAGCGGAGCACGTGATATATATATATTTCTTATTCAAAATAATTACTAATACTGGATTATTACAAAAAACTGTTCAATTTCTTTAACAAAAAACTCCAAAATTCATGGACTATCAATTATGGACTATGTTCATTACAGTGGCTGTTTGCACGCTTATCTAGCCCGAAATGCCCACTACTCCGGTACTGAGACGCAATAATTATGACACCTGTAGTACCCGGTTAGCCAGTTTGATCTTTGAGTGTGCTATCCAAAACAGATGTCTGAAACTATTTACTGCTATTCCAGAACAGAGGTTCAGTGAATGTTGCCTGCTATACAAAAAAAAAAAAAAAAGAAAGAAAAAAAACTGGTTCCCGTGATCCTGAATTAATGTGAAAATGAAATACGCCCTCGTACAGCATTGTACCGCAGATTTCCCGGTGGTCATCGGAAAATCCATGCATCCCCTTGCCGGGGGATTCCGTCACAAAGTCCGCCAAACACCTCCTCTTTATTTCCAGCAAGAAGAGAAAGGAATAAATTATCATTCACGATGACTCAAAGTATATTTTTCTCTCGCCGACGAAGCAAGATTTTTTTTTTTTTTTTTTTTTTTTTTTTTTTTTTTTTCGTGTGTTGGATGGATGCGCCGTTTTACAAACTTTCAGTAGTCGCAGCCTTTTTAATTATTCATCGCTTCTGTGCGTTGTGTTTTGAGACATCTGCAAATGAACGTGTGAATTTAAGCAACTGATTGATTTCACAAAATTAACATGAACGTTTATTGCTAAAGAAAAGAAAAAAAACTTTAAATACAAGTAAAATTCACTGGGGGCGCACACAAAATAAATAATTTTTTCTTCTCTATTTAATATAAGGTGAAAACACAAGAAATTAATTACATAAAAAAAAAAATCATTTTTCTTGTCTTTAGTATAACAGGTAAGCTATTCTTTTTTTCCTTTTACAGTATTCAAGTCATGTTACTCCCATAACTACATTTTATGGCTCCTATGATATAGAGGCATGCTAAATTTAAGTAATTTAAAGTGGTATGAACTCTGGACAAATACATCATATAATTTTTTTTTAAAAAGGGCCAATGAAAAGAAATTTGAAATATTACTTTTGGTTCTTGTACCTGTATTTTCTTTAATGTATAAAATTTGATAGTTAGATGGCAAGTTTTATATATATTTACAGTGTAAATTGTAAAGTATTTTTTTTCTTTCTTGCACTTTTAAAGGTAATGTTTGCTCTCTCCTTACCAGTTTTGTGCTTGTGCTAAAGGCAGAATTATACTTTTATGTTGATTCCTAAGTAATACAGTATAGATACTGTGTGATTAAATTTTTTTTGCTACCTTTTAACAGTGGATATTGAAAATATTAAAGTATTTCAAATAATGATGTTTTAGTTACGAGGATTGATTTTGCTATATATATATTGAGATAAAAAAAAAATATGTAAAAAAAAAAAATCCTCATGACTGGATTATATTGCTCTTTTAATATATATCTATATAAATAAGTTTTGGTGGCTTCTTACTAAAAATTAAGCATTTATTTTTATTAGTAACATGCTAAGATTTTGTATGTCTAGGGATGCACTTCATATCCAGTTCAGTTTCAAAGTTTTTTAATTTAGATAAAAGATTGTCCAAAATATTTTTTTCTTTCTTTTCACATTTCCGATTCTTATTTAATTCATTATATATTTTTTTCGGTGTGACACAATGTTGCAATTCTGAGATGAGATGTTGTTTTTCTTATCTCTATTGGCCTAGGATTGCTGAACATGGTTGCTCTCGCTTAATTTCTTACATCTTGGCGCTGGTCGCAATTTTTCCCTATTAGACATTATACGTCTGCAACAAATGTGTGCCACATTGCATTTTATATAAAAATGTTATCTATTATGATCACAGACAAAGTTTTTATTATTTTGGTTCGTGTACTTTTAAAACTCAGCAATCCTGTTGTAATCAGGCAGTCTTCCCAATGATGGTGAAAACTTTGTTAGATAAAAAAAAGGGGGCATAGTGTATAAAAAGAGATAAATAAAATAACTTAAGGTAAATTTTTTTTTTCACAGAGCTTAATGTAATTTTGATACAAAAAAATGAGGTAAAAAAATGAAAAGGTTTAAACTGATACTGGACTGATATTATTATTATTATTGATTTTTTTTTCTTACTTGTTGTGCTTAATATGTTTCTTGTTGTAGCACTTCCTACAGGTAATTTCTTTTTATATATAACATTTTATACGTTTTTTTTATGTGTATATTATACGTTTTGTCAGTCATCCATATCAATAAGATATGAAACTTTTAATACTCTAGATTACTATAAATATAGGTCTTGCAACTTTTATACTTAAGGATAAGCACTAGTGACATATATAAAAAAAAGAGAGAGGATGGGTAACCAATGAGAGGACCAGTAATGGCAGTTAAATTTGCTCAGTATTTAATCTTTTTAAGCTGGTTGCTGCTAATTTGAGAAAATTACATTTGCGATCTAGACAGTACACTGTTCTGTTTATATACATCTCTCATAGTCCAATTTACACGGATTTTATACATTTTTATTCACGTCTCATTAATTTATTTCTATAGCATAAGTTAGGCTCCTTCGTTTTAAAATATAACTCGAGTCATCATATCTTAAATTTTTTTTTCATAAAAAAAGTCTCTTTTTCCTTTTGATTTCTATTTCTACTTTATAAAAATTTTTATAACATGAGTCGTAAAGATTTTATGCATGTGTTAGATATCAGTATGCTTGTTACTGCATACACACTAGATTTACACGCGCACTACATTTTACATGTGATTATATTACTTGAGGTTAATTTTTAATTATTGTTTCCTGTGTTGTGTAAGTGTTTTTTTTTTCATTGTGCTATGATCCGGAAATAGCCCAATGATTAAAGGTGTATGTTTCAATTTTGGCTAAGTGGATCGGCCGTCCACTTTCTCAAAAGTGGAATATATTACTTACATGATACAAATGTTCAATACCTCACATTAATTTACAAGGCGTTCGCGCTCTCTTTTATTTTCTTAAATGCATAATGACGTATCTCTCGTACTATTTGATACTCCGTACATGTTTGTTTTTTTTCTCACTCTAGCTTACTATGGGCAGATAGTGAAGTTAGATGGTTGCCTTCATCATTTTTTTTAATCTCATGTACACATTTTTATGATTTCGTGTTTAACCTGGTACTACATACACACACATATTTACATTTGCATTTCATATGGTCTTGTTTTGTAATAATTTTATGACACTCACCTTGGTTAAACATGGTCATGACTCTGTGTGCTTGTACATTTTTTTTACATACTTTCTCAACATTAGTGTACATTTTCACAAATACATAGTTTTCACTATTTTAAAGTTTGTGTATTTTTTTGTTGCCTTGACATTTTGTGTGCACACGTTAAAAAAAAAATTAAGAAAACAGCTGTCCAGAAGTAGTAAACTGCAGTTCATAAAGATAATTTCTAGATATTTTTATTTTTGGCAAGTCTTTGGTACCAACTTGCTTTGTCATGCTTATAGGCATGCTTTTTATATGAGACATGATTTATTTGTTCCTTACATATTTAGTATTTCTGTATATGTTTATAAACTGTTGGTCACCGGGTTACCTCTACAAAATATTACATTGTTACATATTTTTCTTTATGTGTAATGTATTTGAGAGAAGACATGGGGTCAATTTTTTTTCTCTCGCAGTTCACTTCGTTCTTTTTCGGCTGTTGGGAAGATATATGTGAAGGCGCCTACCTTCACATATTAATATTAAGACCTTTCCTCTTTCCCCCCTTTAAAATTACATTTTTTTTAATTCTTAAATTTAATTATCTGTCTGCATTCGGATTCAATCTGTTTTTAGCGCTCTTTTCCCTTCATAAATTAAGCATTCAATTCTCAGTCTCTTTAATATTTTAACCGCAGCGCACTGCAGTTAAAAGAAAAGAAATCATTTTTCTTTTCTCGCCTAATAACTGGATTCTAATTTTCATCCTTCTGCCTTAGTTTGATGATATGCAGAAATTAGTCAGACATATTACTTCTACATTTTTAGCCGTTGGTCCAGATTTTAGATAGATGTGTCATTTCAGTTATTAACCCTGTCTTTATTTTGTTTTTGTTCTTTTAACGTGCTCTTCCGCCGCTTCAATCCCATGAGAACTTTAGCAACCCCTATAGAATGTCTTTCGCGGTTTATGAGCTAAAATTCCAACACAGCCATTGGCGTTAAATATTTCTTATTACTCTTTTACATTCCCCATTCAATTTCAATTATTGTACTTTGACCACATGTCTTCCTCTCTTTTTAATCTCGCCATAAAGTATATGTATTTGGCGAAATTCTGTACGTACGTTTGCCAACACTCAAGATTTCGAGAAAGTGTATTTTTGAGTCAGACTAGCTTCTGAACTCGCATGATGTGAATAAAAGGAAATGTAACTCTTCGCTCCCTTCTCCAACATTGGCCGTGTAATTCTCGGCGGTGGTGGAAACGATCCCGGTGCACAATAAAGACCTCCAGAAAATTTCTGCCTTTTATTATCTCATCATTTCCCTGCCTTCTTCTTAAAATAATTAACAATTGATTTTTTACCTTAGAGTCGGTATTGAAGCTTCGCAAAATGAACCACCTGTGCAACAACAAACAACTACTTTACAAATACTGGACAACTCCTTTACAGAGGCTTCGAATGTTTCTTCGTATGTGAGGAGCGAGCGCATATTCACAATACCTACTCGGTTCAGATTCTGAGCCGTTCTGATTGGCTCGCTAGATTCAGACCATGCTGATTTTTAATGTCTTGCAAGTGGTGATCCACTGCATCGTTCAGCATGTATTTTTCATAGCACAAAATTTAATTATAACACAAATTAATGGGGATTGTGAATAATTTAAAATTATGCAAATATGTACATAAATAATTAACTTATATTTAAGTATTGCGCGGCAGCGCAATACTTATTTATTTCCAGTGTCACTTGTCAATGTTAATTTAATATGGAAAAGCCTATGGAGATCATAACTTTTTCATTTTTTCTTCCCACCTTTTTGGCCCTGATGCCACTCATTTTTTATTCTTTACTAATTCTAATGATATTATAAATTTAAAGTGTAAAAACGTTTGCCTGACGTCAGGGTCAAAACGAATGGTAAAATGCCTTTGCATATGGGTGAATTATAACCCAGAGAGAAACATGGGCCAATTTTTTTTTTTTTTTTTTACATTATTCAAATATTTTTCTTGATATTTCCAATTTTCGCTTTTTTCATTGAAAATCAACGGACATTTTTCATAGAAAATGTAACTTTTTTTTTTCTTTGTTGCAAAAATTTCAAAAGCCGTAATAATAATTTATTTCTTTTTAATTCAAAGATTTTCCCGTGAAATATTAAATTGAGCTATTTTTTTCAAAAATTAAAAAGGTGAATATGGCATCATAGTGGAAATAAAAAGGATATTTTCAGAATAAGTTTTTGCTTTGATCAAGTTTATACTTTAGTAAAAAGTTTCTAGTGGATAGCTATTTTTACGCAGGGGAGTTACATAACTTAAATTTTAAAATGTTTTTTTTTTTCCGAGACGAGAACTATTTATACCCCAAATTAAATGTAGGTAATAATTTTCTGATGTTTTTACATCACCCCTTGGGAGAGAATAAGGTTTAAAAATCTAAGGAAAACTTTTATTTTTTATTTTTTACTGTATCACAGCTTCACAGCTATAATATTGTTAAATATTAGCAGTACGGATTCAACACAATTTACATTTACATTCATAGCGTTCCTGAGTGGGAAATAGGGTATCTAAATTTAAGTGAAGTCAATTTTTTATGTTTTGATTATAGATTTTTTACGTTCAAATTAGACGTTTTTGTCCAAACTACCGCAACCTGCATTACTACAGTGGTGAAACATTTTGAATTACACATTGGTAAACTGCATCCCACATTGTGATGCAATACCGCATACATCAAAGCCTGATGATGATACTCTCTATTAATTTTGAAATGCGTTCGTCTGAGTGCATTAGTTATTAAAAAACTTGATATATTAAGCAAAAACATAATTTGAAGAACAAATTAAAAAACAAAATTTATTTCCTACATTGTTTAAGCCCGAAAAGGGACAGATATTAAGTTATTTCATTCAATTAGTTCTGCATTTAATGTTAAATTTTTGTAACAAATTAATTAAGCCAATTGAAGATTAAAAAATAAAAATAAAATTCATACAATATGATACTTAAAACATCCTAAAAAATTAGATTCCGTTCAAATGAAATCGAAATAAATCTTAGACTTTTTTTTAAGTTTTGTATTTTGCATGCATCTTATCATTTTATGCACAATTGTCATAAATATAATACAAAATCTGCAATACAAATATTTTCAATTAAAAATGGAAGAAGTCTAAGATTTATTTCGATTTCATTTGAACGGAATCTAATTTTTTAGGGTGTTTTAAGTATCATATTGTATGAATTTTATTTTTATTTTTTAATCTTCAGATGGCTTAACTAATTTGTTACAAAAATTTAACATTAAATGTAGAACTAATTGAATGAAATAACTTAATATCTGTCCCTTCTCGGGCTTAAACAATGTAGGAAATAATAAATTTTGTTTTTTAATTTGTTCTTCAAATTATGTTTTTGCTTAATTTATAATTTTTTCTTTCAATTTCTACAAACAAAATAAATCAACTTCCGTTCCTCGCTCGCTTTTAATAATGTTCGCATTGTTTGTGCAGTGTAAATTTTGTAAATTAACATATATATTTTTTGTCATGTATGATAGCGTCGCGGCCATGAAGACATAACAAACAAGTAATATAAAAATTTTGTTTTTAAAGTCAATTCCTACTTAGATCATCAAAGAAAAATTTAATATAATCCCTTAAGCAAATATTAGTTTTTGTTGCATTAAAATATCTCAATTTGTTGATTTTCTATAAGCAAGTAGGTTTACAATGGAACTCTATGGGAATTTGGCGAAATGTTAGAGATATTGCCAAGTTGGCGTCACTTTTGGCGACTCATTTGGCCACCAAATTTATCGATATATCGCCAGGTTGGCGTCAAACTTGGCGGTATTTGGCGACAGAACAGGGTCATGGTAACCCCTTTATTGAAAATACTTTCATTGATCTTCAATAATCAATGGCCGCCATTTTGTTTCCATGCAAAATTAAAATTAATTAATTAAAATTTAATTAATTAATTAATATTTGAAAAAACTGTATTAACATCAATTGTCATCCAGTACAAGTTTAAAAAAATTTATTTCAACTTGATAGGATGAATAGTGAGTATTTTATTAACGATTGAAAATTTGAACAAGATATATAAATATCTATTTATATAAAATCCAAGTCTCTGTGTGTCCCTCACGATTCCGGTAGGACCACCTCATTGAAATGAGTAATTGTTGAAAAATACTAATGCAGGGTTACCACAGTAGCGCCAAATGTTGGCCAACTTGGCAATAGCTGGCTGATTTGGTGAAATTCCCATTTATAACTATAAATCTTTCATAAAGGAGGTCACCAAAATTTAATTTAAACTCCGCTCTTTTAAATATTTTTTTCAAAATCTATGGGTAAGAATTTAAAGTACATCTTTACATCTTCCTCCCGATGCTACTAATAAAATAACCGCCAATAGACGACGCTGTACTGTATAAGCTCCTAACTGCGCGATTTTAATGTGCTTTAGGTACTTTTCCAGTATAAGTGCCTTGGCGAAAAAAAGAAATTTGGCAACATTTTCCCGGAACCTATGCACTGTTCCATTTTATATACACATGCATTTTTTTTTTCGATATTTATACGATTTATTTATACGATTAAAAAAGCCGTTTCTTTAATTTTATACAGAAACAGATGTAATTTGTACATAAAAACATGAATAATATACATATAAAATAAACATATAAAAAAAAAAACACTCATCAAGTTTGTTTTCATAGCTGTTTATATGATTTGACAACAATTCTCAATATTTTTCCGTTATACGGACACCATGCCAAAATGTATGCGGTACTTTTCCATTATACGGACAGCATTGTCGCCAAGCTCAATAATTGGCGCAAAATGAAAATAAGGTGAATTGAAACATTTGAAAAATAAAAGAAAAAACATTCTCGATAGTAAAGTGGGCATTTTAAAAATATAACTTTTGAAAATTACAAACTTTTACGAACTATTTTATTAAATCACAAATATATACTTAAAATAAATGAACAAATAACTGTTATACTATAAAGTAAAAAAATAAAAATTCATATTAAACTGCTGCCATAAAATTATAAATATCTTTCAGCATTGCAGTAAACATTTCATTTTTTGAATGAAGGTGTAGCCACATAAAATCTGAGATACGACTCTAAATGATGACGAACAGCTTCCCGATGTCTTTTGTTGCGCCATTTTGCGATGCCCCATAATCTCTCAACATTTGGAGTATGACATCCAGTATTAGGGTCCACAAAATTGTATTTGTGATTTTTTGTGAAATGATCATAACCAGCACTTAGCAGTTCATCTGTTTTATATCCTTTTCAACAATCTGTATAAATAATACATGACTTTCATCTACTTCTATAATTTTATTAGGTTCACAGATTTTTCTATTTGGTCGAGAACATAAAGCATTTGCACAAACTTCTCTCGAATAACTATTCCATTCCACTGTTGTGTTGTGGTTCATATCAAGTTGCAGCTCACAAAACTCAATCGATGTCAACTCTTTGCACGATAAATATATAAACCTCAAAGCATTAAGAAAAGTCACCCGCGATCCTTTAAACCAAGTTTTTTGTCGTATTTCTACGCTTTCTTCGCATGATCGTAAGCTACAACTCAATTTCGGATTTCCAGAACTCATCCATAATTTCATTTCATGATTTTTTGAACACAATCTTTTATTATGCAGAATTCCAAATTCCTGAAACATTTTTATCACAACTTTCTCATCATCTGGTAATTGCCAAATGATAAACTCCATCTCAGCATCAGCAGTAAAAGTAAACTACAACTTTATATATAAAAAAAGCATTTTTAATTCGATTAATAGCAGATTAAAAAGCTTTCCAAGGTTAAGGTTAAACAATAATCATTCACGTGATTCACGTTTCATAAATAACAAATCACAATGTTTCGCATGGTTTACAATAAAAATCTACGATCAAGGTTGAAATAATTGGCGCATTAGCATACATTTTAGCATGCTGTCAGTATAACGGAAAAGTACCATGTATGCTAATACGCCAATTATTTCAAAATGCTAAAAGATATTTGTAATTTTATGCCAGCAGTTTAATATGAGTTTTATTTTATTGCTTTATTTTATAACAGTTATTTGTTCAATTATTTTAAGTATATATTTGTGATTTAATTAAATAGTTCGTAAAAGTCTGGAATTTTCAAATGTTATATTTTTTAAATGCTCACTTTAGTACGACAATATTTTTTCTTTTATTTTTCAAATGCCTTAATTCACGTGACTTTCATTTTGCGACAAGTATTACGCTTGGCGACAATGGTATCCGCATAACGGAAAAGTACCCAAATCTCACTTTCTGATGCCCAAATTACACCAAACTTTTTTTAAAAAATGCCAAAGCCCCTACAGTGGAAAAGTATCAAACTGTCTATCATTTTGCGCTATCTGTGTTATAGTTTATACTATATGCAAGGTGAGTGGAGCGAAGAGTTTAAACATTAAATATTAAAGTTTCGGCACAGATGTCATATACACAACGGGTACTTAACTGTCATCAAAGTGTCGTTATTTTGCTTGATATGGTAACCCGGATGTTGTTGTTTATGCTGTTGATGTTTTCGCCAAATTGGCGTCGGAAAAAATCGCTCCAATATGGGGTATATATGACAACTGTGCCAAAGTTTCTATAAAGCAGTATAAGACTAAAAATTAAGAATAAAATAAATGCAAAATAAGACTAAAGAAGAAAGAAAAATCATGCGTTAAGCATAGAATATGAAACACTTTCCAACACATCCTGAATGCTTTAACAAAACTTCGTTATTTAGGGAAATAAGGTAAATAAGATAACTAAGTAAACATTTTAGAAAACGCATAATTTTTAAGAAAAATTGATTTCAGCAGTTACCGTCCATAGCAATAGTACCGTTATTACATGCCACTATTTAGCTAAAATTTAATTTAAGCTACTCTTAAAGCTACTGAAATCATATTTCCAGATATTATCATCCATAGACGGTTATGTATCCAATTCTTTGCGTGACCCTGTATATCATTTTATCTATATTCTACAAACATTTCTTAGTAATCTAAATGCAGTTCAGCGTAAAACTGCATAACTCTTTTAAAAATCACCTTTAAGTAATTTATTCTCATACTCAGGAACCCTTACGAATTCTTTTGTGTAGCCCTGCATATGAACTGTAGCATTTATACACACGGTATAGTATGCATAAATGTAGTGAAACATAAAAGCACATATCATAATTAAAAATGCATTTCTAGCAATCATTACTTATGTACGTACAATACTTCGGAGAAAAGTTTCTTGGCGAGAAAGAAGTTTGCCAACGTATTTTCTGACAACCTATTTACTGCTTCATACGTCTCACAAGCAATTTTTTGCATATGTATACAATTTATTTAATGTAAAAAAAACTATTAACCATTTTTATAAAGAAACAGAAGTATTTTTTGCACAGATGTCATATACGCATCGGGGTTGGTGTGATTTTTCTCTGACGCCAATTCGGCAGAAATCTCGCTTTCGAATACCACATACTTATATATTTTTAAATTATTTGCTATCATTTTGAAAAGGAAATAACTATAAATAAATAAAAGTTTGAATAATAACTATAGAACAAAACAGTTTATATAATTTAAAAACAGAAAATAAAAGTAAATAAACAATGGCACAGATGTCATATTCGCCCCATATTGGCGCGATTTTTTTCTGACGCCAATGTCATATACGCAATGTATACTTAACCGGCGCCAAAGTGTCGTTATTTTGCTTGATATGGTAACCCGGATGTTGTTGCTTATGCTGTTGATGTTTTCGCCAAATCGGCGTCGGAAAAAAATCGCGCCAATATGGGGCGAATATGACATCTGTGCCTAAACAATTTATTAATAAATAAAAAACAATAGCCAGCAAAATAACACCATTTTAGCGCCATGGGTATCCCGGTTCATATCTGAAATCTGTGCCGTAATTTGTATATAAAAAAAATATTATATATATTTAGAAACGATTTTTTTATGTATATAAGTGCATATATAAACAAAAATAAAAGTTCATTAGATTTGTTTTTATAGCTGTATATTTTGGCAACATATCTGACTTTCTGATGCCCGAATTACGCCAAGCTTTTTTTTAAAAATGCGCTATAATGGAAAAGTACCTAAATAAATAATTAACAGAAATAACCAATTATACAAACTAAAACATTTTATTTCGAGATTAAAGCATTGTTTTTAATTTCGATTAAAAATACATATATCTTTGGGGATCAGATGTCATATTCGCCCCATATTGGCGCAATTTTTTTTCGGTTGCCAATTTGGCGAAAACATCAACAGAATAAACAACATAATCCGGGTTACCACATCAAGCAAAATAACGACACTTTAGCGCCGGTTAAGCATACATTGCGTATATGACATTGGCGACAGAAAAAAATCGCGCCAATATGGGGCGAATATGACATCTGTACCATCTTTGGATAACTTTAATTGAAATTGGGTTCACGGCTTAATATCTCATTCCATAAACCTAAACAAACACAAGTGATTCATTCATCGTGAGCCGTAAAAAATATTAAATCATTGAGGTAATCATTCACAAAGTAAGTTCTCCAACAATCAATGGACAATATTCTAATGACGTCATACTATGTAAAATGGTAGCGGTATCATTTGTTTATGGTTTGAAATCACAAAGATTTAATTTTGCAATGTCTCTTACTTACATTATTTTATTGTCGTATTTATGAGATCAGAACAAAAGCATATTTTTTCATTATTTAGTTATTAAAGACGGAAAAAAATTATAAATGTGCATGATTTGAAAAATTTAAATAATTTTCTTTCTTAATACTAAAAAATAACACCGAGAAGTAACAGCGAGTTTAAGTTAAATAAGTTTAGCTGTTTAATTCTGTTGTAATATTCAAAATAACTGTATTTATTAGATTTCAGTAAACAACATCAGGGCCCGATTAAACTTTGAAGTTAGACATAGTTAGTATTACAATGTCATTTCAGGACCTTTCTTTTGGAGAAGCTTTTCTAAATTCCACATACACATGGAAACTCTTCAGTGTTAGAAATATTATTCCCAGGACTGGCATAACATGAGAATGGCCTGCAATTTTACACAAGTTTTTGAAAACTACTTTATATCAGAAATTTTACTAAAAACTGGTTACTTTTTTGTTATAGAGGCCCACACTATTAGAATTATGACAAGTTGCAGCCAATTTTGCCAAAGTCGTAACCAAGATCGTGAAGCACACACATATAATACCATATAATACCATTTTATGAAATCGTATACGATAATTTAATAGTTTTTACCTTACTTCAAGTGTGTAGTTTATTTATTTTTAAGGCTTAATAATCTAAATTGTCCAATATATGAATTTAAAAAAAATGTAAACAAAGACTGAATAGACATGACCGCAAAAATCTGCAGAAAACTTGGAATTGTGCAGATTAGTGGTCTTCTACTGTACACAGTTTTTCATAAATGTGTTTCGTTCTTAAAATGTGTTATTTTCATCTATCACTGCTGAACAAATGAGAAAACTCATATTTTTGCATATGAGTTGTATATATCTTTATATCTAAATTTCCGTCATTTTTGACGGGCTACCTTTCTAGTATAAATATAATAGGGGGCTCTGTCCTCTGCAAGCTACGCTCGCCAACCACCGTTCAGACACCGCAGAATCTAAAAATCAAAAAAATGCTAATCTGATGGGTTTTAAAAATATTAGAGAAGATTAAATTATACTGAAAAAAGCTGTGCAGATCTCCCTGTAAACGGGTTTCCATTCAATCCCCTTTGATTGCAAAAATTTAAGGGCGAATCAGTTGCTGTTAAGACATCCAATGGTTGTTTTCGTTTTTGATTAAAGAGGATCAGTTAAACATTTGAAAAGAAACTAAAATAAAATGAAATAAGTATTCAGAGTCTTTGTCTCCCGATATTTTAAAACAATCTCTATAATAATAGTCTAAATCTTGTGACTATCATCAACAGTTCCCCGCGGAACACTTCGTTTTTTATACTCTAGGTGCCATTTTGATACTTTAATGTTATCCAGGCACAGGTGATAAGTCACCAAATATTATTCTATCCCCATCATTTCATCTATATTATAATTGTTCAAGTCATCAAATGCCATAAACAAATACGGTCTGATCCCTTCGCCTTTCATATGAAGGTTTGGCACAAATGTCATATATTGGCGTGATTTTTTTCCAACGCCAATTTGAGGAACGCATCAACAGCATAAACAACAACATCCTGCTTACCATATCAAGCAAAATAACGATACTTTGGCGCCAGTTAAGTACCCGTTGCGTATATGACACTGGCGTCAGAAAAAAAATCGCGCCAATATCAATATGGGGCCGTATATGACATCTGTGCCGAAAGAAAAAAAAGCTGGGAGCAAATCTCGCCAATATCTTTTTTGCAACTCACCAGTTAGAATTTTTTTATTCTTCGAGTGGCAAATTAAAACATTGATTTGAAGTTGAAATTAAATGTCATGGTTTGTTATGTCATTGTCATATACGCACCGCATGTTCGGCATAATTTTTTTTTTTTACGAAAATTTGTCGAAAACCTCGTTTCCGAATACCAGTTACATATGTATTTTTGGTACTACTTAGTTATCCGGTCGACCAAAAATCTATCACCAAACTATAAGATTAAATGCCAATAATGGTTGATCGAAAATGTCACATTCACTTGACTTTTAGCAAGTTACACATGTTTAAGTCATCAAGTGATTTTTTATTCGACGTTTTATTTTTATATTTATTAATGCTATACTAATTTATTTGTTCTTTCGTTATTTAAAATAAAAATTTTGTCAATCTGTACAATTTGGCGAGTGGTTTGGCGAGTTATATAATTTGCGAAATTGGTTGACGAATAACTACGTTGTACCGTATTTTTTAATTATTTTCTATTTTTTTTCAAAAGGAAATAGCAAAAAAAATAATTAATAACTATAGAACAAAAAAATTTATATAAAAAAAGAAATAAATGTAAATAAACATTTATTATTAAATAAACGACAATAGCCGGGTTACCATGTTAACCAAAATAATGCCATTTTTGCGCCAATTAGGTACCCCAGTGCGTATATGACATCTGTGCCTAATATTTTTCCTTTCGTTTTGTTTTTTAAAATAAAGAAAGAAGTGAAAGCCATCAATTTAAATGTTTCATTTTTAAATGAAAGTTTTGTATTAAATAAAATGATAACGAAATACAAAAAAAGCATTGTTCTTAGCATAGATTTAAAGGAGGCCAAACTGGTCGCCAAATTAATTTAAAATAGTAACCTTTTCTGAATTATGAAAAAAAAATCTGTTATGATTAAAATTTGAGTTGCCATCATTAGAAAAATGTATTTAAAATTAGAAAAAAAATTAATATTTCGAAAACTAATTCGAATTTAAAAATTCTAATACCAGTTTTGAGATCCGTGGATCAATACGGATTTTTGATGTTAATTTCATCGCAAAGTATTCCATATTTTAGGAGAAATCTCCGTGAAACATAATCAGTTGTTTAATCAGTCGATTGAAAGAATCGATACACATTTCAGCCGTTTCATATATTCGTTTCATAAATTCGTTTCATTAGAATTTTATATATATATGGTAGATATAGGGAGAGTGTGAGCTAATAGTAGGAATTGAATGAAAACAGAAAAGAAAAACACTTTCTGCATTAATCATGTAGTGTAGAAATCTCAAAAATGAGAGAGAGATTGACTTTTGAGATCCGAATAGCAATTTGAAACTAAGTCTATACAAATTTTGATAAACGGATTTGTCACTTTGGAGTTCAAAGTGGTCACAATTACCCCAAACAAATGTGTATTGGCAAGTATAAAAATAAGATATAGTGGTCACAATTTCCCCACTACTGGTCTTAATTACCTCAAACTTAAGGGATTGTGAGTTTTTGGTGGGGTAATTATAACCATCCCTTTTACTTAAAAAAAAAAAAACAGCTATGAGAATTAAAGTTTTTAAAAGGTGTTCTTAAAGGATCAAAGTCACTTCCTATGTACTAAAAACACCACTTTTCCTAATAGAAATAAGCAAAAAAATAAAATAAAATAAAATAAATAAATAACAATGTTGAAAAAGTAAAAAGTGGTCATAATTACCCTTCCTGACTTTATTAACTATTGAAGTAATTTTTAAAAAAATCATTTTTTCATACTCTCCGCAGCTTGGATTCGACCTGGGGATCTGCGGTTTTATAGACAGACGACATACCACATAGCTGCTACGAACTCACTCAAAAGATGCTTAGTACAAAATTTTAATTGACGCATTGCTTCCAAGCCGTTGAAAGTCTGTTCTGGATATCTGAATTTGGGGAGCCAATGAGAGCGGTTCAGGATCTGAACCAAGTAGGTATTGTGAACATGCATGCGGAGCTATTGTTTTTTTTTTTTTTTTTTTCGCAGTGGACCAATAGGAATGCAATAAGGATTTAGAACCCCACTTTTTACCAGGGCTACGGAGTCGGTGGGAAAAATGGACGACTCCGACTCCGACTCTTTCGTTCAAAAATGGGCCTGACTCCGCAGCCCTGCTTTTTACTATGTTTTGGATTAGCTTAAGCATACAACGAAATGGGTTCCAGATGTTTGTCTTCGAACATAGGGTTTGAGAGCGGATTTATATCTCATTGGCCTGTATGGCTTCTAGAATTTACTGCATGTCTGGAATTTTATAGATAGATCGTGTCCATTGGGTGAGAAGGTATTAAAATAGGCTTTGAATGAAATAGTAGTTGAATCAGATCAGCTGTTAGAAGCTAAAGTAAATACGAGTGATATTATCTTGTTTTTGTAGCTGCTTTAGCAGTGTTTTGAGACATTTGAAGCAGTGTTGTAGTGGGTAGCTGCCCGCCTGGGCTGTTTTTTTTTTTTTTTTTTTTTTTTTTTTTTTTTTTTAAATAAAAAACCCGGTTTTTTTACAACTCTGATAAGATTGTTCTGTCTATTTAGTAAAATGAAACCGACTCAGACGGAATTTCAAGGGACAGAAGAAAAATTCCGTATTAAACAGGCTACCGTCTTAGCAGGTATGGTATTCTTACTTGTAAGGACAATGAGATTTTTACATTTAAGACAGGATTACAGGTTCCGTTATCATAGGGTTTACTGTATTTTATTACTGATTTTATTATTTTATTACTGAAGATTATTATTTGTGAAGAAGGTGGAATCATAGTCCCCATTTTGGCATTTTAATCCAATTTACCCGTGGAAAATTGCCCATTTAAGACTATGAAGTCATTCCCATCTATTAGACTAATGAAGTGTTCACAAAGATTGTATTTGAGATCAGGATTGCCATTTATTTCGGCAATCAAATTCCTTGCACTTTCCTGAGCAAAAAATTAAAATTTCCCACAGTAATTCCTCTGAGAATTTTCAAAATTTCAATGGATAAATTTTGCAAAGCACTCAAATTTAGTAAAATTCCTTGTTTTTAATACTAACTTTTAAATTCCCTCAGTTTTTCCAGTTTTCCCCATACAGTGGCAACCCTGAAGATTATTATTTGTGAGGAAGGTGGGATCAGTCCACATTTTGGCATTTTAATCCAATTTACCCGGGAAAAATCGCCCATTTAACCCGGGTTTTTTAATAAAACCCACCCGGGCTGGGTTTTTTTTTAAACCCTGGTTTTTTACAAACCTGATTTGAAGTCTCCGTGATGGAAATTACACTATAGGGCCAAACATCACTGGACACTTTCAATTTTAGGCATCTTGTCGAATATTTAAAGATATGCTTGTCGGATTCTTCTGGAATTTCAGGATTATAAAAAATATGTTTGACATCATATTTATCAAGGACGATTTCATGAGGAGGACAATTAGGGGCCATAAAAAAGTCGAAGAAAAATAATAACATTTGGGATCACTCTGTAAAACAAAATGCATCGCTAGAGCACACGTATATGGGAATATCGTACAGTATGTGTATTCATTTGTGTAAGAATAGCACATATATTCATGGAAATGTAACGATTTTTTTTTAAAGTTCAAAAGATTCTAGAATGTTTTTTATTTATATCGTGTAGCATTTACAACCAAATTTGATGCCAGTTTCAGAAAATTTGAGAAAATGTTCTAGAAACAGTATCAGTGCAATTGCATAGGCGCAACTAGAACTATTTTGTGGGGTGGGCCCAGACCCCCAACCTCATAAGTTCTTTGTGTTCGCGCAAATGTGTGTGTTGGAAAATATTTATTAAATCCTGATCGAGACTAAACTTGTTAATTTAATGAAAATTTTTAATTAAAATGAGTAAAAATTTATTATTAAGATTAATAGTCAAAAATACTACTGACTGTAACATTGCAATTTTTAAGATGACGAGTTGTTCCGAGACAGACCCAGCGTTACGCTTAATGTCCGGGTATCCTGACACATTTCTTTAATGTTTCGGTTTTCCAAAGTTCAACTTAAAAGCATGAATGTTTTGGTTCTTAACAAATTTCCCTTCCTTATTATCAGAATGTTGAAACGCTTAACTCTGTGTAATAAAATACAATAAAACCTGTTAAAATGAAACTTATAGAATGCACAGAATCTGTTGTTAACCCTCAACAGATTCAGTTCTATTTAAATTGATTAGAATAATGCATAAACAAGAAGTGTTTCAAATGAATTTTTATATTATATTCAGTGCATTTGAAATTAAGAACAAGTTTTATTTGAATTAAGAACAACATTTCTATTAAAAACTATTTTTTGTACAATTTAAAAGTGTTAGACCATCAAATTAAACTAAACAAGGGAGGTTTGACCCGGGCCATACCTCCCAGAATTGATATGGGTCAAACCTCCCTTAATAGCCATTTTGGAAAAAACTGTAAAAAACGCATTAAAATAAAAAGTAAAAGTAAAAAATAAGTATACTATCTTTTAGTATATTAATTTAAGTACACAAACAATTAAATTTACTTTTATATATGTTCATGACAGATGGCACAGAAGAGAAGAGCTTGCAACAACAAAAAAAAGTTTTCTGGCTGAAAATGATATCGCATGTGATTCCTCCTTGATTCTGCTTGCAAATGGCTAACAGACAAAAACAATATGTTATTCTGCTTGCTACCATGCTGTAGTCTGGTGCTCATCAGATAAATAAATGTTTAAATATGAAAAGGATAGGGTGGGTCAAATCTACCTTGTTTCCCCTATATTTGCATGTGTAACTTTTCAAAAATTTGAAATTAAATTGAGAGAATTGTGAGAATTCGATTATTATTAGATTGTGAGAATTCGACGATATCTCACATTGAAACTCTCAATTTACAAGGTAGAAGCCAGCATAGGGAAACTAATGTATTTTCACCTAGCCTCCAAATTTCTTCAGAGTCCTAGAAAATGTCGCTAAAGATGAAACAAATACTTCAATTTCAATCAATCTTCGCAGAGGACACTAGGGCGAAAGGAACTCCTTTATCTAGCGAGAGAAATATTCTTTTGATGTTCACGAGGGTCTCGTTCCCGTGGGAAAGTAGATAGTGAAACCAGATATTAAACCTGACGCCAAGATTCCTGACTGCAGCCTATAGAGAAAGGGCTTGTCTATGAGATCATGGGCCACGGATGGTGAGTGGCTAATGGGAGTGGCTTTGGTCCTAGACGGAAAAACGAAACTGATAAAAGAGGATGCAGGAGGATTCTCGAGAGCTTACTTTTCCCTTCTGTTGAAGTTGAGACTTCAAGGTGTTTCTGGCCGTGCAGAGTGGAAATCTCTCACGGGTTGACGGCTTCGGGACATATTCCGAAGCACAGAAAAGCGAAAGCCAGGTGTGGCTGTTAAGATATCTCTGTCACGGAGTTGAATATCGGAGGTTCCTAAACCTCGGTTAAACATCTACAAAAAGTGCGACATTCCTGTCGAGCATCTCGAACTCCTTCGAAAAGTGTGGACATTGAATGTATTAGAGATATTTTCTCTGAAAACAATCTGCCATTAGAGAACTGGACTTGATTCTACAAATACTTTATTGTTAGCTGAACTCGAACCCATATATGAAAAATGTTGTAATTATGAATTATTTAATCAAGAAATCCTTATTTAATTGTTTGTGATACAATAAAATATTTTTTCGATATTGATAAGACCAGGCCGTTGAAGTAGCCCGCTACCACACCACCTTACGACATCGGCTCCGTTACAACTTGGTGGCAGCTAGAAGATTCACAGCAAGAATAATTGTTATTAGAGGAAAGACCAGGAGGAAACAGACGGCGAACACCCGGAGTTTCTGACAACAACTCGAGAGGTAGCCGAAAGAATCGAAACGACAGTTCCGAGGAAGACAGACGGACAGCCCATCTAGACATTGCCCATGAGACAGTTTAGCTATATCAACTAGACAGTGCTTCGAGACAGTGCAACGTGGACCTTGGACGACAAACAGTGGGACGCAACACGCCTGATACGAGCCCTTGAGTTACAGTGGATGACACCCGCGGAGTGCCATAACGGAACGTTCCCCAGACAAGATACTTCAAGCAACAACTGCAACAGGTAAGCTCATTTCATTTTGAGTGGCTCTTAAACTATTATTTAGCATACTGATAGGACATTAAAATGTTGTTTAAATAAAAATATGAGAAACTTTTTGAGGTAGATGAAAATATTAAGATTATGATAAATCGATAATGGTAGTTAATGGAAATCTAACGATTAATGCAAATTTATATGTTATGTTATCTTTATCATTATTTTTAATGTTTGGAATGCAGAAAGGATTAGATAGGCTAAATTCATAACTACTCAAAAAAAAAAAAAAGCCCCAGTAATTTTTTTTTCTTATATAACTTGTGTAAGAAATATATTTTGATGAGTGATTGTATAAAGAGAAATTTTGATGCATGTTGCATTGTTAAATGACAAACAGAGTAAATTAAACTTTTACCCTAAATAGTATAGATGCATTTTGATAAAGGTTGCAGAGAGTGTTCAGTTCTTGAGAAATACTGGGAATGTAGTTTGCCTATAGTATTTGAAAAATTACTTATTGTTTTCATATTGTGTGTATAGGGACTCTAAAGCTTTAAAATTTTGAATTTTATTTTTTGCTTTACGTTTGGCACAAAAATATAGATATTCTGAAAATCTTTTGAAAAATCATAAAATTATTTTTACATATTGGTTATGCATTTGAAATGTTTATTTATATTGTGTGCTTAGGGATAAAATATTGCTTGTGAGGTGTAAGGTTCATATACTTCTAAATTGATAAACAAAACGAATAGTTTCCGTTTGTATTATTTCAACATACCGCAGTCATGTCGAAGTTAAATTCACTGAAGTACTGCAGGAAAGCGGATTTACAGAATCTCGCGGAAGTTTTAGGGGTGGAAATAGATGAACAAGACAATATGGCAATGATAATCGAAAAAATTGAAGCAGCAGAAAAATACGACGAGGAACTGACGTTAGTACAGGCAGGGTACATCGTAAAGGATAGGGAAGTACGCATCGCGGCAGAAAAAGAGAAAGAGAGGGAAAAAGAGAGAGAGAGGAAAGAGAGAGAGAAGAGAGAGTTAGGGAAGAGAGAGGGAAAGATAAAGAAAGGGCGTTTGCTTTAGAACAGCTAAAATTAACGCAGAGTTCAGAAAGGCGAAATTCTACGGCTAGCAGCGGTTCCGAAAGATCCGTTAAATTACCTCTTAAAACTATTATGCATCGTTTTGATCCTGAACGATCCGACATAACATTATTCCTGAATTTGTTCGAGCGACAGGCGAATAGGTCCAGAATAGAGCAAGGTGAATACGTCACACACTTGTTAGCATTATTGCCGGTGGAAATTGCAGAATTGAACTTACGCGAACCAGCTCAAAAAATTGACAATTTCGAACATGTTAAATCGTTTTTATTAGCCCGGTACAGGCTGAGTGCGAAAGCGTACCGTCAAAAATTGAATAAACATACACGTAATCCAGGAAACCCGTGGAGAGATCTCATATTCAAATTGAATAGTTTTCTTGAAGGATGGATTAACGGTTTGGGGATTACGCAATTTTCTGAATTAAAAGACTTGTTGATCACTGATCAGATCAAACGACGCGCGCCGGTCGAATTAAAAGAACATTTTATTGATTCGTGGGCGAATTATAAAGATCCCTTGGTGCTCGCTACGGCACTAGACGAATACGAGGCGATAAAAGGAGTGTCCAAAAAAACGTGGAACACGAGACCCACGGTTGATAGGAAACCTGAAAGGCCTAAGTATGAAGATAAATCGCGCGGTAGGAATTCCGAAAGTAAACTCAACTGGCGTGAGCGGGAAACAAATAAAGAAAGGGAAAAAGTCGTCGAACGTAAAAATTGGAGTAAGTGCTTTATTTGTTCAAAAACTAGGCACTTGAGGGCCAATTGTCCCGAAAACAAAAGGACCGAAAAAACCGTTGCTAAAGTTCATCACGTTAGCGGAAATATTGATCTCGAGGAAGGTTTCAAACCCTACTTAAGCCATGCCTTAATTAATGGAGAGAAAATCACTGTATTAAGGGACAGTGGAAGTTGTTCCGATGTGGTCTCAGGCAAATTCATTAAGCCGGAGCAATTAGATGGTATGGTTGTGTGGGTTAGACAACCGCTAATGAACGATTTACGTTGTTTGCCGACTGCTGATGTAACGTTAGAATTGGACGGAGTGGGGAGCATAAAAACAAAGGCCATAGAATCAGACGTAGAATAAGACATGTCTTATTACATCCTGGGGAACGAAACTCAAAAATTGATCGATAAAATTAAGAGCGATAATGCCCAGATTTTAAACGCCGTAATAACACGGAGTCAGGCGAAACCGAAACCAGAAGAATTGAAGTCCGATCCGACGAAGGGGAAGGACGCGAAAAAGAGAAGTCCCCAGTCGAAAGAGACAGGCGCGGATACATGGGAAAAACCTATAGAAGACGAAACCAGTTCAAGGGAAATGAATGGGGATTTGGGGGAAGACGAAGAGGATTTATTGTTACCCGATCTAGTGGAGGACTTGAGCATAGGATTAAGTCAGGTGGGGAAGAAGGAATTTAAAAGAGAACAAGAAACGGATGACTCTTTAAGCGAAGTTAGAAAAAGGGCAGAGTTAAAGAAGTCGCATTATGAATATAAGGACTCGTTAATAGTACGGAAAACGTACGACCACCGGGGAAATGAAAGGATACTATTAGTCATACCCCTGAAGTTTAGACAGGGTCTTTTAATCGCGTGCCATGAGGGCATTTCGGCTCATCTGGGAGAGAAGAAAACGAAAGACAAATTGTTGAGATACTTTTTTTGGCCCAATGTAATAAGGGAGTCTGAAAATTTTGTAAAATCATGCGACGCGAGTCAGCGCGTAGGGAGATCGGCGGAGCAGAAAAAGGCCCCTTTGACACTTGTACCGATTATTTCAGAGGTATTTTCAAAACTATCAATAGATTTAGTTGGCCCCTTGCCAGAATCCAAAAAGGGAAATAAATACATGTTGACCGCCATATGTGTGTATAGCCGATACCCAGAAGCGATTCCAATTGCAGATATGCTTTCGGAAACGGTAATTGAAGCTTTGACAACTATTTTCAGCCGTGTAGGTTACGCGTCGGAAATCCAGACAGATTTGGGGCGTAGCTTTACTTCAAATTTAACTACTGCTTTTCTGAAGAAATTCGGTGTAAGGCTAAGACATTCGAGCGTGTGTCACCCTTCCTCGAATTTAATCGAGCGATTTCACAGGTCAGTTAAGAGAATATTGAAGGCGATGTGTGTCGAAATGGGAGTGATTGGGAGGCATACTTACCCCATGCACTGTTAGCTTTAAGAACGGTGACCCACGAATCGACGGGATTCAGTCCCGCTGAGTTAGTTTTCGGGAGAAATTTGAGAACACCGGAAACATTGTTGTTTGAACAATGGACGGGAGAGAGTCAAGAACATGAATTAGTCACTGAATACGTTTTCAAGCTGATGAATCGGTTAAAACGTTGCCCAGAGCTGGCCGTCAAAAACATGACTACTAGCAGAGATAAGAGAAAACTCTGGTACGATAGAAACGCGACCGAAAGGAGTTTCGAGCCAGGAGAATCTCACTACTGATTTTGGCCACTAGTAAACCAAATAAAATGTCGGTAAAATGGATTGGGCCAGGCGTAATCGAATCTAAAGTTTCCGCTACGATTTATATTGTAAATATTCCAGGTAGACGCGAAAAATCCCAAATTTACCACGTGAATTTATTAAAACCTTATGTGAAACGCGTGGAAAAAATCAACCTTTTGACCCATGAATTTCACGACCTAGACGCGATGCAAGATTTAGAGATAGTTTACCCTTCGGCCGACTCTAACAGTTATGATTCCAGGCAAGTAGTGGAGGAAAGTGACTTGAGGGACCGGTGCACGGCTGAACAGCTGCGGGAGTTGGAAAATTTATTAAACACGTATAGGGAAGTCTTTTCGAACGACCCAGGACTAACAGATCTAGCAGAGCATGATATTGAGCTTGTCGAAAACAAACCAGTGAGGATAAGACCTTATAGAACATCAGTCAGGCAAAATGAAATTTTGAAAAAAGAAATCAAACGTATGCTTGATTTAAAAGTCATAAAGGAGGGGGAATCGGATTATAACTCTCCCATGATTTTAGTGGAGGCCCCGGGTAAGGAAGCCCGACCTTGCATTGATTACCGAAAACTGCACTCCATTACTAGGGCTGAATTTTTCCCACTTCCTAATATCGAGGATAGAGTTGAAAGAGTTGCCGCCGCCCAATATATCCCGGTATTGGATTTGACTAAGGGGTACTGGCAGATTCCGATGACCCCCAGAGCTCAAAAATTGGCCGCTTTCGTGACTAGTTTCGGGAGTTATTTACCCCTGACAATGCCTTTCGGTTTGGTCAACGCTTCTTACACATTTTCCAAATTTATGGCTAGATTACTCAGTGGGGTAGAAGAATTTTGTCTACCATACCTAGACGACATGGCTATTTTCTCGAATAGCTGGGAGGACCATCTTGAGCATATAAAGATAGTGTTAACCAGAATCAAAGAGGCTAAATTAAAAGTCAAAATCGCAAAATGCAAATTTGCGCAAAAAACTGTTAAGTATCTAGGCCACGTAGTGGGGGAAGGTCAACGCAAACCGGCGGAGGCGAAAATCAAGGTCATCGCGGAGTTGCCGGCGCCCTAAAACAAAACGGAAATTAGAAGATGTTTGGGTATGGCGGGTTATTATTCGAGATATATAAAAATTACGCAACCATAGTAGAACCACTCACGCGCGCTTTAAAAGGAAAAAACAAAAAGGGAAAAGTAGATTGTAGCGACGAAATGGAAAAGGCGTTCAAACTCTTAAAAACCAAACTCACCGAAGAACCCATTTTGTATGCCCCTGATTACGATTCCGAATTCGTAATACAAACCGATGCGTCTGAAGTGGGTATTGGGGCTATTTTGGAGCAGAGGAAGGGCTCAGAAGAACACTTAATAATTTTTCTTAGTCGAAAATTCACAGAACCAGAGCGGAGTTTCAGTACCTCCGAGCGTGAATGTGCCGCAATAATTTTCGCAATAAAGAAGCTTAGGCACTATATTGATGGGCAAAAGTTTTCCATAGAAACGGACCACAGCCCATTAATATTCTTGAAAAACAATGCAGGTAACAATCCCAGACTACTCAGGTGGGCACTGACACTGCAGCCTTATCATTATGCAATTACTCATCGACCAGGCAAAGATATACCTCACGTGGATTACTTGAGCCGAGTAGAGTAAGTCGGTCGTTAAACCCGACTACATGTATATATTAATATTCATTTTATTATGTGTAAATGTAATCGTGTAAAATATAAATGTGTTTTGTCTGTTAAAGAGAAATTTCGTAATCAAATGTGTCCAGTATTTGCAAGCTAAGTATAAAATGCAGGAAAAGGTTTTTTATGGAAGTGATGAAATTAAACATGGGCCATTTAAAATATATGAGCTAACCTTTTCCCTTACAGAATATTACGTCTGGCAGCCGAAATATGATTTGAGGGAGGGGTGTTGTGAGAATTCGACGATATCTCACATTGAAACTCTTAATTTACAAGGTAGAAGCCAGCATAGGGAAACTAATGTATTTTCACCTAGCCTCCTAATTTCTTCAGAGTTCTAGAAAACGTCGCTAAAGATGAAACAAATACTTCAATTTCAATCAATCTTCGCAGAGGACACTAGGGTAAATGGAACTCCTTTATCTAGCGAGAGAAATATTCTTTTGATGTTCACGAGGGTCTCGTTCCCGTGGGAAAGTAGATAGTGAAACCAGATATTAAACCTGACGCCAAGGTTCCTGACTGCAGCCTATAGAGAAAGGGCTTGTCTTTGAGATCATGGGCCACGGATGGTGAGTGGCTAATGGGAGTGGCTTTGGTCCTAGACGGAAAAACGAAACTGATAAAAGAGAATGCAGGAGGATTCTCGAGAGCTTATTTTTCCCTTCTGTTGAAGTTGAGACTTCAAAGTGTTTCTGGCCGTGCAGAGTGGAAATCTCTCACGGGTTGACGGCTTCGGGACATATTCCGAAGCACAGAAAAGCGAAAGCCAGGTGTGGCTGTTAAGATATCTCCGTCACGGAGTTGAATATCGGAGGTTCCTAAACCTCGGTTAAACATCTACAAAAAGTGCGACATTCCTGTCGAGCATCTCGAACTCCTTCGAAAAGTGTGGACATTGAATGTATTAGAGATATTTTCTCTGAAAACAGTCTGCCATTAGAGAACTGGACTTGATTCTACAAATACTTTATTGTTAGCTGAACTCGAACCCATATATGAAAAATGTTGTAATTATGAATTATTTAATCAAGAAATCCTTATTATAATAAATAAATCTGCGACGCACGTCGCGTGTCGCACACTTTCTGCTACCGGGATCTAACTTATATTCTTTTCAATATTTATAATTTTTTTTCACACATAACTGCTTTCACAGTTGCCTTCCAGAAGTTATAAAGACTTATTTATTTGACAAAAATTAATAATTTTTTTAGTAGAAAATATTTTTAAGTGTATTAAAAATCAACTGATCCAAATTTAAAATGAATTAACTGTAAACCAACTTTTAAAAATAAAAGCCTGCTTTTTTTAAGCAGTTAAAACCAAAAATAGCCGGCAGGCTTTTTTTGGCCTGGCTAAAAGCCGGCAACCCTGATAGAAGGCCTTTTAAACAAAATGTTTGAAATAATTTTTTGACATAATTATAAATGCTGTTTTCTATTGAGATGAATTAAAATTAGTTTGTGATTAAAAACGTAATTTTTGCAAGACAAAAACTTACCTAGTCATCAGTGGCGTAGACAGGATTTCGTTTCGGGGGGGTTCCAAAATTTTTCCTTCAGGTATATAATATATATAGTATATATATAGTATATATATGTATTATATATATATATTTATATATAGTAAAACCTGTCAAGATGAAATCGTAAATATTGCTGGAAAATTCCATTTTACACAGGTTTTTGTGTTATTAGGTGTATTTGTATAGTATTCTTTTCCGTAGCACGGAACATTTCTCTTTAAGACAGAATTCCGTTGTAGGCAGGTTCCATTTTTACAAGTTTTGTGTATTTATATAAATATACTTATTTATGTCATATGAATAGAATAAAACTTGTCAAAATAGTAATTGTCTATAACAGAATCCTGTCTTTAACGGAAGCGTCACATGGTCTTAATATGAATTGCGATACAATTAAATTGAAAACCTGTCTGAAAGGGGATTTTCATTGTTCTCTAGTGAAACATAGTGAAACCCGTGAAAAGGAAATCTTTCTATAATGGAATCCTGTCTCAAACGGAAGAGTTTCAGAACCCCTGTGAAACGAACAACAGATCTTATTGAGGTTGTGAATCTTAAAAGCATAATTAATTACATTTCTTTCTATGGAAGCCTGTCTAAAATGGAACTTTTTACCAGTCCCTTTGAATCTTGTCTTGACTGTGTATGTATAATAGAAGTATTTCGAGTAACTTTAAGAATTTAGGTATATCCTTATTCAATTTCTTAATTTAAAAAAAAAAGCATGGATAAAAAATGTAAGGCCAATCTCTATAACTGCAACTAATAATACATTGAAGTTACATTAATATTTACCAATGAAAAAGATTCACTATGATGTAAAAAGCTGAGAGCATACTGAAGAGTTAAATTTAATTAACCCATTCGCTGTCATCCACGAGTATACTCGTGACTTTAATTTATTAATTACTTTGTCACCACTATTTTAGAGTTAAAAAAATTGCCTCATTTACTGGTAGAAATTTCGCTGCATTAGTAAAGCGAAATTTACCTTTCTGAATTTGTGGTAGCAAACGACTTTTAACAAAAAATTTGAAAATTATTACTTTATAGTTTTGGCAGCGAATGGGTTAAATCAAGTTCCATATTACATAACATTTGCCTACAATAAAGTTGGGATCAAGTGGTTAAGTTTAAAACAGCAATTTTCATGTTTAATTTCTTGCCATTGAATTAAGAACTTGTGCTGTAATAGATATTGGATAATGATTTCACATAAGTGTCAATCGCATTAGCCATTCATGCAATCCGCCGCGCTCCCCATGGGAGTTTTTGAGATAATCTAGATAGCTTGAACATTAGCAGCAAGTTTATTTTTTCTGATATTATCTTGCCGTGACAAATTTGAATTGAGAAATTCGCTGCAAATCTCCCGCAAGGTATACCATCACCCACTTGCATGAGTAGTTTGTTGTGAAACTGATGCAAGACAGTCTTTAATTCACGAAAGCAAAAAATCCCTCTGTTGAGCGAATAGAGAATCAGCACATACACAGAAATTGCAGTAATTTTATTCGGTTGGCACTGCTTTTTCTAAGCACTATACTTATTAAATACCAAAAAATGCTCGAAATGAATAGTACAAATATTACCTAAACTTGTTTGTGGTGATAAAACCGATGCATGCACCTTCTGACGACGCTTTCGCATCAATAGACTTGATCAGGTCTATGGACCCCTTCGAAGGGGTTAAACTTATAGTGGGACATGGAAAGATTACTACTTTGCAGTAAGTCAGCAGTATTTTTAATTACTTGTTTGCCGTTAGTTTGCAATAAATTTGATACAGTATGAATTTAACTTGCACGACAAGTTAGCTGCAAGTTCAAAGTGTGGTGACTTCGGCGTTTGCGTTATCTTGCTGCAGTCTTGTTATGAACTTTCAGTCTTGTCATGCTGAGCTTACTGCAACTTTGCAGGTTTTCAAAGCAAAACTGTTGCAAATTTTCTGCAAACTAAAATGCTATATGGGAAGGTTTTAACTTTAAGAAAAAGATCTTGCATTTTCAGCTACAGAAACTAGTAATGAAAGAAGCACACGCATCAAATATAGTTCATGCTGGAAAAAGCAGTTTTGTTACAATTGTCTTATTCAGCCATAGTTCTTTTCGGTTTCCATGTTTCATGTCTCGCCACTTTTGATACCATATTCGATTTAATAGTTGCGATAGCTGGTCGTCTTTAAGGAAGTTAAATTTTTGTAATAAGTTTATTTGTGATGGATTAGCACCATTTTGGAAGTATTAGAATGTGTAAAAAATGGTTCATGGTGGTTTCTGTTTTTGTACTTCCCATCCAATTTATTTTAGATGGTTCAAAACAGTTTTAGAACATTCTCCAAGTTCAGCAGTAAGCTTCGGACGGGTCGGATTTATGCAGCTCTGGAAGGGATACTTAGACGTTCCGTAGAAGGGTGTAGCGACCTTCTAGACCATTAATAATCATAAAATTCCGAATCTTCCGATTGCACCCTTAAACAACTTGACAGGAGAGTCAAGAATCTCATCTCTGTATATTTCAGCATTCACAGTTGCACTGGTAAAAATGAGTCGGTCACTGCGGCCATTCAAAATGATGTCCGTCCATACCACGATTCCACGACCTTTATATCGATGCCTTTCACGGATGTTTGCAGCCTTATTGCATGTGATTTTCTCCCTCCATAGGGTAACACGTCTGTAGTAACTCTCTCAACAAAATCGGGATTCATCGGTAAAGAGAACTCGGCTCCAGTCCGTGGTACTCCAATGACGATGATCTCTGCACCACTTTAACCGGGCGCATTTCGCTACCGGTGTTAGTGGAACACAAATCATAGGTTTCCTTGCTTGCAGCCTGTCACTCTCAGTAAACCAGGATAGTCGAGTTCGTGTTGCTGCAGCAAACTCCCTGCAATCTGAACTGACGTCAATTGCCTATTTCTTTTAGCAATCGTTGGCAAATTACAGTCCTGAGAGCCTATTGTGGTGCGTTTTCTACATTGACCTGGTTGTCTGTGGACATTATACCAGTGTCTTTAAACCGTTTACAGATTCTTGACATGACGCTTTTGGCTATTTATAAGTCTTTGCAGACCCCTAAGAGTGTCTGTCCTGCTTCCATTCTCCCTGTCGCACGCAATTTCTCAAAATCGGTCAAATGTCTTCTGGACAACATATTCCACTAGAAGCAAAGTTTTACCTAATTACACGTATAATTCTTAAAATTAGGCTTCAAATTACCCACGTGCGCTCCTTTTCACACGTGAAACGAAAGAACGGGCTGAGGCTGAAAAATTTGCATATATTTTTGAAGCGAATGTTAATCCCATTGGACTACGTGATAATGTTGACATTGAGTTACCTTTCTGGAAGTTCCCTTTATAGAATTAACATAAAGCACCTTTTTATGGTTGTTCCTTTAATTTTTCTCGCCAGTGTATTTTGAAAGTGGTAACAAATAACCAGTCCAAAAATAAAGTTACTTTTATTAATTGCAGGCAGCAGATTTAAAGTAATTGTTAATATTGTCCGTTATAATTTGAACAAAGATAAGGGACACGAAACTCAACCAATGTACCGTTATTGCGTTCCTATAAACTCGTTCTTTCCCATAAGTGTCGACAACAGAACCCCATTGAAGTCCAAGATAAAGAAGTTTTACGTTTAATCTAGTTACAGTAAATTTGTGTAAACGGAATAGCAGGTATACTTGTATAGCTATCCTTCCGTCTCGGGACATTAAAATGTTTTTTTTTTTTTTCTATGAGAGGATTCCGTGTTTTCAGAAAACCTGCCAAGAAGGATTCAGAATTGGAACAAGTTTCATTTCAGATAGGTTCCAAACGTTAGCAAACACAAATATATAGTGTTGTTTTCGTCGAACCTTGAATTGTTTTCATTTGAGATAGGTCATCTTCACAGATTTTCCTGTAATAGATTTATGCTCTTCAGAGGTGGTGTTATAGCAGCAGTTTCCAACCTGCGGTAGCATAGACCTGGGGGAACGTGGCGTGTCTGCTGGAATATGTGAAAATAATATCGGTAATGGCGGAAGTCACAAAAATGTTAGGAATATCAATGTAATTTGCATCGATTTATTATATGGTTGTGATAAGAAGATTACTAATGGAAAAAAGCATGTTTACGTTACCTCCTTGAGTGGAGGTGGGGAAGGGGGACGTGTTTATGAGAAATGGGGGTACTCCGAAATGAAAAACCTAAGAAAGGAGTATGTGAAAGAAATAAGTTTGGGAAGTGAGTACGTTTTAGCAGTTTTAAGGGACACTGTGAAAACGGAAAGTGCTTATAACGGAAACCTGTCTAAAACGGAAAAGTTCATAGTCCCCAAAAAGACATACCTTTGAATTATACCTTCTAAGACGAACACCTCTCTAAAGCGGAACTTTTTATAGATCCTTTGTGATTCTGTCTTAGCAGTTTTTACTGTTTCATTTGTATCCATGATTCAGTAAACCAGGTCTACTTACAGGGGGGGGGGGGGTGTCCGGACCCCCTGGACCCCCCCCCCCCCCTTGGCTACGCCACTGCTAGTCATGATACTTTGAATTTCATGTATTTTTTGCGATTTCTGACACTAAAAACGTGTTTTTCCATTTATGGTGATTAAAACATTGAAAATTCATAAAATTCTAAGTATCATAACTCAGTAAGTTTTGACCATAAAAGAATACATTTTAGCTGTTTTACTTGTTAGAACATGGAAAAAAGTTTTCTAAATAAAACTTATAGGACAGAGGCATTGTATAACATTTGTAATTTCTAATCTATTTGAAAAGTAATTATTGCAATGTAAATCGATTTTTATGTGATGCAGAACAAATTGCAATTGCAAACAATTGATGCAGAACAAATATACCTTTAAAACTAACGGTTTAGAAATTAGTTATTGGAGATACCCTGTATAATAATTAACACAGTTTTAACAATACGATTTCTAACCCCCCTCCCCCCCCAAAAAAAAAAGAATCATGCATACAGCATAGATTATGAAAGGTGGAAGATGACGTTTTAATGAAAAATTTGGAAAACACATAATGTATTTGAAAACACGATTTCTGCCATTACCATGAAGAGTCATTAAAATATATGGGGTTTTTTTTCAGCCCTGTATAAGATCTTCAGATATGTATGTATACTACATAGTATGCAAAAAGTTAGTTCAGTTAAACGCATAATACATTTTAAAATTTCTACTCAGCAATTTCAACCAATATACGAATGTTATTGAGAACTGTTGTTCGACCTTGTATATGATCTGGAATTGATGCACACCAAGTAATATTTAAAAAATAGCTAAATTTAAAAACGCATACCACAATTGAAAACGCTCTTCCTAGCAATTATCGTTCGTCGCTTCAAAAGTTCAATTATTGTTCATTTTCTTCGATATCCAAATACTTTTGTGTGTTCCTGTAAATAAACGATAACTTCTATGCACACCCTATTCTATAGTAAGAACCTTGTAGTACACCTCAGTGATTTATATCAATTTCAATATGTTTTAAATACTGTAATATCATTAAAATACACAGCAAGCGATTTTCCCCCATGTACCGTAATGTAACGGAATTCTTTAGAGTGGCCCTGTAAATGAACCAAATATGCTATACACGCTTCCTTTACAATACCGAACATGCCATACTAAACCCAAATAAGATATATCCATTTCATGGCAGTCGGCCTAATATTTACACGAGTTAAAGAAAGCACAGACAGACGGACAGACAATCTGAATTCATAAACACTTTTCAACTACGTTGGAAAGTATTAAAAAATAGAAATTTGATTCCCGACTTCATAGCAGCCATATCTATCAACACATATTCAAAGCTAATTTCACAAGAACACAAAAATATTATTTATATACTTTTAATCAAATGCAATTCATCCAAACAAATTTCGTTTGTACAAGTATGTTTTTCAAATTAATTACAACTGTACTAAAATTAAATTTTCTCACAAATTATAGGCTATTTTCTTTCTTTTTTTCCAGCAAATTAAAAAAAAAAAATGACAAAACAAAAATAATAAAAAAAACTTTGCCAAAAAACAAAATTTATAGTGCCGGAATCCCCCTCGCTCCCACCCTATCCCATAAAAAAACAAACTCCATGAGTACATAGTAAAAACCCTTTAAATATTCAAATAAACCGCCAACACAAAACGCTCCATTCTTTAGAAACACATGAAGAGTAAATAACAATTCTTAGTCAAATGTCATTTCACTCCGAAAAAATTACGTATTTAGATAAATTTATCCTGCAGCGTATTTTTTAATTTAAAAGACTGTTGTACCAAATGTTTCGAAATAAGCAAATGATATATTGACCGCAGAAAATTTTAAAAGATAAATAACTGCAAAGATGTTCTATATCTTTCTTTATTCAAAAGCTTATTAAGCGGTAAAAGAACTTTTTATATGTCAAGAACTACATTTACATGGCGTGATTCAGAATGAATTAAGGAATCTGCGGTTAGTTTCAGCTGCTCTCAGTTGAAATCAATTGAAGTTTTAGTAGCTAAACAATGTTTTGTTATTTTTGGAAATAGATTTCCTATTCAAAATCGGGAATTAAAATTTGTAAGAGATAAAATTATAAATAAATGTATTTTATTTAAATACTGCAAAAAGGTACTTTTTATAAATTTAATGAATCTGAACACCTATTTCGCCACATTTTTTTAAAGGGGGGGGGAGGAATCAATGCTTTTTTCATTTAATAATATAAATGAAATATATTGCAAAATTCAACAAAAATCACTCGTTCAAAATTAGAAGCAAGCTCCCTCCCCCCCCCCCCCCCCCAAAGAAAAAGCACGAAAATATATTTTTAGTTGAAAAGAAATTGCTCGGATCAAAGATTAGACAAAACTTTCATGGGTTTTATAAGTCAAATTTGACTTTTTGTTATGGAAATGCTAAATGAAGACAATATCTACGATTCATGAATACAAAACATGTCAAGCATGACCTTTTTTCTTAGAAATTTTCAGATGTTTTCCTGATTTACTATTTGTGCCAGTGTTTCGTTTATGCTCTAATTTGTGCCATCAGAATCGGTGAGAGTATGTGATGATGCTGATAACCCAGCACCAGGCACCAAGCCGAAAAAGCGTTTAATTAGTGCTGCAAGTCATTACTATTCATGCATTAGGGTTTGGTGAAATACAAAATAAATTTTTAACACAACACACCTAACAGAGTTGCCCATAACTAGAGGGTGAAGATGGGCCAAACTGGGGGAGCACGTCTGAAAAGAAACGATCGAGGACGTTTTTTGTTAATATTGTTCTATTTTAAAGGCACGAAATTGAATTCTTGATTAAGGCAAATAAATAAAGACGCTGCCATTTAAAACCATATGTTATTTAATTAACAGGGACTTTTCGGTAACATAATAATTCAATATTAGGTTCCAGCATAGTAACAGGGTTTTTTATCCTAATACGTTAAATAATGCCCATCCCTATTGTTAACCATCAACAGATTTCAGTTCTATTTAAATTGATTAGAATAATGCATAAACAAGAAGTATTTCAAATGAATTTTTATATTATATTCAGTGCATTTGAAATTAAGAACAACATTTCTATAAAAGACTATTTTTTGTACAATTTAAAAGTGTTAGACCATCAAATTAAACTAAACAAGGGAGGTTTGACCCGGGCCATACCTCCCAGAATTGATATGGGTCAAACCTCCCTTAATAGCCATTTTGGGAAAAAATGTAAAAAACGCATTAAAATAAAAAGTAAAAGTAAAAAATAAGTATACTATCTTTTAGTATATTAATTTAAGTACACAAACAATTCAATTTACTTTTATATATGTTCATGACAGATGGCACAGAAGAGAAGAGCTTGCAACAACAACAAAAAAAGTTTTCTGGCTGAAAATGATATCGCATGTGATTCCTCCTTGATTCTGCTTGCAAATGGCTAACAGACAAAAACAATATGTTATTCTGCTTGCTACCATGCTGTAGTCTGGTGTTCATCAGCTAAATAAATGTTTAAATATGAAAAGGATAGGGTGGGTCAAACCTCCCCTATGGTCAAACCTCCCTTGTTTCCCCTATATTTGCATGTGTAACTTTTCAAAAATTTGAAATTAAAATTTTGATTATATCGCAGTCATAAAATTTTCACTTGAATTTGAAATTCTGGGGTGGGCACTGGAACTACCTGGGTGGGCACTGGAACTACCTGGGGTGGGCCCGGCCCACCCGGCCCCCCTCTAGTTACGCCTATGTGCAATTGGAATATAAGTATATTAAACATTTGATGAAATATGAGCAGTTGCATGAAATATTTTTTATCTACGCATGCGCGAACGATAACAAAGTTTTTTTTTTTCATGATTTAACAGTCAACTCTCTTTGGAGCAACTCATATAAAAAGCCAGTCAAATTATCGTGGAAATTGAGACAGATATCGGCGGCAGAGTGAGCAGATTTTTAGTTGCTCTCTAGAAGTAGCTGAATGATAAGGGATTTTCCACAGATTGTTATTTTCAATTTTTATACTATTTAAAAAATTTTATTGATACTTTAGTTTTTCTTGGGAAACTACCATAACGAGCCTATTCGAATAAAAAAAAAAAGAATTATCAAAATCAAAACATCCAATCCAAAACAACTAATTGACTTCATTAAATAGTATATGGCCATACATCCTTGATCTCAAAACACTGCAGCATTTAAACGACAAAACATGCATCATAGTATATAATGATGTGCAGTGGTGTAGTCGTAAAAAAAAAACAGAAGATATACGTTCAAAGCAGAGGGTATACGCTCAAGGCAGAGGGTACACCCTAGTGCAGGGTTGGCGAACCTATGGCACGCGTGCCAGAGTTGGCAACGTAAGACAATTTCTCTGGCACACGAAAAAATAAATTTTATAATCATTATACAGATAACACAATTTTTTCTGTTATAATCAATAAAATTTTGTTCCACAGACTATCACAAAAAATGCAAATTTTCTTTTCCTGTTATGTTATGCAGAATTTTTAACATGTATTTTGCCATTCTATACAAATTTATAAAGTTGCATTTTCAGACTAATTTTGTTAGACAGTCAATGCAAGATGATGGAAAATTGATCCAATTTCTATGCATGTTTATAAAAATATCAAAATATGAATCAGTTATAAAGAAATTTCCATCGAACATCAGCAAAAATCTCATCAATAAATTTTCTCATCAATACATTGTTTAATGCAACTTGGATAATTATAACCAGACATTGCATTGATAATAAACTCAAAAATTACTAAAATTTAAAAAAAAATTATCTTTATTTCCTTGTTACAGTACGTATAAATCATATATATGAATTAAAATTTCGTTTGTTTAATAGCTTATTCCAAAATATAGAGAAATCGCCTTTTAATTTTTAATATTTTTTAATTTTTAATTATTAATGCATGAAAACAACTGATTTTTTAACTGGTGTCTTGTTTGAACATCGCACACAGAATTATTTTATGTCAAAGTTTGGCACGTTACATTGTTGATAGATATTGCTCGTGAAATTTTGGCACGCGCACGTAAAAAGGTTCGCCGATCCTGCCCTAGTGTATATATACTATAGCTTTCTTGAGAAAACAGAGGGTATACGGTGTTCCTTAAAAAAATCCAGAGGGTATACGGCGTATACCCCCGTATACCCTCCACTACATTCCTGATTATATGTGGTAGTTGGTACATTAATGTTAAAAGATAAAAATTTTGGAATGAAGATGTTCGGTTTTCAGATATTGACCCATATATTTATGGCATTTTACTGTTGTTATTTCCTTATTCTTTTGAAATATTCCATATTCGTAAAAATAAATAAGTGTGACGTTCAAAGGACTGCTTTTCTTCGACTATTAATCTACACGATCGCGAATTTCGTAACAATATAATGATTCAGTTGAAACTTTGGCAGAGTAAGTTAAAAGTTTGGAGCAAATTTTGTTTTATATGGCGAAAAGGAAGAAAATAATAATGTTATTATTTCGTGTATGCGGGCCAAAACCTTATAATTTGCTGCCTGGTCATTAATTTCCTAAGTTTACAGATTCACTTAAACGTAACGAGATTCTCGATTTTTCACTGAAACATTTAAGCTCCGCAAAATTTCAAAACGGTTTTCAATTAGAAAATGAAACTATACAAGATTTTTCCGCAAGGTAAAAAAAAAAAATAAGAAAAATAAAAAAAAAATAAAAATGAATAAACTAGAAAACAGGAATTCTGCTTTTTCAGAATATAGTGTCACCTCCGATCAAAAAAAAAAAAATGTATGTATATAAATATAGATAGTACAAAACATATTTCAGTTTTAACACTTATAACACACGCTTTATTTTATATAAAATGACGTCATTCGCATCCGGAGGAAGAATTCCTCATTTACGATCTAATCTTGAACATCATCTACAGTAATGTATGCCTATGACTTCACTATCGCTAAATAATACACAAATCCAAGAAAGCGATGTTGTCCTTCCAGAAACTCGAAAAAAAAATCGACTATCTAATAATTTATATGCCTTCATTTGTTTGTAATATTAATATAGATATTTAAAATTAAATATAGTTTATAATACCTCCATGTTTTATCAGAAATCCTTCATTTATGTTTTTTTTTTTCAAAATAGCACGTATTTTAATTACAATTTTTTTCAGTTGTTATGGGAAAATGGCAACAAAAAGATATAATTACTATTTTCCAACTATTTTTCCTTTACTTTCTACAGAAATGGAGTACTTGAGTAAGACAACAAAAAACAAAAGGTGCTAAAAACTACAAAAAAAAATTAATAGTATCTCAAAAATCAATTGAGATGCAGTTTTCAAACAAACTGCATTTAAAAGTACTTTTTCCCCCTATACGACGGTATAAAAATTGAAAATGTGCGATGCTTAGAAGTTTAAAAAATTGCAGTAGAGTATTTAACAGCACAATGAACCATTTGCTTTCGTTTACGGCTGGATTATACAACTGAACATTTTTTTTTGGAGACGACACTTTAATAGCTGGGAGAAAGAAATAGCATACAGGAGCTAATAAATAAATAAAATTCGAATCACTGTGTTTTCCTGGGTGTCACATTAAACGAGAATCTTTTCGAACAATTACTTAAAGAATTAAAAAATGAAAATATTCAGAGAAAACTAATCACTCAGGTTGATGAGTTTACTTCTTTTGAGAAACTCTCATAAAAGCTGTGGCATTACAGAATGCAGATTTCAGCATTTCATAATCAAAAAATAAAAGTATGAATGTCAATAACGTCGCGTGTACTAAAAATGCAAAACAAAACAATTTTCAAAACTGTCCTCCAAACAGAATATCAACAATCATGTAAATTTCGATGTAAACAAAGGGAAGTTGCAATGTTATTGATGTGTTGATTTTTCACATTTATGTAATTTTCGTAAATTCATTTATACAACGTGTAATATATGTAAAAAACGCGGTCATTTGAGTAAAGTTTTTGTAAAAATATATCTAATAATTCTAAGAAGCGAATGAATGTATTGAATACAGTTAAAATATTAGCTGTGAGTTAGTTATTCTAATTATTATTCAATATTTGTAATTAAATAAACATAATTTTTCTTTCAAAAGTTTATTTATTTTTTAATCTAGCCTCTTTTATTTAATCTATATATTTAAAAGGCAAGGCTTTCTTTTTTAGTCATCTGCCCCGAGCTTTCTACGGAGCCAATTTTGCTAATTATTATTTTTTTTTTATTATTGAAAACTGTTTATTTGTAGATGTGAACGCACTAGTTGTTTTTTTTAAAATAATCCCATTTATAGGTTTTAATTTTAAAAGTTTTTTTATGAAATGTCTTCAAAACGGTGGCAATCGGATTACTTCCATTGTTGCAGAGAAAGGTAAAAAATAAATTAAGATGCAGTTTTCAAACAAATTGCATTAAAAAGTACTTTTTTACCCCAATACGACGGTATAAAAATTGAAAACGTGCGATGTTTAGAAGTTTAAAAAATTGCAGTAGAGTATTTAACACTACAATGATACATCTGCTTTGTTTTACGGCTGGCTTATACAACGGAACGTTATTATTATTATTATTTTTTTTTTTTTTTTTTTTTTTTTGGAGACGACATTTTAATTACTGGGAGAAAGAAATAGCATATCGGGGGCTAGTAATGAAAAATGTTCAGATAAGTGGCTTTTAAGGTGTGGAATATTTTGCAACCTTCTCTCGCGGGCCTCTCTTAGCCAGGCGGGCGCCGCGAAGGATCACGTGACGTTTGAGAGAATTGATATTAAAAAACATTCTTTTTTTCTTGTTCCTTTTTTAGTTTTTTTTGTGAATGTGAATCTTGAACGCAGCAGAAAAATATGCTGCGTATAGGTTTTTTATCGTGGTCTTCTATTAGAAGAAATAGTTTCTGAAGTATTAATTGTTTAAAAAGCATTTCTCTTGTTTTTACTTCAGTTTGAATGTGAATCTCGAAAGCAGCATGCTGGCTGTGTATTTCTTGATCTTCCGAAAAGGGAGAAATAAATATTCTTGAACATATAAAAGAAATTATCTAAAATTCCCAGTGTGGAATATTTACATGTTTTTAAGAAATAGTATCCAAATGTTTTCATTGTACATACTGTAAATATTTAATAGTGTAAATATACAAAGTTTTTAATTATCCTGTGCTTGACTTGGATTTATACTGAAAACACCAACGCTATTTTCTGTTGTGAAATATGATGACTTTAATATGATTTAAATGGAATCTTGACTTCTTATAATAATGCTCTCCCTATAACAATTTCGTGAACTGTGATTTAATTGTGGAATAACTTGAAATTCTTCAAGTTTTTGGTGCCTCAACAACCGGGAAAAAAGGTAAGAAATACCTTTATTATTCTGCATGACTGTTGATTTTTTGAAAATATACATTTTTCATGATCATTTATTTTGAACATTGAATTTAAATTTAAACATGGATAAGCCTGATAAGTTAAAAAGTAAAAGAGCTACTGTTCGTGCAGCCATTACGAAATTAATCACAAAATGTGATACATTATTATCTGTTGATATTGATAAAACTGATTGCGACTCATTAATGGAATCATTAGAGCTCGTAAATGAAAAGGAAGCTCAACTAAAGGAGTTGGATTCCGAAATGGATGAGCTAATTCAGGAAAAAACTGAATATGAAAAAGAACTAAAATCGGTAGAAGAATATTCTGAAAAAATATCCAGTTTGAAATTTAAAATTAAGATGAGGCTTAAAAAATGTAAAATCGAAACTGAACCAAAAGTTGTACTAGAATCAAGTAACGGTTCAAAAATCGGAAGTAAACCAGTTTCGGCAGTGAAGCTTCCTAAACTTAATATAGAAAAATTTTCTGGTGATGCAAGCCAGTTCTTAGAATTTTTTAATTTATTTACTAGTGCGATAGATTCAAACGAATCGTTATCAAAAATTGAAAAATTCCAATATCTCAAATCCTTGTTGTCTGGTCCTGCATATAATATTGTATCTGGTTTTGAACTGACAGATCAAAATTATTCTACTTGTTTAAAATTGTTAGAAGAGAGGTATGGTAAGCGGGAAAATATCATAAACTGTTACATGAATAAAATTCTAAATCTTGAACCAGTGAAATCCTCTAACAATGTTATTTCTTTAAGGAAGCTGTACGATAATATTGAAACTAGTATGAGAAATCTTGATGCGTTAGGAGTAACATCAGGCTCTTACGGCCATTTATTACTACCAATTTTATTAAGGTTATTACCAGAAAATTTGATACTAGATTTCCATCGAAAACGTGACCCCGATAAGGACTGTGAAGTCACCGATTTAATAAATTTTATTAAAACGGAATTAAGATGTCGTGAAGCTACTAATTTCGTAAACAATTCCCAAACCAAGACTTATGAAAATTCTAAAACTAAATATGAAAATCCTTCAAGTAAATATCAAAATTTTCCGCAAAAGAAAAATATACCTTCAGCTGCTGCTTTAAATACATCTACAAAACAGTTTTGCATATTTTGTAAGTCTTCTGATCATGTAGGACTAAATTGTTCAGAATTCACTGATGAACAGAAACGATATAAATTAAAGAAAGAAGGTCGCTGTTACAAATGCTTTTACAAGTCCCATTTATCAATTAATTGTAGAACAAAAATTAACCCTTGTTCCAAATGTGGTAACACTACCCATAGTACTTTGTTTTGTTTTAAAGAAACAGCAAAAGAAAATCCTGAAAAAGAAATGAAAGGTGCAATTGTATCTATGATGTCGGAACAAAAATATAAACAAAATAAAGCAACATTATTGCAGACTTGTACAGTTTCTGTGTCTGCTGGTAAGGAATGCTTGTTGGCTCGCGTTTTATGTGATAGTGGTTCAGAAAAATGTTTTGTGAAGAGATCTCTAGTACAAAAATTAAAATTGAAGCCATTGCGAAGAGAAAATTTATTAGTTTATCCTTTTGGGCGGAGACGCCCTTATGAATCTTGTTATGAAGTAGTTGCTCTAGAATTATCCAGTGTTGTGCAACCTATTAACTCGATAAATATCGAAGCTCTTGTGGTTGATAATATAACTGGGGCTTCTGTGAAAACACTAGAACCAGAACTTCTAGACATAATGAGAACAAGAGGCTTTAAGCCTGCTGATACAGGTCTTGAACAGGAAATAAATATTTTGCTAGGGTCTGACTTTTTGTGGAAAATATTAAAGGGAATCGAGGGAAAATTGACAAAAGAATTATACGTTGCAGAAACTATTTTCGGTCATACGGTGCAAGGGCAAATAGAGTCTAATAAAAAAGAAGTAGCTTGTTTGCGTGTTTCAGTTGAAAATATAAATACTCAGCTGAAAGCATTTTGGGATCTTGAATCAATTGGCATTGCCGAAAGCAATGAAAAGAACATTACCGATCATGAGGTAATAAAAGAATTTAAAGAAAATCTAAAATTCGTAAATGGGCGTTATGAAGCAAAATTATTGTGGAAAGATTCTCGCGAATTACTTAGAAATAATCTTGAAGTAGCAAAGAAGCGGTTTTCTAGTTTAGAAAATAAATTCTTGAAAAACGATTCTCTATTTAAAGAATATAACTCCATTTTGCTAGAGCAGTTTAATGAGGGTGTAATAGAATTGTGCACCGAGAAACATTCTAATAATTCCTATTACATGCCCCACAGACCTGTTATCCGTGACGACAAAACTACAACAAAAATGCGCATAGTCTATGATGCTTCTTCCAAATATGATGATTCTCTATCATTAAACGAATGTTTGTATCATGTCCCTAACTTGAATTCTAATGTTTTAAATGATGAAAGCATTCCTGTATCGAGTTTCGAACCCCTAAATACTTCCTTGAAAATTTTAAGATTGATCTGTAACAATACAGAAGATAAATTTGGACTAGAATTACGACCCTTGTTAGAAAAATTAAATAATGATTCTTGCACAAAACGGAATGTTTTGAAAATTGCAACCATGTTCCTTGATTCAGCCGGATTTATTGCCCCTTTTGTTTCTGGTGAACTAGAAAATGATTGGCAAAATTGGCTTACAGAAATCCCTGATCTCGCTCTTTTGAAAATTCCCTGGCAGTATTTTAGCAACCTGATCATGGAAAAGGAGCATCTCCAATTGCATGTTTTTCCTGATGCTAACCCTAATGTGTATGTTCCTGAATTTCTTTCCTTGCCTGAAAATCAGTGGCCTAGTGTTAAAATTGCTGCATCTCGATTACCTGATGTTTCTGAAGAGAAGTCTCTAAAATCAGCAACCATTTCTTGTGTTGTTCAAACAAATAAAGCTGATGAAATTCCTATTTTTAATCTTGAAAAATATAGCTCCCTAAAGAAATTGTATCGAGTAACTGCTTGGCTATTTAGATTTATTTCTAATATAAAATTAAAGATAGAGAAAAGAACATTTTCACAATTATCAGCTGAGGAAATGTTACATGCTGAAAATTTTTGGTTAAAGCTGGTGCAGGAAGAAAGTTTCCCTGAAGTTATAAAATCCATGAAATGTAACAAGAGTATACCTAAAGAATCAAATCTTCTACAGTTAAATCCTATGTTGTCAGATGAAGTTTTTCTGTTGGTACGAGGACGGTTACAAAAGTCTGATTCCTCATGTTATGAAAAACATCCTCTTGTGATTCCTGCAAAACATAAATTGACTGAAATAATCGTGAAAGATGCACATGAAAAAGTTTTTCATTCAGGAGTGTCCAGTACATTAGTACAAACTAGTGAAAAGTTTTGGATTTTAAGATCCAGACAGTGTATAAAATCAGTCCTAAACAAATATGCAATCTCCAAGAACTTTAGTGTTCGCCCTGGTCAACTAGTTATAGCAACTCTAAAGCATATCTTGTGTTTACCTACCATAAAAGTGAACGATTTGATTTTAGTGAAACGCTTCCGTTTACGTGAGACTCTTCTGAATCATTTCTGGAAGCGCTTGAAAAATGAGTATCTTCTCAACTTACAATCTGCTCACTACACGGACCAGAATAAAACTTCTGACTTTGAAATATATGATGTGATTTTTATGCATATGAACATGTATCAAGAACTTTCTGGAAGTTAGGTATTTGTGGACAGAGATTTAAAAAAAAAAAATGAGGTCTTATGAACTGAAGGCAAATAATTCCATCATTAAAAGACCTATTGATTCTTGTGTATAATTTAGAGGTGAAAAAACTCTGAACTTTTTTATTAATAGAACTGAAAAAAAAAAAAAAAACTTTCATTTCATTAAGAGACTAAAAAACTCTCATTGACATTTGACTTTTAGAAAAAATCTTGAATTGTTTCTGTTATTGACTTTAAACAACATTTTATTTTTTTTCACTTAAAAAAAAAAAAAAAAAAAAAAAAAGAGAAAGTTTCTTGTTTGATAATATGTCTAATTTTTAGTTTAATTTTTTTTGTGATGAATATTCTAGAATTTGTATAGATTTAAATTGTTCTTTCTATTTTTAGTAGCGGAAACTTGTTCTCAAATCTTTTAAATTGTTTAATTATTTTATTGAAGTCCAGTATGTAAGTATATATTTTGATTTTGTATTGTATTTATGTATAGTGTAACTGATAATTTTTTAGAATAATTTTTATTTCTACTTTAATTATTTGAATCCCCATTTTGATGAACCCTTGTTCATCGGGGGGGAGTTTGTGGAATATTTTGCAACCTTCTCTCGCGGGCCTCTCTTAGCCAGGCGGGCGCCGCGAAGGATCACGTGACGTTTGAGAGAATTGATATTAAAAAACATTCTTTTTTTCTTGTTCCTTTTTTAGTTTTTTTTGTGAATGTGAATCTTGAACGCAGCAGAAAAATATGCTGCGTATAGGTTTTTTATCGTGGTCTTCTATTAGAAGAAATAGTTTCTGAAGTATTAATTGTTTAAAAAGCATTTCTCTTGTTTTTACTTCAGTTTGAATGTGAATCTCGAAAGCAGCATGCTGGCTGTGTATTTCTTGATCTTCCGAAAAGGGAGAAATAAATATTCTTGAACATATAAAAGAAATTATCTAAAATTCCCAGTGTGGAATATTTACATGTTTTTAAAGAAATAGTATCCAAATGTTTTCATTGTACATACTGTAAATATTTAATAGTGTAAATATACAAAGTTTTTAATTATCCTGTGCTTGACTTGGATTTATACTGAAAACACCAACGCTATTTTCTGTTGTGAAATATGATGACTTTAATATGATTTAAATGGAATCTTGACTTCTTATAATAATGCTCTCCCTATAACAATTTCGTGAACTGTGATTTAATTGTGGAATAACTTGAAATTCTTCATAAGGACGCATTTTTTAATTTTCAAATTAAATTTCGGTAAAAAATACTTATGCATGTGTACTTTATTTTGATAAGCGAACAAAAATTCATGTGTGTCATGACGTCGTGAGATTATTGTCTGTTGGGTTTATTTTATCTTTATGCATTATAATTTTATTGATGACATTTTTTTCATTACAATGAAATAGAAATATGTTTTTATTTTAATACATGGTGGTTAAGCATAAAAATACATACATAAAGTACGTGTGAAATGTTTGCGCCGCTGAAAGTGGCTTTATGCTTAGCTTAAAATGTATTTCTACCTCGATAAAAGTAAAGAAAACTAGTTGGATGTGCCAATCCCAAAACTTTCTTCTATCTTATGCATCTTAATATTTCAAAAAATAGTTACACTTGTTAATACTTCAATATTATTAGTTCATTACTATACCAACTTTGATTTTCATCTTAAATTCCTGCTTCAGTCAATTAAATGAACTAAAAACGAGTTAATCTATATCATGATATTTGTTCAAATTAATAGTTTTTCCTTATTCTGTTGTTATCAGATGTTTGCGAATAGCCGGCTTAGCAAGAAGCGAGTTCCCGCCTTTGCTCGAGCTGCCGATGGACAATAGAACTACGAAAAATCAAGAAAACTATACAAAAATCGCTATCACAGAGCCCCTTTACCGCGCGATATTTCCAAATTCAAGGAGGACCTGTTGGCCAAAGCCAAAAACATGCACAAAAAATTTGGTCCAATTGTATGCATAATTTTATACACTTTTCGATTGTACAATAAAGAAAATGGTACAGACATCGTAATTATAGCGCCCCCTTCCAGCGGAATTTTTCCAAATTCAGGGAGGACCTTCATGCTATGACCAAAAAGAAACACAAAAAGTTTGGCTCAATTCTATGCATAACTTCATACACTTTTCGATGGTACAATATTTAAAATGGCGCAAAAATCGCTATTAAAGCGCCCCCTACCGACGAATTTTTTCCAAATTAAGGAAGGACCTGCTTGCCTTAGCTAAGAACTTAAAATAAAAATTTGGCTCAATTCTATGCATACTTCATACACTTTTCGATGGTACAATATGCAAAATCGCTATTACAGCGCCCCCTAGCGGCGAATTTTTTCCAAATTCAGGGAGGACCTGCTTGTCATAGCCATAAACTTAAAATAAACTAGTTGGATGTGCCAATCCCAAAACTTTCTTCTATCTTATACATCTTAATATTTCAATATTATTAGTTCATTACTATACCAACTTTGATTTTCATCTTAAATTCCAGTTTCAGTCAATTAAATGAACTAAAAACGAGCTAATCTATATCATGATATTTGTTAAAATGAATAGATTTTCCTTATTCTGTTATTATAAGATGTTTGCGAATAGCCGGCTTAGCAGGAAGTGAATTCCCGCCTTTGCACGAGCCGCCGATGGACAATAGAACTACGAAAAATCAACAAAAGTATAGAAAAATCGCTATCACAGAGCCCCTTTACCGCGCGATATTTCCAAATTCAAGGAGGACCTGTTGGCCAAAGCCAAAAACATGCACAAAAAATTTGGTTCAATTGTATGCATAATTTTATACACTTTTCGATTGTACAATAAAGAAAATGGTACAGACATCGTAATTATAGCGCCCCCTTCCAGCGGAATTTTTCCAAATTCAGGGAGGACCTTCATGACATGACCAAAAAGAAACACAAAAAATTTGGCTCAATTCTATGCATAACTTCATACACTTTTCGATGGTACAACATTCAAAATGGCACAAAAATCGCTATTAAAGCGCTCCCTACCGGCGAATTTTTCCAAATTAAGGAAGGACCTGGTTGCCATAGCCAAGAACTTAAAATAAAAATTTGTTCAATTCTATGCATAACTTCATACACTTTTCGATGGTATAATATGCAAAATCGCTATTACAGCGCCCCTAGCGGCGAATTTTTTTCAAATTCAGGTAGGACCTGCTTGTCATAGCCATAAACTTAAAATAAAAATTTGGTTCAATTCTATGCATAACTTCATACACTTTTGGATGGTACAATATTCAAAATCGCACAAAAATCACTGTTACAGCGCCCCCTACTGGCGAATGTTTTCCAGATTCATGAAGGATCTGCTTGCCAAAGCTAAAAACTTAAAATAAAAATTTGGTTCAATTCTATGCGTAACTTCATACACTTTTGGATGGTACAATATTCAAAATCGCACAAAAATCGCTGTTACAGCGCCCCCTACTGGCGAATGTTTTCCAGATTCATGAAGGATCTGCTTGCCAAAGCCAAAAACTTAAAATAAAAATTTGGTTCAATTCTATGCGTAACTTCATACACTTTTGGATGGTACAATGTTCAAAATCGCACAAAAATCGCTATTACAGCGTCCCCTACCGGCGAATTTTTTCCAAATTCGTTGAGAACCTACCTGCCATATCCAAAAACTTAAAATAAAAATTTGGTTCAATTCTATGCATAACTTCATATACTTTTGAATGGTACAATATTCAAAATCGCACAAAAATAGCTATTACAGCGCCCCCTACCGGCGATTTTTTTCCAAATTCAGGGAGGATCTGCTTGCCATAGCCAGAAACTTAAAATAAAAATTTGGTTCAATTCTATGCATAACTTCATACACTTTTGGATGGTACAATGGCGACAGACAGACGGACACACGGACATACAGACATTTTCTATAAACATGTTTTTTGGGATCTCTGACCCCTAAAACATGTAAATCCGTCGAAAACCGGAAGTCGAAAAAAATTTCGATTACAATACTTTCTTCTATTGAAGATAGAAGAAAGTAAAAATTGGTTCAATTCTATACATAACTTCATATACTTTTCGATGGTACAATATGCAAAATCGCTATTACAGCGCCCCCTAGCGCGATTTTTTTCCAAATTCAGGGAGGACCTGCTTGTCATAGCCATAAACTTAAAATAAAAATTTGGTTCAATTCTATGCATAACTTCATATACTTTTGGATGGTACAATATTCATAATCGCACAAAAATTGCTATTACAGCGCCCCCTACCGGTGAATTTTTTCCAAATTCAGGGAGGACCTACCTGCCATATCCAAAAACTTAAAATAAAAATTTGGTTTAATTCTATACATAACTTCATATACTTTTGGATGGTACAATATTCAAAATCGCACAAAAATAGCTATTACAGTGTCCCCTATCGGCGAATTTTTTCCAAATTCAGGGAGGATCTGCTTGCCATAGCCAAAAACTTAAAATAAAAATTTGGTTCAATTCTATGCATAACTTCATACACTTTTTGATGGTATAATGGCGACAGACAGACATTTTCTATAAACATGTTTTTTGGGATCTCTGACCCCTAAAACATGTAAATCCGTCGAAATCCGGAAGTCGAAAAAAATTTCGATTACAATACTTTCTTGTATTGAAGATAGAAGAAAGTAAAAATTGATATGATGGTGTCGAGATGTAATTTTCACTTATTACTTTCTTCTATCTTAAATAGAAGAAAGTATTGTAATCGAAATTTTTTTCTACTTCCGGTTTTCGACGGATTTACACGTTTTAGGGGTCTGAGATGCCAAAAAACATGTTTATAGAAAATGCCTGTCTGTCCGTGTGTCCGTCGCCATTGTACCATCAAAAAGAGTATGAAGTTATGCATAGAATTGAACCAAATTTTTATTTTAAGTTTTTGGCTATAGCAAGCAGGTCCTCTCTGAATTTGGTAAAAATTCGCCGGTAGGGGGCGCTGTAATAGCGATTTTTGTGCGATTTTGAATATTGTACCATCCAAAAGTGTATGAAGTTATGCATAGAATTGAACCAAATTTTTATTTCAAGTTTTTGGATATGGCAAGCAGACCCTCCTTGAATTTGAAAAAATTCGCCGATAAGGGGCGCTGTAATAGCGATTTTTGTGCGGTTTTGAATATTGTACCATCCAAAAGTGTATGAAGTTATGCATAGAATTGAACCAAATTTTTATTTTTAAGTTTTTGGATATGGCAAGCAGGTCTTCCCTGAATTTGGAAAAAAATCGCCGTTAGGGAGCACTGTAATAGCGATTTTTGTGCGATTTTGAATATTGTACGATCGAAAAGTTTATGAAGTTATGCATAGAATTGAACCAAAAAAAAAAAATTTAAGTTCTTGGCTATGGCAAGTAGGCCCTTCCTTAATTTGTAAAAAAATTCGCCGGTGGCACTGTAATAGCGATTTTTGCACCATTTTGAATATTGTACCATCGAAAAGTGTATGAAGTTATGCATAGAATTGAACCAAATTTTTTATGTTTGTTTTTGGTGATGGCACGAAGGTCCTCCCTGAATTTGGAAAAATTCTGCCGGAAGGGGGCGCTATAATTCCGATCTCTGTGCCATTTTCACTATTGTGCCATCGAAAAGTGTATGAAGTTATGCATAGAATTGAACCAAATTTTTTGTGTATGTTTCTGGCTATGACAAACAAGTCCTTCTTGAATTTGAAATAAATCTGCCGGAAGGAGGGCACTGTAATAGCGATGTTTGAGCCATTTTCTTTATTGTACTATCGAAAAGTGTATAAAATTATGCATACAATAGAACCAAAATTTTTGTGCATGTGTTTGGCTTTGGCCAACAGGTCCTCCTTGAATTTGGAAATATTGCGCGGTAAAGGGGCTCTGTGATAGCGATTTTTCTGTACTTTTCTTGATTTTTCGTAGTTCTATTGTGCAGCGGCGGGAACTCGCTTCCTGCTAATCCAGCTATTCGCAAACAGCTGATAACAGCAGAATAAGGAAAAACTAATAATTTTAACAAATATCATGATATAGATTAACTCGTGTTTAGTCCGTTTAATTGATTGAAGTAGAAATTTAAGATGAAAATCAATGTTGGTATAGTATTGAACTAATAATATTGAAGTATTAACATGTGTAACTAGGTTTTGAAATATTAAGATGTATAAGATAGAAGAAAGTTTTGGGATTGGCACATCCAACTAGTTTTTCATTTTTTAATTATAAAGATTAGTATTGGAGACTTTATTGATTACATGTTACCTCTTACTTAAAAAAAAATGTAGGTAAGATGAATCAAGTTTTAGGTAGATTTCATAAGAAATACTACGTATTGCAGTCGTTACCATGGTCCGACTTTTGAAAAATTCATTCATAACTTTTCATTATAGGACCCCAGGAACCCAAAACCGTCCCCACCTAAAAAGTATATATATATATGTATGTATGTACTAAATTTTGTCCGCACGATAAAAGTCGCAACTATGCACGGATCGTCTTCAAACTCGCCAACAACTTTGAATTGGCTAATATCTCGGCGGGGATTGAAAATGGGCAAAATCGGCCCAAGGGAATGGAACTGGGGAAGGTTCAAAATTTTGAATACCGTCTTAACAAGATTCTGATAAAACCAGCTCTTACACAACAATGACAGGAAAAAATAAATATTTTTCATTATAACAGTTGCCAACAATTAAAAAAAAAATGCAATAAAATTCTCACCACAACAATTTCTTTTTTATTGCAAGATTTTCAAGTGAAAAAATAAATTAAACAGTTTGACGAATTGAAAACAAACTGAATATTACGCCATAAGTTTTCCAGAGCAAGATTTCCGCATGAAAACTCAAAATGAAATAAATAGTTTGACGAATTAAAAAAAGAAACAAAATATTGCGTTATATTGGAAATAAAATGGACCTCAGCAGGTGAATATGTAACGTCATATGAGTTTGAAGAAACGTATTAAAACATGATAAAAACCCGACTATGGAAATATTAACTTATTTTAACATTTTGAGGTTCTCTGAATTTGCTTTAGCTATTTTTTAAACCTATTCCATATACATGCGTGTGTGTATTCGTGTATATTAGAATTTTCACAAAATAATTAGCTCCTTAGAGCTCATTCTTAGTGAAGGAACTCGGGGTTTATCTCTAATCTTGATTTAAGTTCTGTTGGTGAATTTAGTATTTAACTTCGAAATCTACCTCTGCCTGTAGTCCCGAGCCGGCAGGGATTTTTTAATAAAGAATTCAGAAAAGTAAAGAATTTAATGAAAATTGAGATTAATGAGAAATGGTGTAAAGTCAAAAATAAGTCTGTTTTGGAAGTTAGATTAAATAATATAAGGCTTATATTTTAATGGAATATTTTTTGTAGGTTTAGTACAAGCTCATTTATCAGTCCCTTATTATCGACAAAGTCCTATTTCTTTCACTGTGGTTTTCTCAAAAAATAGTAGTTTATTTCTGGACGCCAGCCAAAACCCAGTTGCAATTTTTAGAAATGCATAACGATTGTGACAACGAACGGCGCTATTGCTTTCCCTTTAGTCGGTCTAACATTACTTATAAATATCGTACAATTTCAATTCTTACATCATCAAATAGGAACAAAATTATCTTTCAGATAAAATTTATTTGAAAACAGACGCACAATTTAGCCACTTTTAAAATAATTTTCAAGCATGAATTATTTTTCAAATCTATTTCAATCAACTTAAAGAGTGGAGGGGGGAAAAAAACAACGATAATTTAAAAGATCAGATTATCTACATTTTGGCACTAAACTGAAATCTGCCAAACAAAAAGACAGATTTTCAGTTTATGTTGAACATAAAATTAATATCATGTTAAATTAGTTGAAATATGTTTTGCATCAGAATATGCTAGGAATTGTATTTCATTTTATTATTATTATTATTATATCTATTGTGTATGTTACTTTAGAATATCTAAAGAATCCCCGATTGTATGAAACGGACGGTCATCCCAATTATAGAAAGGGAACGAAAAAACCATACAAAGAAATTATCTTTTGAAAGCATTAAAAATTTGTCTTATCTGCAGATTGTCCTTTTATTATTGAAAAATTTTTACATAAAAATTAACTAGCTTGAAACAGTGGATGCCTTTCAGAAGATATGAAATTAAAACGAACAATGATTGAAGGGGACATTTTAAAACTTTTTTTAACGTCGAATTTCGACGGGATCCGTATATTTTAAATCCTTCTGCAGTCATTAACCCTTTATGTACTGAATTATGAATTCATGAAAATTTTACCTTCTAAAGCATTTTTCGCGAATTTTTTAAACTACATTAGAAGATTTTCATAATCATTTAATAAATTTTAGAAGGATTTTATAAGGATTGAAGGATTTAGAACGATTAAGTAAATCTGAATTTAGAGGGATTTTGTGCAATATTTATAACCCCACTCAAATCTTCTATTTTAAATATTTTTCTTGGTATTTTGTAGAATTAGAAAATGTACAAATATTACAATAGAAAAATAGAAAAATTTCCGAATTGATTCCACCCCCACCCCAACGCCTAGAAAGCTGAAAAGATGCAAAGGCAAAAGAAATCATTTTTTTAAAAGTATTCTTGTGTTGTGTAACCAATAATGCTTTCGGAACATGATAAAGTAAAGCATCTATAACTCATCCTAATCTGTATTACAACTAATCAATGTAATTAACGATTAATCGATAAGTTAATCAATGTAATCGATGGATTAATTTTATAACAAGTTAGTACTGTCAGTCGATAAAAGGTTAAACTTTTATTCTTTTAATATGCACAAATTCTCAAACGTGGAATAATAGCATTAAGCTTCAGACTTAAAGGGCTACTTCAATCACGTGGAAACACTGACCCGCTAATGTTACTCGCGAATGTATGAAAATTGGTCGCATTATAATAGTAAAAGAAAAGAAGGTAAGTTGCATTATAAAATTCAAGTGGGTCCTGTATCTGAAAAAGATATGTAGGTCAAATAACTAACGCACGAACAAAGGAGCTTTTGGCGAATGGTACAATTTTTGAAGAAAGATATACAGAAAATTACAGGAGTGAAAATACAAAAATTAAACAAGGTAATTCTCAACTGATACATCCTAGTATTACATATCCTCAACCAGCTTATTGTCATTTGATACACCCTAATACTCTACTCAGCGGTTCCCAACGTATGGGTTCGCGATTCACTGGTGGGTAACGGAATAATCGAGGTTTGCCACAAAAATATACCCTTTATTTCATCTGTTTAAAAACATAACAAATACAATATTTTACAACTGCAATAATCCATATGAGCTATTAGCTTAAACTAAAACTTGTGAGAAAACAATGTTTTTTAATTTTTAAACAGTTGGCAGGTATTATGTTATGACCCCGTTGTAAGATATGGCAGCAGTCGCGCAGTCGTTATGGCAACCCTGCACCCCTGCTCTCGAGCTCGTGGATTAGAAATCCTATTGGAGAAGAACATTTGAAAAGACCAAAATTCTCAAAATCTGAAGAAGACTCCTTAACTGACCTATCTTGCGATTCCTCTTTGAAGACAGTTTTCGAGGAAAAATCCATTTCCTTTTGGATGAATATACCACCACAATAGTCAGAAATATCTAAATCAGCTTTGAGGTCCATTATCTTGTTCAACAAGACATACTTGTGTGAAACTGCTTTTCTGTTTTTGAAAAACAAGTACCAAAACAAACTGCGTGAGAAGTAAGTGACAAAAGATTAAAATTAACCAGTTTTAACCTTATAGATTTAGATACCCTCATCGGCAAACACCAGTGCCAGAAATCTCACTGATAACTGATTGTGAAGTAGTGTTTTGATAATAATTAAGCGTATTTTTGATTATCTATATAATAATAGCCTAAGTCATGTGACTGCCACCAGCAGTTCCAGGTTGGCCGCTTCGTTTTTATATGCCAGGCGGTCAATTTGGTAATTTAATGTTAGCCGGGCACAGGTGATAAATTGCCAATCGCCAATTGTTCCATCCAGGGCCGTAACCAGCCAGAAATGTCAGGGGAGGGCTCTGAAATATTTTTGCGGGGCTAACATCTTTTAACAATCTATATCTTGTGCAAACAAAATACAGTAAAACCAGTGAAAATGGAACTGTTTATAAAGGAATTGTTTTCAACACAACCTGTCTATGACGGAGTATTTTACAGCAAAATTCTTAAACAGAAAAAAAATTGTGATCCAGGGGAAAGAATACAAAACAAATTAAGAGCGGTGTACCTGCTGAGACGAAAACCTATCTAAAATATAATTTTTTTCACATCCCGTGAGCGGTTTTTACTGTACATAATGTAAAACATAGATTGTATACGGCACCAAATAGAAAAAAAATATTTCATTAAAATTTTAATGCAGAAAAAAAATCAAGCATTTTACCCTGGTTACATGAATTTATTTTTTACTTTATTACTTTCTTCTATCTTTACAAGAAGAAAGTATTGGATTCGTGAAAATTTTCGACTTCCGGTTTTCGACGGATTTATACGTTTTAGAATGCCCAGAACACGATTTGATGGTTTTTAGAAAATGTCTGTCTGTGAGTCTGTCTGTCACTCTGTGAGTCTGTATGTGACAAAAATTTTGTGGGCGCTGTATCTCAAGAACTAATGCACGGAATTTCACAAAACTTTATATTTAGTTAGACCTTGATATAAACTGTACCTGATTAGTTTTTGGTGTAAATCGCCCAACAGGCGGCACTGCTATGCGGCATTTTTCACGATTTCTGCAATAGCTATATCTCAAGAACTACTGCACGGATTTTCATAAAACTTCAGATTCAGTTTGTCCAGGATATAGATTGGTGCTGATTACTTTTTTGTGAAAATCTCCCAACAGGTGGCGCTGCTATGCTGCATTATTCATGATTATCGCAATAGCTCTAAATCAAGAAAAAATGCACGAATTTTCATCAAACTTCAGATTCAGTTAATCCCTGATATAAATTAGTGCTGTTTAATTTTTGGTGTAAATCTCCCAACAGGTGGTGCTGCTGTGCTGCATTTTTCACGATTCCCGCAAGAGCTGTATCTCAAGAACTATTGCACAGATTTTCATCAAACTTTAGATTTAGTTAGTCCTTGACATGAATTGGCGTATAAATTAGTGCTTTTTAATTTTTGGTGTAAATCGCTCAACAGGTGGCGCTGCTATGCTGTATTTTTTGCGATTTCTGCAATAGCTTTATCTCAAGAACTAATGCTTGCATTTTCAACAAACTTCAGATTCAGGTATACTTTGATATTATTTAGTGCTGCTTATTTTTGGTGTAAATCGCTCAACAGGCGGCGCTGCTATGCTACATTTTCAGAATTTCCGCTATAGCTCTATCTCAAGAACTAATGCACGAATTTTCATCCAACTTCAAATTCAGATATACTTTGATATGAATTGGTGTAAAATCGTTGTTATTTCTTGTACTGTTTAAATGACTTAATTGACGTGATTTATATAGAAGAAAGTTTTGTGATGGCCACAACATACTAGTTGAGCATGTTTTGCAAAATGTAGTATGCAAAAATATTTCCAATTATATTCACAATTGATATAATAAGTAGAAATTATTAACTGGTGTTAAAATATGATATAAGCAATTGATAACTTATAAAAATAAAGCATAGAGCAATGATATGGGTTGTACTTTACAGACGTCACTTAGTTCAATCCTTTCAGAAGTAATCTATATTAATAAAAGAAAAGTGTTTGTGCGCCCGGGATGGCTAGTACTATCTACCACACGTAGAGGTCTGAAAAAATAGGTGAGAATAGTCCAAAAGTCCTGATGCATCTGAGGCTTAGATTTTTCATTTTGTGTTAATTAGCCGATATATTATTTAAAATCCACAATACATCACAAAATGATGCGAAAAGTCACAGCGCGGTATCGGAAATCCTGTTCCGCAGTTTCTAAAACTGAAAAGAACGGATTAATCATACTTTTTCCGTATCTGGGCTAGACGAATAGATATGTAAAAGAAAAAACATATCTGTGGTATTATCACACTAATGGTTCAATCCATTTAAAAAATATTAATATTACTCGTAACTCTTAAAAAAAGTCTTTAGAAAGATCGTTTTTTGCCCCCCCCCCCCCCCCCCTCTTACATAAATGGAATCGTTCGAAATACCAGACTGTAAAAAATACTCATTTAAAGCTGGTGCCTTCTTCCCTTTGACAGTGCAATCTGTTTTAAAAAATATGAATATAAACCCTTTCAAAAAATTCATTTTAGGACGACGTTCCGGTATTTATTTATTATTTATTTATTTTTTTTTTTTTTGCAATGTTTTTAAAAATCTGCATCCACATTTTGGATTAAAATATGAAAAAGAAAAAAAATTATTTTTTAGCATTCATTTTTCTTATGAACGGTTCAATCCGTCTGAAAAAATGATATTAACCTTTCCAAAAAACTTTTCCGAAAATCACTTTGGCGATTTTGGTTTTTTATGCATACTTTAAAACACTGCATCAGCTTCGAAAAACAAAATACAAAAAACATACCTCCTTTTTGAGCGCACATTCAGTTTTAAAACAACATTTCCGGTAATTGCTCTGAAATTTTAATATAATATCCACCAGCCTTTTAGCTAATGATCGAGTATAAATTTGGATCAGAAATTATGAGATTATGAATGGGGGGGGGGGGGGGGGACAGTTTGAAAAAAAATAATTCCTATAGGTTTAACATTGCACGACTTATTAGGTACTTATTTAAGCGTTAATCTTTAAACTTTTAATTCCGTAAGCAACTTTTTAATTGCTGTTCTAGTAAAATTTTGATTTTGAAATATTGAGATTTAAGGGCAAAATAATTAGCTTGAAAATAAAAGGTTTAGTTTCAAATTTTTAGTCCTAATATAGTAAAATTTTTGCTCCACGATTTTTTAAGTTTTTGCAATTTTCAATGCAATTTTTACAAATTCTTTTGCCTTCTAAGGAGATTTTTTGACATTCCTAAAAGGAATTCGGTTTCAATTTCAAACATTTTGCCAAATATAGTGCATTTTGTCTTATGTGATTTTCAATGAGATTTTTAGCATTTTTTTCGCGTTTCGTGCCAACTTTTTGATATTCAGAAAATATTTCCGATTACAGTGTTTTAGCTCATTGGACTAAATATTGTCGTCCTGCTATTTTTGAACTTTTGTGCAATTTAGTTTTTTTTTTTTTTTTTAAATTTGTGGTGACTTTTCCACATTAGTAAAAAGAATCTGGTTTTAATCTTTTAGCCCAATATAGTAAATTTTGTTCTCTTTTCAATAAAGTTTATTCAGAATCAACACTTTCTAAAGCTCTACCCAAGCACTGTACATTTTCCACCCTTCTAGTGCTACAAAATTTCAGGGGAAATATTTTATTAATGTATCAGATTAAGTTTTCTAAAGAGTAGCAATTTTTACAATGTGGGAATTCAGGTGCTTTTAACTGCAAAATTCATTGTTTACATCTGAGAAGTTGTGCGTTATATGGAGAACGGCGTGATATAGAATCGCGTTATAAAGATCTTCTACTGTAGTAATAAAAGAGGGGTTAAAAATTAAAATATTGTTACATTTTATATCAATAATTTCTCCTGTATGAATCTGGGTAATTTCTTCCAACACATTTTTTTTCCCCTTCTGATTATTAAATACTGGATTCAGAGTTCAATACAGAAAAAGAAGTTGCTATTATTTCAACTTTCAAACATTTTGTCTATTGAGATAATTTTCTAAAGAGAACTCGCTCTCTTTTTTCACATAAATGATTTTGATTTGATAAATTTTAAAATGGCAGACTTTTGTATTATGATGCCTATAATTTGAAAGTGGAAGACATGTTTCAGCTTTCAAATATAAGAAATTTATTGACATATGAACATAGTTTAGAAACTTCTGGATCATATTATGTAAATAACATAAACATTAATAAAACTAGGTCACTTTTTTCAAACAATAAGCAAGGCTTGGAAGTGGATTTAATTATGAAAAATTAATGGAATATAAAACTAATATGTTGTGGCCTTTACAAAACTTTCTTCTATGTAAATCAAATCATTTTTTGGCACACCCTCCTCTTAAATGTTTGCAATCAAATTTGAAATTTCTATATTCAGGATGCTAAGCATTTAAACTGATGATATAAGATCACCAATTTTGGACAAATCATCGAATTTTATCACCTCTTCTTAGATGACCATAATCAAAATTGAATGTCAATCTATACCTATCATGAAGATTCTAAATTAGATGTTTCACTGAATTCAGTGCACATAAACTGGGGACATAAGCATCACATAAATCGAACAAATCTTTGCAGTGCCCTCTTGGGACATTTTCTCCAAAAACTAATCAGGACTAGTTTACATAAGGATGGAACTTCATATGAAATTTCATCCTATTCTATGTACTAGTTTGTGAATGAGAACACTCACAAAATTTGCGACACATACAGACAAACACACAAACATGAGCATATTCTAAAAACAGTTAAATCATGTTCAGATCCTTCTAAAACACATAAACCCATCAAAAATCAGAAATAAAAAATTTTCAAGAATCCAACACTTTCTTCTGGTATAGATAGAAGAAAGTAAAAGTGAAAAAAATAAAAATATTTTTATTAAATATCTGCTTTTTTAGTAGTTAAAACATAGCCACATGTTATCACAATCTCAGATCTGTTTCCATCTTTGCTCATTCTACATTGGTAAGTAAAATTTCTTGTATTTTAGATTTTTATTTATCATTGAAGTATTATGTTCTCTTCACTTATTTATCTTTTAAGATCTTATGTGTAATATTTCAATTTTTTGACCTCTTAGATTCTTTTCATTTATTTTAGGAATGTTTGATATGTTATAAAGAGCTAAATTTTGTAATTTAAGCCTAATGCCAACAAAATTGGATGAAATTACATATCTTTACTATAAATTAAACTGTCAAGTTCCTCTGATGATTCTGTAGGTTATTCATAGTTTCTTATTATACATTTCTGGTTTCCAACGTTCATATTTTATTCATCTTCAGAATTTCACCAACTTGTTCATACATTAGTAATTTCATTATATATATATATACAGTAGACTCTGATATGCGGTGTTGGATAAAAGGGATTTAAAGTTAATAAAATAAACTTTTTAAGGTGGTAATATTTAAGAAATTAAAATCATAGAATAAATAAAGTTAAATTAACATCTTAAAGGCATAAAATCCCTCTATCCAAAGACGCATACCGACCGGAAAGAAAGTGGTTAGATATTGCGTTGAAATGTAAATAGAATTAAAGCCATCTATCTAAATTTTAAGAATTCATCAAGTTGTAATAACATCTGTAAAATAAAGAAAGTAAAAAGACTCACCCGTATGATGTGTAGAGATAGAAATACTTACAATATTCAGACAAATAATTTTATTTCTTATTAATGCAGATTATAAAATATATACTCAAAATTTAAATGCTTGGCCAAGTTGTATTTAAAATATTCGTTAATCATTTAATTTACCAGTCCAAAATAAACATATTAAATCTTTCTATTTCATATGAATTCAATATTAAATTATACGTGATGATCTTCTGTGTGGTTGAAAGCTCTCCACTGTCCTATATTGAAATGTGAAAATTGTAGACTTTAAAATTGAGTTCTAAACAGTTTTTGCGGAAAGAGAATGTTCAAATGAAGAACGTTGGATAATGGGAGTATTAACTGTAGACAGCAGCACATAGAGATCTTTTAGCCGCTCCAGAAGATTGATGTTGAAGAAATTAAGTAGGATTGCTCTTTCACCACTCTTGAGTTGAAAGTAAAGCTCTATCTTCAGTGATAAAATGATTGTTGAATATCGACGTTGTAGGATGAAACTTCTAGATATCTTATTTTGTCAATAAAGAAAGGTTCAGGTTCTTGTTATTCGATGATTTAAACTACACACATAATATGGCACTGGTATCTTCTTCAAAATCTATGTAGAAGCAGCGTTTAAAAAAAACTAGTTGTTCCACCTGCATCTCAAACTCATTCTGCCCGGACGCAGCCGAAGCTGCGCCGAGCTCACACACCAACGTCTGTCTGCTTAATCCCTAAAATGACAGACACAAAACAGATCTCAGCCTGAAAGAATGTGTAAGATTTTGAAAACAGCCAATCCGATGCATTCAAGTACCGTGCGTCCATCCGGGAACGCATGAGTTCAATGAACTATCCGCGTGGGTGTCTCGCGATGTCACCGAATTGTACAAAAAAAATGGTGCAGAAAAGCATCCTTTTATCAATGGCGGACAGAAAGCATCGCGCCAATATTTAAAAGTAGGAAAATGCAGAAAACGTTAAATTAAATATCTCCAATATTTGTTGACGGATTTTGCTGTAACTTATATCAAATTAATCAGAAAAATATATTCTATCTATTGATTATAGATCGAGCATGCAATATTAAAATATAAATTATTTTTATTTTCGTTGTTTTAAACTTATAAAGAATGTAGAATCGCGATCTTTTCGGAAAAGTCAACACGAACGTGAAACTTTGTTTACACATATTATTGTTATTGTTATGTTTAGTTTAATATATTTTAATGAATGATTGAAAGATAGAATTTAAGTTTGATTGAGGAAAATAAATAAAATTTAGAATAACTTTATTAAGAGGAAACTTAAATATTTTGAAGATAATTTTCTAGATTAGAAGTTGAGTTTAAAATGAATAAATATTAATTTAAGATTGAGGAAGATAAATAAATAATAAAATTGAGATTATTTACTATTAGAGATGTTGCATTTTATAACATTTCCTTCCCCCTGTAGAAAAAAAAATCAATAAAAAAAAAATTCTTTGCTGACGGCTCAAAAAAAAATTGCTGGATTGGCCATAATCATTGAAATTTCTTGCTAATTTATATGAAACTGTCTGTAGTATATTTTGTACTCAATAAATTCTTGCTTTGAAGTGAATCCTAGTTGCATTATTCTATAGCTGTCACACTTAATACTTAAACCAACAAAAGTACAAAGATAACAAATGCAAACACAATATATACAAATACAACACTAAACTTTGATACAAATACAACACTAAACTTTGATACAAATACAACACTAAACTTTGATACAAATACAATGAATATAAATATGTGATACATAACAATGATATATACTTAACAAAAATACAAACAATACAAGAAATAACATTTATCATTTACACACGAAGGGTGAGTATACCTGAGAAACTGAAAATTCTGCGAAATCATATGTGCAAATCAAAAACCTGAACATATTGCACGATAAAAAGAATAGCAATTTATGATAAAACTCATATTTATGTACAAACAATGAAACAGCAGATATAGGCACTTGTAAATAATTGACAGTTATTGAGTATGACAAGATATATTTGGATGTAGTAAAATCAAAACTACTAAACAATAACCAGAGATTCCTATGTAAATATTGCTATGTAACTTGTAGAGTGATGTTGAGACAAAATTGTAAACAATAGAAATAATATTTCATATTTATACTAAATTGCAAAATTACTACATAACATTTAAGAGGAAAACTTGCGTACACCTCTTAGAGAATGTAGTTGTGTCCCCCAAAAAAATTTAATATATTCCTTCATTTCATCTTTGTTACCATTAAAACAATGCGAAACTGGACACAATTTTACAATTAAAAAATTTTTATTCCCTTTAAAATTATAGCTTAACTGCACCTTGAAGGACTTATCGGAGGGGTAAAAATTTTGTGTTAAGTAACTCCCCAAGCTATGCCGAATTTACCTTCCGTGTGTGCTCATTAAAATTTTGTGGGAATATAAAAAAAGAGAAAAGACTTAGAGCAGTTGCTCCATCGTATTCTCATACAAAAATCTCCAGTAGTACCATATAGGCAAGCGCTTTTTTGGAGATAATTAAAAATATTTCATTTTATTTCATTATCTTTATATTATTTATTATTTATATTCATTTTATATTTTTCTCTGAGTAATAAATTATTTACTTTCTTATAATCATTTGTAAAAAAATTAATTTAGGATCCTAAAATTGTAATATTTGAAATAATAAAAAATTTTATCACTCTAAACAAGTCGTAGAAATTAGTAAAGTCTAAATCACTCTCTCTGCACAATATGAAATGGACGATATATTGAATTAAGATTAATAGTTGAGAAATAAAAAAAATTGTGGTAACATAATATTGATTTCCAAAAATAAAATATAAAAACTAGGAAAAATAAGTTGGTGTAGTTGTGGCTATGGCAAAAATTAATGATAAAATTATGACAAAGCTGTATCATAAAAATAAATAGATCCCAGTGTGCCACTACGTATTAGCACACCGCTGTTTCGCCAGCGAAACGTGGATTATTCATTTTTAAATGATTTAAATGTTACCACTGTACTAATAAAAAAATATATATGTAATAAAAAAAAGCAAAAGGATATAAAAATGGAATTAAAGTTGTAGGAAGATTGGTAAAAAAATAAAAATTGAAAAAAGAATATCCATAATCAAGTGAGAGATGAAGGAGTAGAAGCTAGACATACTATTTACCTCCTGTCCTAATTAACTTAGTGACATTTACTTTGATATCTCTTATTGTGTTGTCACTTAAATGTCTAATTAAATAATTATCACCTCTGAAAGCTCTAATAATTTTATATGGACCAGAATTTTTTGGATGAAAGGGTGAACCATGATGAAAATTTTTTAAGTATACTATATCACCAGTTTTAAATTTACAAGCAGGGCGACCTTTAAGGAATTTTTCATTTTTATCAAAATAATTTTTCTCAAATTGTTTGACTAATTCTCTGGTTGCTGTGATATGTTCTTGTTGTTTTTGAAAATATATAGAAGGTTCTTCTGCCTCTTTGGGTGGTTGAAAAGTATCTATTGGCAAATTTAAGTCTCTACCCAAAAATAAATTAGCTGGGGTGAAGTTAGTAACTGAATGTTTTGAATTATTGTAGTGAAGGACAAAAAATTTCAATCTATCTGACCACTCAATAACTTGATCAGATAGTGCTGCAACAGACTCTTTGAGCGATCGATGGATACGTTCCAAAAGTCCATTCGACCTTGGAAAGTAAATTGAAGAATTTCTACGTTTAATATTTAGAGATTTAAGAAAATCGATAAAAATGTCAGACGTGAAGTTTTTAGCATTATCAGACAATATAACTTTAGGAAGACCGTACCTGGAAAAATAGTCATTGAGAGCTTTAATTATTGATGGAGAAGTAGCATCTCTAAGTGGAATCGCTTCCAGAAAGCGTGAATAGTGGTCAACGATGGTAAGAATGAAAAATTTACCGTCATGTGACCTGGGGAGTTTTCCCACAATATCTATCGCAAGCATCTCTCCGGGAGCTAATTCGCACTTTGAAATGAACGCAGGCTTAGTATTTGTTTGTTTACTTTTATGAGGCAGACATTTTTCACATGAATTGACAAAATTCTGAATATCTTGAACCATTCCATGCCAAAAATAATTTCTCGAGATTGTATCCACAGTTTTCGTTATTCCAAAATGTACTTGATGACCCATTGCTATGCAGCTATTAATTAAAGTTTTAGGAATTAGGATTTTATTAGATCTATTGACATTACCGGCTTTTTTCCTTGAAAACATTAACAGATTAGTATCCGGATTAATGGAATAATTAGAGTTAGAACATGTTTTATTGATTATTTTCTCTCTGATTTCCTTAAGTTTTTCATCATTTAATTGTTCTTGAAGAATATTTTCAGTTTTTAATGAGTCATTTGTGGGAATAAAAATATTAAGTGCATTGACATATAAATTAGGGTTATTGGGGAGGTCTACAACACGAGAAAGAAAATCAGCTGGATTCACCAGTCCAGGAATGTGTTCCACCTTAAAATTGAAACTTTGTAGAAACATTAGCCATCTAGTTATAATTTCTGCCTGCTTTTCCAAATTTAAATGATAAGTTAAGGCTTTAGCATCGGTTAAAATTTTAAATTGTCTACCATATAGAAATTCTGAGAAATGTTTTACAGAGGAATAAATAGCATAAAATTCACGTTTAATTGAAGGATATCTTGATTCTGCTTCATTAAGTTGTTTCGAATAGAATTCAATAGGATAAAATTTGTCATTATGTTTTTGCATTAAAATACCACAAATTGCAATTTTAGAGGCATCAGTAACTAAAAAAACTTCTTTGCTGTCATCGAAATTCTTTACAGTTGGATTAGTTAAAAGTACATCTTGAATTTTTTGAAATGCTTCCTGGCATTGTGTACTCCAAACAAATTTAACTTTTTTCTTCGTTAAGTTTACAATAGGTTGAATAATTTTAGCAAAGTCAAAAATTAAGTGTCGAAAGTAATTAATCATGCCTAGATAGCTTTGTACTTGTTTAAGATTAGTTGGAACAGGAAATTTATTTATTTTACTAATATTGTCAGTGGAGGGAGAATGACCATTTTTATTTAAATTGAAACCTAAGTAAGTAATTTCTTCTTTACAGATTTGTAATTTACCCGGATCTAATGTGAGATTAAATTCTTTGAGTTTGTCAAAAACTTTCTGTAGCCAGATGAGCATTTCCTGCATCGAATCCGCTGCAACAATTATGTCGTCTAAGAAATATTGTACATTTTTACCTTTTAATGAGCTAAGACAGTTATTTATAAGAGTATGAAAATAGGAAGTAGAATTGACACATCCGAATGGCAATCTTTTTGGCATAAAATTACCGAATTCTGTTGCAAAAGCCAGTTTCGACCTATCTTTTTCTTGAAGCAAAATTTGAAAAAATGCAGATTTTAGATCCAGAACAGTGTACAATTTTTTGCCAGCGATATTTTGCATTATGTCATTTATTTTAGGTAGACAAATTTTATAGGGTTCAGTTATTGCATTAAGAAGACGATAATCTATGACCATACGGAATTTAAGTTTATTTGGATCATCTGTGGCAAGATTTTTCTTTTTGACAAAAATAACAGGAAAGCAATAATTGGATGTAGAATTTTCTATGATACCAGCATTTAAAAGTTCAGAGATTTCATTGCGAGCAAATTCCTTAGCAATTTTAGGTATTGGATATGGTTTAGTTTGTAATGCAAAATCATGTAGCAAATTGAACTGAGGAACGACTTTGTCTGTACACCCTAGTGTGCTATATGAAGAAGAAAAAACAGCAGAGTTTTGCATGAGAAGCTTGAGAATACTTTTTCGGTCTGAATGAGGTAAGTGGTCTACATTAAAATTGTTTACATTTAACTCCTTCTTTCTTAGTTCTAAGATGTCTTCTGAAACTAGGGAATTAATTTGATAAGTTTTGTTGTTATTGTGTGAGGAAATTTGGTCATCAGAAATTACTTTAATATAACCTAATTTAATGTTTTTATTTAGAGTTATTTTTGTATTGTTGTTATTGTGAACATATAGTAAAATTGAATTGTTGACATTTGGTGTGTGAAGACTGAAATCTAAATTTAAAGCTAATTTGTTTTTTAAAGGACAAAATAAGTAATTAGAGGATTTATTGATTTTATGAAGAGCTTTTAAACGTATAATTCTTCCCTGATTAGGTCGAATTATAACTTTGTTGGCAGGAGTTACAATGTTTTTGTTTTCATCAGAATCATTGTTGTTGTTATGTTCCTTACTAGAAAAATTGGAATTATTTTGAGAATTATCATTTGTTTCAGAAAGATTGTCATGTAAGTCATTGTTTACATTGTGAATTTTAGTTGAATCTGGATTTTTGTTTTCAAATGGAAATGTGAGGTTGCCCATGATTAATTGTGAATTGGCTGAGTCCAGCAAAAGTTTGTTTCTGTTTAAAAAGTCGTAGCCTAAGATTATTTGATAATTTGAGTTCCAATTATTATGTGTTATGAAGAAAATTCCCTTGAACCATTTATTTTTGATTTTAAAGCTTAGTTGAACTGCGGAGGAATATGGAATGTTAGTGTTATCTATTGTTTTAATATTTACTGATCTAGAAATGAAGTTAAGTTTGGTTTTTTGTTTTAAAATCTGTATTGTTTTTGGCTGAATTAACGACAAATTTGCACCGGAATCCAGAAGAGCATCAAAAACATGGTTATTAAATCTTAATTTAATAATGGGAAGTTGTGAATTATCCTCGTAACAAGACATTAGATTTTTTGTAACATTAACATTAGAAACTGAGCCATCAAAACTATTAAAACCCTCTCGCATACCAAAGACATCATTATTGAGGGTCCTGTGAGACGGAGGGAAAAAATTATGAAAATCATCACCAGAACCCCTCAAAAGTTTAAATTCCGCCTAGCTCTGTGATTGTATGGCCTGAAGTTGTTCCTACCTCTACCTCTGCCTCTCTGAAATCTCGGAACATGGTTATCACCTCCTCTATTCGAATGTACAGAAAAATATCGATCATGAGTAAAAATAAATCTGTCATTGCTCGGCGAATTGTTGTGTGGACTCCAAAAATTTCCACTCTGACCTGCAAAATTGTTTCCCTGACCTGTAAAGTTGTTTCCTTGACTCGCAAAATTTGTTTGAACCGGATATGTATTGTTACTTGGAAAATGCCAACACTCTCGTGTATTGTGCAATTTCCCACATATATGGCACACCGCCTTTTCCTCTTTAATCTTTTTCAGCTGATTCGCCATGTCTGTGAGTAATTTATTGGAATCTGCTTGCTGTTTTAGGAGAAGTGAAATAAGCGATTCCTGTGTGTTAGAATTTTGAGCTTCAGTTGCATTGAGATTGTTAATGCACAAGGATTGTTGTTCTAGAGCCTTCTCTATGTCCATAGCGCATGCAACAAGATCCTCAAAATTATTGCGGCCAAATTTCAAAACTTCAGATTTTATATCTGATCTAAGTGCATCAGATAATTTCGCGAACATCATATTAGCTCTGACTGCTTCTATTTGCGGAATTTCCTCATCGTTAGGAATCATTCGGTTTACAACCTGTTTAATTTCATCGGCTAACTTCCTAACATTTTGTTTTGGCTTCTGACAAATTCTGGAAAAATCATATGAAGCTTGCTGAAAATTGTCTTGTTTCGTGAATTTGTTTCTCAAAAGGCGTACCACTACCTCAAAATTCTCCTCATTAGCGATTTCAGGATCTCCCGAAACATATTGTGACGCCCTGTCCCTACATAAAAGTCTCAATAAAAGAATCCTGTTTACATCCGGCCAAGCTTCCAGATTGCAAACATCACTCACATTCCTAATAAAAATGTCCACGTTTTCATCATCTCTCCCGTGGAAAGTAGGAATAGATGCTAAAAGTGAATTTAAAAGCAATTGATTCGCCATTGCAAATTTCTCTGAAGTGAAAAAAATTCAGAAATAGATGTGAGGGAAACGAATCAAAAATGCCCTAACAATCGTGAACTATATAAATTTAAATTATCAAAAGTAAATCAATTAATATCTACTGAGAAATTAACACAAAAATAAAATAGAAAATTATTAAAAGGTAGAAAATTATCTGCACAAAAATTTAAAAATCAACCTCTGAAATTGTTGTATCTGATAATCTCTAACTTATGAGAGTGCAATTGTAAAAGTTGAAAAAAAAATTAGCCCAATTATTTTAAAATCAGTACTTAAAAATTTGCTTTTAAGAAAAGAGGGAAAAAAATTAAAATAAATCCCCCAAAATACATAAAAATATTATTATTTGAAATTTAAAATGCTTAATCATAGGAATAATAATAGTAAAAATAAAAATTTTTTCAAAATTTTAATCTCTTGAGAAAAAACCTTAATTATAAACTTTGAAATAATAAAAAAATAGAAGTTATATTCTATGCATGAAAAATATAGCATACAAATATTTGAAATTGCAATACAAAAAATCAAAAATGTATTTTATATCATTTGTGAAATTTTGTAAATATAGATATAAGAATCCCCCAAAAAGGAAAATAGTGAGCATATAAAGGTATATGTTGTTATTGTAGCAAAACCCCTAAATTTAAAAACTCAGCTCTGATAATTTTTTTTTTTTTTTGAAAGAAAAGAGTGATAGTAGAGGTTAATGAAAATTTGAAAAAAAAATTAACAATTTATTTTTAACCAAAATAATTGAAATAAATTCTTCAAATAAATTTAATATGAAAATGATAAATTTTTAAATTGAAGCTGTAAAAACTCAATTGTAGATATTTAAGAAAATAAAAATAAACTATAGAAATTGCAACCAAGATATATGATTCAGTATATTATTGCACTAAATCTGGATATTTTTACCAAAGCATAATATGTTAACAATATTGTTTTCATAAGTTTATAAAATTATATTGCACAGTTTCAATAAAAAATAAAGATTTTCGATTTGCACACATGAAAAAAAATAAAGACATAGAAATTAAATTGAAATGAGCTATTTCTTTATAAATTAAAAATATTTTAATAATCATTAAAAGATGGCTATTAGCTTTTAAAAGAAAAGAAAAAATTTAAATCCGCGATACCCCAGATAAGTCTCAAAAAACACGGCACCAAAGATGATATGCGGTGTTGGATAAAAGGGATTTAAAGTTAATAAAATAAACTTTTTAAGGTGGTAATATTTAAGAAATTAAAATCATAGAATAAATAAAGTTAAATTAACATCTTAAAGGCATAAAATCCCTCTATCCAAAGACGCATACCGACCGGAAAGAAAGTGGTTAGATATTGCGTTGAAATGTAAATAGAATTAAAGCCATCTATCTAAATTTTAAGAATTCATCAAGTTGTAATAACATCTGTAAAATAAAGAAAGTAAAAAGACTCACCCGTATGATGTGTAGAGATAGAAATACTTACAATATTCAGACAAATAATTTTATTTCTTATTAATGCAGATTATAAAATATATACTCAAAATTTAAATGCTTGGCCAAGTTGTATTTAAAATATTCGTTAATCATTTAATTTACCAGTCCAAAATAAACATATTAAATCTTTCTATTTCATATGAATTCAATATTAAATTATACGTGATGATCTTCTGTGTGGTTGAAAGCTCTCCACTGTCCTATATTGAAATGTGAAAATTGTAGACTTTAAAATTGAGTTCTAAACAGTTTTTGCGGAAAGAGAATGTTCAAATGAAGAACGTTGGATAATGGGAGTATTAACTGTAGACAGCAGCACATAGAGATCTTTTAGCCGCTCCAGAAGATTGATGTTGAAGAAATTAAGTAGGATTGCTCTTTCACCACTCTTGAGTTGAAAGTAAAGCTCTATCTTCAGTGATAAAATGATTGTTGAATATCGACGTTGTAGGATGAAACTTCTAGATATCTTATTTTGTCAATAAAGAAAGGTTCAGGTTCTTGTTATTCGATGATTTAAACTACACACATAATATGGCACTGGTATCTTCTTCAAAATCTATGTAGAAGCAGCGTTTAAAAAAAACTAGTTGTTCCACCTGCATCTCAAACTAATTCTGCCCGGACGCAGCCGAAGCTGCGCCGAGCTCACACACCAACGTCTGTCTGCTTAATCCCTAAAATGACAGACACAAAACAGATCTCAGCCTGAAAGAATGTGTAAGATTTTGAAAACAGCCAATCCGATGCATTCAAGTACCGCGCGTCCATCCGGGAACGCATGAGTTCAATGAACTATCCGCGTGGGTGTCTCACGATGTCACCGAATTGTACAAAAAAAATGGTGCAGAAAAGCATCCTTTTATCAATGGCGGACAGAAAGCATCGCGCCAATATTTAAAAGTAGGAAAATGCAGAAAACGTTAAATTAAATATCTCCAATATTTGTTGACGGATTTTGCTGTAACTTATATCAAATTAATCAGAAAAATATATTCTATCTATTGATTATAGATCGAGCATGCAATATTAAAATATAAATTATTTTTATTTTCGTTGTTTTAAACTTATAAAGAATGTAGAATCGCGATCTTTTCGGAAAAGTCAACACGAACGTGAAACTTTGTTTACACATATTATTGTTATTGTTATGTTTAGTTTAATATATTTTAATGAATGATTGAAAGATAGAATTTAAGTTTGATTGAGGAAAATAAATAAAATTTAGAATAACTTTATTAAGAAGAAACTTAAATATTTTGAAGATAATTTTCTAGATTAGAAGTTGAGTTTAAAATGAATAAATATTAATTTAAGATTGAGGAAGATAAATAAATAATAAAATTGAGATTATTTACTATTAGAGATGTTGCATTTTATAACAGACTCCCTCAAATCCGCAAACATCTAAAATCCACACATCATCGCAGATGTAAACAATGAAACTTTCAGTTCAGATGTAGGGACAAATATACAGAATTTTTTAGTTTTATATCATTCTGTGCTCATTTTAAAGTTTAATGCTCGACAATATGACTGAACTCGTGTTTTTTCATGGAGGAAGTGTAAATTTAATCCTGAAAAAAATATTGAAGATACTGCGGATATCACTGGTAATCACAATCTTTTTACTAAATATATTTATGCATTAATCAAGCTTTTCTGGTTATTAAGACTGGCTAAACCTGAAACAAAACTTCCTTACTTTACAATTTTTATTTGAATTAATAGTTTACCTTTATGAGGAAAGTTGCATTGAATAATTCAAGAAAGATGTATCCCATCTTTATTATGCATATTTAATTATACATTATTAATTATTTACTTCAGCTTTACTTTTAGTATTTTACTATATTATACACATTCATTATAATTTTGATTGTACTGTTACATTAAAATTACTATTTAAAAAATGTACACAAAGCAATGACCAGAAATCCACAAAATTCTAAAATCTGCACAACCTCTGGTCCAAAGCTGTGCAGATTTGAGAGAGTCTACTGTATATATTACTATTTTTTTTTTTTTTTACTTTATTATATATATATATATATATTACTTTTTGGGCAATCAATTTTCAATTCTGGTAACCTGCCACAAGTTACTTTACATTATTGTAGAAAATAAATGCTCTATGTTGATATATATATATTTTTAAATACATGATCGAAAACTATTTTTAAAAATTTTAAACATCACTAAATTGAGCTACAGTTTTCAAATAAATTTCATTTGAAAGTACATTTTCCCCTTATTGAATGATGTAAAAAAAGAAAATTATGTGACATTTAGAATTATTTTATGAGTAATAAAATCAGCAACCAGTTTTTCGGCAGGCATCCAAAATTGGCCTACAGACTTTAGTGACAATGAAAAAGTTATTAAAGAAACAGATAAAAATAAATTTAAAAAAAGATTAGTGCTTACATTAGTGTACTAAAACGTAAAAAATAATTTTTTGATAAAAAATCTGGAGGTCAAAACAATAAAAACCAGAGACCTGGAGCTGGAGCTCTAAATTTTCCCCTGCTCCAGGGCTCCTTTAGTTTTTAATACTCTTTTAAATCTTTTTTTTTCAAGTCTTTTAAATTTCCACGCTTAAAATATTTTAATTACATCATTATTCAGTATTTTAATTATATCATTTTTTAGGTTTTTTTTTTTTTTTTTAAATTAGAGATGAAAAACTTCTCAAAACATGGTAATACTACTTTACTTCTACTTTCTACTTGAGCTAGGTGACAACACTATTTGAAAAATATGGCCGCCTGTTGTCTACATGTGTAGTTGTACAATTTTGGTTGTTTGAAAAGTGTAGAAGAAATTTAAGATGTTTGTGTTTAAAATTCTACCAAACTTTCTATTTTAAAAGCAAAAGCTAAAAGATGTCATATTTTCTGAACAAGCATTTCAAGTTTGATGAGAAGAAAAATGTATTTTGTCAGATCTTTAATGAAGGTAAAGGAAGAAAGAATTTGTGAGCAAAAAATTAAATGTGTAAATAAAATCTGCGACTCAGAAGCGTGAAGTCGGAGCCAAGTTGGAGCAGGAGCTGGAGCCACTGTACTTTATCTTGGAGCGGAGCTGGAGCATCAAAAATTGTTCGGCTCCGGGTCACTGAAAAACATAAGGCACTGATAGAAATAGTTTAAGTAAATTAAAACTTTAATCACATTTATAATATATTTTGATTTTTAAGAAATGTGTAGGAATTTTCTATCTTGTGATTTTGACTGTGGCTTAGTTTCCTTAATACAGTAGACTCCCTCAAATCCGCAAATGACTAAAATCCACACATCATCACAGATGTAAATAATGAAATTTTCAATTCAGATATAAGGACAAAATTACAGAATTTTTTAGCTTTATATCATTCTGTATGCATGATAATACGTAATTCTCGATAATATGACTGAACTCATGGTTTTTTCTTGAAGAAAGTATAAATTTATTTCTGAAAAAAATCAAGATATTGCTAATATCACTGGTAATCACAATCTTTTTACCAAATATATTTATGTATTAATCAAGCTAAACCCAAAATAAAACTTCCTTACTTTATGATTTTTATGTGAATTAGTAGGATTCCTTTATGAGGCAAGTTTCATTGTATCATTCAAGAAAAATGTATCTCATCTTTATTATGCATATTTAATCATACATTATTGATTAGTCACTTGACCTTTACTTTTAACAATTTTTAAATTTATCTTACTTTTTATCATTTTAGTTTATTACTTTACTTAATTATTTTAACATTTTATTATATTGCAAGCATTTATTACAATTTTGATTGCATTATTACGTTCAAATTACCGTTTAAAAAATGTAAACAAAGCAGTGACCAGAAATCCGCAAAATTCTAAAATCCGCACAACCTCTGGTCCCAAGCTGTGTGGATTTGAGGGAGTCTACTGTATTTTGTTTTCAATGCCTCACACTTTTACAGTTTCCATTTTGACCACCAGATTTTTGATAAAAAAAGCTCTTTTTTACTTTTAAGTACACTAATAAAAGCATATGTTTTAGCAACATAACACATTTTTGTTTTTATTTTCCACTTTTTTGTCTTTAATATATTTCATAATTGATTACTATAATTATTATCCAATATGAAAATACGGATTAAAGTAAAGAAGCAGCCCTGACCAAACTTGGGCAATCAATTGTGACTTGTGGTAATACTGCCATTTTCTTTTCAGTTTTGCATATTTATTTCTTATTACTGTACATTACTGTACAAAACAAATTTTTATTTTTAATCATTTGAGAATAGATTAAAAAAATTCAAGCCTAAAAATTACCTAAAAAATAAATCACAATTTTCAACATGTAGTCAAACAATTATAATTATCTATTAATTGATAAATTCAATTCTGAAAACATTAAAACATTTTATTGTTGTTCGAAAGATACAACCGTACATAATTTTAGAACTCTACCACATCACGAAATGAGCAAAAAATCGTTACAAAATTCTACCTTTACAGATATGAAACATGTTGAGTTAGTAAAAAAGTTGTAATAAACATTTTTTTTTTTAAAATTATTTCTTTCTTTCTGGAAATTATCACACTGACAATAAGAAAAAAATGCATCAATATTAGAAATATTCATTTAATTTAGACAAAATGTACAAATAGCAAAGCTGTAAATAAATGCTTGTACGTCAAACAAAAGAGTAGTTCAGATTGACATAAAGATGAACACTGTGTTATGTTCAACAATAGTAGACGAAATATTCTAGTTAGAAAATCTACACCAGCATCAAACTCTGCTAGTCTAAATAAGTATATAAAATCTCATTCAAGACCCATTATATCATATTAATAATTTCAACATCATCGTCATTACTTTTCTGGAAGTATTGGACATCAATATGACGACAGAGTTCAATAAGATTTTGATACTCTCCTATGATTGAGTTCAACCTATTATCCGGTAAAGGTGTGTTCAAGATGGCAAATAAATGACCAAAAACAATAGCATCCAATTCAGTGGGCCTAAAACAAAAGAAAAGATTTCATAAGAACATGCTTGGAGCAGCATTTATTATTTTATTTATTCATTGAAGTGAAATGTTTTAACTCACAACCATTATTTACAAAATAGCAGTGTAGTGAACCTAAAAAAAATCCTTAAAAAAGAAGAAAAAAAGATGGAAATTAGGCAAATTCCCTGATTAATTTCCATTTCATTTGTTTAGCCAAGTGAAAGGAGAGTTTCATAGGATTATATGAATGTTATAAATAGGTGTGGAGCAAACATGCAAACCATGCTTTCTCCTTTAGATAAAAATTTTCAAAAAACACAAAAAACTGATAAATAAGAAAATAACTTGTATTTAATTCTCATTTTTATTGTGTATTTTTATTACTGTTTATTAGAAAGAATTGCAAGCATACCTAAGATATTAAACATAAAACAAATTAATAAAATGCATTTAATATTTGGAGAAATCACTTTTTGACCGAATTCAGAGGAGGAAACATGTTTTGATTGTTTGACAAGTGGATAAAACGCTTTTTGAATGAAATAAGTTCTAACTCACAAATAATACAATAGCATTATTTTATTTGAATAAATACCGAATTTCAGTTGATTATTGTTAAAATAAAATGACAGATTATGGTATTTAGTAGTATTCATTAAATATTTAGTAAATAAATACTTGTTTGCCAGAAATCCACTTCAAATTTTAAAACCAATATCTTCATCTAGACAGTTATACACAACCCCCTCTTCTTTATTGCAGGCTTATCAATCATGGATAATATGGTTGTATCATTTGAATATATCATCAGGTTGATTTTGCCACTGTTCACTATACATTACCTTCAAAAGTTTTTTAACATCTTTGTTCTTTTCAACTGGTATGGCGTGGCTAAGAGGAAGATATTCTAAAACAACCTTTTGAACAAGGCAACAGTAACTCCCTTTTTAAGAAGATTTACATCATATTCTTAATTTAGATCTTGAAATCTATAATTCTGGAAGACTGTAACTTTAACAGTTCTCTTATTTTTTTCTAAAACAATCCATTTCAATTGTGATATGTATGGTAGGTTTCGAAAGTACACATTAAGTGACAACTGTGATTGGCAGACTGGAGAAATCACTGCTTGATTGAATGCAGGCTTTGGAGGAAACACTCTTTGATTGAAACGTCAAGTTTTAAAATTGATTTATAATCGGAGAAAAATTTTTTTTAGTAAAAAATACCATTTATTTCTGTGCAATTTAACACAGAGTTCATAAAAATAATAATAACTCATTTTTTATTTTTTTGTGAGAAAACACGGTTTGAATGTTTGCTCCACAGGTATCAGAATGTGGCAAATTTAGTAACTTAAAGATAACTTCATAAGTTTATAACTTAAGATGATAATTTAAAGATAAATGCATAATAACATAAATGCATGTAATAATAATAATAATAATAGTAAAATGAAAATAAGAAAAAATGCACCAAATGATCAAAAACAATAGCATACAATTCAGTGGGTCTGAAATGAAATAAGTTTTTGTAAGAATATGACTGGAACATTTATTATTTTATTTATTGAGTTGGAAAGTTTTAACTCACAACCATTTTGCTCAAAATAGAATGGTAGTGAACCTGCAAAAAATTCCTTAACCCCTTCACGATCGCTTAATATTTGGAAAAACTATCAAAAAAGTACCTATTTATTTTATTACAGAAATTGAATAATTATAAGGTTTCTAAATAAAATATGCAATTAGTTTTTTTTTAAGCGAAAAAATAAAGATTTTATAGAACAAATTCACATTTGTAGAAAAGCCATCATGCAAGAATTCTGTATCTTCATGTTTGTTTTACACCATACAAATTAATGCTAATAAGACCTTTATTTTTCACATCTTAGATCTTTATTTATTATCATCACACACATTTTTACAAATATTATTTGAAATAATATATATACGTTAAATTTTGATTATTAATAATTTTTTTGAGTGTTATATATTTCGAAGCATGCAATACAAATTCCAGCATTACAGTCAGCGTCAAAGCCCAAACCCAAACGGTAATATTGAAAAGACTTCACACGGAAATGCCAGTTAATTTTTTCTGATTTCAGAAGTTTTTTCCAGCAATAAATCTCCAGCCCGGAAATATGACGAGCACGAGAAATAACGAACGACATCTCAGCCCGTGATATTGACGGGAGCGAGAATTAAGGGGTTAAACAAGGAAAAAAAAAAGATGGAAATTAGTCAAAGAGTTGTTAGTGTCTGACTAATTTCCATCTCACCTACTTAGCCAGTAAAAGGGCAATTTTGTTTGATTATATTAATTAAACAAAAACATAATTTGCTGAACGAATTAAAAAAACAAATTTGTTTCCAACATTATTTAAGCCCGAGAAGGGACAGATATTAAGATATTTCATTCAGTTAGTTCTGCACTTAATGTTAAATTTTTGTATCAAATTAGTTAAACCAAGTGAACATTAAAAAGTAAAAATGAAATTTAAACAATATGATGCTTAAACACCCTAAAAACTTAGATACTTAGATTCCGTTCAAACGTAATCAAAATAAATCTTAGATTTTTTTCCAAATTTAAGTTGCAAATATTTGTACTGCTGATTTTGCATTATGTTTACGGTAGGTGAAAACAAATGATTAGGCACATCTAAAATACAAACCTTAAAAAAAAGATCTAAGATTTATTTTGATTTTGTTTGAATGGAATCTAAGTATCTAAGTCTTTAGGGTGTTTAAGTATCATATTGTTTGAATTTCATTTTTTTTTTTTGTTTAATGTTCACTTGGTTAACTAATCTGGTACAAAAATTTAACAGTAAATGCAGAACTAACTGAATGAAATATCTTAATATCTGTCCCTTCTCGAGCTTAAATAATGTAGGAAATAAATTTGTTTTTTTAATTTGTTCGGCAAATTATGTTTTTGTTTAATATGTCAAGTTTTTTAATAACTACTGCATTCAGACGAACTCATTTAAAAATTAACTGGGTGTATCATCATCAGGTTTGATCTACAAGGTATCAATCACATCACAATTTGTGGTGTATTTACCAATATTTAATCCAAAATATTTCATCAGTGCAGTAGTGCAAAGTTTGGACAAAAACTTACAGTCTGAGCATGAAAAAACTTTAATAAAAACATAAAAAAACCCAACTTAATTTTAATTACCCCATTTTCCACTCTGGTACGCTATGAATGCAAAAATATCCTTAAATCTTGACTGCTAATATAATAACAACTACACAGTAAAACATTAAAAAAAATCAGTTTTACTTAAACTTTGCTACCCTATTTCCTGCCAGGGTACGATGCAAATGCAAGATGAAATTGTTGCCTAAATTTAATTTGGGATACATATTTAGCATCAATATCAGTCGTTTTCAGGCCACAAAAAAAAAAAAAAAAAAAAAAAAAAAAAAGAAAGAAAGAAATGATAACAAAAGGCCTTGAGGAATAATTTTAGATAAAAACGTTAAACGATAATAACGTTAACTTTACTTAATGTTACTTCGTTAAGTTTACTTAACGTTACAAGTCTCCGTATTTTTAAAATTTACAAATAATTATTTTTTATTTCTTAATACCACAAAAAGAAACTGAATATGAACAATATATATATTACATGCCCGTGTGTAATACTGACGCCATATTGATGATGAAACCTGTAAAATAAATTTCCGTTATTTGCAAATTTGTTAACTTCTAAGCATCCGATGATTTCAATTTTTACAGTCTTAAAACAACATAAATAGTTCAGCATTTCTTCTTGGAGAGTATTCCTTAACAAAATTGGAACTTCATCAACATATAAATAAATGGAAAACATAAATAAATCACAAAGTTAAGACCTTTTTAATTGAATGGGCACATCTGTATGTAATTGGTATTCATGCTCAAAAAACAGTATCGGTGAAATATGTTGCAATATTTTGATGTCATAGTCACCTGCTTTCTGTATTTACTCTTGTTAATGCTTCTTATATTACTAACGAATGTTTGAAAATATCAGTTTTATTTCCTGTATGACACCATATTCATCTTCTTTTTAATTTGTAAAAAATTGAGGTACATTTCGGTTAGCTGGGTGCCAGGTGTGCGGCTAACCGAAAAGTATCAAAATTTATTTTAAATTTCATTTCTCACATGGAAATATTTTAACTGAAAATAAATTACTGTAGATAAATTATTATTACGGCTTTTGAATTTTTTGCAACAATAGAAAAAAAAATGTTAAATTTTATAGCAAAAAAATGTCTATTGATTCTAAATGAAAACAGTGAAATTTGAAATTACAGTGAAACTCGTTTAAGATACGCCCACTTAAGACACGATCACGCTTAAGATACAAATTATCTTCGGTCCCTTGAAAAATGCCTAATAAACCTGTGTAAAATTACCCACTTAATATACGTACGCATAAGATACGATTCCGCTAATATACGAAGAAAATTTGTCCCTTGATGTAAAAAAACCCGCTTAATATACGAAATGGTGCTTATGTAATCCGTTTATCACGTGTCTTTAGGACAGAATAGATAAAAAGGACAACTGAATTGCACTCGAGTCTCTCTCGCCGCTTTTCCCCTCTCCTGTTTCTTCTTCCCCTTTAATCCGTATGACCGTGATAGCGACAGTTCGGAGTCCCTACGGAAGGTTCCAGAAAGTTCTCCTTTACGTCACAATCATGTAACGTGACGCAACTCTATACCATGCTTCTAATCCTCAGTACCAGTAAAGCTATCGAAAGCACATTCCGCAAGTCTAGTCTTTTGTTTACCCGCTGAACAGTGATAGGAGTAAATAATGGATGAGCAACTTAAATTAAAGAGAAAGGCACATTCTGTGATTGAAAAATTGGATGTCTTAAGGAAATATGAGGCCGAGAATGTGATAAGCAAGACAGTCTTTGCCAATCTGTGGGAATACACGAGGCAACACTTCTGGCTCTGTTAAAAAATAGACAGAAACTGGCAAACAGTGCATCAACTGGAGACTCTGGCAGGAAGAAAAATAAGGTGGCAATGTTTGGAGAATTGGAGAAGCTTTTAATTAAGTGGTTTACCCAAACATGATTGACGAATATTCCAACTAACGGATCATTGATTAATTAAAAGGCCTGCGAAATTGCTACATGTCTTGGAGTGGATGCCTAGCAATGGTTGGCTAGACCGCTTCAGACAAAGGTGTGGCATAATTTATAAGAAGGTAAGCAGAAAGTCGACAGCTGTGAATGTAGATGATGTCAATTGTTGGAAAAATAATGTGCTTGTGTCACTATTTAAAAAGTACTCAAGATGCGATATTTACAATGTTGACGAGATGGGCCATTTTTAAAAATTAATGCCGTTTAAAGGTGAGCAATGTTGTTGAGGCAAACTGAGCAAAGAAAGTATCACTGTTCTCGTTAGATCAAATATGATCGAAATGAATAAATTAAAGCCCCTCGTCATTGGCAAGTTGCGAAATCCTTGCTGCTTTAAAAATGCTAGAAATCTGTCCTGTGAATATGAAAGTCAAGCCAAAGCATGGTTGACAAGCGATATATTCGTTAAGTGGATCCGCAAGCTCGATGAACAAATCAAAAAGGAGTCCAGGAAAGTTTTGTGTCTTGCCAACAACTGTCCCGTCCATCCAAAGGATATCTCTGGCTTACAAAACATTGAACTAGTTTTTACCACCCAATGCGACTAGTGTAGTTCAACCCATGGATCAGGGCATAATTCATGTTCTCAAAATCAAATACAAAAGTCGTGTCGTTGTACGTCATCTACTCCAAATAGATCATCTCGAAAAAGATCTGTCCTGCCCAACCTGTAAGCCTATTAACCTCTTGGGTGCCATGCATTTCCTGAGTGCGTCTTGGGAAGACGTAACATCAACCGCCATTGAGAACTTCTTCTGTAAAGCCTTTGACGTTGACGGCACTTTGCAAAATGTTGACATCGCAGAAGAGGAGCAGCATCAAGGAGAATGCAAAGATTGGGATTCATTTGTCGAAATTGACGATCATGTTGTAACAAATGAAGTTCGTTCTATCACAGATATAATCACGGACATCAAAAGTTCGGATGAATCTAGGCCTTCAGAAGAAGCAGAAGACGATGCGGATGAAGAAACAGATGTACCAGCCATACCATCAATCGCATCTGTAATGAGCTTGTTCAGCTTACTTTGACTGTACATGTCTTCGATGGATGCTGGTCCCTCCATCGAAGAATTTTTCTACCAAATCAACAAGGCAGGAAACTTCATGACAAAATCTCGCCCTACGTTGTAACAAAACAAGGTAAACAACTTTTTTTCAACAAATTAAATCTACTTCACGTACTTTTCCTTGCATACATTTAGTCTGTCTTTCTAAAATTAAGTATAAAAATTTGTTATTTTTCCTCTAAGTATGTAGTGTATTTTAGTCTTTGCTTTCTAAAAATTGGCAAAAATTTTGTTTTATTGTTTTTTTTTTTTTTAATTTGGCAGAGAGTATTGCATAAAGGCATTTAAATTTTGTTATTGTAGAAACAGTGACTCAATAAAATTTTGGAGAAAAATAAAGTCATTCTTTATTTTAGAATCTTAAACTCAAATTTTTTTGAATATCTAAAAATTGTTAGAAATGGGTAAAATGAGAGCTATAAATGGCTAAAATATGTTAATAACAGTGTGTACTGGCTTTATATGCATTATTACTCGAGAATCTACGAAATCCGGATAAGATACGATCCCACTTAAGATATGAAATGTTCTCAGTCCCTTGATTTGTATTTTAAACGAGTTTCACTGTATTAAGAAAAATGTTTGAATAATATAAATAAAGCTTAGGCTTTGTTACTCTTTGCATTATAAATCACCCATATGCAAAGACATTTTATCATCTATTTTGACCCTGACGTCAGGCAAACAGTTTCATACTTTGAATTTACAATATCATTAAAATTACAATGACTAAAAAAAATTGTGGCATCAGAACCAAAAAGGTGGGAAGAAAAAATCAAAAAGTTATGAGCTCCATAGGCTTTTCTATGTTAAATTAACATTGAGAAGTGACACTGGAAATAAATAAGTATTGCGTTGCCGCGCAATACTTAAATATTATAAGCTGATATGAGACTGGGACAAGTTTTATATTGTTCATAACTTAGAGATGATAATTTAAAAAGAATAAATGCATGTAATGAAAAAAAAAAGAAAACTGCACTTGATTTAACAACAAATTAAATAATAAATAACCCCATTCATATATGAATGAGAGAAATAAACAAGCTTAACATGCTGACTCTATATATCTTATATAATAGTGCTTATAGTACCTTTTTTCAACCCTTTTCTTACATTACATGGATAACTAATCATTATGCATACTCACATAATAGTTGCACTTTTTGTAAAAATTTTTAAATGTGAAAATCCAGTCTCCACTAATATGTGAGGTAACTGGATACCCAATATGATATATGCTCATATGTAGTAATAAAAATACCAACACCACAGCCATCAAGAGATCATCATATAGGGCAAAACTGGGAAATTTCATTAGCGGCCACTGGCCGGTAGGACTAGTTTTTTAAGTGTTTACTTTTTTATTTAAAAATACTAAACAGTAAAATTTCTAAAACTGAATAGCCCAGATAAATATGTTAATATATTGGAACCAAAAAAAAAAGTAGAATCCTTGATGAAATGCAAGAAAATTTTATTCTCTCCTTGTAAAAAAGTAGCCGGAAGGTGGCCGCTGATAGACAATTTTTCACTAGCCACTTTTTCTCATTTACTGGCCCTGTGGCCAGTGGCTAGTGCTAATTTTACCCTTCAGATAATCAGGGTTCGATTTTTTGCCAAAATTACTATGTACCATTAAGCATCCGTCAAGGTGAACTAGATAAAAAATAAAGAACAATCAGGATTCAAAAATAAAATTTCTACCCTAGCACCTCTTTATTGTTGGATTCTGTCAGCATGTTGTAAAGGAATGCAACATCTAGAGAATGTTTAAAATCAAGATACTACCAAGTATCAGTTAAGGCAAACAAGATCAAAAATAAATTACAGACAAGATTAAAAATAAAATTTTTACACTAGCAACTCTTTATTGTTGGATTTTGTCAGCATGTTGTAATAAGGAATGCAATATCTAGTAAATCTTTAAAATCAGGATTACTATGTACCATTAAGTATCAGTCAAGGAGAACAAGATCAAAAATAAACTACAATCAGGATTCAAAAGTAAAAATTCTACACTAGCATCTTTTTATAATTGGAATCTGTCAGCATGTTGCAATAAGGAATGCAATATCTAGAAAATCTTTAAAATTCATACAATTTTTCAGAATGAAACTTTGTAAAAGCAGGGTTTCAGTGTTTTCAAATAAAATGGCTACAAGAGCCTGACATAAATCATCCAATTTGTTTAACTGGAACTCTTGAAGAAAACAGTGAGAATTTTAATTCCAAACTGGCTGACACACATTTATATTTTTATAATGAAAAATTCGCGAAATAATATTGATATTTAGTAGTGCTGCAAAAGTAACAACAAAAAGAACACCCGTATGTATTTGTTACTTTCTAACTTACTACCCGTTAGAAAGTATTCGTGACTCGTTACTTCTGTTACTCTTCAGAAAACGAATATTAAAAACCATCAAAGTATTATTACACATATTTTTGGCGTATTTTCTAATTTTCAGAGGGTTGTTTCGATTATAATTTGCTTTAACTATTCATTAAAATAAAATATATCTAAAAACCTGCAATGATTTAACATTTCATAAAGTATAAAACTCAAAATACTACATGTGAAATATATGATCACAAGACTGCAGCAAATCTAACTATATAGCGTACACAAGATCTTTGCAAGAATTCATTACTGTTACTGGAATCTTGTATGAAACCTTTCTATAACGGAAATCTGCATAAAAGTGTAACAATTATAATATGATAATAAATAAATACGATCTGTGAAAGTAGAATTCTACCTTGAATGGAAATATTCCAAGGTTCATTTTCATGAAAATAATATAATGCAATTTCATTTGATAAGACGAAAAAGCTTGTCTAAAATGAAATTTTTCTGTGGTTTCTCGCAATTGTGTCTCAGTAAGTATTACTGTATGTATTAAAGCAAAAAATAGAAATGGAGTAATTTAATAGAAATGTCCACTACTACTGAAATTAGTAAAACGTACAACAGTGGAACCTATCTAAAACGGAAACTAGCACTAAGCCAATTCTCAAAAAATATTTTTCCTCGCTCAACATCGCAAAACTTTCTGACATATTCATAGATTCAGTCTAATGAATAAAATCGGCACTCATGACAATGGCAATGATATGGAATCGAATAGTGTTTTCCATTTTTCAATAAGTGTATTGCAGTTTAAGTTCTTGAATGTTTTTATATGACGATCTTTCAATTACTGTCGCATCCAGAAATTTGGTTCAAAATACTTATTTTGATAGTATCTTTTAAAAAGTCCTTTGTATTTAAACGAAAAAGAGAGATGCTAATCAATTTCTTAATTTTTGATCAAGAGCATCTGCTGATTTTATTTGTGTACAAATAAAAATTAATAATTAAAAAAGTTATATTGCATAGAAATACTTTATCATTCCCTAAATACAGCAATAACGAATATTTCATTCAGTTATCAGCTTCGTTCTTTTTATAATAAAATTATGGGCAATTTTAATACATTAAATACATAATTAATAAGAAATTAGCCTAATAAAAAATTTAAAAGATAAACACATCTTGTCTCTTTATTGCTTGGGTCCATGCTTCTTTTTTTTTTAAATACATATATGGACACGTTTTAATCTCTTGGTAAAAAAAAAAAAAAAATGAATTATTATGACCATGTTTGTAAAATGCATGTACCACTTCATCAAATCCCCAAAAGAATAAACAATCTCATATTCTAAAAACAGTTTGTTCTGCTATTTGACCACGTGACTTCAAAATCATCCTTCCAAAATCAAGCGGACATTTTCGGCAAATGAACAGGTGCTAAAGTAACGAAACAACTAAAAAACAACCGATTCCCATTCTAAAGTCTGAACACAAACTCTCGTCTTACCCTATCAGACTACCTGGCTCCATACATGAATCATGAAAGGAAAATAGCGTATGAAGTTTGTTTCATTTAGTTCTGCAGTACGTTCATGCAGTAATGGGTAATGAGTGATTTTTCAAAGTAACTATTCAGCACTTCGTATGAGAGAGAATACCCATTACTCAGTAATCAATACATGCAGTTTCCAACAGCTCTAATATTTAGTGGTAAAAGCACTCATAAAAGACATTTTCTTGTTTTTTCAAGTATAGTAATTTCCTTTTTTCTTTTTTATTGTTATTGTCTGAACTCTTTGAAATTTTTATTGGTTATAAATATAATGGTTTTGCAGTCCATGCAAAAATATTTAAAAAAAATATTGAGTTACGAAAGAAATATGCTTTCTTCTCACTTTTTTGTCTTGTTTTGTTTTAACGTCGTGTCCTTTAAAGTAACAAAAAAAAAAAAAAAAAAGTTCTTATCGTCTGAACTCTCTGAAATTTTAATCAGTTATAAATGTAACTGTATCCAAGCTCTCTTTAAAATTTTGTAAAAAAAAAATATACATATTCAATAGTGAACACATGAGCTGAAACCGAGTGAAGCGCACAGAAATAACCCCAATTTCATGGTAAATTTCTCAGATATGTCCAACTTCAACTTGCTAATATTACATGAACATGGCTAATATGTGAATAAATTCAATATTTTATTTAAAAATAACCAGGGTACCCAACCTGAGTTTTCTAGTGTTACAGAATGTACTGCCTGGTGTACAGAACACAGGTGAAAATAATTTTTGATTGAAGACTCTAGTAGAGTTTTTACATTAAAAAAAAAAAAAAAAAAAAAAAAAAAAAAAAAAAAATTGCCTGTTATTTACAGCAAAAAGAAATTTTATATGAAAAATATCAATTACACATTAAAATAATACATTTTTTTAAACTTGCTAAAAATGGTATCACTTTTCCTATTAGTAGTAGTTAATAGCCAAAAAGATCACGAAAGGTTTCACTTTTTATAGCAACTCTATTTATCATGATTATTTCAGTGCTTGAGCATGGCGTTTGTTTAGATATCTATTAAACGTGTATTTTATTTATTTATCAATAAAGTTTTAATTTTAATAAGAGATGTTAGCCGGAAACAAATGCTGAACTATTTACATTGTTTCAGGTTCAGATTAATTATTCAATCAGGTTAATTTAATCCAGTGGAATAGTAATTTTCCAACTGAGTGAACAGATGTCCACACTGGGATTTGAAGTCAGGACCTTGGCTTAAGCTGACAACGCCCTACCAACTGAGCTATCCTGGACAAATCCAGCAAACACAATTCCCTCATACAACCTTTTGATAATAAAATCTACTCTGTTATCTGAAACAACTCAACAGTATTCCATTCGCTTTATAATCACAGGTAATGGAACCCCAAGTAAATGTTGGATACGTAATTACACTTGGTTCATATCCTGTCCTGGAGATTTTTTCACACAGTTGGAAAATTACAACTCCTATGATCCAATTAATTCAGTGGGTTTAACAAAAATTATGCTGGAAAATTATCTTAAAAATCATAAAACTCATTAAATTGAGGTACAGTTTTCAAGCAATTTGCATCTGAAAGTACATTTTCTTTTCTATTTAATATACAAGAATTGAAATTGTGTGATGTTTAGAAGTTAATAATTTTGAAATAAAAACTAAATTGATTGCACAGATTGTTGCCACCGTCAATAGACTTCAATATTACTCACAGATGTGTTTTTGCTTCATAATATAGATATGTTGAACTATACAGAATTTTGAGTTTTCTGACAACATGCAATAAACAAACAAAAAAAAAATAATTCAAAAGCATTGTTCTTTCAAGAAGAATTTTGGTTTCAACTTTCATTTAGGCTCACAGAAAGTTGAAATACATAAAAAGGGGGAAGGACTGAACTTTGTGCCAATATATTAATAAAGAGAAGGAATGTAGATATACACAAATATAAATATGTATAAAATGCATACAGTTGTTTCGAAACCTCCAAGGTTTCATCAACAGCAGAGATGTAAATTTTCCAGAAAATTTGAAGTGGTGGAAAAAAACCGTTTCTTTTCCAGTTTTTTTCTGGAAAAATTGGAAAAATTGATTTCCTATAAATGTTTCGCAAAAATAAATTATATTTTCTTAAAAAGTATACATTAATAAACTTTTTCAATATTTATGCACACTAAAAAAAATTATTTTCCCTTTACATGTGAATATGTTATTAAAAAAGAGAGAGAGAGAGAAAAAAACCCAGCTTTTAAAAATTTATCCTTTCAGTCTCAGAATTCTGACAGTAGCTTTTTTTGCTTAATTTAACACCGCTGTTTGTAATATATCATGTGTCGGTTGAAATGATTTTTTCAGTAGCACTTGTTTAATTATATCAGTAGAACTAATTTAAAAAACAACAACAACAAAATCTTTAGTTTTAACCAATATCACTGTTGTTTTAAAGCAGTTTTAAACTGTATTGTACATCTCATCTACATAGTATACTGGTTTTCAAATACATAAAGGATGCCAGTATAAAAGAAACAAATTATCCTGGTATTATTATAAATACTATTATTATTTTCAAATCTTCCGTTGTTTAAAAATTGGTATTATTTTACAATATTACTTCCCCCACCTTACAGTTGCAATTTTCATTTCCTATATAGGGTGTCTGGTCTCAACGGTGCCCAATGGCTAATTCCTAAACCGTTAGTCATAGACATATAGTTCCAATTAGAAAAATACTTTAAATCAGACAAAGAAATATTTTAAAAGCGATTTGGGTCAATAAAAACATTTCTTAAAAAATTACGAAATTTAAATTTTTATATGATCAAAAGCTAAAAAACATGAAATAACCCAACTTTTGCAGGCTAGTGTAATCTAATAATATTTTAAAATACGTATCATTTTGTAAAGAATTGAGGCTGTTAATTTAGCATAATTTTATTTAACAAAAATTCTGTTTTTTTCTTTCTTCTTAAATGTGCATTAAAATTGTATATTTTGCATTAATATGTCAGAATGACTAAAGATTTCAAATTTATATTGCAATGTTAATTTTACTCTTAACCCTTTTTTAATATATCTGACAAAATTATATTTCGACTAAATTTGTGAATGACCCCCAATTTGCAGCAAAAAATATGCTCCAACTTTAAACAGGTATTACTCGGTCAATTTTAATCATAGAACAACGGGACATTTTTTGTATTACTTGTCAGTGTAAAAGGAAAATTTTATTAAATATAACTTATAGGACCGGGGGACCGTGTAAAAATTTAAATTTCGTAATTTTTTAAGAAATGTTTTTATTGACCCAAATCGCTTTTAAAATATTTCTTTGTCTGATTTAAAACATTTTTGTAATTGGAGCTATATGTCTATGACTAACGGTTTAGGAATTAGCCATTGGACACCGTTGAGACCGGACACCCTGTATATGTAGTTTTGGTACAGCTTTTCAGACTAAACCAAAACTATGTTTTAGTAAGATTTAGATCCTTAATATTCAATGCGATATTTTTTTTTAAATGAAACTTTAAAAACAGGTGGATTTTTCCATATGTTTAAAAGTTGTTTTCAACTAGATTTTTCACAGAGATTTGCTTACATTTTCTTTGCAAAATTTGTATGTATTTATATTTTTTGAAAATACATTTAGACAACTCTAAGAATCTATATTTCAAGAAAAAAAAATGATACATAATTTCAACTGCATGTTATTATCAAAAGGAATTTTCTAACAATAGTGAAGAATTACAGCCATGCGAATAAAAATAAATGCATGTTTCAAATTTTACATTGAATTTTCCATCTTACCATTTTCATTTATTGGTATAATATTGAAATACCTTTGCACATGAATTTTCATTTTTAACAAGAGAAGTTGCATTTAATTATTTTACCAGGGATTTGCTTGGATTTTTTTTTTTTTTTCACACAATCATGTTTTTGCGAAATTGTGAATGAAATGTAAAAAGTGAACCAGAATTTTGTAAATTAGAAATTATCATATTTAAGTTCTTATTTAGACATTATTGAGATGGTCTTTTGTACATATAAACAGCTAGATAATAGATTCATTTGTTATTGCAGCTATTATACAACAGGGGTTTTTTTTAATTCTAAAATCATTACAATTGTGAAGGACGTAATTTCGAGATTGTAAAAAAAAAATCTGAAATGTCTATTTTTAAGAGAAAGAATTTTGTTAAAGGTCATATGTTTTAAGGAGAAAAAACTGTGAAGGATCCTTTAAGAGACTCAAGTTCTTTCTAAAGAGATCCGTGCTTACAGATAAGATTTTCCATGTTAAGGTTTTCATGAGAAACACTGAACATGAAAAAAATATAAATAAAAGTAACAGAATGTAGCAATTATAAAATTTTGACTACATTATTTTATAAATAAAATTTCAATTTTTCTAATTTGGAAAAATTGAAAAATAGCCCTTCGGAAAAAAAAACTGAAAAAAACCGTTTTTTTCCCCAACTTTTCTGAGTTTTTTTCCAAGCATTCCCATCTCTAATCAACAGTACTAAAATTAAGGATAAAATTAAAAATAAAACATTGGATTAAAATGTTATGGGTTTTTTTTCTCTGAGCAGTTAAATTTCCACCTAGATTGAATCCTGTATATAAAATCATAACAATACCTTCTAGCTGAATTACAGAATTACTGCAAAAGAAAACTTTAACACTAGGATATCAATGCCACACTTAAAGAATTTTAAAACTGCAACAAAATACTAAAGCAATACAGGGTTCTCAATTTATTTGCTCAGATCAACCCCAACAATTGTCATAGAGTCAGAATATTCATGCATGACCAGAGAAAAGCACTTAAAAAGAGATGAATATAATTAATTAAATAAAATTTAAACATACCGCAAGACAAATTACTTAAAGGAATATGAATGAACTGAAAAGGTAGATTAATTTGAGAATTTTGAATAAGTTTACAGTCAAGAGCTGAGATATGAAAACAAGCTTCAAAGTCATACATAAAAAGAATCTAACTCTATGGGCTGTGATCGTAATGTGGCTAAATCCATTAAATTGTAAAGGTGTGTAAAATTGAAAATTTTAGTTAACTTAAGCTGTTTACCTTCATTACAACAAAAAACTAGAAGAAACACTGTTCATATTCTCTATATTCTTCAATTTATTAATGATTACTTTTAAATCTTTATTTTTTTAATTAATATATAATTAATTTTAGAGAAACAGACCATTTCTACTTCTTCTTGGGTTAATTTGAACTGAAACATTTATTCTCATTATTGCTGTTTTTTAAAGTATATTTACTTATTTAAACCTAGTGAAGTTACTTTATTGAAGAATACTTTTAGCAGTGCGAAAATAGATACAAGTCAAGAGAATAAGATTAAAATTAAATTTAATTCTTCATAGGGAGTTTAAACTCTTATACATACAGGTGTTTCAAAACTTATTTCTCAAGTTAACACAATTAACAAATGATATTGTAAATATTCTAACATTAATAGGACAGATTTTTATCATGTTGACATTTTCTGGCTTCAATTATATAGATTGCAACTTTTAAAACAAAGATAATCAATCATTACGTTATAATGGAACAAGTGAAAAAAAACTTAACATACCCAATGTAATCCATAGTAGGTTTCCGACATGGTACACCACAAATTATTCTATTTTCTTTTAACATAGTAATCTTAAACACCATTTTTTAGATGACTTTTCTTTGACGACCATATCTTAACTGGCAGTGTTTTTTTTTTTGTTTTCTGTAGTAGAAAAAACTCCTTATCTTGAAAATAGTTTCAGGGGGTGGGCTACACCCCACACACTTCCTTCGGTACACAGCTTTACCCGATGAGTTAGGAAATCGTTTTGGAATTTGAAGTCAGGAGCCAATCTCGCTCTCCGTGGAAGTAGCTGGAGTTGTTTTGCTTCAACTTTAAACTAGCCGGCATCCTCCGTGATATATTTCTAGGATAAATCAATGTTTAGCAAATAAGGGAGCGGAACGCTAACGTCTTGCTTCGCATGCTCACGATTTATCTTGGATCTCTATTTCACAGAATCTGATATCAGGGCATTTTTTTTACTTGTCCGATGCTCGGTCAGCAGCTAGGTATATCCAGCTTACCAGTACAGTCGAAAGATGCACCTTCTAAAGCTGCGCTCGCTTACCGTTCATTTAAAAAAGGGCGAAAAGCACTTACAATTCAATTCATACTGTTTACTCGCAAGAGTTTTACCTTCTCTGTCTTAGGTCTCAAAAGCGAATCCTTAATAAAAATTGTTTCATGCCTCGACAAAAAGGGGGGGGGGTTTCCCGGGCCCCATTTGGCCCCTCAAAATTTTATGTTGTTTCACATCTTACTGCATTCAGGACCCCTCTAAAAAAAAACGCTACACGACCCACAAACCACGCGCTCGCTTCTCGCGTCCCCTCAATTCTTCCCGCGTTACTTCCCAGGAAGCAATAAAGGGTGGAGGCGAAAACTGTTTTCATTGGTCAATTTCCCTACCTAATGCCAAGAACATCTCGTTGCTATGTCCCTCTAACCACGGGGAGATCACGTGAACTCAAATCTCAGAAGCCCAGGCAATACTTGCACCTGCTTAAAAAATTGTTTTTCGTAAACAAAGTCATAAAACTGCATTGTAAAAGGGGCTGGTATGCTATGAGAAAAATAGCATTCCCACACAATAATCCTGTGTTTAAAATGTAAACGTGTGTGGTCCCAATTATTTCTGAACACAGCTGACCATTTACCCCACGTTTGCTAGTAAAAGAGAGAAAAGGGAGATTTTTTTTTTCTGTGAGAGAGTATCCCAAAAGAAAAGGTTTTATTTACAGAAAAATAGAGGAATGTTTTTGAATAACAACATTTACATGTTGTAACATAATTTAAGTACGAGAAATTAATAAAAAGAAAGGGTGCTTAATTTATTAAATTACTTTTATTTATTTATTTATTTTTATTAATTTTAGAAAACACAACTGACTTTAAACTGAACTCTTAAAAATAAAGAAAGTGTACAATGAAAAATTTTGACTAGAACTAAGCTATTAATGATATACAAAAAAATGAAAATTTTAGTTAACTTAAGCTGTTTACCTTCATTACAACAAAAAACTAGAAGAAACACTGTTCATATTCTCTATATTCTTCAATTTATTAATGATTACTTTTAAATCTTTATTTTTTTAATTAATATATAATTAATTTTAGAGAAACAGACCATTTCTACTTCTTCTTGGGTTAATTTGAACTGAAACATTTATTCTCATTATTGCTGTTTTTTAAAGTATATTTACTTATTTAAACCTAGTGAAGTTACTTTATTGAAGAATACTTTTAGCAGTGCGAAAATAGATACAAGTCAAGAGAATAAGATTAAAATTAAATTTAATTCTTCATAGGGAGTTTAAACTCTTATACATACAGGTGTTTCAAAACTTATTTCTCAAGTTAACACAATTAACAAATGATATTGTAAATATTCTAACATTAATAGGACAGATTTTTATCATGTTGACATTTTCTGGCTTCAATTATATAGATTGCAACTTTTAAAACAAAGATAATCAATCATTACGTTATAATGGAACAAGTGAAAAAAAACTTAACATACCCAATGTAATCCATAGTAGGTTTCCGACATGGTACACCACAAATTATTCTATTTTCTTTTAACATAGTAATCTTAAACACCATTTTTTAGATGACTTTTCTTTGACGACCATATCTTAACTGGCAGTGTTTTTTTTTTTGTTTTCTGTAGTAGAAAAAACTTATCTTGAAAATAGTTTCAGGGGGTGGGCTACACCCCACACACTTCCTTCGGTACACAGCTTTACCCGATGAGTTAGGAAATCGTTTTGGAATTTGAAGTCAGGAGCCAATCTCGCTCTCCGTGGAAGTAGCTGGAGTTGTTTTGCTTCAACTTTAAACTAGCCGGCATCCTCCGTGATATATTTCTAGGATAAATCAATGTTTAGCAAATAAGGGAGCGGAACGCTAACGTCTTGCTTCGCATGCTCACGATTTATCTTGGATCTCTATTTCACAGAATCTGATATCAGGGCATTTTTTTTACTTGTCCGATGCTCGGTCAGCAGCTAGGTATATCCAGCTTACCAGTACAGTCGAAAGATGCACCTTCTAAAGCCGCGCTCGCTTACCGTTCATTTAAAAAAGGGCGAAAAGCACTTACAATTCAATTCATACTGTTTACTCGCAAGAGTTTTACCTTCTCTGTCTTAGGTCTCAAAAGCGAATCCTTAATAAAAATTGTTTCATGCCTCGACAAAAAGGGGGGGGGTTTCCCGGGCCCCATTTGGCCCCTCAAAATTTTATGTTGTTTCACATCTTACTGCATTCAGGACCCCTCTAAAAAAAAACGCTACACGACCCACAAACCACGCGCTCGCTTCTCGCGTCCCCTCAATTCTTCCCGCGTTACTTCCCAGGAAGCAATAAAGGGTGGAGGCGAAAACTGTTTTCATTGGTCAATTTCCCTACCTAATGCCAAGAACATCTCGTTGCTATGTCCCTCTAACCACGGGGAGATCACGTGAACTCAAATCTCAGAAGCCCAGGCAATACTTGCACCTGCTTAAAAAATTGTTTTTCGTAAACAAAGTCATAAAACTGCATTGTAAAAGGGGCTGGTATGCTATGAGAAAAATAGCATTCCCACACAATAATCCTGTGTTTAAAATGTAAACGTGTGTGGTCCCAATTATTTCTGAACACAGCTGACCATTTACCCCACGTTTGCTAGTAAAAGAGAGAAAAGGGAGATTTTTTTTTTTTGTGAGAGAGTATCCCAAAAGAAAAGGTTTTATTTACAGAAAAATAGAGGAATGTTTTTGAATAACAACATTTACATGTTGTAACATAATTTAAGTACGAGAAATTAATAAAAAGAAAGGGTGCTTAATTTATTAAATTACTTTTATTTATTTATTTATTTTTATTAATTTTAGAAAACACAACTGACTTTAAACTGAACTCTTAAAAATAAAGAAAGTGTACAATGAAAAATTTTGACTAGAACTAAGCTATTAATGATATACAAAAAAATGGGGGGAGGGGGCGCGTGCTGTGTACAAATAACATATTTTAAAATGAAAATTTCTTAAAAATAAGTAAATTACGCCTAACAAAAAGGGGGGGGGGCAGGGGAGTTGACAGTTGATCTGTGAGGTATGCCTTTATAGCTTCTTAACGTTAGAGGTTTACACAGAGGTGAAACAGCTGTATGCGTTTTATACATATTTATATTTGTTTCTTTCTATGTTGCTTCTCTTGCTTAACAGTTGAAGTACAGTTCATTTGTTTTTGGAAGAGAATCTTACTTATAGTGGTTGTTTTCAAAAGATATTTTTCCATGCTTAACAATGTGAAACTTTCGGACACATTTACAGACCCATTTTTAAATATAAAAGCACATGCAGGTCTGACTCTTGAAGTGATTCGGAATCAAATGGTATTTTCCATGTTTTGATAAGTGGATTGAGTTATAAGTGATTGTTGATATGTGACAACAGGTTTTTTTTCCTTTCACACACTGTCACAACTGGAAATTCGGTTTAAATGATATTTTGACAGCATTATATGAACTATTTTCTGCCTTTGCCAAGAAAGGGAAAACACTATTCAATTACACAGTTTCTCAATAAGATCACCTGCCAATTTCCTTACTTTTACGTACAAAACTGAATTCAGAAATGAGTTAGAAAGTAGCTCCTTTGGATTTGAGAACAACCTTAACTCAAACATGTGATATAAAGAATAACTTTGATTATTTAAATTTGAACAAAACTGTTAAAGAAAGAATGAGATAAAATAACATAACATGAGTAATACAAAACAAACTCAATAATTTGGTAAAAGAATTTCAGCAAAAACTTACCTTTCTCCAAAAAAATATTTGTGATTACCAAGTCTTTCTGAGAGAGCATGACAACAATTATTTACCTCATCATATACCTAATTGAAGACAATAAATAATTGAATGATCATAATGATTTAAAAAATATATAAAAGAAAACAAAAGCTGTTTTTTAATAATCAATTTCAACTCCATTCTTCATTTAAAATATGTTAAATGTTAAAGTGTAATTATATATTAATATCAGAGCTGAGATACAGTACAGTTCAATCGCTCTCTTAAAAAATAAATATTCCTATTTTCAAAATTAAATTAGTGTGTTTCTCATAGGTACTCAGTCATGAAAGTGGTAAATCGAAAAAAAGGAGGAAAATTTTTTCCATCTATACAATGGCACCAAACTCGTATAATTTTGGCACATTTTAAAAGTTATTTATACAATAAAATGAAATATAACAGCACATATGATTGTTATTTTCTTTTTGTAACTTAGAAAGCATTAAAAATTTTTTTAACTAACAATAAATAGATCTGATGAACTTATGTGAAGTACAGTGACTAATTTTTCCAAGATAAATATTATTTTGAATAATTTGGCTGCTTAAGATTTTTCCCTTATTTTTTTTTTTTTTAAAAGTTGTGTGCTAAATATATGCACCTGAAATTGATCTTTGCTCTAGAAATACATCTCCAAAAATGTATCACTGTAATTACCTGAAAGTGCTGTATAAATAATACAAAATATTCTATTCAAAAAAAAAAAAAAAACTTATGGAAACAAACTTCCTTTCCCTTTTAAGACATTTTAAAGAACTTAATTTAGATGACTTTCAGAGGCTTAGAAACAAACTTCAAGAATTTGAGTAGCCAAAATGTCTGATTATTAAATTTTCCAGACCCCCCCCCCCCCCTTTATATACTTCCAATATTTTCTTTGTATTTTTGCATCAATCCAGAGAGCGTCTAAACTGGTTTTAAAAGAGGTGAAATTCCTCCTTTAGAAGGAACTCTTTCATACCTGGTACTTCAAAGCATTTTCTTTTGTCAAAGCACTTTCTTTGCAATCTTGGATATCTATGTTGTAAGCTGTCAAATCACAGAATAAATGATTTATGACTCATTCGAGAGGTTCCCAAAATTTTAAGCTGCCATATCACTAAAACAAAATTTATACTTTAGCCATGTCACCCGATAACAAAAGTAATGCTGACAGGGGCTGATTTATAACGGAACATTATTCAGTGCATGTGCCCTTAAGGTTGTTCTTAACTGCTCTGGTCAACAAGCACAAAACGTTTTGACATTTACAAATTCATTTTTTAATGGAAAGATATAAAATTGGAAAGCCTGGCCATGGAAGTGATTTGGAATTGAACTGTTTTTTCCATTTTTTGATCAATCAATTACCTATTGAGTTATAAGCTAATTTGATCACGTGACAAACATGTTTTTCACCCACTCTTGAGTGCTCTTTCTCCCTTCGTGTAGAAATTTGGTTCAAAATGCCCACTTTGACTATTTTCTGAAAGATCTGTTATGTTTGCAAAAAAATGGAAAAAACAGTTCAATTACATAGTTTCTGAACAACAACAACAGCTAGTTTCATGCATTTTCGGACAAAAATAAATTAAAACTTATGTCAGAAAGTCGCCCTTTTGGGTTTGAGAACACCCTTAATCCTCACTCTTAAAAAAGCCCCAAATAACTAAAATAGGCCTAATAAAAGGATAAGCCATTATAATAAAATTAATAATAAATGACCCATTTTGGGTATTTACCTGCTTTTGGCTATTTATTCTGCATATAAATATAGCTGTCAAAACTCTCATATCGTTATTAGTTATAATCAATCAGTGTAAAAGAAAGAAAAAAAATCAGAATATTAGGCTTCTTATAACTCTTAAAATTTAAAGATACACAGCATTTAAATCTTGAATTTAAATGCAATTTTAAATTATAATGAAGAATGTAAAAAACCTTATGTATTTATTGAGGAAAATTTTATTTAAAATATATTTTCCATTACATTATGTAACAGGTACTCTTAATATGTGCAATGCCACTTTATCAAATGAATTAATACTACGTAGATTACCCCAATAAAAAGAACATGTTATCTAATCCTTCTCACAAGACTTTTCTTTCCTGGATACACTCTTTTTCCCTGCAAATAACTACATATGTCTTGAGCACTATCTAATTTCATATGATGACCAATTTCGTAAATTAAGATCAAATCTCAAATAAAAGGTGGAGCTGCACTCCCCCCCCCCCCAAAAAAAAAGAAAAAATATTTAGAAAGAGAGAGGGTGAAAGAAAGCTTTAATTTTAATGCCCAAATTGACCCGTGGAGATACCAAATTAGCCATTAACTGGAAATTGTGTACTCTTCTTTCAATTTACAGCTTATTGATCGTCTACATATTAAAATTGTACAAAACTCTGAAATTCTCAATGAGAACACATACTTTTGATATCATATTTGACTTTGTTGCTAAATCTTATCTTAGGATACCAAACAGGAAGCCATTCAGTTAAATGCTTGGGAATTATGAAGATTTAAAATTTGGAACTTCTAATGTTAAATCTGTTTGTAATTCTTGCAAAACAAATTGCAATGTGGATAGTTTTTTAAAGCATAATTCTAGAACTACTTGGCGAAATAAGCTATAATTTTTTGATTCACATATTTGAAGCCTTTAGAAAAACGATTTTTGTTTTAAAAAATTTATGTTACAATTCCTAATTTTTTCTAGAAAATACATTTTCTTAATTAACTTTAGGAAAAATATGATTTGTAACCTAAGTTTCTTTTTCTTTTTTTTTTTTTTTTTTTTTTTTTTTTTAAACAGAAATCACTTTCTAGAAGCTTCAACTGTGATAATATAAAATCACAGTTCATTCTGCTAAGTAGCTCTGTAGTTACACTTAAAAAGAAAACTACCCACATTGTAATTTGTTTTGCAACAAATGGATTAAACATACAGTATAGGATCTGTTATCCAAAATGCTTGGGACCCGAGATATTCTGGGTAAGGGGTTTTTAGGTAATCAAGAACGCTTTACTATAAGTATTAAAAAATATACAAAATAACGGTACATAAAATGTATAAAATAAGGATAATATATGTAAATACAAAACAAATAAAATTACATCAACATATAAAACTTAGTTTTAATACTTAAGAGCAGAATTCTTTGATTTGGAATTTTGGAACATTTTTATTAAGATTGGTTGCTTAAGCATGTCTCTTGCACTAATTGCTCCAGTATCCTGTATACTGACATGATTTGCTGTTCATGGGAGTAGCATTTTTTTTTTTTTTTTTTTTTTGCATTCAACAAATTGGTTGAAAAATATCAGTCGCTCATTTGAAATTTTTTCACCTAGCTAATTCTGCTTGTCATCATCCTCACTTTATTAGACATATCATTTGACATTTGGGCGACTGCGCACTAGCAGTGGGTGCACAACAAGGAAACACCTTTAGGGAGGACTTGCTCCGTGTCAGTGTGCACAAGTCTGGGCCCCGAGTGGCCTATGTCACCGGACGAAGGCTCGCAGCTTTCCTGTGAGAGCTAGTTTTTTATATAATTTGTCATTATGTTACAAATATCACTGCCAGTCATCTGATGACTTAAAGGAGTATTGTCATGTACAATTAGACATTCTTCCACTGACTCTTGATCCGGCATTTGAGCTCCTGAACATGAAAGTCCTTCAGATTAGTCAAGCAGATCTGTAATAATTTCCTTCTTAGAAATTTTAAAGTCCACCACTTCAGGCTCATTCAAACAATAAAAAAAAATATTCTAGATGACCACAAATTATATCACCCTTGGATGAGTGTATTTCAATTTGATGTATCCCATGCTTGACATAAAATACATCTTTAGTTTTTGCGTTTTTTAAATGAAACAAATTATTTGTCGGTTATCATTCTGCATTCTGGCTTTCGGAGCATTCCGGATAATGGGTCCCATGTTGTATTAAGAATTCCAAATTTTAAACCTTCATAATTCCTAAATTACTTGACCAAATGACTTCTCATTTGGTATCTTTGAGTAAAATTTACAGGAAAAAACAATTGTGATGTCAAAATTAAGGGCTTGTATTGAAAATTTCAGAGTTTGGTGTAATTTCAGTATGAGGAGAGCCTTAAACTTATTTTTCTTAAAGCAAAAAGTGAAAAAGTAATAATTTCCTGTCAAATAGCCATTTCTGTTTTTTTCTCAGACAATTTCGACATTAAAACATTTCGCTGTTTTTTGACCGACTGTTCCTCCTTGTATCACTAGATTTAAAGTGAAAAGAAATAATACAAGTTTTATTTTTTCTTTGCAATTTGGATACAGGAAGCAGTTTTATGACAACATATTATGTTGTTAAGTTTTTTATACATTAAATGAAGCTGAAGTTAATTTGATTGAACAGATTCAATTAGTTCTACAATTGACTTAAAAATGAAGACCATTTTTTTCCAATACAAATCCAAGACACATCATCTACAAGTTTTCTTTAGCTGATGAGCTTCTTTAATAACAACCATAATTTAAAATATAAATTTATTATCTTTTACATTTTAACACTTTGTATTTCTTTTGGATAATAGTTTCCCACCATAGGTAAATTTTCTCACTATTGCTTTCTAAAAGGTTAACGTGTATTATTGGTTCTTTTGTGCTCATTAATGTATCCTACTCATTTCTCCATACATCTAGGTAGTGGTATAGTCTAGTTCCATTGTCTGTTGGAGCATGAACAGTATAATTTTTCTGCTTTTGGAATAAATCGTTGTTTCTCCTCCCAAAGTTCTACAGTTGATATGAGGTCATTATTATTTCAATTTAAAATAACCTTTTTAAAATAAGATAAAAGCAAAATACATAAAATATTATATTATCAAATATTTATACTTAAAGCAACTACAACATTTACATACTGATGTTTGAAAAACTATCAAAAAGTATTATTGTTATGATTTTTATACGTTTGTTTGCTGCAATGGCTTCTAACAATAAGTCATTGGATTCAAAAGGTATACTTTTAGTTGCAATTGGACTTTTAAGAAGCATTAGTACTTAAAGAATATAGTGTTTGAACTTTTTTTCAGTACTGTGCACAAAGTTGATAAGCAGGGATAATATGAATTAGAATGCTTTTGAATGTGTTTTTTGAGTTAAAATCTCTTCAAACCTGCCTGGAAAAATTACTTCTAATTATTTAAAAATTTTTATTCATAGTTTGTTGTCTTTTAAGACATAATTTGGATAGGAAGAAAAGCTTCTTTCACTATCAAGGAACAAAATTTTGTGCACACTCACTGGTATATTATATCATGAATAGCATAGTTCATATTTCTTTCAACTTTATTTTACTACAAACAACCCAACCATTTGCCAAGTTTTATGATATAGTATGACTCATTTCTTTGGCTCATCTGAACAGTATAGATAAGTACACAAGTCACTGCAGTCGGGGCTGTTGCAAAACAACTTTCTTCTATTACAGGCCTGATTTGAGATCGAAAGCAGGAGGCGTGAGTCATAAAAGAAATCTGCCTTTCTCGCCTCATCCTTGAAAGGCTGTGCACCGAATTGCCATTCAAATTATGACAATGTAAAGGACAGTTGTTTTTAATTTTCTATCAGATCCTATGAAAGGCGTACATTCAGTGAATGATTAACTGAGGGGAATAAAATGCATACATTGAAAGCAGATGAGAAAAAAACAAACGGGTATTCCAAGTAAAGGATGGTTTCTGTCAAAAGAAACATTTTTTGAATTGAATTTTACTAAAAAGAATTTGATTAAAATTATTAAATATATGTTTGAAACGAGTAATTCACAATACATGCTTTTGGGAAATTTCAAACTGATAAGGCCCACTTTGGCCAATATTTACAAATGAGTTGAGGAAATTATAACATTTATTGTATGCAAGTCATGGAAGCAGAAAGAAAATTAAAAATTTTGAGTTTAATTAGCTTACACTCACAGCAAAATCGAAAATTTCAATTAAAATACATAAATTATAATACAACTGTCGATTCTTTTACGATGTGTTTAACAGCAGTGATGATACACCATGATAAACTATGTTTTCAAAATTTTCAAAAACTAATTAATCAAAATTATGAAAGTATTTTCCTAAAATTTCCAGAACTCAAAACACTTATTATACAATTCAATACTGAAAAAAAAAAAAAAAAATGAAATTTTAGGTCTGAATTTCATAAGTAAATGGGTCATTCTCCCAAAAATGTACATTTTCAATACAAATTTTTTCCGTAAAAAATTTTGTTTTTCAAGACAAATATTATCCTTTTTAGAAACTTATCACTTACTGCAAGTAAAAATCAGCAATGGCCCAGCTACATTATTATTATTATTTTTTTTTTTTCAGAAACACAATTTTTTTTATTAACATCATTCAAGGAGGAGAACTTTATGCTACAGTTAAATGTTTGTATAGTGTGACAAAGCATAAAAAACTATTTATTCTATTACATATATAACTAAGGAGCAATTCTATATAAGAATCCATAATGAATTTAATTGGAATGAATAAATAATAATAATAATAAAAACACGCACAAAAAACCCCACCAAAAATTCATTTCCCATCTGGAGCTTCTTTTCATCATCCATCTTTTATGTGTTATTCAATTCTTCTCTTTTAAAGTTTTGAAACAATCTTTTTTGATTTACAGTCATTGTAAATTCTTGTTAAGCATTTTTCTCTGAAATATACATTTTCAAAATGAAGAGTTTCACAGAGGCTAGATTTATTTTTTTTTTTAGAAAATTTTTTTTGCTCTTTAAATCAACATCTGTTGATATAATTACATAAGCAATATATAAGCAAATATCTTAGTGTTGATTTAGTCACCTTCAATTACAGTTCACGAATGTGAGAATCTCAAATATCCATGGTTGCTTTTTTATAACAAAATTTAATATCCGAGTATAAAAACAGATTTCTGACTTATAATTTAACACCAGCAAACATACTGGCTAACTTTAGCATCATGGGAAACAAAATCTGATGATAATTTTGGCACTTTTCAACATGAAAATGCAACTTAATGTTTGTTTCATGGAGGTGAGAATTCATTGTATGACATCTCTTTCCGTACTCAGTAAACAAACAAAAATACAAAGAAAGTAATTAACTATGATAAGTTACTTTGCTTTTGAAATAATAGTAGCCACAATAATAATTATTTAACTATTTTTCTTTCAATTGAATAAGTATAATCAAACATTTTCCTTAGTAACATTGTGTGTGTGATATGACACGGAGGTGAGATGTCACATTGTTGTGTACTAAGAAATAAAAAATATAAAGTAATTACAAAAAATGTATGCACACAACATATTTAGTCTTCTTTCCCTTTAAATAGAAAACAAATTAATTCAAAAATGTTTATTTCAAATACTGAAAAAGGCTTTGTAACTGGGATTGTACACTTTTTGGAGAATGACCCAAATACAATTGTGGAAACCAACTTTCATATATATATTTAGGTTGTGTTTGTCAGGAATTGCAAATATCCTGCTAAATAACTATACAAAAGTTAAAAATTGACAATGGAAAATTCATTTCTAATCAAAGAAAATTATCTGTATTAACAAACATGTATGTGTCATTAATAAGTTTCATGATACTTCAACTTTTTTAATATTGTCTGTTTAACAGAGATTATTTTCTATAAGAAAATATTAAATGCCATATTTGTCGTAAATTATTTGAAAGTACATACCAGCGGTAGAAATGATTAAAAAAAAGTCACTGGTCCCAAGGACCAGTAAACATCAGAGTTTACTGGTCCGCAGACATCGTCACTGGCCCTCTACATAAAATTATATTAAGTACCTTTAACCCTTTGAGTGACCCTCCCCTCCTCCTCCTCCGAGAATATAAACCAAACTTCCTTTCAGTTACTCAAAATTTTCGGCATAATAAAATGTAAAATTATAATTTGCTAAAAATTAAATAAGTAGTACATTAACAAAAACTGAAATTATTAATTATGTATTTTATTTCCGTTTTTTTATTTTAACTGACTAAGTTTTTATGCTTATTGTAATGTTTGGTTGTGGTTTTTGTCAGGGATGGGAAAATTTAAGTTTACCTGTCAGAGAGGGAAAAAAGTTACTTGCTTCATCGGAATGTTAAAAGACATATTGAATAGATTTTTTTTTTTTTTTAACCAAAATTTTTCTAATTTACCAATGTTTTTGAAGATAAAATAATATTTTGTATTTATCGCTAATGCTGCTTGCAGTCAAGCATTAACAAATGTTATTAAATACAAGAATATTGTTTTGAATTTTTGCTTTATGGGCATGCAGTGCTCATACATGCAGTATTTTTTACTTACTGCCACATGCATGCACAATTTTTTTTTTTTTTTTTTTTACAAATTCCCTTTTCCCTCTCTTGTTTTAGAAATAACGTTTGGAAAATTTTGGTATTTTGTTTTGAAAACATAATTGTTTTTTATTGGGCTTAGATCAATTTTAATATTTATATGAATCTCAGAATCATTATCATTACAAAATTTTATACTATTTGCTTTTTACAAATTTCTCTCTCCCCCCCCCCCCCCCCCCCCATCTCTCTCTCTCTCTCTTTTTTCATAAATAACATTTGGAGAACTTTGGTATTTTGTTTGTAAAAGCATGTTAAAAGATAGATTGAATAGATCTTTTTTTTTTTTTTTTTTTTTTTTTTTTTTACCAAAATTTTTCTAATTTACCGATGCTTTTGAAGACAAAATAATATTTTGTATTTATCGCTAATGCTGCTTGGGGACAAGTATTATAACAAATGTTATTAAATACAAGAATATTGTTTTGAATTTTTAATCTTATCATCTGTTAACCTTTTGTTAATTTTTATAATGAAATTGAATGAGTTTTTGTATATCCCTTGCATATTCTCCCTTGATCGTCTGTCATCTTTTTTGCTATGACCGACATTTTTTTAGCGATTTTGCAACCCTGACTATTTTCAGCGGTAGAATTGATTAAAAAAAAAAATCACTGATCCCAAGGACTGGTCTGCAGACATCGTCACTGGACTGCTACATAAAATTATATAAGTACCTTAACCCTTTGAGTGACACCACCCCTCCTCTCCTCCTCCGAGAATATAAACCAAACTTCCTTTCAGTTACCCAAAATTTTCAGCATAATAAAAGTAAAATTATAATTTGCTAAAAATTAAATAAATAGTACATAAACAAAAACAGAAATTATTATGTTTTTTATTTCCGTCTATTTATTTTAACTAAGTTTTTATGCAAATTTTATGCATATTGTAATGTTTGGTTGCAGTTTTCTCAGGGATGGGAAAATTTACGTTTACCAGTCAGAGAGGGGAAAAAGTTACTGTTAGTTACTGGTCCTTCGGACCACTAAATTTTTTAAATTAGTGGTCCGATTGAATTTTTAGAGCTCTCGGACCAGCGGACCACCAAGGATTTCGAACGCTGCATACTATTAGAGGAAAATGCTTTTTTAGTTGTAATACCTATCAACAGAATGTGTATTTTTAGTTATTCATACATTATGAAATTTAAAATTTTAATTGATAAATAGAACTTTTGTTTTAATCATTTAAAAAAATTAATATTTTTATTTATGAGTTTATGTAATATCAATCAAGATATTTACAATTTTAAATTAAGGCATATTTATTTTTAAAGGGAGCTTTAATTATTTGCTGCTAAATTTGTTTAATTTTAATGTATGATTTCTCCTGTCACAAATATATATTTTAAATTAAACTCTCTGAAAAATGCCATGAATCCCAGTTCTTTAACTATCTTTGTATTTCTTTTTTTGCTGCTATAGTTGTGTAATTTTAATGCATGATTTTTTCTGCCATAAGTGTACATTTCAACTTAAAATCGTCAATAAAAAACAAAAATCAAATGTATTTGAAATCATGGGGCAAAAAAACAAAAACAAATTAAAAATAAATAATAAAGTAGAAAAGTACTTGTTAACTGAGCCTCGGGTGTCTAATTACTGAATGTATAATTCAAACAGATCTAAAATAAGCCACAAATTGCTCAACAAAATATTATAAAACGAAAATTTTGATGCACACATACAAATATTCGATCTGGTTCGTTTGCTACTCGGATCTCTAGTGTGACATCATCCTCGTCCTGAAGCAGGCCGTAAGAGAAGAAAGTTGTTTCGCGATGGCCTCGCTGCAGTCCTGTGTCTTCTGCTTCTTTGAATGGGTTTAGAAAAGGAGTACTCAGGATGGTTTTTTGTAAATTGTTCTAGTTTTGAAGGTGAAATTGGAAATCCCGTGCTTCATTCAAACCATTCACAATTTCTAATAGAAAAATATTTTGTTTCTAGAGTACATGGACCATCTTAACTTGAACTGCTCTTTAAAATTAGTATGCAAGCCAATGCTTTTGATAAATTTGCTTTGTGATCCACTCCAAATTTCTACAAAACCTCAAGTTTTTCTTTAAAATAAAAAGGTTCTTTTTTTTAACCATTTGGAAATGGTTGTTGTTTTTGGTCGAGGATGGGATCAAATGATGCTCACATTTTATTTTATTTTTAACAAAATTCAACGATGTTCTTTACTTTTAGAAGAATTTTTACTTGAATAGGTAATAGAAAGGAAAAAATCATTAAAATTTGTTTGAATAGGTAATCGAAAGGCATAAAATCATTAAAAATTGAAAAAGTTACAAAATGGGTAGGTGCAAATTATCAGAAATGGAAAAATCCAAAGCCAAAGAGTGACGCCGAAATGAAAATCGTCTTGCAAAGCAAAAATCGAGGTCTTCAGCTGATTATGTAGGCCATGAAAATCGAGGTCTTCAACTGATTATGTAGCCCATGAAAACCGATTACAGAATAAAAGACGAACGCGAATAAGGAAATAATCTAATGTTTAATCAATTGATAGTAAAAGGCCATGTCTCGAAGGGCTCCAATCCACTAGCCACGGCGTTTTACACTCATTTTATGAAAAAAAATTCTAAATGGTCATTGTAATCTTTTAAATTACAATTTTTTTTTTTTTTTTTTTAACGTTCCCACATACACTTGCCTATTAGTAACAAACAATCTTATATTCTTTTAGCCAAAATAACTAGAAAAAAATATCATATAAAGCTTCAGGTTCATTTGCTTATTTTGTTTTTAAATCATACTTCTTACGAACCACATATAGTCAAATTTCTGAACCTAAAAGTAATATAATTTTTCAACATTTTTCCTATTAAAATATTATTTAATGCGCTTATATATATAGAAGAATTATCCATATTAATACGATAATCTCAAGAATCATATTTTAAATATGGGACAAGAATAAATATGATGTGATCTAAGAACAATTTTTTACAGCTAGCAGCGACTGCAAAGGTTAAATTAACATTTCTCCCTAAAGAAAATGATTATGTGACAAATCAATCCTTTCGGTAGCTGTTATAATATGTTTTCAAGTTTCCAAAATAATAACTTCACTTTTTACCTTTAGGCGAAAATTTTTCAATTTTCATTAACTGTGGGCAGAATAATTTTACTTGTTACAGGGCATTGAATGTATAACTATGCCATTGTAATTTTTTACAATAGAAAAAGATCTTAGTCACTTGTAAATAGGAACATCAAACAAAACAGTTTAGTTAACGGTGGGGAAAAGAACTGAAATTCTAAAATATCGTCTCTGTGGGTGGTCTACGAGTACAAACTGACAGTAAGAAACTATTATTTTATGTCCTTTTTAGAAATGACAGAAGAAGAATTCATAATGTTGAATGGACAAGACATACCAAAATATGACACAGGTTTCTGAAACATGATGCAATGCAAGAAATGATCTTATTCCACAAGGAAAGAAATTATATTTATTGTAATTAGGAACATAGCGCTCATTACTTTTTTTTTTTTTTTTAAATAATAGGAATGGAAAATGAGTTTAATGTTTTTCGGGACATTCTTGAAAAGTACTATAATGCACGATTCCATTCTGAAACTATACCATATGCATTCGAGTATGTATGCTGTCCATTATTCTTAAATATATTTGAAATAATTAAATCACAGTAGAGTTAAGCAAACCAAATTTAGATTAACAACATCATTCCTTTTATGAAACTTTGCGAATTCTTCAGTTCAATTCATGGAAATCAAACATTTAGTCTGTAAAGTGTTTTATATCAAGATAAATGATTATACTGATTTAATAACTTAATGTATTTCTGAATAGAAATTTTCATTTATTTACATCTATACTTAAATAAGATACAATATGAGATTTTAATAGTAATAATTTTAGATTAGACGAAACATTTTCATCTTACGAAAATCTCATTGATTTTTTATCCATAATATTTAAATTAAAAAGTTTAGCTTAAATAGAGATTTTCATTTGTAATAAAATACAGGATAGTGTTAGAACATTTTAATTTAAATACACTTAGACAAATCTAAAAGAATGCTAAAGCGAAAAAAAATCAGTTTCTTTGGTTTATTTCAACTTTTAAAAGAGATTTAAAAAAAAAAATGTTAGGCTTGTCATGATACAAAAATTAATAACTTCATTTTCATTTTTGATAAAGCAGAAAACAATGGGGAAAATATTTCCTCCTAAATTCATATATATTTCTAAAAATTGTCAGACCATTGAGTATCAAAGCTCAAAATTATGTGTAGATGTCAATTCTAACAATAAGTAATGTCACATGAAAATGATTTTCTTCAGAGAGGATAGCATATCTACTGTTGTGAACGTTAAAGGTCAAGATTTTCCAACGACAGTTAGGAATTATGCTATGCAAACTATGCATGGAATTATAAAATATTAATTATAAATGTTTCACAACAGGCATAGCCTTATAATAACAAAAAATTACTTCAAGCTAAATTAGTATTAAAATTTAGTGTTTTTACTGCAATAAACTAGTACTAAGTACAATACTACAAAAATAAAAATCAGTAGAAAAAAGTACCGCACATCTTAAATACAGAATAACTGAAAATTTATTATTTGAGGAAATGCCTGTAAATAATTCAATAATTAAAAGAATTATTTAATTAAGAACATAAATTTATAATAATTATCTTAACTTAGGATCCCCCTTATGACTGTCCTGCAATAGATGAAAAATATCAGTATGTAAATAATAGGGGAGGTAGAGGAGATATGATACACTTTTTTTTAAAAATTCTTTATAACACTTAGAAAGCTTTTTCTTAACAAATTTTTCACGTTTTCTTATAAAGTGACCTTTTATTTATTTATTAAAAATATAATGAATTTAAAAAATAATCATTCAAAAAATATATCCCAATTAATTTGAATGGTTACTATTGTATCAAATCTCCCCATTACTGGGGATGATTGATAGACTTGCAAGGGAGATTTGATACATTGTTATGTAAATTGAAAAAAGAAATGCAGACAAATCAATTTGTGTCAGATAATTTTTTATGATAAATGTTGAAATATTTTAGTAAAATTTAAAGAGAAATGACATTGACGTATTTTTGTTTGATGTTTTTTACAAAAAAATTATAACAAACCTATTAACACACTTTTTAGAATATAAATAATGTAAAAAAGACCATAGAGATCTTGCTGCAAGGAAAAAATAAAGTGGCCATTGCTGATTTGCAAATAATTTAACATAAATTTGGTACATTTAAGCTTTCTTTAAAAGAAAAACTAATAATTCTATCATTTTGATAAGCAAAGTCGGGTGGATTTAATGTGTTTTCAATTTGTTCTTTGTCAATTATAGAAATATCTTCCATTTCAGGTCAATTAAACTTTTTCCTTCCACACGAGTCGGAAAGCAAACTAACTGTCTACCATTGCACTGCTTTTCTATGTAACCTACATAATGCCGAATGGTCTTTTTAATAGAAAAGTCCACAATAATCCCTGAAATAATACTAACTGGATTATATAAATCAGCCTCATCATTATCAGAAGTATCTGATAAAAATTCTACTTCTTCACTGCTTGAAATGTTCTTCGTAATTTATCGCTAACTTTAAATTATTCATCAAGCTTTTTTTTTGACAGTCATATCTATCAGTATTAAAAATTTTACTTTACGTTTTCCACCCTCTGTGATTGAAGCTGTTTTCTTGGGATAAGGTCTAATATCCTTGGGAGACTTGTAAACTTGTTATGACTGGCCTGTCTTTTCATCTAGAGATTTTTTTGGCGTCATGTCAGTAGATAACTGATGCATATTTAACTCACTGATTTCGTGATGTTATTCACAAGAAGATGTTGAGAATAAAAAATTGGCAGCTTTGAAACAATTAAGATCAAAAGGATAAATTCCAATCTTTTTAAATCTAGATAAAATAAAATATTTGTTTGAGTAAATGGTTACAGAAAAGCTGTACCAATACCAATTAATCCTCCTTACAAATTTCAGTAGCTCTTGCTGTAAAACAATAATGAATATTACAGTCCTATATTAGTTTGCAACTTAAAAAACTATTAAATTTCAAATTATAGAAGTGTATCATTTCTCCCCAGTATTAATGTATCATTTCTCCCTATCATGCCTTATTGGATTGGATTTTCAATTACTTTGTATAAATGCAGTTGCAAAATGGCAATCTACTTAATAGTAAAACTAACCCTAACAATGTGATTTTATAAATAAAAAAAATTACAAAACATTATCTTCACAATAATGAGAGTTATGAAAGAAAATCAAAATTTGGAAAAACTTACATTGCCATTCCAAAAATTTTCAAATGCAAAGTTGTCAGTTCTTCATTTTTAAGTCCAGCTAATTAGTGTTGACTCTAAGCTGCTTTAGCAGGGCACAGCGCCCAGCAGCCCTTTTTATTTCTTTTTTGCACCCAGCGGCTCTTTTAAACACTTCCAATGTGCCCGGCTACCCTTTTTAACATTTCCTATGCACCCTGTGTGCCAATTCAATTGATCCCAGGGAAATATCGCAAATTCTAGGGACTCTAAACAAACCAGTTCAAAATATTTTTTGTGAACAAGGTACAAGAGTGCTTTTTTTGAAAAGAATGTGCCCCTTTTTTTAGAATAGTGTTCCCCTTTTTGAAAAATGTACCCTTTTTTCTAGAATAGTGTACCCTTTTTGAAAAATTCCCACCTGGCGGCCCTTTTTTTCTAGAGTCAACACTACTAATGATGACTTCTGCAAATAAAAGAAGCTTTTACATGTGTTAGAATGACTGTTAATGTCATTTGTTGAGAAAAATTGCCAATGTATCAATCCTCCCTGTGTATCAAACCTCCCCTACTATACATGAAGATTAAAAAATAATTGTGTGTGTTGTCATAAATAAAAGTTATTTCAAGTACATTTCATTATTATTATTATGCAAAGAAATAACACAATAGAATCCTAATACATATATGTTAATATTTTAGTATTCATTTAAAAAATACAATAAAAATTGAAACAAAAAAAATTGAAGCAACTTGCATCATCTAACGACTTAGAATACCAATCAGCAGATTTTAACTTCTTTTTGACATTATATTTTGTCTGCCACCACAAAATATGATTTACTGGCCAAGGTAGAGATGATGAGAAACGAGGTTTAGTGACCTGTAATAATAGCACAATACTTACAATCATTTATAAAACTCTCTTTAATAACAGACAATGAAGTGGAAAAAAATATTTCATGTAATTTTTAAGAAACATTCTTCTACAATGCTATAAAAAATTGCATAATTAACTATATTTACACTTGCTTAAATTTGTTTTTCTCCATCACACACAAACTTTTTCACAAAACTTTGATTACTGAGTTAGTCTCTGTAGTCAGTAAGTTTTTTAGAGAATATAGTTTATCTTTTTTACACCTATATAACTCATTTGAATAACATAGTAAAGTTAATTTAAGGCTGTTCTTTAAGGGAAAAAAAAAAATTAACAAAGGGTATCTTTCTGACACATTTACGGATTGATTTTTATGAAATTGATAGATACTGCTATTCAAATGCTTTCAAATGAAACAAAACTTTTAATTTTTCTATAAATGTATTAAATCTTAAACTAGATTGCTCCCCGATAATGACTTTTTCATGACAGTTGTATCTCTTAAATAGCCCACTTTAACATAGGAAAATGAGAAATGCTACACAATTTCTTATTATCTGAAAAGTAATGTATATAAATATTGTGGTTACGAATAAAAATAACTTCATGAATGGGGCAGAAAATAAGGCATTTGTATTTCAAAACAACCTTAATTTAAAAAAGTGCAATAGCAATACTTCTGATCTTTTATTGGTGTACATAACTTTTTATACAGATGTTTTTCTCAAAGACCTGTAAAATTAGGAATTTCATTGCTGCTATCTTGGATAAAATTATCAAGTCAGGTTCATGATGAATTTTTGCCCAAAATTGCAAAATGTTCAGCATGCTTATTTAACAAATTTGAAGCAATTTTTCAAATTTAGTCCACAATTCAAACAGAAAAACATTTCTATAGTGGCTGTTTGCAAATTTTTTAGATGAGTTTATTTTGGTGTTTAAAAAAAAATAATAATAATCGTCTGCATAGTGAAATTATTTTTTACAGCTAACATGTTTTTGAAAGTATAAATTCTCGTCAGGCAATTGAAAAATTTTTTTATATGCAAAAGGCCACTTTTGAAAATCGATGGATGGATGGCTGGCTATATTTCTACACTTTCCAAAGAGAATAATTTGTATTCATTATTTAAAAATGCTGTGAAAGACATGGTTTTTACCTAGCAAAAAGTTTTAGAATATTAGTCTTTTAAATGCAGCATTATTGAGATATGAGATATACATGCTAGTATAAATAAGAGCAGGAATGAGATTCAAAGACAAATTTGTTTATTTAATGTGTAGCTTAATATTCTTTAAAAAATAAAACCTTTTTTGATTAAAAATAAAGAATTGGTAGGTAAATTATTTTACTAAAATCTCATAAGCAATGAATAAACATTTCCCTACCCCCTAAAATAAAACCCATCACCCATAAATACCTGCCAAATCTGAATTTTCTCTAGTAAAAAATAACTTGTATAAAAAAAAATGTTTAAAATATTAATTAAGTTTTCTACTTTAGATTTCACATAATTATGCTTTGAGTTTAATTGTTTTCATGGTTAATATATTTTAATTTTGAACGTATGTTCTGTTTTCTGTTGGTTCTTCCAGACGAAACCCAACCCTGCATCATAATAATTATTAATTTCAATATGTTGAATAATACTACTAAAAAAGTGATATACAACTTTCAGAAATTGGTCGAGTAGACTAAGCCTTGAAGGGTTCATTCGCCACTGGTGAAATAGATGACGGTAAAAAAAGGGGAAAAAAGAACTTTTGAAGAACAGTTTATGATGTACTAACAGGGATGTAGCGGAGGCTATACAGTGATATACACTGCTGAATTTTGAAAAGAAACTCCATATACTGCCATAGCTACAATGCATACTCTCTAGTATTTACCCTTTGCCAATAACGTATCTTTTCTAGAGTTTTTATGGCTACACCATTGTGTACTAAGGTGAAAGGTAGATTTACATCTCTATAATGTTCTTTTAAAAAAAACTATTATTCAGTTTCATTATTTTCAGTATTTGAGTTTAAGATATTTACTAAAGTTTGTGAAAGCCCACAAATACATGGAGATAGTCAAGCTATGATTTTAAAAGGACATTATGAATAAAATAATTAGTATGGTGTGGTAACTTTATATTGAGAATTATCAAGGATCAAGAGCTTTTTTTTAATAAAAAAGCAAGTTTGAACTAGGCTGATTAAAATTCAATAAAAAAAGTCTGCAAAGATTGAGTTTTGAAACTTTTGATATTTTTATTCTCTTACTACATAAAAAAAAAGGTGTCATTTTTAAATAGAACAATAAGGGTAGATTAGATGTGAGTCTACATAACGATTCTGAACAGAACATTTCCCAAAACAGAACATAGTTGGCATAATTTAATTTATTAATGCAGTAGAAAATTATGTCAAAGATTGTAATAAAGTTCAGCTCGAAGTTATCAATACCAAATGAAATGAAAAAATTAAACAAGTAGAGGAATATAAAGAATATGAATTAAAAGAATTAGAACTTGAAAGTAAATCAAAAATTTCTAATGATGATTCTTCAGAGTCTAGTGTATGTAAAAAATAAAATTTTTTAAAGTTAATTACACACCTTTATGCTATGGTAATACCAATGAATATTAGGCCTTATTTGAAATGCAAATTACACAAATGAATATTGTAAAATAAAATTGGATTATGTATATATTAAGTTTATAAACATCAAAATTTTAAACATTTTGGCTAGAGAATCAGAGCACTTAACAAATGATTACGAGCATGTGAAAAGTTTACTAATAAAGTGTTTTAAACATGAATACAGAACAAGTTAGACAAAGTTTGTCTAATAGTAGAAATCAGCCTCTTGGGATAAGAATAATTCTTTGTTTTTCTCTGAAAACAAAAAATGCTGTCGAATTTCTTTTTATATGAATCCGAATATTTTTATCACCTACAAAATTTAGGCATTTATGTGAGATTTGTTATTACGCATTGGTCAACTTTGGCCAAATTGCTGTAGGAGGAAAGCCTTCCACGAGGATTTATGAAAGGAAAATGACACAAATTATCATCCTTGTATAAGGAAATCTCACAGCCATCTTGCCCAGACTGAGCTGGTTTCAAACATGTGGACAATTAGGAGTAAATGGATGGAAACAAATTATATGCACTTATGAGTAGAAATGGTTTTGTGAAAGTGGCAGAAAGTAGCTAGTTTAGACGAGAATAAGCAGCCTTAAAGCTTTGCATGCTATATATTTTATTGGAAATAAAACACAAAAACAAATTAGAAATAATAAATTAATATACAAAAAGAATAATATATCACATGTGCTCTATAAGTACAAGAGATTTTGCAAAACCCTGAGGATTTGAAAAGCAAATAATAGCTCCATAAAATTACTTTATAAGAAACAATTTTTGACACTTTTCCAGTAAAGGGTCCTCGGCAAGATAGAGCAAATGACCTTGGTGAGAAAAGGTAATTTGCAACATGTTTTCTGGCAACCTATTCCCTGGTTCATATACAAAAGCAATTTTTTTTAATATTTATACCATTTATTTAATATAAAGAAGCCATTTATCTATTTTAATATACAAACAGAAGTGAATTGTATATAAAAAGAAAAGAAAATATATACTGTCAAGCAATATATAAAGAAGAAACATGCAACATCCAAAAAAGCAGTTAGAAATTTGGATACTTTGAAAAGATATTTGATGGCTCACGATGTTGATGTTGTTTTCACAGCTTTGGAAAAAATTGAAGTCTGGAATACAAAATAGAAAGAAAGCAAACAAACATCTATAAAAGATTCCATTTCTAAATTAATTTATCAATAAAATTTGAATAAATGAGATTTTTTTCTTAATTACAATGCTTGTGATTTATAGTAGTGCATAAAAAAGAAACGTTGTTTATACAGTGTATTTTCTAAGAGTAACAAATGTTTAACATCATTATTAGGATAAGTGAGCTTTGTTCTTTGTATTTATTGCCTTTTTTTAATCTGTTCTATTGTATAAAAAATTTTGTTCATCATCCTGATTTAACGAATAATCTTGTTTTAATGGAAAAAGTTGCTAGTCCCAAACGATTTGTTAAATCAGTTTGATTATATATGTGGGGTTCAGCGCGAGCTTCACAAGCTACATTTGCATTCCGAGTGAACATATCTGGTACTAGCTTCCAGCACGGTAAAAAGAGGAACTCTGTTTTGAGATTAAAAAACGACACTGTGATGGAAATTAAGGAACGAACATAAATAGAACGTGGAAATATGTTGTGCATGGAGTGATGTAGTAAGAAAACAGAATATGTTTTTGATGATTAGAGATGATCTTTTCATTAATTATAATGATGTGAGTATAAATTATCGTAATATTTGTAGAAATATGTATACTTTTACGCTGAAATTCAGTGACTATGAAAATATGTGTAAATGACACCAATTCTTTGTTTTGTTTAGTCCCTTTACGTAAATAAACATAAGTGCTTGTCTTTAACATGACTGATATCTTTATTGTGGTGTCCCTTTCCATATATACATACATTGGTGGCCAAAATTGTAAGCCTTTTTTGAAATTTTCATGTTTTATAACTTTGTGTGCTCGAAGAATATAATAAATGTAACTTAAATACAAATGTTTATATATCAAATTCAAGAAAATTTAATGTAGAATTTAATAAAAAAACATAATTAAAATATCTGCATTACAAAAAATAAGATGTATCTTAGATTTCATTATATTTTAAAGTTACACTTACACATTCAATATTTAGTAGGATAACCCTTGCTTTTTATTACAGCTTCACAGCGTCTTTTCATTGAGAGAACTAGTGTTTAGAGTTTATCCTTTTTAATCATATGATGCGAAGGATAAATTATAGCTTCAATAAGTTGTGTTTTATTAGATGGACGCTTTTTTTGTACAAGAATTTTCAAACATTGCCACAAATTTTCTATAGGATTCAGATCAGGGCTGTTTCCCGGCCAAGGTAATAATTGTATGCTTTTATTTTTAAACCATTATTCGCATATTTTTGCTGTATGGCATGGAACTGAATCCTGCTGAAAGATAAATGCTTTATTGGGGAAGAGATCTCTGATGGAAGGTATCAATTTTGGTTCCAGGACAGTTTCTATAGTAATTACCGAAGGTAATTACTGGAAAAAGCTGAATCAGCAAAGCAAAAATAAATACACAATTGGAGCTTATATTGCTGAGAAGTCTTGCCCAAATTTATTAAAACAGAATTGCTAAATTATTTAAAGTTTAAATCAATTTAAATAGCTGAAAAAGAAAAATGTAATGTTTATAAAGGGATAACAAACTAAATTTAAAAATAAACTAATTTTATTTAACAAACATAACAAAAGTAAAAGAGATTGAAACTTTAAAAATAAAAACTAGGAAAGTATGTGACATGAGTCCAGAGTTTAACAGCATAGACACTTCAACTTATCAGACATATGAAGTTCCAAATTAAACATCTAACTGTTCCTCAATTAACACAAGTAGTTTAGAAAGAACTAAAATGACCTCTATATCAACATACGAACAAGGACTGAAGCACCAAAGAGCCTCTAAAAAATTAAATGCATATTTACTTCAAAACACCATTCCAGTTACTTTTAACTTTATATAAATAACCAACTGCTTAAAGAAAAAAAAAATTGTTACACATTTACTTTTAATTTATATCACATATAGAAAAACAATACTCAGTAAACTAGACTTTAATATATATTAAACTTGAAATAACTTTTAAACTTTATAAATCTATTATAGAAAAACTTCAATGTCCAAATTGACCTCCCCCTCCCTCACTCTTCAAGAAATATATTTCCAAATGATTTTAAATTCAATTTCCATTATACACCTTGCATCATGGAATACCGCTGAAACTAGATGCAAAAAACCAGCAATAAAGTCTCGTTGGTAACCAAGCAAGCGTAGCGTAATACAGTTCCATTCTCTACCCTGCAACATGGAAAAACCTCTGACATTAGACGCAAAAACCGGCAATAAAGTATCGTTGGTATCCAAGCAAGTGTCAAACATATCCTGGTGAATGCATACAGGAACCTTACCCAAACCCTTGAAAAAGTAAAGTCCAGTAATATCTAACCTAATGACATGCATGACCTTATAAGTAGAAAATAGAAATAGGAAAACAACAAACTTTCTTCATTCTAAATGAAAGAGAAGGAAAGACAATCAACTAAACATTAAACCAAGTACGATACCACTAATGAAGAAACAGGATATGAGCGTGTGTCATTTAAGCAATAAATGGCCATGAAAATATTTAAAAGATGAAACCACTTTAAAAATCTTCCTTCAGCATCTACGAGCGTGTCTTCCTTCATATTAGTATTCCAGTCCACCATCACGAAGTAAATGCAACTTGACTAAAAATGTGAAGCCATTCCTTGAAGAATATTACTTGGAAAAACACTATATATAAAAACATATCTTGCAGTAAAACAATTAAAAATCACAAGCAGTTGATAACAAGTTGAATTAATGGCCAGCCATCACATGAAGAACAACAAATGAGACTGATAAACACGTGGCTGCTTCCGATATAAATACTGAACGCCGATCACCGAACTAAGCTACTGCGCACTTTCCATCCCAATCGCTCAAGACGTCATCGGCATCTGGAATGATCTCCGATGTGCCGTGACTGTCACGAGGGAGAAATGCAAATGACGACGGATAGGCAACACCATCTGTCATCATTTGTCAACATTCCCCAGATTACTCTATGACAACAAAGCCGTAGCGTAAAGCTGGAGAAAAGCAGATATGGTGTCGTTATGCGTGAGCTAAAGAACACGATACCATAAGCCAAAAGTAAACAGGTGATTGAGATGAAAAGCAGGTGGAAAGGTAAAAGACATTTGAACAATTAAACTTAAATAAGAAATATCCAAAGATACTTTTAAAAGGATAATGCTTTGAGCATTACTTCAGGCTTTGAATATATATATATATATATAAACTTATAAAAACTTAGGCTTAGGGTAAAAATAAAGAGAAGTGATTCTTGTTAAACTCAAGTTATAGGTTGATAAGACAAAAATATATTTGAAACTTGTATTACAGGGATATATAATATATATACAACAGTTTCGATGTATTTTTTTGCATCCAGAATGCTATCAATCACTTGAATGCGGCCCACACCATCTGCAGACATACATGCAGAAATCATGACATTTGTTAGGTTCTTTGTAGTTGCTTCAATGCAATCAGGATGCAGCTCTTCCCCTACTCTATGTCTCTCATATTTTTGCCCATCACTACCAAAGAGCGATATTTTATCCTCATCGCTTCAGATTATTTGCTTCCACTGATTTTCTGACCAATTAATGCACTCTTTTGCCCACTGAACTCCTTTCTTGCATTGCTGAAGATTGAAAAACGTTTTTACCTCAGAATTCTACCTTTCAGTCCCAAACCTACTAATCTTCTCCTTAATGTTCTTGCACTAACTTAAATACTCATTATTGCATTCATTTCACATCTAACAGCATGTGATGAAATTCTTCTATCTTTGAGGGATATCCTTTTTATCTTTCTATCATCAGAAGCACTTGTGTATTTTTTTTTCGACCTCATCTTGCCTTATTTATCACTGATTTAGTTTCATCATAACGTAAGCACAACTTTCGTATGCCAGATAAAGTGACTGATCCACCAACCTGTCTTGCAATTTCAGCATAAGAGAGACCATTTTCTCTCAATATGATAATTCTGCTTCTTTTTGTAGGTGTCCAATCAGTTCTTGTTGTTGATGACATTGTTTTGAATTATTTGCATTAAGAAAAAAATAGAAATATTTAAAAAAAACATTATTCTAATTAGTTACACTAGTATTCACCCTTCTGCAAAATTCATTCCAGCAAAATACCACTTTTACAAATCAAAATATACTACAGTTTAGTTACTGACATTTGATTGGTTCTCAGAACAGTCATTGTGACTGGCTAGGAAGCTTTTATTACAATACACTTCAGCATTTATGATTAATTGTGTTTTTATTTTAGGCTAAAATAAGCGTAACTTTTTTGTAATGCAGATATTTTAATTCTGCTTTTTTATTAAATTCTACATTAAATTTCCTTGAATTTGATATATAAACATTTGTATTTAAGTGAAAATTAATATATTCTATAAGCACACAGTTATAAAACATGAAATTTTCATAAAATGCCCACAATTTTGGCCACCACTGTATATGGGCTTAACAATTCTGCCTTGGTTACACAAGTTAATATTTCCATTTTTCCAATGTTTTTATGATATACAGGTTTTAGTTTTACTGTATTTTCAATTCTTTGTCTAGCTTGACATTATAATATATTTTGGATATTTTTTATAAAGGATAAAACTATTTTTAATTTGCATATTCACAATTGTAAATGATCCCTTGTGTCGGTTTATAATGGTTTTACATACAAAATGTTTATACATATGAATATGCATAAAAGCTCATTAGGTTAGTTTTCCTAGCTGTGTATATCATTTGGCAACAAATCTCGCTTTCTGAAGCCTAAATATTGCCAAGCTTAAAGAAACAGCAAAAAAAAAAAAAAAAAAAAAGCACCAAGATAGTGAAAAAGTGCCAAATTTTCTAACAAAAGAATAAAAAAAGCTTGGATTTTTAAAGAGATTAGTATAAAAAGGAAATTGTGAAAGGAGAAATGCTTTTCAACATCGCATAACAGTTGAAAAACAATTGTAGATATATTTACTACATAATTTATTATTATATAATATAAAAACATATATACTATAAAAAGAAGTCAAAACAAACATTTATTTTACTTGCCCAATGAACTTACTTCATACATTGTAGACTTATCACACCAAGAAATGTAAAGCTAGAAAAAATATATATAATATGATTAATATGTGGCAGAAAAGGAAATGTCATTTAGTATCTATAAAAATAAGCCATTTAATAGCATCAATAACTGGTAAATATTCAGATCAGGTGTCTCAACATCAATTTTGAAAGGCATTATAATTTTCATCTCATTTCACACAATATCTAACATTCTGAAATCCACAATTAATAAGGTTAAATTATTTGTATATTTCTAAGTATATGAGATTTTACAAAGATTCAGAAAATCTAATTTTTAAGAATGTCAAATTAGCCTGATTTTATTTTTCTCTTTCTGATATGCTATGAAGTTCGATTGCTAGGCAACCGTTAAATGAAAACAGGAAAAAAAGAAAAAGACATTATTTCAAAATTGTGAAAAGGATAAAAAGAAATGTTTTTTATTTTTTAATATATGCACAAAATTTTGAAAGGCCAAAAAAATTGACAAATTTTCAAACTGATTTGATTAACTTAAAACATCACACTGAGAAAATTTAGCATCCATAATGTAACTTTTAAATCAACTATTCAAATGTGCCATTTTCACTTCAATGAATAATAAAATTTAAATACCGTCTGAATTCCCATAGAAAATTCTATTGCATTGCATTCTATTGCATTCTGATGCAATAGAAAATGTTCTCTATTTTTTTAAAGAATGAACGAAATTTAACCAAAAAATATACAACTAACTCTAAGAATCCTCAACATACCTATTTAATTACAAGCTAATCAGATGCATTTTGCAGCAGATATTGTGAGACAAATGCCAAAAACTTTTTTAATTTCTACAGTTAGGCTTGACTGATAATTGTGATTTTGAAGAATACATTTTATGAACATTCATTTAATATCTAAAATTTCTACTAACTGCAAAAACAAATATGTCATGAATAAAGAATGAAAAATGAAGAAGAGATAAAATGAAATAAGACTAGACATAGGCAAATCTCCCATAAAAGAAAGAAATCAGAATGTTTGACTACCTTAGCATCAAAAGCTAATTCTAGTCAAAGTATATATCTCTCTCTCAAGATTCAAACAGTTTCGATTAAAAAAAATCTATACTCACAAAAAAGTTTATGAAGTGTAAAAGAGGTGGGTGGGTGGGTGGGGGAGGCCAAAACTTTGTAAGACATGCATAAAAAAGAACCTTCTTCAAAATCTTTAAAAAATAACACATAATTGATTTCATGGATTTAACAACAATGCATTTCAAACAACATGTAATTAATAACATTCTAAATTTTATTACAGGATACATTCTAATATTTAGGCATTTAATAACAAAAATATTAAAAAAAAAAAAAAAAGATATTGAATGAGAAAATGTATGCTTATATTTTTATGAAGTGAGCAAAATAAAGAAATGACCACTTATGTCAGACTAAAACAGAAGTATTTGTCCTAACTTAACTGTAAATTTTTGTAGAACAAGGTTACTCAAAGTTCCATGTTCAAAATACATGTACTACTGTTGGTATAGGAATGCAAAAACAAAGTATAAGATTTAACAACATAATAATAAATGGGACACAATAAATATTTTTATTCAAAACATGATGCGAGATTTAAAAGTGTATGCAGAAAATTTAAATAAATATTTCATATAACTATATTATTTGTAATTATATATAATATATATATATATATATACATATACTAGCAGATACGCCTGGTGTTTTTGTGTTAATCTTCAGGGCTTCCCAGATAAAATAATAAAAAATGGAAGAGCCTAAAAAAGTGTTTCCTGAACTTTTTTTCTCATGACCGAGTTCACTGACAAACTTCTCCTTGGTGGCTCACTAAAACCTTTCACTCCTGAGTTTTAGAAGCAATAACAACTATATGTAAAATAAATTTATTGGTAAGATAAAAACAATTTAAAAGGACACAAAAATGCCCAAATATTGTAATAAAAAAACATTTATACTTACAAAAACTTTTAAAAAAGGTACTAACCAATTAACATGAAGTGTGATGATGTTTCTAGTTATTAGGTTGGTGCAAAAATAATGAATGATTTTTCAATTCAAATTTAAAACACTATAACTTTTTTCAAACTAAACATATTTAATCAAAGTAAGAGCCATTACAATCAATACATTTTTCACAATGAGAAACGAGCTTAGTGATTATTGTGACATAAAAGTCTGGGCTTCTGGAGGTGACAAACTCTCAGTGGGTGTTTTTGAAGTCATCTTAAATTGATGAAAATTTTCCTATCAAAAAGTTTTCTATGTGTTTAAACAAATGGTAGTCAGTTGGTAAGAGAGATATCCGGTGAGTACGGAAGGTGAGGTAGTGTTTTGTAGGCCAATGTGTTTAACTTTTGGAGGGTCAGTTGTGTGATATGAGAAGTTGTTCAACTCATGCAGCACCCACTTTTCGAGATTCTTTACCTTGCCAATTTGCTCTAAGTTGCCAATGATATTGGAATGGTCAACACTGAGCTGAATCGCAATTTCCTGAGTTGTTTTAGTTGGATAAACTTCAACTTTTGTCTTCAGTTGATAATCGCCAACAACAAAAGAACGTTGTGACCACCCTTGTCTTGAAGGTCGAAATCGGCTCAAGGAAATTTTTGAAACCAATGCTGAACTGTGCTTGCTTACATTGATGTTTCCATTGCCCCAAACTTCATTAATGTTTTGCGTGGTTTGTGCTGAACTGCAACAGAGTTCAAAATTATAAAAATAAAATTGACGAAAATCTTGTATCGCCATCGCAACTTATAAAGTCAATTAATAGACTAGAAACAAATAAATAAATAAAACAATTAATTTGCGAAGAAAGTGCTTTAATTAAACAAGTTTTAAAATGATATTTAATACATACCACTAGGATTAAATTCTGCATACAAAATGCTTATAAAAAAAGTTGCATTGTAAAATTATGCATTATTTTTGTACCAACATAATAATATTCTTCAGGCTTGGAAAACAAGTCGATCATTTGATTCTTAAATCTGGTTTGACTTCTAGTTGATGTCTATATTTAATTTTATGTGGTCTGCCATTTTGTTTTTAAGGACTAGTGCTTGGTTGTAGCTTAGCATTTGGGAAACGCTGGCCTAAAAAAATATGGGGATTGCTGTAACTGAAGCTCTGTGTGCTTTGCATCGATAAATCATTAAAGTGAAGATCACAATCACAGGGTTTGATGCACTTTGGGTTTATAAATCATTAATATTAATCACTATAATGAGTCCCTGTGTATTTCACATCCCATAAATCATTAAAACTACAATCACTATAACAGAGCCCTGTGCAATTTTTTTAATTTTTGCATTCTTCTATAAGGAATTTTTTTTTTTTTTTTTTTTTTTGTTATGAATGACAAAAATAATGAAGATACTGCCTATAAAAAAAAAAATTAAAACACATTCATACAGATAATTTTATAAACATTTATGTTTTTTAGAGAATAACAAAGAGACTATTTACTTCAGCATTCCGAAGAACAATGTTGACTAAGGAAATGTATGCTTTCATATCAGCTTTGCCTGCATTATCTAAATGACTGCTTAAACTAATGCCCTAAAATAGAATAAAGACATTTGCTTTAAAAAGTGAAAGTACTAATTTTTTACTAACAAATAGCACAAATATAGGTATTTCTTTTTTATAGGGGGCCTTGGCAATTTAAAAATAATATTGGTGAGTCATCTTAATTTTGCTTAAAATTTCACTTTTAGTGAAGTAATATTTTTCTTTATGTTTTAGCCACAATAATTGTATTTTGCGGCTGTACAAGATTTAAATTAAAGCAAATGACTGAAAGCAGAGCTTAATTTTATTTACTTAAGCTAGCTAACTAGTTAAAAGATATATAAATGTAAAAATTTGTAACCTCTGTTATCAGACAAAACACACTGAAATTATCATATTTATAAAAACAAGCAAACAAACAATAATCTTTATCACCGGGTTTAATAGATGTCCATAGTCAAGTTAATGCTGTCTATTAACCAAAACATGTTTAAAGAGAATGAATAATAGTATGACCATTAACCAAAATCATGTTTAATGAGAATGAATAGACTTGAAGAACTAATGAGACTTGAAGAACTAATTTATGTAATATTTTAATTAAAATAGTATGTTCTGTGATAATAAAAGGCTTGCATATGAGACTGAAAATGTTATAGTACTAAATAAACAATATATTTCAAAGAAACTTCATCTTAGGATAGCTAAAAAATGAGTGGTGATTTTTTTGTTTAGTGAATAAAGTCTTAAACATGTTTAATGCATTTTTTTAGTGAGCAAATAAGATTTATCAAAACTTGTAATGATGCTGAGTAAAAGTGCTGAATACTTTAAAGAGAAAAATTCTTCATTTTCAGGATATGAAAGTTGTGCGTAAATTTTAAATGAACCTAATGCAATTTGGGCTTAAGAAAGTGATATAATGCCGAACATGTTTAGAATGCTATGAAAATAAAACTGCTTGTTTATGTGTGTATTAAATAAATTACTTACTTTTGTATATATTAATCCTCTGAGCGGTTTGGCCGTATTTTTCCACCTCCCAAAAACAAATTAAATCTGTTGTAGAAAAAAATATTTTAAACAGAATTGTATTTTAAAATGTATTTCAATTAAAGGGGCATGAAGTGCATTTTAGAAACAAACAGGGAAAGAAAATTTAAATAAAGATTAATTTTATAAGCATTTTTCTGAAAATGCAGGAAAGCCCTCAAGATGCTCGGAGGGTTAAATTGTTTCTTAATTTTCATATTAAATAAATTGTCTTTAATATTGAAACAAAGTGCCTGTATACATGAAACAGCGAATAGGTTGCCAAAATTTTTCTCATGCTATAACCATTTTCTTAATCTCACCAAAGCCCTATAAAAAGAAAGAACCCATATGCTGGGTGTCCTAAAATAGACTGACTGATTTTAAAATTCAATAACTGGCAAATGATGATAGCTACTAATTTATAAAAAAAAATTGCAGGAGGGTTATGTAAGATGTCAGGAGTTTTTTTACTGCAATTCCTGATTTTAGTTCCAAATAGCAGCGATAGATGGCAATAATGAATTTGAATTTATCTTCTGAATGTATTTTTATAATTACAAAAAGAAAAAGTTATTTAAACTAACAATATTGATTAGTGATACACATAAATTGTGATTAGTTACTTATTGAAACATAAATAATACTTTTTTTTAAATGCAAATATCACTTCCCCACTGCGTCCCTATTCATACATGTATGAAAGAAAGTGGTTCACCTGCCATTATAGCAAGTACACCAGACACTGCCTTTTGATGCATTTAAAAACTTCCTTGCTAAATCAAAAGGAACAAGAACTTTATTCTTGCTGAGTTGCAACAATTCAAGTAGATTTGCAGTTTTATTATTATTTTACTTTAGTCCCTTCCTGACAAATAAGCAGTATATGACTGACTGTCAAATTTTTCTTCCAATTCCTTTGATTTAATATTTGTTTTAGAGTATAATAAAGCTTTATTCATTTTAATTCACAGGAAAAGTCATGAAATTTAAAATTTTATAAATTTTATTTAACAATTGATAAAATTTAATATTTAAAATTTTATAGTTTTAAAACTCTCCTTTTCTTAAAATAACTCAAAGCACAGGTTTTTTTTTTTTTTTTTTTTTTTTTTTAGTGCACAGTTTACCTATAAAAAAGTCTTATTTATGAAATTGAAAGTGACTCAGCTAAATATTCTGTAACATTGTTTTAAAATTTAACTTTTTAATACCTTTAAACTCAAAAATATAAAATAACTCGGTTAAACAAATATTTGGTGTTCAGCTGAATAGCTACTATTAGTCTGACTGAATATTCAGTATTTGGCCTAACAGTAACTATTTGGTATTTGGTTTACTTGTATGCCGAGTTTTCAGTATTTGGCCATAATCATTATTCAGTGCATCCCAGGTTTTTACAATTTTTTTTTAAGTCCATTAAACATACTTAAATACATAATTAGCCACTTAATTAGATTTACATTTTATGCAATGAAGGAAATTAGGAGACCTTTTAGGTAGCTTTCATTACAAAACGGAAAAAGCTACCTTGCAGACATCCGGAGGAAAGCACTTCTGGAAAATTTTGGTATATTTTCACCGATCATGATCCCCAGACCCCAAAACCACCTTCTGTTCAAATGTGACATATATATATATATATACATATATATATACATATATATATATCTGATTTTTCTCATGCGATAACTCTTGTTTTTATAAACTGATTTGGATGAAATTAATAGTATGCATAGTACATACAAATGTCTCGACCGAGTTTGCTGGCTAGCTTCATCCGCCATGTTGTTTCAAAATGGTGGACATTTAAAAAATTTAAAAAGCAGTGCAAATAAATTAAAAACAGAAAAATATTTTTTCCTAAGAGTTTGACCTTAATACAAAGATTCCGAAGCATGTTTTGTTTCGTCTTTATCTTAACAAATGGCTGAGTTATAGCACTTTGAATTTCTAGTGTGACTGACATTTTGAAACAATCTGATATTTGTTGCGTGATAACACGTGTATTTATGAACCGATTTGAATGTAACTTGGTATGTACATAGTGCATACCAATGTCTCTAGCGAGTTCGTTGGCCAACTTCATCCGCCATCTTGCTTTAAAATGATGACCATTTAAAAAATTTTCAAAAATTTAAATTTTAAAATAAAGCAAAAAAAAAAAAAAAAAAAAAAAAAATTACAAATTGAAAAAGATTTTTTTTCTTATGTGTTTGACCTTGATACAAAGATTCCGGAGCATGTTTTGTTTCATCTATATCGTAAAAAATGGCTGAGTTATAACACTTTGAATTTCTAGGTTGGCTGACATTTTGAAACCATCTGATTTTTGTCACGCGATAACAAGCGTATTTAAGAACCGATTTGGATCTAACTAGGTGTGTACATAGTACATACCAATGTCTCGACTGAGTTTGTTGGCCAACTTCATCCGCTATCTTGTTTCAAAATATCAGCGATTTAAAATTTTTAAAGAACATTTTAATTTAAAATGAGGTATTTAAAAAATTAGAAATTGAAAAATATTTTTCTCTTATGTGTTTGACCTTGATATAGAGGTTTCTGAGCATATTTTGTTTTGTCTATATCTTAAAAAGTGGCTGAGTTATATCACTTTGAATTTCTAGTGTGGCTGACATTTTGAAAAGATCTGATTTTTGTCCTGCGATAACACTTGTATTTATTAATGGATTTAGATTTGACAAGGCATGTGCATAGTATATAGCAATGTTTGGACCAAGTTTGTTGGCTAGCTTCATCTTATTTTCTTTCAAAATGGCAGACATTAAAAAAAAAAAAAAAATCAAATTTAAAATGAAGTACAAAATATTAGAAATTGAAAAAGGTTTCTTTCTTAAGTGTTTAACCGTGATACAAGGATTCCGGAAAATTTTTTGTTTTGTCTTTATCTTAAAAAATTTGCTGAGATATAGCAGTTTGAATTTCTAATGTGGGTGACATTTTCAAAAATCTGATTTTTTACCTGCAACAGCACTCGCATATATCAACCGATTTTGATGTAAGTGAGCATGTGTACAGGAACTACTAAGGTCTCAACCAAGTTTATTGGTTAGCTCCACCCACCATGTTGTTTTAAAATGGCAGGCACTTCAAGATATCGCCGAATTTGGCGACCAAATATAAATCACTTCACATAAAATCAGAGCTTGGATAAAGCAGTCTAATTTCATGAAATTCTCATTCATATTCAGTAATGACAAAAACTAGTATTGAATCTTCTATAAATGGGTTCCACTAATTTGAGCTTTGTGTGTTTGAATAATATAACCTGGCTTTTTAAATAAAGAATATGGAAGCTACCTCTTCCTCCTGGCACTGGCCAGAAGGATGTTTTATTATTGTCCCTGGTAATTCCCTCGCATACTATAAAACTTTTTTATTTACTATAAAACTGCTCCTATTTACTCAGTAAATGATAGTACATGTATTATACTCAGGGTTCATAAATATCATGATATTTTCGAAAATATCAAAAATATCAGATATTTTGATATATATCCGATATTTTTGATATGTATCCGATATTTTTTATATATATCTATCTGATATTTTCAAAATAGTCAACTTACTGCTGATAATAAATATTTTCAAGCATAATATAAATTAGAAGCTAAAAAATATTGCACATGAACATGAAAACTTAATCAAACAATGTTCTAAAAATGCATTTCTCTTTTCCTTTTTTTTCCCCGCTAAGAGCAAAATTGGAGATCAACTAATTGAAAATGAGATACAATTTGCTTTATATACTTATATAAACTATAGGATTTGTATCAAATTTCAAGAAAGTTTTATATTTTATAAAGCAAAATATTAAATACAAAATAGTTTTTTTAAATTAAAGAATTTTAACATAAATGAAAGCTTGTCTTATTTTTAATTCCCTAATCTGTTGTACAGTTTAGATTCAACTAAACCAAAATCAGAAAAGAATCTTTTCTAAAGAAGCTGTATACAAATTATTATCTAAATTACAGTTTATCTCCAAATGGCTGTTCTGAATTAATTGTCCGACATAATTATTAGTTATACATTTAAAAATAAAAATTTAAAAAATGAAGCTTGGAAAAGATATTTTTCTTTTTTGCCTAAAAAAGTCACTGTCAGAGACAAAAGTTGTTTATCTACAAAATGACACAGTAAATAACAGTTGAAAATTTCGTTTATACTTGTTTTGACTGAAGAAAATATCAAGATTATCTTGCATAGTGATATTTTGAAAATAAATATCAAATATAAAATATATCAAACATCTTGATATTTTAAAAATAAATATCATGAATTTGAAAATATCGAAAATATCAAAAATCTTGATATTTTAAAAATAGATACTGGATATGTATCAAGATATATATCCATTGATATATATCAACAAACCCTGATTATACTGGTTCTTACCCATCCTCGAGAAAAGCAAACTTATCGTGGCAATATTAGGCAAAAGCTTTCCGATGCAGTGAGTATGCTGATTGTTCAAATTATGGAAATATATACATAATCTGTTTTGTATCACATCTATCTTCTTCATTTTTTTCTAAAACCTTCAAAAACTATCCAATTATAATGCTTTAAGTTCTAAATTAAAAATAATGAATAACCAGCTTTTATAAACAATGGATTACATGATGTAAACAAACAAACACTGTTACCATTCAGAACCACAAATTCCAAATTTAGAAACAAATGAACAACTCTTGGAGTGCTTCATTAAAAAAATACCAGTTAACATCCGATTCTCCTCTTAAAGCCCTGGAGCCATGTTCGGCTCTACAAAATTTCAATGATTTGCGCAATCGAGAAACCGTTTGAGAAATCGTGTTTAAAACAAACGTAACATAAACAAGAATTTCCCGTAAATCGATTAAGCTTTGTTTCTAAATATTGTTTTGTCACTATCTTTGGGCAATTAATATAAACAAAGAAACTTTTGGTTGAAATTGTACTTTGTTATGCATTTTATCAACTTTGAAGGCATTGCAAATAAAATGAATATTTCTTATCAATTCTTATTGTAATTAAAATATAAGAAATTTATAATACTGTACAACATATTTTAATTACATCAATGCAGATAAAGTTTTGAATTTTAACATAATAATTTTCTAGCAAAAAAATCAGTCAGATTAATGCAATTAATAGTTGCAATTTGCTTATGGAATTAAAAAAAAAAAAGATGGTTCTTAATGATCAAAATTTATTGCAATTTTCTTTGGGCATGTTTACAAAAAAAAAAAAAAAAAAAAAAAAAAAAAATCAGGATTAAATTTGAGATAATCTTTTTAAGAGTGAAAATTATTATTATTATTATTATTATTACCATTTTCATAACTATATATATTAACTATGAAAAATTCAAATTGTGATAATTAAGTTTTATCAATTTTTAAGAACCTAACTTTTATCCTTTTATTTTTGTTTTAACTTTGTATTATAAATAAAAACAGTATTTTTTTTAATATAAAGATTACATACAGAATATATTACACCATTTGCTCATATATGAATGTACATTTTGATTTGTAACATAATATTTTAATTTAAATTTGAGGGGATGAATTTTAACTTAATAGTAGAAAATGTGAAAAAATTATTCAATCAATAAACTGTTTCAAAATTTATCTTTCTTTTAAAGTGTCCCCTTGAGCATAAATTAAAAAGTTGTGAGAAGGGTTTTTTATAAAATGTGCATTTAACATTACTTTTAATTGTGTCCCACCCGCCCCTCCTTTTCCATTTTACTAATAATTCATGTGTGGCACTAGAGCTATTTCTAAATGCCAAGAAAAAATATAAAATATGAAAGCAACAGTGAATCTATAATAATAATACAGTAGAATATCTTTATAATGCAATTCTATGTAACACAATTCTCTATATAACACACAATTTCTCAGATGTAAACAATAAATTTTGCAATTAAGAAGCACCTGCATTCCTATGTTGTAAAAAAAAAAAAAAAAAATGCTACTCTCCACAGGACTAAATTTCATATATAGGTTCAACTTTATCTCCTTAATTCAGAACTTTTTAATGAAAAAATTGCTATTATTACAATAAATGTTTTTGAAAATGAGTTATTTAATGAATGATTTGCTCCAAGCATATTTGGATCATGTTTATAAAGTAAATGATCTACATTATGCAAAAATTTAAATTCTGCACAACTCCTGGTAACAAGGAATGCAATATAAAAATACTGTACTGTATTTTGATATGTTTCAGACAGATTTGGTCATGTTTACCAGGTAAGTTTAATAATGAGTGAAATGAGATCTATATAATGCAAAATTCTATATAATGCACAACCTTGCATTTTTAGGTTTGCATTATAAATATCTTCTACTGTATTAAGACTTCATCACAAAGCATAAATTAAAACTATATCTATATCTGTTTCCTTTTACTAATTAAGAAAGTTCTGCAATTTTTCCTCAGTTCTGTTGTCTTTTTACAAATTTATTGCTAAAACACCAATGGCCCATGCATTAATCAGGCCCTGAACTTAAATTTTTCAGGTCAGCTTTCCACATTGTTGATTAATATCTCTCTATTCTAAAAAAAAGTAACTACCGCTGTCACCGCCGCCGCCGGTTTTGAATTTTTTGTGACCGGAGGTCTTTCTTCGTTAATATTAAGAAAAATAATGCATACAAAAATATGAAAATCGGTGGTTTTATACAGAAATGTTTGATAAACACGCTGATGCAGACAGTTTTCAAATCGAAGAATTATTTTAAGAGTTATTTAATGCTAAAGTTGGACAAAATCGTTCCACTAAAAAAGTTTTATAGCAGCAAAAACTATACATGGCAGTGTAATCATTTTTAGATCATTTTATGCGTTAGAATTTGCCGGAGTGCAGATTGCATTAATTTTTTTATTTTGACTCATTTTTCGAGGTATTATTTCTATTTTAAATTCAAATTTTCAGCATTTCTAGAGATATTTTTTACAGATTTCAGAAAATTGTACTAATTTAAACTGTTGCCAACTGTATAAAAAGCACAAGCAATAATGTTTGCGTCAAATTAAAAATTTATTTACACGTGACTATTATAAACAGGAAAAAAACTTTCAAATTAGAATTAAATACTTATGTATAAAAAGCAGGAACGTATTAAAACTTACGTCATAAAAAGTATACACGTGAATTTTAAAAGAGAAAGGATATTGTAAAATAATAAATTCATTAACATGCGTTAGAAGTCTTAGGAGAAATTACGTCATATTTACGTCACATTATAGTTATTACATAAAATGAACACAAAATAATATTGCAAAAAAGTTTAAATTTAGAAATTGCGCTAGACATTTATTTGATATTTTGAGAATTAATTTAAAATGTCTCATTTAAAAGAACTTTCTTTTCGCTTTGTTAAAAAATACCAGGAGACAAAGACTCTCTTTACTTAATTCCTTTTATATTAGCTTATTTTGAAATGTTGTTACACATGTATACGTCATCAAGTTATTTTTATTTCGACGTTTTATTTGTGTTTTTATTAATGTTGTACGAATTTATTTGTTCTTTCGTTATTTAAAATAAAAATTATATCAATTTGTATAATTTGGCGAGTGGTTTGGCAATTTATATAATTTGGCGAAATGGGTCGACGGGATAATCAAGTAGTACCGCAGCGGATTTGGCGCTAAAATTCCCCAATCAAAGAGAAATGAATAGAAATTCGTTTATAGGGAGATCGCCACTGTTTTTTAAATTATAATTCAATCTTTCGGAATCTTTTTAAAGCCAATCAAATTAGCGTGCATTTAGAGTCTGCGGTGTCTAGACGGGGGTTGGCGAGCGTAGCTCGTAGGGGGCCGAGCCCCCTAGTCATATAAATATTTTTATCAGCTATTTGAAATTTCAAGTTAAAACCATGATTTTTACCCACTGTCCTAGAATGGTCATTTACGCTAGCAATTTTAATATATGAGGAAATGATCTGAATCCACTTATATACTGCTGTATAGCAATCGTCTTCAACATCTTTTCAAGATGCAGATGAACATCTTGCGTATTTTTTAAATTGTTCTGTTATATATATATATATATATTTATATATATATATAAAATATTCAACATATCATACAAATGTGTAAATTCAATTACTATGACAGACAACAATATAGATATTCATAAAATTAATCCCTTAGATACAGTTATAATAGATATATTTAAACTAAATTATTATTTGTGTTATATGAATTTTACACACACTTCATATTGGATCCCAGACAATAACAGCTAGGTTTTCATCTCCAGTCTCAACACTGATCAGCATGTAGAATGCTGTACTAAGAAAATTTGGTACTTTTCCGTTATACGGACACCACTGTCGCCAAGACATGATGCACATATATAGGTACATAAACATATATATATATATATATATATATACATAAATGTATATATATATACATATATATATATATATACATATATATATATATATGTATATATATATACATATATATATATATATATATATATATGTGTGTGTGTATATATATATATATATACACACATATATACATGTATGTATACATTAGGAGTGGTGTCTGTATAACAGAAAAGTACCGAAAATTTACAACAGGGCAGTTTAGAGTAATAAAAAGAGTCCTAGTTTATTTGTATAGCTCTTAACCTTTAACTTGAAGAAAGGATGATAATTTGGTTAAATACATGCATATGGGAACTATGCTGACCAAATTTTTAGAACAGTGGCACGCCCTTGGAAAAAGCAACAGCCAATGGAGGTGAAAGTGATTTTGGCCCGACCTACCGAGACTTAATTGGACTTCAAAGAGAAATATTATATTTTTAAATAGCAGAAGTCTCCAAGATAGTATGACATAAAATGGACGTGATCCTGCAGCTACCGAAATGATTATGGAGCCTGAACCTGAGATAGTTCATGCCACCCCAAAAAGGTCCAGCTGCCAGTATCCCGAAGGAGTTCCCGATGATCTCGAATGGCCGTCCCAGAATGCCTCAAGTCCTAATGAGCAATTCCAAGGAGAGGACTCAAAGGCGTCATTCCATGTCAAATCAACGTGGGGTCTGGACCTCAACATCTCAGATTTCCATAATTTTTTGTTTATAGTTTGTATCCATGAAGTATATGAAAAATCTAATTTTTGTAATTTTTTTTCCCTAGTGGATTTTTTTTTTACGGAATTTTAAAAATTGCCAAAAGTACCAAATTTAACAAAACTTTCAATCACAAAATCCTTTACAATTCTTTAACAAATTGGGCTAGAGAGTTAAGTTATATCTCATTTGAAAGCTCTTTTTATGGGCTTTAATATGATATGCAACACTAACAATTTTGTGTAAAATAAATCTTTTGACAAATTTTCAAAATTTTTGAATTTAAATTTTTCAAAAACACTATCTTTAATTTTTTTCAAAAAAATATATGTCAATCTTTGACTTTTTGGCTACAAGTATGCCAAATTTCAAGATGGAGAAATGATGGGGTTTTGAACTATTAATTTTTAAATATGAGTTATACATGAAAAATTTCAAGTATCAGAAGAAAATTAACAATTGTACAATTTCTTTTCATATATAATTCACACTTCTTTTTCATTAAAAATTTCATGCTAAGCAAATTTAGTTCTGAGGCATGAAAATTTTCTAAAGCATATTTCTCAAAATATAATTATATAATTTGCCCTTAAGGGGACTCTTCATTCACTTGAAAGCACCTGATCGGTAAAGTTAAACCTATGGGCAGGTTATTTTCGAATTTTTCGTTTAAATTTGAATATTTTTAAATGATTTTTTTTTTTTTTTACATAGGATAGTTGATGTCGATCTCTCATGTCTATTTTTTAATTTTTCGATTTCGGTTGCAGATTTTTTAATAAAGGTACTTTCACTTTCGGACCGGTTTATAGTACCTTTCCTAAAAAGTTACAGTACCTTTATTAAAAAAATCTGCAATCAAAATAAAAGAATTAAAAAAATTCCCTATTAAAGATTGACCTCAGCTATCCTATGAAAAAAAAAAAAATCGTTTAAAAATATTCAAATTTAAATGAGAAATTCGAAAACAGCCTGCCCATAGGTTTAGCATTACCAAGCACATGTTTTCAAGTAAGTGAAGAGTGTTTTCACCTGGCACTTCTATCTTTTGATAGTTTAATTCTACAGCCATCACATATTTTCATGCCCTTATTAATATTAAATCTTAAACTGTACTACCAAGTTGTGACATTCCTAAGTTTGCCTGATTTTGAATGAATTGTTTCTTTATAGGGATTGATCTGGATGGGTTACCTCATCTATAGCTTTTCTATTTCCATTTTAACTCATTTAATTATGTCTTTTTCTTAAACTCACCTTTCTTTTGTTTTATTCTTTGTTTGGCACAGCATGTCCCTAAAGGGATTTTGTGCAATAAAACTCAATACAACCACCTTTATAGGGATTGCAGCATTTAACAGAAAATAATGCCCAGTCTTTCTTATCTTCTGACATCATTAATAGTAGTAATTAAAGACTTCTTTGTTAAAGCATGTGATTAAAGTAAAATGAAGCTTGTTTATTATATAGTTATCCTTCTATATGTAAAAAAATAATAATAATAACGATTTCAGAATGTGTCAAACGATTTTGAAATGAACCAATGAAAATCTGCATAGATACCTCAAAATGCATCTGATTAGTCAGAGCTTTCTGACTTTTCTTAGCAGGAATTGTGCTTGGCGGAAACCATGAAAGTAGAGAGGATGGGTGGAGAAAGGGAAGAATCTTCTGCATTTCGATAGACTTATTTTAGGGGTCGATGGCAAAAGTGATTTTTACAGAAAGAAAATAATTTACATTAACTAATGAGAAGGGGGGGGGGGTCATTTACATTTCGATTGCCTTCTGCTATTTTTTATGAGGAAGGGTATGTAGATTATTTAATTATTATTACTATAAAAAAAGATAGAAGGAAATATTTATATATATATATATATAATTTTACACATATATGTTGGTAGCAAAGTGAAAATTTCAGAGGAGAGGAGATTTATATGATAAGATTATTTACTGTAACTACAAATTATCGACTTCATTACAAAGATAAGAAAAAAAAAATTCTAATAATTTTAATAAAGTTGTTGCTTTTTAAATTTACAATATTTTAAATTTTCTATTAATTTATAATTTTATTTAATTATAAATTTATTTAATTTGTAATCATTCAAATAAATTATAAATTTTACCTTTTTTTAATGATTTTATATTTAATAATTCTTATAATTATGAAACTCAGTAAGCTCTAATGATTATGTGCTCGGAGATAGGAAAAAAAATTGTCAGGAGTTGGGGAGGAGCATATTTTTACCAAGTGGAATCTAAAAATTGAATGCATAGGAAATAAGGGATTGCAAAGCGATCCAGAATGGAAACGCGAAGCAATTACATATGGTGTTGGCTAGAGGATAGGGATGGCTTCGCGATACCGAACAGAATAGCGAAGTGATTACAAAAGGGGTTGATGAGCGTAGTGAATAGGGGGGGGGCTGAGCCCCTCTCCCTAGTTAAAAGATAATTAATGTAGGACATACTTTTACGAAAACTGTTTAAATGCAGAATTTATATCACTAAGTGCACAAGTAAAAAAATTGCAGTGCAGTTGTAATGCAAACCTAAACTAAAAAAGAAAACAGCTCTCTGATTGGCTGGTCTGATTAAACTAAAGTAAAAAGTCTCTCCACCTGAAAGGCTACAGTCAACTGAAACCAAAACTAAAAACAAGAAAGTAAAATTGCAATTAAGTAAGACATCCAAATATATTAGAATTTCAAGTAAATAAGAACTGAAAAATCTTATTAAAACATCATTATTATTTTTTTTTTAATTGTTTAATGGTGTTTTAAGAAGATATTTTAGTTTTTATTGTTTCACACCAGTTTCAACTTATATTCTTTCAATTACTTATAAAAAGAGTAGAAATATAGAACTCCTTATTTCCAGGTATAAGGTACCAGTAGTTTTAATAAACCATTCTTATTCAAAAATTAATAGCTCGAAATCCCATCATTTCTCCATCTTGAAATTTTGCATACTTGTAGCCAAAAAGTCAAAGATTAACATATATTTTTTTGAAAAAAATCAAAAATGATGTTTTAAAAAAATTTAAATTAAAAAATTTTGAAAATTTGTCAAACAATTTAGTTTATTCAAAATAGTTAGTGTTGCATATCATATTAAAGACCATAAAAAGAGCTTTCAAATAAGATATAACTTAACTCTCTAGCCCAATTAGTTAAAGAATTATAGAGGATTTTGTGATTGAGAATTTGGTTAAATTTGGTACTTTTGGCCATTTTTAAAATTCCGTAAAAAATAAACCACTAAGAAAAAAAAAAAAAATTAAAAATTAGATTTTTTATATACTCCATGGATACAAACTATAAACCAAAAATTATAGAAATCTGAGATGTCGAGGTCCAAAAATTGCATTCTTCTCGTTGATTTGACATGGAATGACCCAAAGGTATTTTTACTACAATAAAAATAAACAGTTATTTTGATAAAAAAAAATATTTAAAATGAAGGGCATGATCGATGCCTGGGATCCAAAATAAATCAGCTATTCTAACTACTAAAAATTAATAAAGATAGAAGCTTTTAAAATATAAAACTTTATAGAAACTCATGCTATCAATTAAAAGAAGCTGAGGATAAAATAAGTAAAATGATTTTGTATATCAATATGATAAAATCTAAAATAATGATTAAAATCAATGTATGCTATATTTTTTAAAATTTCAGCAAAGTTTATAAAAACTATCATAATGTAAAATCAAGCTTCCATGTTGGGGAAGTATAATTTGCAGTTCTAAATCTGCTTGTTTCTTTAACTTCATTAATTTTGTAAATATGTTTTATTATTAACTGGTAAATAAATATAATTAGTTGAGATATAATGTGTCTGTTTATTTTAGTAAAATAAGTTGATGAGGTGTCATTTCTTCTATGATTAATTCACTTTAAGTGTATTTGTTTTACTTTTAAGGTGCATTTGATTTACAAGGAAAAACTTATTAATATTATTATTAATTTTTCTAATGGGTATTTTAAGTCAAAATTACTTTATAATTAGATTTTGCGGAAAAGTCATAAGTGATAGGGCCATCATAAATATTCACAATGCAAATTCTTATTTTAATTAACCTGTTTAGCACAAGCATTATTTTTAATTATTTCTTAACTCACGTTGCCCTATGACTAGAATTTATTTTTGGTGTACGATCACAATATTTGTTTATTGAAGTAAATTAAAATGTACCAACATGACTTTTTGGTGGTGTTTGGCAATGTTGGACAATATTTATAAAAATTAACCAGTTACAAAGAGTGTGTCTACTTCTGTCCAGCATATACACACTATACAATAAAATAAGACTAATCTAATACAATGAAATACATATTAAAAACTCATAAGATTTTTAACTAAAGTAATATAGATCTATTTTGGGAAATTTTCATTTTGGACTCATAAAAAACCTGCCACTTTTCAGAGGGGAAAAAAAAAAATCAAGTAATATTACATAAAGGATGACTAGCTAATTTGTTTTGTGCAATACTGTCATTTTTTCAAAATTTCAGTATAAAAAATCAAAATGATAAAAGCAGAATATGTTATTTAACTTACATCTAAATTGCTGAACATTTCAGAAATCATACACGCTAGTGAATTATTTATAGCTAAACATTTTTTTTTCATTTTGAAAAAAAATATTGAATTTTATTTTTAAAAAAAAATCTTTCTGACCTTTGCTTGTACAAAATTAATTATAGGTTCTACATCAGCAACCACAAAAGATCCACATCTAAGAAATGGAACAGAACCTAAAATAAAAGTAACAGATTGATATGTGATGAACAAAAACTAAGAGTAAAAATACATCATTAAATACTATACAGAATGTTTAATTATAACAAGATGTATAAATAAAAACCAAAAACAAAAGTTTATTATTATTATTATTAGCAAAGCTACAGGTGAAATGCCAATTACTCAGCCCTTCTTTCTATATCAGATTATTTCTAGAATTGTCTATCTTTATCAGAAAAAAAAAAAAAAAAAAAAAAAAAAAAAAAAAACTATCTGCCTTACCAGAATCAAATTGTTGCTGGGTAGGCTGTTCTGACCAACTGAAAATAAGGTATAGACTAAGTACTACTTCTACTACATCTGAATCTAAATACTCAACTTTCTACTTAATTACTTTGAATGAACAAACTTTCAAACAAAAATTTATGATATTTAGAGAGCAGAAAATGTAATATTTAATCTGTTTTTAAGATTTTTTTTTTTTTTTTAAATGAAGGATTAAAATATTACAGACTGAGTTATGAATATACACTAATCTTGATATTCAGGAAAAACTCGTTCTGAGCCAACTCGATTGTCTTATAAGACTATAAGTTCCTCAATGGCTGCAAACATATGTTTGCTATTTTAGGAGGCTGCAACATATTACATAATAATGTTAAAAAGAATTAACATTCTTTTTAAGAAATTAACACAATTTCTTAACATTAACATTAAAAAGAAATTAACACAATTACAAAGGTAATTAAAATAGAAAGATATGAAATTAGCAAAAGAAAGCAATAAAGCAAAAGTAATATAATCAGTATTAGCTATTTAATAAAGCTTAATAAATACTATAGTGTAGAATTTCCGTGGTTCTGAAGATTTAGAAATAGAAAAAAAATAAATTCAAAAGATTTTCTTTAAGAAATCTGACTTTATCTGAATGTAAAAATGTTCATATTTTTTAATGTAAAAATAGGCAGTTGCAATTTTAATAATTTTAAACGATGTTCGATTGGTGTTGGCTATTGAAAAATATATCTGCAAATAAAAAATGCAAAAAAGAATTTCCGACATTAAGCAAATCACATTTAGAATGTTTTAACTAAATTAGAAGTTGATTATAAATAACAGAGCAGATTTCATCTCCTAATAAAAATATATAAAACAAAAGTGAAGGTCTAAAAATGTTTTATGCATATTTCAAATTTTTATAATGCACATAAAATTTCAGTATGTCACATTTGATCTGACCCATGGGCTCCACGTTGAGTATGGGGCTGCTCTAAATAAAAGTTTATCTATCAAGTAGATATTAAAATTCTAGTAATACATGGAAATACTGCTGAATGTCGTTCATTGTACGTTTTCATGATTATGGTGCTTGTTGAGTTTCACTGTGCTTATTATGCTTAATTATGTTTTCGAAAACTTGCTATAATTTATAAACTACGTAGTAATCAGATAATATATAATACTTCAATTCATTTTTAATCCCATTTCAATAACAGCGCAAGATGTAATGAAAAAAATATATTATAGCAATTATTTTCTCTTATGTAAATACGATGAAAATAATTTTGAAAAAACCCAACATGTATAAAAAGATTAAACAGTTCTTTTTCAAGTGGGTCTACTCAAAAACATCTACCTGAGTTTTTTTTCAGGTTGAATCCATTTAAACAAACCCTGCACAATACATGTAATGTGTAAGGATAACACAATGCAATCAAGAGCAAATGTTTCCTCTTATCAGTTTAACTCAAGCTTACCTTTGACAGCAGAAACCAAAACATTAGACAGAAATATAAAACCTTTGCATTTGAATTTTAAAAGCAGATTAAAAACATGCCTAAAATCACTAAAGCTGTTATAATGTAACTAAAAATTGAGTGTGTGCATGAAAATAATTTTACAACTGTATCAGAAACTAGCCAATTTGCAATGAGAAGAGCTTTAAGGCTGACCTCAAACCCAAACTGTCTACACTCTAACACATTCACAAAGTCATTTTCAGTCAAAAAATCAAACATTTTGTAAATAGATATCAGAAAAATGTACAAGCGTTTCCACTTTCGTATAAAAATAATATCAGAGTTGTAGTTGTAAATTTTCAAACTGATTATAAATTATTAAAATATTATTGATTGATTATAAATGACTAAAATTAATTAAAATACACCACAATTATAGAAAAATGCTGTTCAATTCTGTAGCATTGTAATAGTTATGTCGATAAAATTTGAGCATTTATGTATAAAAAGGACTTGTGAATGTGGCAAAAAGTTTCATGCAAGTAACATAAAATATTTGAAAATACCCTTGATGAATCAGAGAAAATTACAGAACAGCAAAGTATAACTTTGTTGTGGACTTTTGTCCATATTGAAAAATGTGTTATCACTGACTGGATATTAAAGTTTAGAAAGATAACAAGAACTAAAAACAAGGTTTAAAACAAGGGCAATGAAAATAAACATTTAAAATACAAACTGCCAGACAGAAAATGATTTTCAGCTCATAAAAATCAAAACAGTCATTGTAATTACTATTTTTTTAACACAATCATACTGATTGGTAAAGTTATCATATGAATTGAATATTTCCAACTGAGTGAAAAAAATGCCCAAGCCAGGGATCAAACCCAGATCCTTGGCTTACATTGCCAATGCTCTACCGTTTAAGCTATCTGGGCTGACAACCGGCGAGCATATTTCACTCAGATAACCTTATTCGTAATAACTACACTAGTGTGTGCCACATAGTGCTGTATACATAGCAGACCAGATGTTATTACCAATAAGGTTATCTGGGTGAAATATGCTCGCTGGTTGTCAGCCCAGGTAGCTTAAACGGTAGAGAATTGGCAATGTAAACCACGGATCTGAGTTCAACTCCCAACTTGGGCATTTTTACGCTCAGTTGGAAATATTCAATTTGTATAGTCATTGTAATTATTTAAAAAATATATATATACATACATAAAATCCATTTTGTTACATTTTAACAGATATTTAATTTATGAAGCATAAACATACATTACCTGATGGTGACATACTTTCTGCATTTGTCCTCATTTCTACATTGTAATTTAAATTACACATTCGTAAAAATGCTTTCACACTAAGACAAGCTGCATTATCTGGTAGAAGAATTTGTTCAACTGAAAGAGAAATTTCGTAATTAATGAGAGAGTACTGACAATTCAAAATAATTTGGATGAAGAAATTTTTAGGTACATTTTCATTAAAGAGAACGTTATAGCAGGTTAAAAAGGTTTATTGTATGTAAATAAAGTAGCATTCATTTAAGAGATATATATGTACACCAGAATTTGATTCAATAATGTGGCTGATACAAAAACAAAGATAAAATAGCTTTATGACTTTTCATTTGTTCCTAATGACTCAACACATAAAGATGACTAATTCAATTAATTGATCACCAGCTGAACCATGTGAGGCTTTTGCACTGCAATCTTTGAATTTATTTTCTGATATATTTTTTATTAATTTATAATTAACTGCAATTTTTTTAATCAAACAACTTGTTTTAATGAAATATGAGTTCACTATGTCAAAAGCCTGTTCAAAAACCTTCCATATAATATACCATTCATCGTCGTGCATTTTGTATGTGCATAGTTGGTTGGTTGGTTGTATTTATGTCGACCAATTATCTGCACGTGGGATATAGGCCCTAAGGGGGGGAGTGCCTTCCGTGGAGGTCTTTCTAAGGGAACCTAACCCGTATTAACACTTGGAGAACCAAGGTTCGAAGAAAACCACGAAAACTCCGAACGATTAGGCCGACGGGCGCGATTGGGATCGAACCCAGCACCTCCCGTCTACCAGCTTCGAGAGCAGAACCTCTCGGCCACTGGTGGGGCTTGTATGTGCATAGAAAAAGGGATGTTGACATCAGAAATAATATGTATGATTATACTTAATCTAAAAGTATAATGAAAATTTAGTATGAAATATCCGATGTGCACAAAAAATCCCATCCAATGATGCCTCATTCATTGTTATATGCTACACATTAGTTGAGAAAAAGAGATGTTGACAACCAGTGTTCGAAATTAGCGGTCGTTAGTCGTCAACTGCAACCAAATTATTGCATTTGACTACTACAAAATTATTCTCGGTCGTCAAATTTGACGCTTAGCTTTCTAAAAAAAATATTTATTATGTTATTTTAAGGGTGAAAATAATTAGTGTATCTTTAGATTTCATGTTACAAGATTTAAATGTAGATGCATTACATGTTTTTTTTTTAATTTTTACTAGATTCAATTGTAATTATCAACACTGTATAAAATTTGTTTTTCTTTTGCTAAGAAGTTATCAAGTTTTAAATTTATTTAACATGATTAAGTGCACTTTTCTATTAATTTCTAAGTATAGCAATAATTAAAAAAGCTTTTCATCACTTTTAAGTTTCTTCAATCATTATAATCTTAAAAATTAAGAACTTCAATAATTTTAAATAAAAACAAGTATTGGTACTTTTCTAAAATGTAGCATGAGTGTCTACAGTAATGTAAAAAATGAATTTTAGAAATTACAACTAAAAATTTTAATTTGACGCCTAAGGTTTTTACAGTAGTCGCCATTTGACGCCTACCTTTTATTTCCCAATTTCTATCACTGTTGACAACAGGAATAATAAATATGATTTATAATATTTTTTAATTAATACACTGTACGCAAAAGTATATATACCCCTTAGAATTTGACAATTCTGAAAAATGTGTTGACTTTGTGAAATGAGAAAGACATTAGATGAATGTAAGCAGTAATTGAAAAAATACAAAAGGGAAAAAATGGATATTTAATTAATAGCATAGGAAAACATTCAGAATATGTGGTTTCTTGCTAATGCAAAAGTATACATACCTTTTGTAACATCACAGCATTCAGTCCCAATCAGTTCTTGTGTAATGTAATATTCAGCACATTAAAATTGATGATTAACATCGCGTTTCTTATTTTCACTATATATACATGAAAACAACACAAAAACTTATTTTAAAACAATTCTTTCAACAACACTCAATTCACAAGTCAAACATCAGCTACTGAAAACCCTGCCTTGCATCATCTCTTTCGAAACATCCACCCTTGATACGAAGCCAGCCAGTGACAAGAAAACAGACTCCAATTCAGGAACAAGTTCTGCTTTCACATCTTACGGAATAGCATAGTATCCCGGGTTTATTTGGGGTTTCACATCTTACGGAATGAATAACATGGAATCCAGGCTTTATTTAGGATCATTAAACCTTGCTATTGAGTCATTTAGAGATACCATAAGATAGGGTTACATTGTGACACATGGTCTAGTTTTCGTATTTTGAAACTCCCGCCCTGTCTGTGATGGCAGGAAAACAAAAAGTAATGCCTCCTTCTAGTATGATATGTTACATCACATAATGACCATTGCCCGAAGCTCTAACACCTCGCATGTTCTCTCTGGCCGATGTAAGGTTGCAACCTGCTCCTGCATTGAAGTCTCGAAAATTTTGTGTGCTGAAGCCTAAAGCGTATGAGAATCACCTAACACAGGTGAATATTCTTTGTTGTTATTGTGTCAGTTAGACTGGAGTAATATAACCTTTTTCAAGTGATATTTCTGTGAGATACAGCAGCACAATCAAAATATAGGCACTTGATGGGGCTACTTTGTGACACAATGGCTCGCTCATGAAGTAACTCCACAAGGTTACTGTTTAAGAATTAAACATATATTTTTTGTTTTCAGTGTCAAGATAGGCATGAAACATTTTGAGAAGGCAAGATAGTTCAAAGGCAATCATTAGGGACAAGTTAAGCTCTCATATAGGTCTACGTGTCAAAGTAATATTCAACAATATTTAATACAACGTTTAGAAATATTTGCAAATATTTTACTCAGTAATATTTTTAAATTTTCATTACTTTAAAATTTAACAGCATAAAAATTTCTAAAGATAATCTATTATAGTAAGTAAGTATTGGAATATATTTAATAACTTGATTACGTATTTAATTTTATATAAAGTGAAGGAAATTAAATCCCATTAAACAAAAGAAACATATTTAATATTTAAAAAGTGATTACATAGTGACAAATGTTGTTGCATTAAACTAAGATGATGTCGCAGATTATTCTGGATTAGATCAAACTTGGAAAATAATCTTTCTACTGATGAAGAGTTTTCAAAATCACTCATCAGGAGCATTATGAAAGTTACAAATTCCAAATCAATATTTTCCTATTTTGCATCAGTGTCCAAATTTCATAATATATTAGTTATACTTTAAGAAAAATAAGTTTTATACAAAATATATGTTTTCATAATGTATTAGTTATACTTTAAGAAAAATAAGTTTTACAAAATATATGTTTCCGTTTGAAATACTATCATACTAAGGTAAGAGACAGGATTTGTCAACATTATAAATGTCTTTCAGCTGATGCTGATATCCTTTAATTTTGTTGGGTAAATTTCTTAACCATTCTTCAAATGAATCATCTGAAACAACTTTCGATTCTCCACTCACGACCTGACATGAAATTGCTTGTCGTAATTTCTTTAGAAATCTGCTTGAAAAGCAAGAATCGCTAACATTTAATTTTGATGGAATTTCTTTCGCTTTCTCCATCAGGGTAAATTCACTGGGATATTTATTGCACGGCACTGAGATAGGCACTTCAGCAAAATGTCCCCAACATCAGGAAATTTGCCATCTTGTACACGTGCTTTCTTCAAAGCAGAGTTTCTGCAAGCTGTGCTCTGTCCTCGATTTTTTTTGTATCATAGATACTGACTTTCAGAGTCGAAACAGGAATATATATTTTCTTTGCCAATTCTACTTTTGTCAAACCTGAATTTTTATCAAATTCTTTTCAAATTTCAAAGCAACGTTAACTAATCTCAAACTTGTCTCATTGACAGACCACCCATTGTCCGTTCGTTTTGTCTCACCCCTCAACAGGTTCCAAGAACTTGAAATAACCCCTGTAGCAGTCACACATGTTCTTTGTCCTTCATCTTTCCTCGAATATTGCTAGCAGAAAAGAAAAAAGAAAGAGGGAATTGGGAGGGAAAAGTTCCAAGAAAATTGGTTATGGCATGAAAGAAATTATGTATAACCAAAGTTATGTGTTGTATAAATGAAAAATTACAACATTAAAATATATAGGGATGAGTCGGGACTGTAACGAAATGATGTATAAATGAGAAACATATACATACATACATACATGGTGCTTTGCTGTATTATAATATGACATAATTATTCACATAAATACATAGTTTGAGTTTGAGCAATTTATGTAAATTTAAATTATTTAATAGAGTTTTGACCACTTTTAAGTGGTTAAAACCAATTTTAGATAGCTAAAGCCAGTTTTGTCCACTGCTTTATTTGAAATCAATTTTGACTGTTCAAAAATATAACCTTGGTTTGAATTGAATATTTTAGGTGAAATATTTATTATTACTTATATAGCACCCATTATCCAAGAAAATGTTTATTTTTTATCAACAAATATGCATACGTATATGTTTTAAGAAAATATTACTTTAAAAAACCCTGGTTTATACAAAAAAAGTAATAATTAAGTCTTTTAGGTTTTTGCCAACCATGCTATTTACATGCCTCAGAAATAAATAGCATTTTCTAATTTCTAACAAATGCAATACGTCTTATTATATAATTGATTGCTGCCTCATTACAATCTTTCCTGTACTACTGCAACCTGAAAATTGGCATTAAATGCTAACTTTCAAGCATTTTCTGAAAGATTTTTGCCCTTGTAAGAAAATAAAATATGCTTTTTGGTTTCTTTCTGTCTAAATAAGAACAGCAGCAAACTGTGCATTTTTGCATGAAAATGAGTATGTGAATGAATGCATTTAAAATTAGCTAGTTTGGATTTCACAGCAGTCTTTAAAAATTACATTTATCTTTAAAATATATTTATTTTTTAACATAAAACCATGACCAGACAGAAATTTTGTTTGATTTTCCTTTACAAAAATGCAAAGCTTGTACAAAACAGAATTTCTCACTGATCCCTTGAGATTTCACCTTAATATATTTTATGGTATGTATGATATTAGTACATGAACTGTTAAGAAAATCATTCATAAAAGGAAAATCAAGCTTTTCTTTTATTTAAGAGAAAATCTCTTAATAATATCTCTTTGATATAGATGTATAACACTTTTATGACTATTTACTGATGTAGTTGTTATTACTCATATTTCAATAGAAACAATTAGACAATAATTTTTCCAAAATGTCTTTTCTTCTTTGTATAAAAAATGAAAGATAAATAAATTACCTTCAAAAGGTTGGTATAATTTAGCATCTTCTGGCCAGGGTTCAGTGGCTGAAAATTAAAAAAAAAAATTAACAACAAAATATAAACAATTTACAATAATTAAAGGCCATTCTAAAATCTTTTATTCATCATTACTTAATAATGCAGTTCTATATGAGGGGCTCACAACCATAGTAGAAAAAATCCATTTTGAAATACAGAGACCCGGAGCCGCAGTACTCTGGAGTTGTGTTTTGCCTGGAGCTAGAGCCGGAGCTCTTATTTTCCCTCTGCTCCAGGGCTCCTTTAGTTTTTTAATATTCTTTTAAATCTTTTTTTTTTCTGTCTTTTAAATTTGCAGGCTTAAAACCAGGGTTAGCACGGTTTAAACCAATTGGTTTTTTTGACAAAAAAACCATTTGGTTTTCTTACAACAAATCTAATATAATATTTTTTTATTTTTTGTAATTTAAGTGTTTTAAATTAATGATAGAAGTAATTTCTACTTTTCACACTTCATCTCTCTCAGCAGTCAACATGAGACATAATGATCCTAGGTCATGTCTCTATGCATGTAGAATGAAAATTAGCATGTTCTGATGAACATGTCTGGTATCTTAAAACATGTGAAATCAGAAAAGATAAAATAGATGAATAATATTCAATATTTAGCATAAAATATTTTCATTTAAGAAATGCAGATTATTTACAGCAGTTGTAACATTTCTGTAATACCAATCAATCTTTTCTGTTAGTTACTGAATCTAAATCTAATGGCCAAAAATGTTGACTTGGACACTTGGCATTATCATTCAGAAAACAAAATAACCAGAAGTATTTGGGTATTAAAAAATAATAACAACCACAGAATAATATATTCATGAAACTGCATCATACATTTATTGATTATTATACTACTAAAAAAAACATAATTTGAAGAACAAAATTGTATATTTTATCAACAGATATGTATCTGCATGCAATAGGAAATCATATTAAAAAAACCCGTTTAAACCAAATAAACTGGGTTTTTTTGGTTTTTTACAAAAAAGGCCCGTTTTTTTGCCAACCCTGTTTAAAACATTTTAATTACATCATTATTCAGTATTTTAATTATATCATTTTTTAGGGGTTTTTTTATTATTAAAGATGGCAAACTTCTCACAAAAACATGGTAACACTACTTTACTTCTACTTTCTACTGGAGCTAAGTGGCAACACTTTTTGAAAACAAATATTGCCGCCTTTTGCTTACATGTGTAGTACAATTTTGGTTGTTTGAAAAGTGTAGAAGAAATTTAAGATTTTTGTGTTTAATATTCTACCAAACTTTCTTTTTTAAAAGTAAAAGCAAAAAATGTCAGATTTTCTGAACAAGCATTTCAAGTTTGATGAGAAGAAAAATGCATTTTGTCAGATCTTTAATGAGGGTAAAGGAAGAATTTGTGAGCAAAAAAATTAACTGTGTAAATTAAAATCTGCAACTCAAAAGCACGAAGTTGGCGCGGTTGGCGGAGCTGAGTTGGAGTGATTGCCGGAGCTGGAGCCACAAAATTTTATCTAGGAGCGGAGCTGGAACATCAAAAAATTTTCAGCTCCGGATCACTGAAATAAAATGAAATAGCCCATTTAAAAGGTGCATAAATCTGTTTTATCTATTCCCACAGTGAACCAAGCCTGTTTTCACATACTTTCTCATATATAGCATCCGTTTACAGACTGGGTTCACTGTGGGAGTGAATAAAACAGATTTTATGTGCCTTCTAAATGGACTATATCATTTTTTCTTTTCAAAATGGACTTAGTCTACTATGGTTGTGAGTCCCTCATATAATCTATCAAATTTCAAACAAAACATTAACATCACTACATCAATGAAATTTTGAGAATTCTTATTTAAATTATAAAAAAAAAAAAAAAAAAAAAAAAAAAATCCCTCATAACTATGACACATTTTCAGGGTTGGGGAATTGTACGTACCAATTTACTTGTCATTGGCAAGTGCATCATCAACACAACTTCATAAAACATTACGGGGCTCTATAGCATAGATTTGAAGACCGGGTTCTAAATGCTAAAAAAAAACTCCAACTAATAATTTACTGGACTTACTCTTTATTTAAAAGCATCGTTAGGTGGTTCAGTTAAAGAACAATGGGAGAGAGAGACCCCCATAGATACATAGGGCGCCGAAGCGCCTATTCTTTTTAGATAACTTTACATCTCGAAAGCTGAAACAGAAGTGTAGTTTTTGCAAGAAGTCAAGAAATCTTGGCGTTGCACAGAATCGCCAATTTACAACTTTTGGTGACTGCGCGAAAATGAACAAAGGGTCTTGGCGATAGACATTACCGCAAAAATGTGGTGATACAATCGGATGGGGGAGGCCGGGATAGCAAGCAAGCGATTCTAATACGATGAGAAATGCGTCAGAAAAGCGAAACTTGTTTATACAACAGATCTTACAAAGAAGACCGCTGCCTGAGAAAAATGTTGGAAATCACAGGCATCTGGCTTTTAGCTCGACCACAAGACACGATAAATACATGCTTCCCATAAGATCTGTTCATTTTTACTTTTTTTATTTTTGTTGTTAGAATAATTTCAACGGTCAAATGTTAGCAGAGATAAAACTTGTTTCTGACTGCGCTGGGCGAACATCCGATGAAATTAATGAAGGCCATGAAACCAGCAGCTGCGATTCTAATTTTTATTTATTTTTTTGCACTGGGAGCGGTAGCTGACAGATAAGGAAAAGGGAGAAAGAAATGAATCTTTGCGGCTAGAAATAAAGATGTTTTTAGAAAGAAAACCTTTTAATAAAAGCTGGATGGTTTTGGGAAATGAATTTAATTACATATTTCAGCATAAGAAAGAGGGGGGGAGGATAATGTGATTTTAAAAGTAAAAATTATGTTTTAAATTAATTTTGAATAAAAATTATAGGTATGGGACAGAAACGCTGTCACATAACTCACCCCGACCACAGAAGAAAGCTGGAACGTGTACGTTGCAGCTTTATATCTACTTAAAATCCTTTGTCCACCTTCGCACATACAGAGTATACAATCTACATAGAAATATAAAAAAATTTTGTATCCAATAACAGAAAAATGTTTGAACCTGTTTTTCTAAAATGCTATTAGAGCATCATTTCCAGTAATTTAAGTAATAAAATAGAAAGGTAGTATATAAACATATTTGCTTGCTTTCAAATAATTCAAAATAATAATATTTATTCATGACTGAGCGCTCATATTTAAAACAAATCTTATTTATCAATTCAATATGCCACAAGAGAAAAAAAAAGTGCCACATTTGACGAAGAGTTAGGATCCTATGCTTTTTATGTGGCTCTATATTTGTGGCGCTGGTACCAGCTTTTTGTTGTGTCATGATTCCAAAGAGAAGTATTTACATTAGACATATTTTATAACTTCTCACAATGTGATCTTACAATGAGATCATAATTTCATACGAAATGCAAGCAAATTAAAACAAAACACACCAATAAGAACTTTTTTTAAAAAAAATTGGAACACAGAAAAGTATTGTATGTATATATATAAAATAAAAATTAAAATGTACTGTATTACACAAATTATGAATCGTATATGAAAAGAAAAATTTGTGCACAAGGCACAGGACTACCAAAAAGGGGTGCATGTAGCACGCTGGCAAACAGGTGTAGCCCTAAATCTTGTGGAGACCACAAGTTTTATGGCGTCAGCTTAGGGCTTCTGCCTTAGATAATAAGGGTATATATTTTTTTAGATACCTGCACTATAACTAAGTTCCCGCTGTAACAAGAAGTCAAAGTATAATATAAGTTAGCATTTGTTAAATTTACACACTGCCGTCCTGTATTTTTGTGTATTAATTAAAATTTCCCATCTTGTGTTCAAGATTCTGCATGATATGAAGTGCCTGTGTACTCACTAGAGTTATTTTCTCTTACACTTGGCAAGAATATGAAAAAAAAGGTAAGAAAAATGTATCTAAATGTTATATAATGTAACAAGATACCTTACTCGATCTGCCACTTTCAAGTAAGAAGTATCTAAGCAAAGTGTTAAAATGTAACATGTTTAAAATAAACAAATTCGAAATGTATGTGTAGTTTAGTAGGTCATGTGATGGATAACTCCTAGTAACTTTAAAATCTTTGTACATAGACAAAGTGATGTTGTCATCGATATATTATGACATTATGCAAACACAAAAAAAAAACTGATAAAAAGTATTTTAATATTGAAACATGGTGTAAAATTTAAAAGATAGGAAAGTAAAGGAGAAACTGTATGTGTGTGGAGGGCGGGGGAGAAAAACTCCCAAACTCATGAACTACTTGTAATGCAACACATGAACCAAAGTGTATGCAAGCATACACAACGTGTAAGTAACCACATGAACAAATTGTATAATATCACATGAACTCTATGTATTAATGTCTCAATGAACTAAAATTGTAATGTAATTGCCAACAAAATAAACAGACAGTATATGTGTAATAACCCAAGACACTTACAACGAGTGAGATTCAATTACATAATTAATGAGTTACCATCAAAATGTAGTGAATAAGGGTTAAAAAACAAATGAACTACTTGTAATGTGTGTGTAAACCCTGGTTAAACTCTAAACCAGCCAGTGTGTATTACTCAATGAACTACTTGTAAGAAAAAAAAAACAAAAAGAAATACTGCCGAATAAATCGTTAGCAAAGAACAATGTGTAAAAGCAAATGAACAAAATATGTAAATCAACACATGAACTAGTGTAATGTATGTATATGGATGCAAAAAAATGTATTCTAAATAAGCAAATGTTGTGCAATATAAACAAATATGCAACACATGAACTGCTTGTAAAAAATGACTTAATGGTTAACTAAGGGTTAAAATTAAAATAAAGTTGTATCTGCGCAAGTTATTACTGTATTAAGGTAACAAAAGTGTGCATAAAATGCAGAAGTGCCCAGTAGATTGCATAATTCTACGCTGAAAATGTAGAAGTTATGCCAAACCAAACATGTTCCAAGTAAAAAGAATGAAAGAGAAAGTAAAAAATGCATAGAAAAAAAAACTAAATTCTTCATGTCATATGAGTGTATGTATCCGTCACAAGACAACGTGAGACTTTCACTCACTAATTAAAAAAATTTCAAATGTGAGAAAATGCCAAAGATTTAGTTTAATGACTCTATTTGAATAGCGTTAAAAAAAAATAACTAAAGTGTACATAACAGCTAGCATTATGCCTTTGACTAAATTTTTCGAAAAAAAAAAAAAAAACACTTAAGGATATCAAATATCATGTCAGATAAAATAAAATTACCTTATGTTATAAATAAAAATAGCAACAAGTCACCAGCTTTGTGTAAACAATGAAATTAAACAGTAGATTAACTGTATGTGTAAAAATGTACAGCCAATTAATTATCTGCTGTATAAAAATATTAGATGTATATGCAAACCCTGTACAATAGTTAAATTGTTGTATAATTTCTGCAAAACTTTTAAACACCTCAAACAAAAACATTCTACCAAGTATATTAAAAAAATACTTATAAACTGTATTTTACTGTGTGTAGTGTAAAAAGAGACCTTACTTTATATGTCACCTACAAGCAAGGAGTCTATAACAAAAGTGTTAAAAAAACTGTTACAGGTTAATTGCCGCAAACTGAATGTGTCAAGTAAAAATGTCATGTGAAGGATAATTTCATGTAAATCTAAAAATAAAATCTGTGTAATTAAGAAAGTGATGGTATCATTAGTAAGTTATGACATTACCTAAACTGAAAAAAAATTAGTATATAGAGGGTAACAGAGAAAAAAAAAAATCTGTAGTGTAAAACGAAAACCTGACATAAGATGTAGAAGTAAAAAAATAACGGTACGTGTGTACAAACACAAAACTCCAAAATCATTCTTGTGAATGTGAATGTGATTTCAATTACATAATTAATGAATTAATTTCACTAGATTATATAATGATATAGAGTTTTGCTTGACACCATGAACTAAGTGTATAAACATATGAACAGAGTGTGAAAGTTTTAGATTATCTCAACGAACAAAGTGTGACAAACTCATGAACAATGTATGATAATATCTTAATGAACAAAGTGTATTCTCACATGAACTAAAATTGTGTAAATATACCCATGAACTAAAATAAACTCACATGAACTAAATGTAAACTCACATGAACAAAATTGTGTAACTATTCTCATGAACTAATGTGTGTTTTCACATGAACTAAATTGTGTAACTAATCTCATGAACTAATGTGTGATTTCACATGAACTAAATTGTGTAACTAATCTCATGAACTAATGTGTGATTTCACATGAACTAATTGTGTATCTATCTAAAACTTAAGTGCAGCACATGAACTAATGTTGTCAAAAAAAAACAAAAAAAAAAGTACCGTCAATTTAAAAAATAAATGTTAAGTAAGAGACAAAATAGAAAATGTTATTAAATTATATTGTGAAAATGTAAATTCCAAAACCAAAACTGAATGTAAAGAGTGCAATGTGATGTTTCCATCACTTGTATCTATCAAATTACCAAAATAGAAAAAATATCTAAAATCATTTAAGTGTAACTGGTGCAAAAAAAAAAAAAAGAAGACACATCTGTACAGTGTTTGTGTGTACACCTGTACTACCAAAATCTTTACAAGCGAAAATAAAAAAAAAACTGATGACCTGCATCAATGTATTTTACTCTCCCATACAATCTTTCAATCATCTGACCATTCCTGCAGTAATAATCGAATGAAAAAAGGTATACCTAACAGTACACACATACTTTCTAAAAAAATATATTTAAATTTGCAGTTAAGTGTTAACTGTGAAATAAAATATCACTAATGCCATATGGTGAATTATTAAGATGTACATAACTGTCTAACACAGTGAAATGTTTTTTTTTTAAATGAACTTTCATTTTAAAGAATCCTTCACAATACAAAATGCAGCAAGAGAAAAAAAATAATTTATCTTGTAAAGAGGTCTTTTTTTTTTTTTTATATCTATATAAAAAAAATGTGTTTAATGAAATGAATTGCAATTGTCTAAGGTTTCTCGTTGCTCTTTTATATATCTCTTTACAGTAGGACATCTATGTGAGAAAGCTGTATGGAAAACGTTAAATTTTGTGTTGTTTACCTCATTACATCTAATGCAATTAATGCATTTTGGGCTGTTTGAACAATGAGGATCTTTATGTGATAAGGCACATACAGGACACCTAATTTTATCTGTGCATGATTTTGCCTGATGAAGAAGATTTTGACATGTAAAACATCTTTTTACCGAAACGTATCTTTTTACAGGGTAACCAGTAGACTGAATTTTGATTTCGCCTTGAATAATTAATCTTTTAGCTATCTTTGGGGGCATTAGAAATATCCAATTAAATAACTCAACATATTTCATCTTATATTTTTGTTGAAATTGAATAGAAGGTGTGGATATACCAGTTAAGTCAGAAATTGCCAAAAGAATATCCGGAATATTAAAATTTTCTGGCAACTGACAAATTATAACTGAAATTGGCTTCAAATCATGCCTAAAAGGGGACGAAAAGTTACTATTTATAGGAGAAGTGGTAACATCTTGTTGTGGGCATTTCAAATCAGAAATAATATTTGAGTTATGCTGCAAGGAATTTTCAGTCAGACTGTTGATTTCACAATTATCTATTTGTGTTGTTTCAATCCGCTTAGGTGATAGTATTTCGCTGTATGCCTCGGATATGCTTTGATAAAACGTCTCATTAATTTCAACTTTATGTTTCTCTTTCACTGTGAGTGCGTGCAATCTTTCCAAAATTTTTGTATTAACAATTTGTAAACATTTGTTCTTATTCTGCAACCTAACATAATCATCTTTTATAACCTGAAAAAATTACCCAACATTTGAAATTCCCATAAAAATTTCTTATGCATAGAAGATATATTTTCAACTAAAGTGTCATTGTTTTTACTACCAATTTGTTCCTGTAGTATAGGGAATTCTGTGTTTACCCTTTCCGCAAATCTGTTAAGTGCTTCCTCAAACATGTACGGCAGAGAACATTTTAATTCAGCTATAGATACTTCTAATTCTGGATGGCTATCGGCCTGTGACATTTTTCAAAAATGTTGGAAAAAGTAGCCAAAGAAGAATAAAAAAAAAATAATAAAGGATGGCACCATAATTTAAAATTTAGTTACTGTATTAGAGCAAAAAGCAAGAAAAAGAAAACTCAAAACAAATATTTTCTCTCCCTTTCTCTTTTTTTTTGAATGAGCAGATTAAAAGAGAAGAAAAAAAAAATGGAAGTTCTCAAAAAATTTCTGTCTATTTTAAAAAGTATGCAGTATCTGAAATATTCATACAGTAAGAAAAATTTATAAACCCTCAGATATTATATAGAAAACAGCACAAAATCACTGCAACATCTTCCAATAATATGCATGCAAAAATAATATTCACTTGTAAATGCTGAGTACAAGCAAAAAAATAAAAAAAAAACTATCAAATAATAGCCAAGAAAATTTTATAAGGCACCTTTGGAAACGAGGGCAATAAATGTTAATATGCCTAGCCTATCACAAACACATTTTAACTAAATGACATTTTATTTTCTGTATGGAAAATAATTAATCACCTAACTATCTATATAAAATAAATATGCACTGCAATACTGAATTAAAAAAAAACTTACCTTTCAAAATAAAGCAAGAAATGAGAAGACAAAAATTATAAGTGCCGAATAAAATATTTAAAATATAATGCTTAAATTTCGTAAGCTTCTCTGTTCATGCAAACAAATATACTGAATAGTAAGAAGTCATCATTTTATGTTTATTTTTTTTTTTACCCAAACAGCATGAAAAGGGAAAATTGATAAATCATAACGCATACCTACAGATAAAAATAAAGCAAAATAATAATAACTAATTTACTGTATTTACTACAATTAAAGTTTAAAAGAAACACCTTGAATTTTCCGTGTTCATGCTTATGCAGTGAAAACTAGACACTTTTATTATTTAATTTCATATTGTTAGCTGTAGAATTTTTTGTTGTGTTATTCGCACACATACGATGGTACATTTCTGTACGTTTTTGCATTTTTTTTATAATTTCACGTTTTCCTTTTTTTTTATCAGGTGTACCACTTTTACTATTGCGAACATATTGGCACTGATTTTCTTACAAGCTAAGATGGCAGAAACCAGCAACAAACAAAAATCAATCTGATGCACATTTGATGATGAAACTGAAGCAATATTTTTTATCTCATTTATGCACAAGAAGCGAAGCACAGATTAAAAGAAAATTGTTCACATAATTTGAAATATTTTCGGACGCACTAATTCTGTTAAGATGCACTTTCTTTTCCTTTACAAAAAAATTTCACCTGATTAGAGCGTTTATTTGAGATCTGTCAACACATATTTTTTTTTTATTAATTTTCACTTGAAGACAACACATACATGGCGTAACACATGCCAATCACCGACGCAACACTTGTAAAAAAGAAAACTTTTGAAGGCACTTTCCTAAAAAAATCGTAGCATAAGATTTAACGTACACCTTTGCCGCAATGCACGCGAACCTTTTTACTTTGTCACATTCCACACGATAAATCTGCAGGCACCGTTGAATGCATACGCACATAGGTGAAAAAACACTAGGTCACAATATTCTGTCGAAAGGAGAAAGCAAAACGGCGACACAAACACACACAAGGCGAACCGCTGAAGTCACTTTTTTTTTCTATGATTAGTGACGATACAAGATCAATTCGACGACACATCTGGGGGAGGTGATGGTGAGCAGGCACGAAGAAACAACCGCACCAACATCAGAGGGGGGGAGGAGAAGGCATACAGGCGAAACAAGAGCGGCTCGGAGATGTCCAGCTGGTGAGCGAAGAGACACTAGAATGGGTTCCATCACTGTCCGACGGAGAAAATCGCATCCATCCATCGAGCGCAGGATATGACGGCACACCAGGAAGGCACACTGTCCGGCATGGTTGAAAAATATCCAGTCCAAGCATTTGAAGAAAATTATTGCAAGAGTACTTGAATGGGGTAATTGAATGATTTTAAGGGGGGGGGGGGTGAATTTCTCTCTCTAACGTGCATTTTTTTTTTTTTTTTTTTTTTTAACTAAGTTGGAGAAAAAATATAGACGATGCACCAATATGTATATAGCATAGATTTGAAGACCGGGTTCTAAATGCTAAAAAAAAACTCCAACTAATAATTTACTGGACTTACTCTTTATTTAAAAGCATCGTTAGGTGGTTCAGTTAAAGAACAATGGGAGAGAGAGACCCCCATAGATACATAGGGCGCCGAAGCGCCTATTCTTTTTAGATAACTTTACATCTCGAAAGCTGAAACAGAAGTGTAGTTTTTGCAAGAAGTCAAGAAATCTTGGTGTTGCACAGAATCGCCAATTTACAACTTTTGGTGACTGCGCGAAAATGAACAAAGGGTCTTGGCGATAGACATTACCGCAAAAATGTGGTGATACAATCGGACGGGGGAGGCCGGGATTGCAAGCAAGCGATTCTAATACGATGAGAAATGCGTCAGAAAAGCGAAACTTGTTTATACAACAGATCTTACAAAGAAGACCGCTGCCTGAGAAAAATGTTGGAAATCACAGGCATCTGGCTTTTAGCTCGACCACAAGACACGATAAATACATGCTTCCCATAAGATCTGTTCATTTTTACTTTTTTTATTTTTGTTGTTAGAATAATTTCAACGGTCAAATGTTAGCAGAGATAAAACTTGTTTCTGACTGCGCTGGGCGAACATCCGATGAAATTAATGAAGGCCATGAAACCAGCAGCTGCGATTCTAATTTTTATTTATTTCTTTGCACTGGGAGCGGTAGCTGACAGATAAGGAAAAGGGAGAAAGAAATGAATCTTTGCGGCTAGAAATAAAGATGTTTTTAGAAAGAAAACCTTTTAATAAAAGCTGGATGGTTTTGAGAAATGAATTTAATTACATATTTCAGCATAAGAAAGAGGGGGGGAGGATAATGTGATTTTAAAAGTAAAAATTATGTTTTAAATTAATTTTGAATAAAAATTATAGGTATGGGACAGAAACGCTGTCACAGGCTCCTAATTAATTCGCAAATTTAATAGCAACCTATTTTCAACAAAAACATCTAAAATTGCAAGTGCTATAACATTTTTATTTATTTCAAAATATTTGACCATTTTTCAAGCACTGTTAATTCACATTAATTCTGCCATGTTGGGACGACACAGACACATGTCAGGTCAGCCATATATCACTAATGATGCCATTCAATGTGATATCAATTGCTTTTTTGACACAATGTGCGATACTGAACCCCGTCATCATGATGTTTAAGATAGTTGTTGGCTTTCATGCAAACAATAACTTTCTTTATTGTTCTTTTTGACATCAGTGCTAATTTCTGGAAGTCCTTTTCAAAACCTTCTTCAAGCAGTTGACTACGAAGCAGGTGTGGTTTGGTGCACTGTCATGATACAGCTTTCAATTGGAAACAATGCATGGCGTCACTCGATTGGCCCGCCCCTACAATCTTTTCAGCAGAATTTTAATGGCGTTGAGTTGTTCGATAGAATGCTCAGGGTTGGGGAAATACATCATTTTACTTGCCACTGGCAAGTGAATTTTCTGACAGGGTGAGTCAATTTTTTAGTCTTCGAAAACTGCAAACTATAGAGATATGCCAAAAACTTTATTTATGTTTTTACTAGTTAGCTATATTTTGCAACTTTCCAAATTACTGTGATGTAAACATGGTACTACAGTACATTCCCTCTAATCTGCACAGGCCGGGACCAAGGGATTTGCGGATTACAGAATTTTGCAGATTATAGATCTTTTTTTTTTTTTTTTTTTTGCATTCTAATATTTGGAATTTATCATCAAATATAGTATTCACACTGCAAATAAATAACACAGAAATAAAAGGAAATGCTTTTTTTAAAATTTAAAAACAATATAAAACTATATTGAAGATTAGAAATACATTTAAATGATTTAATACAAAATTAATAGGAAACATTTCTACTTATTTTTAAATCTATCAAACATTGCAGCGATTGTGGTTTGCTTTATACTTTTTGCTCTGCTATTTTTAATCTTGAAGCATTTTAAGATTAAGGATTTCTTGATCAGTAACAAAGTTTGTTTTTCTAAAAAACTAGATCTCTTAGAGCTATTTATGTTTTACTAGTTAGCTGTATTTTGCAATTTTCCAAATTAGTGCAATGTAAACATGGTATTACAGTACATTCCTTCTAATCTGCACAGAGCGGGACCAAGGGATTTGCGGATTACAGAATTTTGCAGATTATAGGTCATTTCTTTTTTTACATTCTAATATTTGGAATTTAACATCAAATATAGTATTCACACTGCAAATAAATAACACAGAAATAAAAGAAAATGCTTTTTTTTTTTTTTTTAATTTAAAAACAAAACAAAACTATATTGAACATTAGAAATACATTTAAATTATATAATAGAAAATTAATAGGAAACATTTCCACTTATTTTTAAATCTATCAAACACTGCAGTGATAGTGGTTTGCTTTATAGTTTTTGCTTTGTTATTTAATCTTGAAGCCTTTTAAGAGTCAGGATTTCTTGATCAGTGACAAAAGTTTGTTTTTCTAAAAAATTAGATCCCCCAGAGATAACACCTCTTCAAAATCAATTTTATCTTTTATATAGCTAACAAATGCATTCAAAATATAGCAGTCTAATAGTTACTTATAAAATACATAAAACATTTCCTTATAATAATGAATGCAAAATCCATTAAAAATTTCTTAATAAATTCATCAGATCAGTCTTTTTTTTATGGTTAAATACTTACAATATCTTGCTTAAAGAAAGATTTGAACTGTTTGTTTACATCTGAAAAATAAAAAAGATTATAGGTGTTTGTAGATTAGAGGAAATCGACTTACTAAGTTCTCTTCTGTATTAAACTTTCCTCTCATATTTCTTAATTTTATAAAATAAATAAATAGGAAAATGCATTGAAGCAAAGCAATAGTAATCAACTATTTTTGCAGTTTTGTACATTTTGTCATATAACAATTTTCTATTGTACGTTGCATTTTACTGGCTGGTAAGATTTTCTAGAAATTCTCCACCTCTGAGAATGCTGCATTTTAAAGCTTCAACTGAGCCTAGGGACAGGGGATCCACTAAAACCACGATACAAACCACAAGGAAGCTCGTAGGTGACCGACACTTGGTGCATGTTGAAACTGACTTTTGCCTCCATCAAACCTAAACCTACCTGGAGCATGGGTGTTGCGATGTACAGTCGTATTAGAAAAAATAGGTCTTATAACTTTTTATACAAACCCTGTGGCAGGGGTGTAAAAATTTTTTGAAAATCTAGGAGCCAGCTCAAAAATCTAGGAGCCAGTTACTATCAATAACAAATTTGTAAAATGAAATTAAAGTATAAGTTAATAATAGTACATACAAATTACTCTTTTTAATTAAATATATCTGACACATGACATAAATTCTTGTATAAAAAAGTAATGTTACATAAAATTATAAATATTGATATAAAAAAATTGGAAGTGCTGATGTAAAATACAAATAATAATCATTAAAAACTTCTTTAAACACCTCAAAAGTACAAATATTCACTTCAAGGACTATAATATATGCCATAAATCAATACTGTTAACTTATTGTTTGTTCTCATTTGCTTTTAAATTTTTATGATGTTTGTGACCGCTCATGTGTCTTGTTATTTTTTATGTAAAGTACCAGCGTTCAACTGCTTTTGTAGGATCAAATGCTTTTGTAGAATAAAATCCTCCCGATAGCGATTTGCAATGTCTTAATTTTTCCAACATTTCTGTAAACATCAGTCCAGTTCAGTGAAAGAGAACTTCGTTTTTTTTTCTCCCTTTGCGCATGAAAATAAAAGAAAAAAAAATCCATAAATAATCAAGGCTATAAATATGAATTATTTTTCATTTCCTAAGACATATCTAGGTGCCAGTGTCGAAAATTTAGTCGCCCGGGTGACCTGGCTCCCGGTATTTTTACACCCCTGCCCTGTGGTATAAATAACTTATTTTGTTCAGACAAGTAATCTTAAAATAAATTTATAAAAATATACAGTAGAGTCCTGATTAATCAAGTTTCAGCTTTAACTGAGTTATTTTCTTCTAATGAAAAAAATTATGGCTATTTTTTGCCCCCCCCCCCCTCATTCTGACAAGAAAATCTGAGTTCTAACTTTTTAAGACTGCTCTTTCATTTTCACCTAACACTTCATTTATAATGACTGTTTCATAATAATGGAAGCCATCAGACGAAAATGATCATTCCAAAGGTATAAGTTTGATTGAAAAAAACTATTTAATACTTTGAGCAGAAAGAAGAGGCTACACCTGCAATTTTCATGACACTAATAGAATCACATAGCTATTAATTTATATGGTTTTGTTACCTCTAAAATTTAATACAAATTTTTACCACATTTAATCGTTGACGATTGTTAGATTCCAGCGATTGAATTAGACAAAATTTACTGGTAAGTTTTAGTGGTAAGAAAAATCTTAGAAATTGGTAGCTATGCAGTAGCGTAAGGCTGCAGCAAAATTGACATTCCACAAACAAAAAACTATCAAGGGCTTTTTCAAATAAACAATTTCATTCTCCGTTTTTCTTACAAGTAACAGAAATGTACATCAAAGAAATGTTACAGTACCATACAAATTAATGAAGTAAGTGAAAATTTATATTTCATCTCCTTAGTTTGTGATGATTTGTGTATATCTGGTTTATCTGAGTTTTTTGCTTATCTGAGGTGAGCTCGGTCCATATTAACACTCGGATAATCTCGACTCTACTGTACTTAAAAATGTCTTAACAAAAAAAAACAGACACTAAATTGAAATTTTTGATTGTGTCAGAATAAATTTTGTTAAAATGAAATAAAAGATACATACCTAATCAAAAGCAAAACAATGAACACACACCAAAAAAAAGTATAAGTGAAGTAACCTTTTTCAGTTATGTTTTCATTACCATACCTATCATTTTCTCCCATGAAGCAGGACTTTGGGAAAGTTTATCTTCTTTATTTACCAGGTGCATTAAAATTTTGCCATAAACAGACTTTTTCTTTGAATGACAAAGATTAGATACCAAAACCATTAAATAAATCTGATGGACAAAGTGCACTTGGACCTATCTTTGTCTAATCGGAACCAAATTTACAGACCTCTATGTGCGAGAGATTTTTCTAGCCATTGACTAAAAACTTTTACTAGCATAAATATGCATAGATAAGCCGTACAATAATGCACATTTGGTAGTGTATAAATCGAATTTAATTTGAAAATGTTGTAAAGAAAGATACTTTTTAAGGCCAGTTAAACCAGTTTGCCATGCTTTCTTCTTTTTGTAATTGCTTACTGCATCCCCACATTTTACTTTATTTTACAACAAATAATTGTACCTTTCAGAAGATAAAATACCTTTTTTTAGAAAAAAGTTAAGTACAGAGCCCGATCAAGCTGAAGTTGGGCCGAGAGCCTGTTAAAAAGTTGGGGCCCTCCTACCTCCCCATTCCCAGCAACACTTTCAGAAAAAAAAAAAAAGTAGGTTTATTGGATGAGCTGACAAAGTTGTTTGGGTGAAAGTTTCAAGTTTATAAAAAAAATTTACCTTACACGAATAATCAAGAAAATGAATTACCGTCCACTTTCTCAAATAAGCATTCGTATAATTCACAAACATCTACGATCCACAGTTTATGTTGCAGAATAAATGAGGACGTCTTTTTCAAAACTCGCCTTATCCAAAATCATAAAAATTGTGTTTTCCCTAACAGTCTACTAATCATTTTAAACTATAATTCTGACATTGTAAAATCCTCATTTATATTGAAACCAATAGACACAGTATGCAGTTTTTGGCATTTTCCCCAAATTTGATTTTCTGGATACTGCAAATTTTGAAAATTATAGGTACTCTCAAATTGAAAAGGACTTTTACAGAAAAATTAAATATGGAGGTTTTTCATTACAGTAAAACTTTGTTTTTACGTCAAGGACCAAAATATAAAATGCAAACAATGGAAAAACTTAAATTGGGAGAAAATTTACATGCAGGAAAACACAAATTCCAAGAACATATAATCGAGTTTTCACAGTATTTATCAATTTTTCATAATACTAAATTGCAATTATCAGAAAAGAAAAAAAAAAAATGTGCATATATATACTAATCATAAATCAAAAGTTTAATTTAAAAAAAAATGTGCAGGGTTTAAAAAAATAATATCAATGAAATTTTGTTTAAAATATATCAATTATTAAACTACTCTTGGTTGCATTATAATTTTTCTTTTGCATTTTAATTTCTGTATAAATATTGCCAATTAAATTTATAGATATTTATTTTATAAAACAATATTATTAGAAAAGTATTTGATTAAGGAAAAAATAAAATTAGCCACATAATTTGTGGGGCCCAGGGCCAAGGCCTGTGCATTAATCAGGCCCTGGAAGTATCTTTTTGCACCACTGGTAAATAAGAAAAGCTTCAAACTATGGCTTGATTAGGTTTTTTTTACTTTTATTGGTCACTGTTTCATTTTTGTGACTGTTCATAAATATTTGACGGAAAATTGCACTTTCTGAAGGCTTAGTTTAAGCTGAGGCAATTATAAAAAGGAAGTACAGTGCAACCTCGATTATCCAAGCTAATTGGGACTGCTAGTACCTCAGATATCAGAAATCTCGGTTAATAGAAACTGTGTATAAAAACTAAAAAAACAAAACAATAGAACGTTTTTTAAACGATAAAAATAAATATATGCAAAGTTATGTTTCACAGCTTAACAAATATAAAAAGGAAATCAACTACTAGTAGTAAATTTTAAAAAGCAAATTGAAAAATTTACGAAAGTTCACACAACCACTGAAAACAAAGCATTGTTTACTGTTGACTTCTAAGGGTGCAATGTTTCTTGGAAGTTGAGTGCTTTTGGGGGCAGAAGAGCCTGTAGAGAATGGGCAGTGAACTAAAAAGTGTAGACTTTTTAAAAGCTTATTCTTACAAAAAAAAAAAAAAAAAATCAGACTTCGTTATCGGCTTGGTTAACAGAAACCCCAATTAATCGAGGTTCTACTGTATGTGCAATTCTTAAGGCAAAAAACCTATAAAAAAATTCCAATTCATACATTTTAAAAGATGTTTACATGTTACTTTTAACGATAAACTGGAAAATACTTGTTCGACTCGGTTAAATTAATATCTCAAGAATCATATTTCTTGAGTTGTGTCACTTTATGAATAACTATTCATGTAAATTTCATATTTTAGATAATATTCAACTCATGGATAATATTTTTTTCATTATTTATTTGGCATAAAATGCAACAAACCGGCTGGGTTTGAATACCCGGTGACATATGTTGAAGGTTCGAAAACTAACTGAGAAATGGTGGCGATATATCTTTTATGCTCATAAAAATTCAAAAAATAAAATCTTTACCGTGATGATAATATTGCTGCGAAAACATACGGCACAGGGGAAAATAAAACAACAGTTTAACCTTTTTGACCTACAGAACAAACTGCCGTGATATCATAAGGATAACCAACAAACACATAAATACATAATGATTTATTCAACCGTAAGCCTATAATTACTATAATCTATATTTTGATTCATTAATTATAATATATATTTATATGCAACAATAATTATTAAAATCAATGTGAGCATTCTTAATACCATGTAAAGTGATAACTATAAAAATAAAAAGATATACCACTTTGAGCAGCAATATTTGTTTCTGTAGCCAGTACTGACGGCATCTTTTAGATAAATTCTAGAAATTTGTTCAAGAAGTTAGAGGAATTTCAAAATTTAAATTAGTAGAATCAACATTTTCTTCTAACTGCAAATATAAACAGAAGCAATCGAATTTAATCGAATAATTAATATTCGATTCATAAAGTTTACTCAATGCCAATTTAAATTTAAAATAACCTAATAGACCCCTTGCATTGGGACACTGCTTGTAGTTTTCAAAGACTTTTAAGATCCGGAAAATATCTAAATTTTGATATAAAGATAAAATATAAAGGTAAATTTTCAAACAGTACTTTTCAATGGCGCGGTTCTGAAAGCAGACGAAGAGCGTGTTCAGAAGTGCATTTCGCGCCGCGCGCGCGCTCAGAAGTTTATGTCATGGAGTAGGTCTTATCGAAGAAGGGAATTTTAACATAATTCAATTATTTCATTATTTTTAATGGTTCAAAAAAGGTAAAACCAACGACTATATTTCTTTATCCTTCCAAAACATGGTTTTCGTAACAGGACTACATGCCTATGTTCACTCAGATAAAATCTAAAATAGTCGGGAAAAACATCACGTGACCTTCTTTATCTACTTTAGCCCATTTAGCATTTAAAATTAGTTAACCAACAGCACACAAACTCCGCGCAAGCTGCTCAAAAAAATTGTGTGGGCGATTTGATCACGTGATTGTGCGTTTTCTGCTTATGTATTATTGGTTGTGCTTTGTTTGGTAGGTTGATTGATACAATTTAAGAATTCAACTGGTGATCTAAAAATTTTAACTTTTTAACAATTTTCTTTTTATTTATTTAAAAATGATTTATCAGTTGATTTATAACTTCTGTGATAAATAAAATGCTGTTAGTAAACCAAGATTGTGATATCAACATATGAGATTTGTTTGTAATCTACTATACTGGATGGATTTCAATGGAATTTGCACTGTTAGTTAGACAGTTTTTCAGAGAAGGTTTTAATATATATATTTCTTATTTTATGATTGCATATTTTAATACCGTGTGGATAACAGACCAAAATACATCATAAAACATGAGAAATAAATGGCATTCAAAATTCTGTTAGTATAAGCAAAATACTTACTTATACTTTCAGTAGAAAATTTATAAACATTCTAATCATACTTTATTCACTACAAAACTAGACAGCAGACCTATATATTTTATCTCTTTAAAAAATATATCTACAGATATTTTTAGTTAAAATAATCTACAACTATTACATTTTATTTTTATAATGTTCAAAGTAAAATATGATTTCCAGCGTAGTCTCGATAAAAATTCACTCGTAAAGTATTAAAAAAAAAAAAAAATCAAGGAATTATCCTACGTGCAAAAGGATATTTTTGCACAATATAGTATATTATTTTTTCATTTGGATTTGCTTAATGTTTATATCATTATACATATACATATATAATAACTTAGAAACGAAACTTTAAATATTTAAAAGGCGTTCAGATGTAAAACTTTCATCTCGAAATCCCTCATTTTCTCACATATAAATAGATATTTTATTATTATAATAAAAATACACGTGCCTCTGTATAATAAAAATAAAAAATATATCTTCATCAAAAATATCTTATTCATTATGAAAAATATAAAACAACCAATAAACAACAACACAAAAAAAATATGATTACAATGTGGGACTGGAAGGATTCGAACCCAGAACCCCTAGTCTCGAGTTACTGCCTTATCCATTCAGCCATCTAGCACACGTTCCTTTTGCAACAAAATATCTTTATAATTAGTACTATAATTAATCAAATCCATGATCTGTTCCTGAACACACTACGTGTTATTCCATCCATGATATTTACCCACTCCATGTTCCTGTCTCCTGAGCTCGCGCGCGTGCAGCCTGAACACACTCGAATTTTCGAAGCCTCGAAACAATAATGGACAGTATTCTACCACCTGGTTTCGAGGCTATAAAAAATCAGATGTTTGAGGGGAGAAAACCATACAGTAAAGTAGAAAGAATAGAGATGCAGTTTGCCTTAATCGCTCAAATTTAAATGCCCTCATTCGGTTCAAACAAAACAAACACGTGGAACAAAGACCGAACTCTTGGACATTACCTGTGAATTTCTCTAAATGAAAGTGATCTGTTTATGTTTCAGGTGTTTATACTCATACAACACAAACACGTCCTAAGGACATACGATGAGCGTCCTATGCAGTATACTGACTCGTCCGACGGACATCCTACAATATCCCATCGTTATTTGGTGAACATCCAGGTGGGGAGCAAAAAGAGACACCTAATCACGTCCTCCGAACGCCATTTTCAGCCATTCATAGGACGACAGTAGGACACTCATAGGGCGAGATAAAGGGCCGAAACTAGCCTTTTTTTTCACCCGGGGCAACCATGGATTTTGGCGCCCCCCACCCCTCCCCCTTCTCTTCCGCAAAGTATATTTACAAAGAGAATTTTACTAATTTTCTAATAGTCGACTTATTTTAAAATTTAAAATATGTAATCTTAAAATATGTAATACTAGACTACGTAAACCTACAAGGGCGGATCCAAGAGGGAGGTCACGGGGGTCATGACTCCCCTCTGAACACCAACAAAAAAAGATCATTTTTAAAATAAATTATTTTTGAGCGTAATTTTTTTTTTTTTTTTTTTGAAAAAAAAAAATTATGGCCATTTTTTTCCTTCCCATTCTGACCAGAAAATCAGAGTTCTAACTTTTTACGGCTGCTCTTTCATCTTCACCTAACACTTCATTTATAATGGCTGTTTCATAATAAGACATCAGTCCATCAGAAGAAAATCATCCATTCCAAAGGTATAATCCTTCATTTGGCGCCCCTTCGTTCTGGTGCCCGGGCACATGCCCCCTCTCCCCCCCCCCTTAGTTTCGGCCCTGGCGAGATAAAATGAATAGAATTGTGCATCCTCTGCTTCTTCGGCAAGCGGCATTCATAGGATCAGTAGCGGGCGCTTTATATAAAAAATAAAATGACGTAAAAAATTAGTAGGGGCAGGGCGTTTCCTAAAACCCTGCGTTTCCTAAATGAGGCCTTGGATTTCTACGAATATTATCTTGAACTGTGCAGTGGCGCACACTGAAACATCTCTATTAAGAAAATAGTTACTATTTTTTAACACGTTGAATGCCAAGTCTATTTTGTCTGTCTTTCCGTTTAAGCCACGAAATAAGACTCCCGTTACAGAATCTCCAAGCGTCAGTCACAGATGATTGACGCGGCCTGGGCGGAAAGATCAGTGTCAGTCACCGGTGACTGACGCGGCATTCAACGTGTTAATAGACTAGGGGGCACCGCCACCCCGCTCGCTACGCTCACCAACCCCTCGCATAAGTGCTTCCCGATACCGATTGGTACCACGGAGCAATCCCTATTTTCTGACGATCCTCAGATATAATTGTTTAGCATTTCTGTTCTGGATCGCTTAGCGATCCCTTATTTTCTATGCATTTAATTTTTAGATTCCACTTGGAAAAAACGCGCTCCCCCCCCCCCATTTTTGACGGGCCCTTAATTTTTAAATTTTTATTATGTGTTATAAATTATCTTAAAGTTTCATCGCCTTGTTATGTTTCCCAATATTGTTTACTCCCGTCCCCTTCTCCCCCGAAATGTCATGCGCCATTCCTTTTTATATTTTTTTATCATGTGTTATAAACTATCTTACAGTTTAAAACAGGTAGCCTTGTTAGATTTCTAAATTTTAACAAAATCGCGTTCTGTTAGTTCCACACTCCACCACCAGGGAGCGCACTCTATTCTTAACAAAACTGTATCTGAACGAAACTCCGTTAAATAACCTATCAGTAGATATATTACGCAAGGAGGTGGCGGTCTTAAGCAAGAATTTAAGATATTTTATGAAATTACTATACGTAAGATATTTGATGAAATTACTATACGAAAATTGTGGTAACTAAACTTTGACATTTTTATATTAAATAAGTAGATTGAATAAGTAACATTTATGCTGTATTTTTAAATATTCTAGACCGTTCTGGAGAATGCTACTATATAAAATCACGTTACTGCCTTTTAAAATGAGCATTTAATAGAAAGAAACATATTGGTGAAATAACAATTAATGTCTCAGCTTATAATTAAGATATAAGAATAATTTTTAGACTATCTGAAATACAAATTTTTTTTCCTTCTGGCTGTCCAGGTTTCTAGTTTTTACGCCTCTTAGATTCTGAGATAGGGGCCCCTTTTAAAGCCCCCAGTACACTTTATTGCTTAAAATCCGCATCTGGAATCCCTGCCTTTCTCATTCTGGCAACCCGTGGGCATGAAATAAAGGGAATTTTTTTCGACCGATTTTTAGCCGCTTTTTCCGGTTCTACCGTACTAGACCGGGAGGCGGCAACACAGACAATCACCTCATCGAGTCCACGGCTGAAATTCCAGAATGATTTAAAACTCGATTCGCAGATTAAAACGCAGTCGGTCTGCCAAGTCCTATCTTGGTGTAAAACACCTGAAAAGCCGATTTTAGCGGTTGACGCGTAGGTTTACCATTGCGTTTCCCTGCTCCCAGTCCTCCATGTTTTCATACCTTTAAGTGCAGGAAAACGCAATAGCACCTACGAGTCAAGCGCTAAAATCGGGTTTTCAGGTGTTTTCCACCAAGATATGACTTGACAGACCGACTGCGTTTTAATATGCGAATCAAGTTTTAACTCATTCTGGAATTTCAGTCGTGAACTCGATGAGGTGATTGTCTGTGTTGCCGCCTCCAGGTCTAAAAGCTTCGGAATAATTTTTTGAATTTCTGAAAGTAGATTTTTTTTTCTGCGTCCATCTGGGCGATTTTCGAGTTTTTCGGAATGGTAGTTTCTGGGATGCGAGTCGATTTAAAAAGCCCCAGTTCACTTTTTAGATGCGGTTTCACGGTATCTACTCAGATTTTCATTGATCCAGTTTCAAATCGTTTGGCCCATTTCCAAATCGTTATATATTTTTAATATACTAGGGGGCTCTGCCCCCTACGAGGTTTGCTCGCCAACCCACGTTCCGACACCCCAGATTCTAAAAGCAGGCTAATTTCATGGGCTTTAAAAAGACTGAATTATAATTTAATTGAATTATAAAATAGTGGCGATCTTCCTGTAAACGGGTTTTCATTTATATTCCTTTGATTGAAGATTTTTAAGGCGAAATCAGTGTTTGTTAAGGAATACAATGACTGTTTTGGTCTTTGATTAAAAAAATTAGTTAAAAATTTCAAAATAAGCTGTAAAATGAATTAAGTAGACAGAGTCTTTGTCTCTCGGTTTTTTTAACAGCTCTATAAGAAAGTTCTGTAACACATTTGAAATGTATCGCTTTATATCTGACGTAATTTTCACCAAAGTTTTTTTTTTCTCTTTTTAACATTCACATGAAAATACTTTTGTTGTTTGAAACGAAATATTATTTGCGTTGTCTTAAAATTCACGATAATAGCTAAAAAGATTATATCAAAATATGAAATAAATGTCTCGCGCAAACATATTTTTTAATTTAAACTGTTTTGCCAACTGTCAAGTAAATTTCATCCATTTGCAACTTTTGACGCGTAATAAAGAATTTACTATTTAAAAATTTTCTTTCTATTTTAAAATTCATGTGTAACTATAGTTTTTATGACGTAATTTTCAATATTTTCTTGATTTTTAAAACCTAATCACTTAATTCTCATTTGAAAGTTCTTTTCTGATTATAATAGCCACGTGTAAATAAGTTTTTAATTTGAAGGAAATATTATTCTTTGCGCTGTTTTTAAAATTGGCAACAGTTTAAGATAATATCCTTTTCTAAAATGTGTAAAAAATATCTCTCGAAATGCTGAAAATTTGAATTTAAAATGGAGATAAATCCTAAAAAAATGAGTCAAATTACAAAAATAAATGCAGCCTACACACCGAGAACTTTTAATGTATTAAATGATGTAAAAATGTTTAAATTCCTAGGTATAGTTTTTGCTCATATAATTTTTTTATTAAACTATTTTGTTCAACTTTAACTTTAAATATCTCTTAAAATAATTATTCGATTTAAAAACTGTCTGCATCAGCGTGTTTATCAAATATTTCTCTATAATAGTACCAATTTTCATATTTTTGTATGAAACAATTTTCTTAATGTTAAGAAAGACCCCCCCCCCCCCGGTCACAAGAAATATGGATGCCGATCTAGGAGTGTATCGGGAAGATCTACTCAGATTTTTATTGGTCCATTTCCAAATCGTTACTTATATATATATAGAGAGAGAGAGAGAAGGATATATATGTTATCAGTATATATACATATTATTCAGACATACATACAATAAACCCAACTGGAGTGCAAAATTAGCCAGAGCCAGGAATCGAACCCGGGACCACAGCATTCCAGTTTCATTTTTTCACTCCAGTTGGGTTTATTGTATTTATTGCATGTATGTCTGTATAATATTTATATATATTGTTAAATGTTGAATGCAGGCGTTATTTGTGGGTGTTATATTATATATTGTAATATGTGTGCTTTATTATATGATATATATGTTGCTTGGTTTTGCATTTATTTAATTTTAGCACTGTACAAATATTTTCATATATAAAAAATATTTTCATATTGAAAAATATATTTTCATATATTTAAGCGTATTCCAAAATAAAGGCCAGGTTAAGAATGCTGCAGTTATCCATTTCATTCAATATCAAAGAAGTCGTTGTTTCCATAGCAACAAAACTGAAACGCTGCGACAGTGCTCAGTTGGACTTAATTTTGATCTTGAAACAATTTTAATTAATTTAAATTTTGTTTTAAATCATAAAATCTGATAGTTAAATTTAATTATAAATACATACAAATATATATGTGACAAAACTACTGTTAAAACAAACTAAAACTGACAATACTAAAAATATTTTAATTAAATTGAAACAAGTTAATTATGAAGCATTTTTACCTTAAAGAGTATTTGATTTTAAAAAGTATTTTTTTTTAATTTTATTCCATCGCCAACCGGTGATAAATCGCCAAATATCGCAATTTTCATTATATTTTTAAGCACGTTCTATCGAGGTTCCACCAAAATTTTTTTTATAAACATATCTATCCTCATAAGAAGAAAATTCTGTAATTTTTTCAGATTTTTCGAAGTTTACCCACACGGATACCTTCCTTGTCAGTCAAATGCATATTTTCAAAGATCTTACCTTGCAACATCTGATTACTCTCGCAGATAAGCAGGTTCGCGTTAATTTATCTGGCGAAAGGAGAGAACTGTTGTATTATGTCTCGATAATAATTTAAAAATTTATCAATTAACTATTAATTAGCAGTGGTCGATTTAGTGTAAAAGGAATCTACTAGTTTATTATTTAACATTGGTAGGATTCAATTGCGTTTTTTGAAACATGTAATTTTTCAATTATGTTTACAAAAGTTTCAAATGTCACGTTATTCACATAAAATCATATAAGTTTTTATTACTTTGAAAATTATGTGGCTTGAAACATATTGAATAAATTCAAAAATATTTGAACCACTCGAAAAAATTATTATTTGACTTGAAATATTTTGAATGACTTGAAAATGCATTCATCGCTCGAAGAAGACTTGAAAAAATATTTGCATACCTCGAGAAAATTATTTGGCTTGAAATTTTTTGAAAGACATGAGAATGTTTGCAGCACTTGATTTATAATTCTTGGTATCTTGAAAACACGTACTTGTGTTCTTTAAAGTTCATAGTTTGAACTCATGATTCGAAGAAATAATGATGAGGGTCCTTGATTTCTTAAAAGTTTGTGAAAAATGTTTGAAAATTGTAATTTCTTGACACTTCATCACAGCTAATAGTTTGAAGAATTGTCCACCATTCGCCTACCTTTGGATAAAGAATCACACCCAGAAGAAAAAGAATGATATTTAAAAGAATTTTATCCTCATTTATCCCTTTTTTGTGAAGCCCTTTTGATATGATTATAATTTAAAAGATGGACATTTGTTTTAAACTACTTGAAAGAAAGAATGGTGAAAATCCTTATGCCTTGCAATAAGTCCCAGATTTCCTAAAACTTCTTGTTCAGCAAAAAATGGCTATACTGCTCTGAGCAGCACTTTTCACCTTAACGCAAGTCAGTACATGAGAACTCATTCTTTTAAAATATGTTTTATGACAATTCTTGAAAAATGTACGATAAATGTTTGCTTGGAAGAAGTGTCCTTGGATAGTTCATGAGAACTGAGTGTTGATATTTTGTTTTAAAATTCTATTTGAAGCAAAGACTTTGTAGGAAGAAACAGTGGGAGTCCTTGGTTTCTTGAGAAAATGTGCTTCATTTCTTTAAAGTTCGCGGTTTGAAGATATGCTTGGAAGAAAGAATGATGATTGTGAGTTAGTGAACTTTTGACTTGTTGAAAACATATGAACTGTCTTATATAAATTACTTGTAACAATTTAACTAAGTTTCGTAAATTAATTTTTACCATTATGAATGTTTTAGAAAATCTAAAATGAGGATGAATTTTCCATGTTTTTCATAATTTCAATATCTTCTAAAGTAAATTTTCTTCACGATGAAGTGAATGCGTTATATTTTATAGTTACTATATATGTCACTTAAACTAGAGGAGAAATTGTTGTTTTTGTAACTTCCTATTTTGTGATATTTATAACCGCTGGCAAGATATGACATGTCGATGTGAGTTATGAATCACCACTGAATTTTCCTCCGAAGATAATATAATTTGAAGCATACTATTATTTTTACTTATGCGTTTTACAAACAAAGAGAAAAATTAAACATACCTAAAACCTCTTGCTTCATATGTGTCTGTTTCCATCACCCGCTTAACCTGAAATAAGAATAAAGATGGCGAATTCCTTATCAGCAAACAGGAAGTGACGTGAGCGACAAGGAAATTACGTGATTTGCTTCTGTAGCTAGATTGGTTGACACACCCTCACGTGAGTCTTTATCAGAAAAGTCATTCCACAATAAGAACACCTAGATAAGCGGGTAGCACACAGTTCTTATCATCGTTTTTCGAGAGAATTGTCCAACCTGCTATGCGTACCTTATATGATCGTGTCTTTGTTACCTAAAAAATATATAAGCTTATTTTCGAGAATTGTTAGAAGTAGATGAATATTTTTAATTATTTAGATACTCGTAGTTAAACAACCAATTGTTAATTGATTTTTAAACTAATTAAAATAATAATTGACTTATCTATAAATTACTTCGTAATACATAGCACCGATTTTCGAAATAACTTAATTTTCTTATGAATTCGAAAATCCTGATTAATATAATTCAATTATGTGTGTATAAAATGGATAGGGTATGTTTTCCAGGTGAACCTCGATTATCCGAAACGTAGATCACATCAAGGAAAAAAATAAACATAAAGATTCTTCTGCCATGAGTATGCTAAAGTGTTTAGACGAAAATTCGAACTAAGACAACATATCCGCACCCAACACTCCCATTTACCTCGTGATTTGTAAACAAAAAATGACTTTATCTGATGTAAAGTCTAAAATGTCGAAGCACTTGGATGCTCTTAATGTTTTTAAACTTTTGATGTTTTTTTCCTGGTGAGCATGAAGAATATGACTTGGAAGTGTTTTATTGACACTTCCGACTTATGAGTTGAACTTCAAGAAAGTTTAACAACTGATATACACGAAAAAGTGCAATTAAATGGTATTTGGTGATGAAGATTTCGCTTGAGCATATGAGTGATAATCAGGAAATGCAGGCGATTTCATCATTTTTCAATCTCAATGTTTCATCGAACTTACTGAAGAAACTATTGACACCATAGTGAACAAGGATTTTCAAAGATAACTAAATTTCTTTGAAGAAATCGATTTTATATAAGGAAAAATCCTGAAAACCTTATACATTCACCTCATCTAAACCGAGAAGGGTTTAAACCCACAAACATATGTCGAGTCTTTTAAACATATCACAAGACTTAGTAATTTTAGGAGCTATGACGCTTGATTATTATACTCAAGGCATTTGAGCCCGAGGAGGAATGCCCTTCGTGGGGTCTTTCTAAGGAAAGCTAACTCCTATTTATGCAAAGTTCGAAGAAAAGCATGGAAAATTCCGAACGATTTGGATGATGCGTGCGAATGGGTTTGAACCCAGCACCTCACATTTATCAGCTTTGAGAGTAGAATCTAATTTAAATAAGAAATGAGTTGCACTAATGCATTAAATTTTCATGTTCTTAATTGGGAACTTCACAAAAACAACATATAAAAAATTTCCCTAGCCATTTTAATGACTAATATTTTTTTGGAAGCGAGAGTTGTGAAATGTTGCGTACATGTGTATTAAAACACGGCTGAGGCAACTAAAGTAATCCGGAATCGAAATAACATATAGTTCATTTTTAATTAATAAAAACCACAAATTTAACAGCATTTTCAATCAAATTTAAATATTTTTCGTTATAGCTGTTGCCAACAATTAAAAACCCATAATAAAATTCTTAACACAACAATTACTTTTCTATTGCAAGATTTCACGTAAAAATCTGAAATAAATGGTTTGATGAATTTAAAAAATGGGAATATTACATCATAATATTTCTACTGCAAGATTGCCACGTGATAAATGAAAATAAAATAAATAGTTTGACGAAATAAAAACGAAAGTGAATGTTACGTCATAATTTTTCTGTTTTATGATTTCCATGTGAAAAATTATAATTATTTAATTAATTTGACGAATTAAAAAATAGATTATTACGTCATATTGGAAATATGAAGGACGTGGTGAATATATAACGCCAAATAAGTGTGAAAAATGTATTGAAGCATGATAAAAACTCGATTATGGAAATATTGGCATATTTTAACATTATTGCTCCAATGATGAATGGAAATAAGTTCATTTATAGCTGTATTATTTTGCGTCTGTTATATAAATTTATACATTTTTATATTGGGTTTTCATTTATAATTTTTTTTTTATGTTGTATGTTAAATTTTGAAATTGGTTTTTCAAAACAAACATTCTTAAAATTCCGGGAAACGCCAGGTTACTTTAGCAAGTTATAAAATATTCCTGTATCTAAAACCAGCCTGTAAAATGTTAGTTATCACAATTCGCTATTTTTTAATCTAAAAGCATTCTAAATAACGATTTCTACACAATCTCAAAAAGTATCGAAACGATTTTAAAATAATGGTGTCAAAATGATGGTGACGGCCCTTGCTCCAACATAGGCTATACTTTATGTCGGTGCCACTATCCTAAAGGGGGTGCAGGAACAAAAAACGTTCTAAAAATGTGCTTTTTGTGTTACTGAAGAACTAGAAACATGAAATTTGTCATGGTAGTTACTTATAATATATAAATGAGCTCTAAGAACATTTCCTAAAAAATCCGAGATTCAAAAGTGATGGATATGCGCGAAAAGCTTTCTAAAAACGTGTAAATGGTGATTTCCATGCATTCTCAGGAAGTATCAAACCGATTTCAAAAGTAATGGTTGGAAATTGATGGTGACAAGTTTTGCTCTAAGATCGGTTCTATTTCATGTCGGTGTTCTTACCACCGGGGGGGGGGGGGATGGGAGGGGGTTTGCAGGAGAAAAAACGTTCTAAATTGCGATTTTTGGGATACTGCAGGTGCAACAACATGAAATTATGCATGGTAAGTTGCATATAAGATATAAATGATCTCTAAGAACGTTTCCTAAAAAATTCGATATTGAAAAGGGGTTGAAATAGACGACAAGCATTCTAAATTGCGATTTCTACGCAATCTCAAGAAGGTCCAAACCAATTTAAAAAGTAATGGTTGGAAATTGCTGGTGAAAGACCTTGTTCCAACATGGGTTCTATTTCCTGTCTGTGTCACTACCACCTGGGGGTTACATGAGCAAAAGGCGTTCTGAATTCTGATTTTTGTGATACTGGTGGGGCTAGCAACTTGAAATTTCGCATGGCAATACGTATAAGATGTAAATGTTCTCTACAGTTTCTAAAAAATTCGAATTTAACAAAGGGTGAAAATGCCCGGAAAGCATTTTAAAAACGTTCTAAATTGTGATTTCTACGCAATCTCAGGAAATATCGAACCGATTTCAAAAGTAAACCGATTTGAAAATTAATGGTGACACTCCCTGCTCCAACATAGGCTATATTTTAGGTTGCTGTCACTACCACATGGGGGTTGCAGGAGCAAAAAATGTTCTAAATTTCGTTTTTGGGCTACTAAGGGGTCTAACATTTTTCAATTTGGCATGGTAATTACTTAAGGGTGTATTCCGATCCAAACTGCTTACTTTCTGATTCATTTTAAAATTCATTTTTGCTCTCAAACGCATCAAACTTGGAAATTCTCTTATTTAGAAACTATATAATGTGCGGTGCTTCTTAATTTTTTTGATAAATGCAGAAAATACTGTAAAATACGCTGTCAAAGTTGGCGTTTTGAACCGAATTTTCCGAAGCGGGCGATCTGGGAATGAAAAAAATGGTCATACTGAGAAAATAATTGTTTAAAAATCAAATTATAATTAATTGAGCTGAAAATGAAATCACACGGCATGTTAAACATGTCTTCAGAAATCACCCCGGCAAGTTTCATGTTTTTACTTTTAAAAATGAGTCTGAAAATGTCTCAGAAAATTTCGAGCTGTTGAGAGTGGAAAAATATTTTTTCGAATACACCCTTAAAAGATGCAAATGCTTTCTAAGAACCGTCGAAAGAAAATTCCAAATTTAAAAGAATGAAGTGGGAGAACAGCGTTCTAAAAACGTTCTAAATTACGATTTTTATGCAGTCTTATGAAATATCAAAACGATTTTAAAAATAATGGCTGCAAATTGGTAGTGATAGAACCTGCTCAAACATAAGCTATATTTTATGTCGGGGCCACTACCACTAGAGGGTTGCAGGAGCAAAAAACGTTCTAAATTGCAATTTCTGTGATATACTGAAGAGGCTAGCAACTTGAAATATGGCATGGTAGTTACTTATAAAACATAAATGCCCTCTAAGAACAGTCGGAAAAAAATTCGAAATTAAAAGGGGTGAAGCGAAGGGAAGGTGTGAAAAGCATTCTAAAAAAGTCCTAAATTACGATTTCTACGCAATCTCAAAAAATAATGAACCAATTCCAAAAGTAATAGTTGTGAATCAATGGTGACAATTTCTGATCCTACACATAGGCTATATTTTATGCCAGTGCCACTACCCCCTCGGGATGGTAGAAACAACAAACGTTCTTAAAAAACCTTTAAAAACTTTCTAAATTAAGTTTTCTATAGAATATTAGGAAATACCAAACTGATTTCAAAATGAATGTTGGCAAATTAAGGGCGATAGTCCCTGTTTCAACATAGGCATATGTTGGTGCCACTACCACCAGAGAGGTTGTAGATCGTTAGACAAGAAGCTTGGAACTTGACATGATGGTTAATGTAAAATGTAAATTCGTACTAAGAAGATGGTTTCTAAAAAATTTAAAACTTCAAATGGATACTGAAATGAGCACAGAAGCTTCAAAATACTTTCTAAATTAACATTTATTTAGAATTAGTTTTAGTTCTTATTAATTTAAGTCTCATTTCTATCTAATGCAGTATAATAATGAAGTTTAGTCAAACTGTGGCTTAATTAGTAATTTTTGACTTATTCCTAAAAGTATAAATTTCTTCTAATAAAAATTAGACATATAGAAATATCACTTGGGATATTTCAACTATTTCGAGAGCAAAGCCGCGGAGTTTGCTCGTAGGGAATAAATTGACATTTCTCCCAATAAAATTTAACCATATTTTTTATCTCGTTGCCAAAAAATGAAAACCCCGAATAATAATTTGTCTCCAATAATTGATATTCAATTAAAAGATTTTCACGTGAAAAACAAAAAATAAATAAATAAAAAGACGAATATGACGTCATATTGGAAATAAAACGGAAAATTTCAAGTATCTCTTAATAATACAATGTGCATGAATAAGTACTAAAAGCAGCGATTATGAGGTCATATATGGAAAATAAAACGGATATGGTTTGTTGTTGAAAGGAAATGGTCTTTGGTTATGGTATTATTTCTTATTAATTTCTTTCCGTCTTTTATCCTTTTATATTTCACATGAAATGAGTGTATTTTAAAAAGATCTGTATTTTAAATGAAATTAGTGAAATATTTGCATTTTAAATGAAATGAATCCATTATGATTGATGGAGATGGAAACAAAACTTGGCGGTTTATCGTCTGCGCATGGCTAACATAAAGATAGGGTATTTTTATTTAAACTTTAAAAAGTAAAAAAAAAAAAAAAAAAAACTAGAAAACAGGAATTCTGCTTTTTCAGAATTTAGTGTCGCCCCCGATGAAAGAAAAAATATATGAATATAAATATAGATAGTTTTGTTTTAAGCCTCCAAAGACGCGCTGTCATTTTATATAAAATGACGTCATCCGTATCCGTTAAAGAATTCCTCGTTTACGATCCAGTCTTAAACAACATCTACAGTAAAATATGCATAGGACGTGACTATCGCTGAATAATACACAAATCCAAAAAAAGAGATTTCGTCATTCAAGAAATTGGAAACAAAAAAATCGGCCATCTCATGATTCATATGTCTTCATTTGTTTGTAATATTAATATAGATACTTAAAATTAAATTTAGTTTATAATAGATCCATTTTTTATCAGAAATCACACATTTATATTTTTTCAAAATAGCACGTATTTTAAATTACATTTTTTTTCCCGTTTTTATGAGGCCCCACCAGTGGCTGAGAGGTTCTGCTCTCGAAGCTGGTAGACGGGAGGTGCTGGGTTCGAACCCAATCGCGCCCGTCGGCCTAACCGTTTCGGAGTTTTCGTGGTTTTCTTCGAAACCTTGGATTTCCATGCGTTAATACGGGTTAGGTTCCCTTAGAAGGCCCCCCACGAAGGGCACTCCCCCTAGGGCCTATATCCCAAGTGTAGATAATCGGCCGTCAAAAATCAACCAACCAACCAACCAACCGTTTTTATGAGAAAATGGCAACAAAAAGACATAATTGCTATTTTTCAACTGTTTTCCCTTACTTAAAATTACTTAAAATTAAATTTAGTTTATAATAGATCCATTTTTTATCAGAAATCACACATTTATACTTTTTCAAAATAGCACGTATTTTAAATTACATTTTTTTTTTCAGTTTTTATGAGAAAATGGCAACAAAAAGACATAACTGCTATTTTTTCAACTGTTTTCCCTTTACTTTCTACAGAAATGGAGTACTTGAGTTGCCAAAATTAAAAAAATGGTGCAACTACAAAAAAAAATTAATATCTCAAAAATAAATGGAGATGCAGTTTTCAAACAAATTGCATTTTAAAGTACTTTTTTTCCCAATACGACGGTATAAAAATTGAAAATGTGCGATGCTTAGAAGTTTAAAAAATCGCAGTAGCGATTATTCCGTACAATGATACACCTGCTTTGCTTTACGGCTGGCTTATTCAACGTAACATTAATTTTTTGGAGACGACACATTAATACTAAAACCGCCGGCAAAAACGTATACCTATAACCGCCAAAGCGGTCATTTTGACCGATGTGGATTACCATGCTCAAATATTGTTTACTTGCCATTTTTTACTCTTAGTATCATTTATTACTATTATTAACATCATTGCCCATATTATAATATATATTTCATAATTTTTATTATATATGTTTATATTTTATTAAGTTATAATTATATTATTTAAGTATTGCGCGGCAGCGCAATACTTATTTATTTCCAGTGTCACTTCTCAATGTTAATTTAACATAGAAAAGCCTATGGAGATGATAACTTTTTCATTTTTTCTTCCCATCTTTTTGTCCCTGATGCCACTCATTTTTTATTCTTTAATTCTAATAATATTATAAATTTAAAGTTTAAAAACGTTTGCCTGACGTCAGGGTCAAAACGAATGGCAAAATACCTTTGCATATGGGTGAATTATAACCCAGAGAGAAACAAGGGCCAATTTGTTTGTATATTATTCAAATATTTTTCTTAATAATTCCAAATTTCACTTTTTTCATTGAGAATCAACGGACATTTTTAATAGAAAACGTAACATCTTTTCTTCATTGTTGCAAAAATTTCAAAAGCTGAAATAATAATTTATTTGGTTTTAGTAGAAAGATTCCCACGTGAAAAATTTTAATTGAAATAGTTCTTTTTTTTTTTTCAAAAATTAAAAAGGTGAATATGTCGTCATAGTGGAAATAAAAAGGATATTTTCAGAATACGTTTTTACTTTGGTCAAGTTTATATTTTAGTAAAAAGTTTCTAATGGATAGCTATTTTTACGCAGGTAGCGAACTTAGTGGGTGACTTAAATTTTAAAATGTTTTTTTTTTTTTTTCGAGATGAGAACTATTTATACCCCAATTTAAGCTTAGGTAATAATTTTCTGATGTGTTTACATCACCATTTGGGAGAGAATAAGGTTTAAAAATTCAAGTAAAACTTTTATTTTTTTTTATTTTTTACTGCATCACAGCTATAATATTGTTAAATATTAGCAGTAAGGATTCAACAGAATTTACATTTACATTCATAGCGTTCCTGAGTGGGAAATAGGGTATCTAAATTTAAGGGAAGTTAATTTTTTATGTTTTGATTATAGATTTTTTACGTTTAGATTGGAAGTTTTTGTCCAAACTACCGCAACCTGCATTACTACAGTGGGGAAACATTTTCAATTACACATTGGTAAACTGCATCCCACATTGTGATGCAATACCGCATACATCAAAGCCTGATGATGATACTCTGTATTAATTTTGAAATGCGTTCGTCTGAGTGCTGTAGTCATTAAAAAACTTTACATATTAAACAAAAACATAATTTGAAGAACAAATTAAAAAAAAAACAAAATTTATTTTCTACATTGTTTAAGCCCGAGAAGGGACAGATATTAAGTTATTTCATTCAATTAGTTCTACATTTAATGTTAAATTTTTGTAACAAATTAGGTAATCCAATTGAAGATTAAAAAATAGAAATAAAATTCATACAATATGATACTTTAAACACCCTAAAAAATTAGATTCCGTTCAAATGAAATCGAAATAAATCTTAGACTTTTATTTAAAGTTTTGTATTTTGCATGCATAAAATCATTTTATGCACAATTTTCATAAACATAATACTAAATCTGCAATACAAATATTTTCAATTAAAAATGGAAGAAGTCTAAGATTTATTTCAATTTCGTTTGAACGGAATCTAAGTTTTTAGGGTGCTTTAAATATCCTATTGTATGAATTTTATTTTTATTTTTTAATCTTCAATTGGCTTACTTAATTTGTTACAAAAATTTAACATTAAATGTAGAACTAATTGAATGAAATAACTTAATATCTGTCCCTTCTCGGGCTTAAACAATGTAGGAAATAAATTTTGTTTTTTTAATTTGTTCTTCAAATTATGTTTTTGTTTAATATATATATCAATATATATATCAATAGCGTGCATTAGCGTGTCATAAGCCACGCAACCTGTCTCCATGTTTAGTTAGTTATTTGTCTTGTTTCTTTTGTTTAAGTTAAAGTTGGTTATGTTGTGTTTTTTAGAGATTGTTATTAAGTTAAAATATAGTTCTTATTTGGTATGGTTCAGTTAATTTTGTACTTCAATTAAAGTTTACAGTTTGTGGTAATGTTTGAAATTACTATTGGAATTTTTTAACTATATATATATATATTTCATGAGAAATCGAAATGTCTAAAAACGAGAATAAACTTAGTGAAAACAAAAATTTATATTTATTCCCTGAGCAATACAATATTCAGGGTGGCCAGTGGTCAGGGAAAAACAAAGTCAAAAGAAGAGGTAACTACCAGTATATTCTTCTAGAAAATACTAGGAATAATATAACGGGACTGAAGAAAGCGGATTTCTCTTTAACAAAATACTGGTATTTAACACCTTTTTTTGAGTGTGTTTTTCAGAATTGATGCCCGCTAGATTGTGAAAATTATAAAATACTTGTAGAGGTCATCGTCTAGAACTAGCTTTTATAGAATACTTCCGTTCCATTTTGTCGAGCACGTCGACGCCAAATTTTGTAGAATTGTAGAACTTTTCAGTTTCTGCTAAGTGCTTATCACCAGTTTCAAATGTAACTAATGGATGTCGGGAACTTAGAATTAAAACATTTATTTTTTTTTTTCCTTTGATAAACTCAACGTAATATCAACTTTGACAAGAATTTGGTTATTGTACAAAGACTTTTTTTTTTCAGATTTTATGGCCTGTGGAATTTTTTTTTTCATCCGCAATTGACTGTGCCAACAATGCTTGGTTTTAGTGACTTCAGCTTTTCTGCAAGGGAAAGTGAAGTAAAGAAGTTATCTGTGGTAATGTTGTAACCTTTGTTGAAGTGTGGTTGTATGAAGTATGGACTGTTGCGACATCTACTAGATAAAATGTGCCTTAAAATTGACGGCGGTCATTTTGACCGTTTCGGCGGTTCTAGGTATACTACTGCAATACTTCACAAATTTTGGCTGACTGGAAAATTTATCACTGACATATCATAGCTTTTCGAATTATAGGAAAAGTCACGGAAACTGAAAGTTATACTCTAAATAGGAACAAACTGGTACGCAATGAAAGTTTCGAAACGGTCAAAATGACCGCTTTGGCGGTTCTAGTGTTAATAGGTGGGAGAAAGAAATAGCATACCGGGGGCTAAAAAAGTTTGAAAAGAAAATGAATTGCAAATGGAATAACATAAACGGCAATTTATCCATGGCAAAAGTGACGTCATGGCTAGCAGAAATAAAAGTTTCCATTCTTAAAAACTAAACAAAAATTAACTCGATTGCCCCCCCCCCCCCCAAAAAAAAAGACAAATCTTAAAGCCGTTTATCTCAGAAAATTTGAACAAAAAATGCTTTATTTTAAAAAAAAATAGTTGCATTTTTGTTCATAAAAGCTAAAGATTTGATATGATTGCGTCAAAGTAACACCATTTTTCCTCTGCTAGTATTGAAAATAAGGCTCGAGGGCTTGAAGTATATTATTGGTACCACTGAGCTCTACAATAATAATATGGAGCTGAGTAATTGGTACAATCCACTGCTACAATCGAGAGATGTTTGTCAATCGTATTTTGGCAAGCTTTAAAAGAGTAAAAATATGTTGTCATTTTAAAAAATAGCTTTTTTAATGTTTTTTTATAAAGTCTTACAGGATGCAATGCATACATCTATACATACAGGGTGCAATATGTTATCTATCGCCGACCTTTAATTTCTCAACCGTTGGTCGTAGACATATAGTTCCAATTACAAAAACGTTTCAAATGAGGTAAATTATTTTCATGTTGTGGCATTATTTAAAGTAAAAAATCAATTTTATAAAAATTACGAAATCTAACTTTTAATACGGTCCCCCAGTCCCTATAGTTATATTAAGAAAAAGTTTACACATATCATAACACATGCAACACAAAAAGTTTGACATATGTACTACAAAAATTGACACAGTTATTAAATTTCAAAGCTTGAGATTTTTGCACATGATTTTGTCTTTCATTAAGGGATCAGTTAAAAGATGAATTAAAGTAATTCGAGATCAAAATCAGGGTGCTATGTCCTTTTTACGGCAAAACCACCTATAGCCGTCATCGCCAAATCGGGGTATCTCCAAAGAGGGATCATCTAAAAATTTCATCTAAAAATTTGACCTGACTTTTAGGTGTTGTATAGAAAGCGAAGAATGAAATATTGAAATTAAACAGAAAAATAAATATAAATTTATTTCTGTTTAATTTAATAATAAGTATTTAATATAAAAATTTTGTTTTTAAAGTCAATTCCTACTTAGGCCATCAAAGAAAAATTTAATATAATCAAGCTAATATGAGTTTTTGTTGCATTAAAATATCTCAATTTGTTGATTTTCTGTAAGCAAGTAGGTTTACAATGGAACTCTATGGGAATTTGGCGAAATATTACAGATATTGCCAAGTTGGCGTCACTTTTGGCGACTCATTTTGGCTGCCAAATTTGGCAATATATCGCCAAGTTGGCGACAAACTTGGCGGTATTTGGCGACAGAACAGGGTCCGCCCCTATGGTAACCCTTATTGAAAATACTTTCATTGAAATTCAATAACCAATGGCGGCCATTTTGTTTCCCATGCAAAACTAAAATTAATTAATTAAAATTTAATTAATTAATTAATATTTGAAAAAACTTTATTAACATCAATTGTCATCCAGTACAAGTTTTAAAAAATTTATTTCAACCTGATAGGATGAATAATGAGTATTTTATTAACGATTGAAAATTTGTACAAGATAAATATATAAATATATAAATAAATATAGGGAGAGTGTGAGCTAATAGTAGGAATAAATATAAATTTATTATAATATCAGAAAACGGTCTACTGTAGAAAATGAATACATAAAACGCCAGAATCTACTAGAGATACTACTCAAAGTGTTCTCCATTGGTGGCAATGCACAATATTGTAGGCGTGAGAGTATACTGAGTCCATAGCAGGTGTGCAAACTGTGCGACAATTAAAAGGATGACGCGACCTGGAAACCTCCACATTGCCCGGACAGTACGACACGTTGTGGTGCGGTTTATGGGGAACCTAGATTGTTGGACCCATCTTCTACGATGGGACCTTAACGGTCGATTGTTACCTGCATCTGCTACAAAACACGGTACGTGACTGGTATAAAGAACTCTCCGACATGCATGCTGGGTGAGGTTTCAACATGATGGGGCCCTCTCCGCATATAAAACATCAAACGTCCGAGCGCATCGCGGCCACAGAATTCGGCCAACAGATTCTTGGATATGGTGGTCCAATAGAGTGGCCACCGCGTTCACCGGACTTGACTTCCATGGACTTCTACCCCTGGGATTGCATCAAGGCATAAAAGTCTGTTTTTTCGCAAAGTAGGTCTATGTGACTCAGTCTATAGGTCAGTAGGTCTAGGTCAGGTCTAGTATAGTCCAGGTAGGTCTAATATAGTCAGTAGGTCTCAGTCTATGTGACTGAGACTATGTGACTTGTATGTTTTACCTGAAGCAGCGCATCATCCTTGATAGTCGCACAGTTTGCACACTTGCTATGCTCTAACGTGTCCAGGACTCAGTACTGTCCTGCATTCAATTGTACATTGCCACCAATGGAGAACACTTTAAGCAGTATCTCTAGTAGATTCCGGCGTTTTATGTATTTATTTTCTATAGTAGACCGTTTTCTGATATTATAATAAATTGATATTTATTCTGCTGCTTAATTTCAATATTTCACTTTTCGCTTTGTATATGACCCCTAGAAGTCAGCACAAATGTTTAGATGAAATAATCCTCTTTAGTGATACCGGATAAAGGTGGTTTCGCCGTAAAAAGGAAAAACACACCGATTTTGATCTCGAATTACTTTAATTCATCTTTTAACTGATCCCTCAATAAAAGACAAAATCATGTGCAAAAATTTCAAAATTTGAAATTTAATAGCTGTGTCAATTTTTGCAGTACATATGTCAAACTTTTTGTGTTATATGTGTTATGATATGTGTAAACTTTTAATAAATATAACAACAGGGACTGGGAGACCGTATAAAAAGTTATATTTCGTAATTTTTATAAAATTGATTTTTAATTTTAAATAATGTCACAGCATGAATATTTACTTCATTTGAAACGTTCTTGTAATTGGAACTATATGTCTACGACCAACGGGTCGTAGGTTGAGAAATTAAAGGTCGGCGATAGATAACATATCGCACCCTGTATATTTCTCTTGCGTGGCCCTAAAATAGGGCTGAATTTGTAGCTTGCCGTTTGCCAACATCCGCAGTAACACGATTAATTTGCCTTATTATAACGTTCCACCAATCAGAAGCGTGATTTCACCACTCAAACTCGCGTCATATGTAAAAGAAAAATTTCAATGATTTTCATAAAATGTAAACATATTAAAACGATTCCGTTTAATTATGCACTAATCGCGTAAGAGCAGAACACATATTATTTACTGAGAAATAATATTAAGTAATCTGTGTAAATAAAATGACAGTTAATAGTCTTTCATAGTAAGCAATATGGAAAGCGAAATGTTTCCAATGAAGATAATGACGTCATTCGGAAAACAAACGATGCATTTTCATCCATGAATTAAAATATTTTACTATAACTGTGTTAGTGATGACGTCATATTCCTGAACATTATTCCTACACATAATTAGACTGCGCTCTTGCTATTTGTTAAAGATCCTTGGTATACACAAATTAAAATATTTCTGAAAATTACCTAATTTCCAATTAATTAAAATGAATATTTAATGAAACTCGGGAATTTTGAAAGAATTGCTTACATGACGCTTTAATCTCAGAAGGTATGGGTGGTTCTGATAAGTTCTGATGGTGAAAATGATGTTATATTTAAAAGAAAGGACTCATTCTCATATGGACTCCAAAAGTATTATGGCACACGGTATTTAACCCGTTATGTACAATATTAATGCGCATTAAGTTTTAAATTAATTGTGTTCCAAGGTAATTTTTTTCAATTAATAATTATTTTATATTTAAAAAAATAATGAATTTCATAATCTTAAAATGATTTATGACTAATGGTAGCACCAAGTAAATGCATTTTTAATTGTAATTTCAACGACGTTTTCAATTACTGTTTTTTTGTCTAAATTTTTTTCTTGAAACTTCACAAGTTAAAAGGATATATGATAGTACTCATTATGGCTATTTGCTGCAATAAATGTAGAGCAAGCAAAGCGAGTTGGAAACGCTTAGCGGTTCCAACGTGAATTGTGTCGAAATTCAGGGGGTTAGCGAGCGTTTGAGAGCAGAGGGACAGGGCCCCCTAGCATTATAAATTTCACACCAAATACCACCTAAAATGCACCATTTTAGTAGAATTCTCCCAGTGTTCTTTTTTTTATTTTAAGAAGAGAGACTCGTGATTTTTCACGATTTTACTTGGTCTTCTATTTTTTTCACTGATTGCGATTTTATTTTCTTGATTATTCATATTATTTGGCAAAAAATTTCACTTTTTTATGACTGAGTATGTCAAGCAAGGCCCCTATAAATAAGACATTCCGTATTGTCTCCTATAAAATGTGATGAAGAGTTGGTTAATTATTAAATGCTTTTAATAATTGCGAGTGAAATGTTTTAATTAATGCATTTATCTTTCTTTTAAAGGGCTACTTCAGCCATGCGAAAAGACCCGCTCGCTAATGTTAATCCCATGGAAGACATTTTTTAAGATATCTCGTTTGCATTTCAATATTTTGAAATGATTTTTTTTAATTGGAAAGCTGAGGTCGATCTGTACAAAGGCCGTTTTTTACTTTTCCAATTTTGTTTGCAGATTTTATTTTATTTTATTTATTTATTTATTTTTTTATGAGGTTGCTTTCACTTTTAAAACTGGTTCCAAAAGCGAAAGCGACCTAATTATAAATACCTGAAAACAAAATCGAAAAAGTAAAAAAAAAAAAAAAAAAAAAAACGGCCGATGTAGAGGTCGATCTGAGCTATCCAATTCAACAAAAAATCACTTAAAAATATTGAAACGCAAACGAGATACCTTAAAAAATTTCTCCCATTGGATTAACATTAGCGGCCGCGTGTTTAGGGGACTCTTCACACACTTAAAAACACCCGCTCCGTAATGTTAAACCTATGGACAGGTTGTTTTCGAATTTCTCTCTTCAATTTAAATATTTTTAAACGATTTTTTTCTGCATAGGATAGCTGAGGTCGATCTTTAATATGACTATTTTTTACTTTTTCGATATCGGTTGCAGATTTTTTAATACATAGAGACTTACAAGCACATTTTCAGAACCGGTGTTGAAAGTAAAAGTACCTTTATAACAAGAAAGAAAAAAAAATCGTGCGACAAGCATAGATTATGAAACACTTTCCAACACATTCAGAATAATGCAACAAAACTGCACCATTTAAAAAATTAAAATATTACGTCTAATTCAACCCTATGGAAACGCATAACACATTTCAAAATGCAATATCAGCTGTTCCCAGCTACAATCGGAAAATTAACCGATTTTTTTAGCAGCCCTGTATAGGATATATAGATTTATATCTATTAACTAGATGCATGCCAAAATTTAGTTGACTTAGGAGATACATATACTTCAGTTGAAAATTTCCCGTCAGCAATTTCCTCTAATAAGGAGAATGGTACGTGAATACTTTTGTGCAGCACTGTATATGAGGTATAGAATTTATATATGACGAGTAACATACAAAAAATTAATTAAATTTAAAAGCGTATACCGAATTTTAAACCTTACACTCCAGCAGTTATTACTCAAGGACAGTACTGCAACCGATTTCTTTTGTGTATCCCTGTAAATGAATAAAAAATGCCATGAATGCCCTGTTCTAACGTGATCGTAGTGAAATTCAGTGATTTATATCAGTTTCAATACATTTGAAATAGCGTAATGTCATTAAAACACTCTGCAAACGATTTTTCCCCATATACCATAATGTAATAGAATACTTTTCAATGTCCGTGTAATTGAACTATTAATCCTATATACTTCATATACAATACCAAACATGCTTTGGTGACCCTAAATAACCTTTATCAATTTCATGAAAATCCGAGTATATTTACGGGAGTTAGAGCGTGGACAGACGGATAGACAAACCGAATGCATAAACACTTTTCAACTTTGTTAGAAAGTGTTAAAAAAGATTTGCAGCCGAAATCGAAAAAGTAAAAATAGCCATATTAAAGACCGAGCTCAGCTATCCAAGGCCAAAAAAAAAATCGTTTAAAAATATTCAAATTTAAACGAGAAATTCGAAAACAACCTGTCCATAGGTTTAACATTACGGAGCGGGTATTTTCAAGTGAGTGAAGCGTGCCCTTAAGGCTACGTGTACGACGTCACGCGTAACAGCTAGTTTTTCATATAAAAGAATTTTTTATGTTGTTGGTACGAGGAATTCGAAAAAATATAAATGTTAAAATCTATTAGAGTTTTCAGTTTAAAAAAATGACTTTCAGCTATATTCTGTAACTCGGAAAGCTCAGGTGATCTCTCTAGTTTGAATAAAAATTGCTGCTATTTTTGTATCTTAGTGAATAAGTGCCTGAAAAATTATTTTGTGAATGTGTCAGAAAGTAGAGAGTTCGAATTTGAGAACAGCCTTAATAATTGGACATGGTACTTTCTTTGCTTTAACAGTGGGAAAATAGTTCGATTCTTTGGAGTATGATTCAGAGTATTTGATATTTTTATGTAATGCAAGGAGATGAAAAGATTAGTAATCGTAACAAAATGTAAAATGTTTGAATCTGAGTAAAGCGCTTTATTCACCTTTAGTAATATCATGATAGGATAATTCGCATAGATAATCATTGTATTTTTCATTCTATTGAACAGATTTCTTTGTTGCGATTTTGAAATAACTTTCTGATAACTGGATAGATATCACAATTCATTGATTTCCGCTATATATATTTAAAATTTTCTACTTGAAAATACTTGCAGGCAAAATTTATTTTTAAACCCTGTGATACAGGATGCTTGTAACTTGCAAATTTGCTTGTTATAATAGGATTTTACCCAATAACCACAAATTTTTAAATTAATTTATTCCGTTTTCTATTTCTGTTGATATTGTTTGTGATCAGCCTGAAGATCTTGTCAGCTGATTCAGATGAATGTTATTTTCCCCATAGCGTAAGAGTTTTGAACGGAAAATGAAATTATCGCAAGACAAAGATTTTATGATTTAACAACAAACATTCTTCTGCCTGAAATAGTTTCATAGCATAAAGATCAAACTGGCCCAATAAATTCAAAACTCATATAAAACAATTTTGACATATCTTTGTCTTACATATACTTCCTTTATCAAACATTTTGAAGTGATATTCCCTATATTTATTCTCTGATATTTGTGTTGCTATGCAACATCTCCAAGAAATGAAATGAAACGATTGTTGTTCGGCAAAAAGAAAAAAGGAACCATTCTAAAACAAACGATAAACGCATTAGCGAATTCTCATTTACAGCGAATTTACTAAAATGAATGATTATTACTTTAAACAAACGAAATATCTTTTCATATTCTATCATTTTCTCCCTATAAAACTCAACAAAGATAATGCAGTTAATTTCCCCCCACGAATTCTAGCTTCACAGAATTCGCAAAACATTGCGAATCCCTCCACTTCACTTGTTAATGTTGTTTGCGTTGCGTTTCTATTATTTAAAGCCATCGAACATTTGCATGGTTTTGCAAAGAGATGACGTGCAGACTTCTATATTTGCCCGACCAAATGGCTTAATGCACTACCTCTGTCCCACAAGACGCATATTCTGACTGATCATAAAAAAAAGAGCTATATGCGTATAGAAATGGCTGCGTGAACATACTTAACACGCAAATGCGTGTACGGCTGTGGTTGCCCACAGGGCTTAATCAACAAAGGGCAATTTTGAGCGTATTTCGGAATTTAATGTCTATTTACTCAATAACTCATCTCGCTGGTTTTCTTTCAGCAGCTTTTGGGGGAAATGCATTTATAATGGGATGCAGAGCGGTATGTTCGTCGTGTTCTAAGCCTCCGGCGAGTTTTCTTGTCGATCGTCTGTCGAGATTTTTGAAGGGTTGCCACATACATTCGAAAATTTTTGAATATTGTTTGCCGCCAAGATTTTAAGTTTTAAAAATTGTTTTCAAGTTCTTGAAGTACTTACTGTTTTCTCATTGAAAGCTTTTCTGAGGAAACTCAACTTCATATTAATTAAGAATATGGAACTTCCCATAATGTTTTACCTCTTTCAAAACTTTTTATAGATCTCTCAATACGTCTAACTGCATATTTAAGTGAATTTTTTTTAATACAATCTTAACTACTTTTCAAATGTTCTTAGCTTAGAAAATTTAGATTAATTAAAGAGAGAGAAAAATATAATTTAGCACAGTTAGTTTACGCGTATAATTTAACGATTACATGATTGCCAAAATTGCAAATTGCAAATTGAAACTAAATTAAGATAAATATACCACTAAAGTAAAAATCTTTGTATAAAAATGCTATCTATGAAAGTCAATGCTTAGTGTAATAAGTCGCTTTTGTGAATCAAATGACTATCAATAAAATATATGATTTTTATCAGTTGCAGAATCTCATGCTTTAGTGAATAAATTTCTAAAGCAAAAATTTAATTCATCTCAACAGTGTCTTCTGCAATAATAAAAGCTCTATTGAATAATGTACAGATAATGTTAATCATAACCACGCTTACATGCTACAGAAAAAATCCTGCATCGTATCACGTGATCCATGCTTTATCCACTTCGGATCCATAGTTACACTAAATTTTTTCGAACGAATCGAATTATGTCATACATCTGAAAATTTTACTCCTAAGAAATTCCTTTTTGTTTCTCTTCGTTCAATAAAACTTTATGACATTCTTTGTCAGAAAAAATTTTCAACTTTTTTTCTTCTAAATGAGATAAATCTATAATTATTGAAGAGAGCCGAAGGTGAGCAAAGTTTTCCTATGTATACACTTCAATCTGACAATCAAATGAAAGCGATTTCTTGGTAAGCAGCTGTTACAGCATTTGTTATGCATTTATGAAACATTCGCTTTGCAGAAATGAATTGAGAGCTTAATTAGTAATCTCCGATCAGTGTGTGTGAATAGATAGAAATCAGGAGAAAGTTAGAGAACGGTGACAGGGAGAAATGGCACTCGAATAATGAATATCATAAAGGGAGAAACAGATCGAAATGTTTGAAAAAGTGCTCGCAAAAAAAAAAAAAAAAACGACTTTCTCACATAATCAAAAATTAGTTTTCATCCATGCTATGTGATCGGCAGTTTTGGATCCGAGACATTGGGAATTAATAACTAGGATGCTTCAAAAAATATTAATATGGATGATTTATTTATTAAATAGCCTTACATCCTAAGATCCTTCTTCTCGAGTTGGAACACCCGCAAAATTTGTGTCATATACATACAGACAGACAGACTCACTATAATCAAATTCGTTGAAAAATAAATATAATTTGTTTATTTCTTTCTTCTATATATACAAGAAAGTTCTTGTATTTATGAAAAATTTCAACTTCCAGTTTTCGACGCATTTATACTTTTTAAAAGGTCATGAATACGATTTGACTGTTTTTTGAAAATGTCTGTTTGTGAGTCTGTATGTCTGTCTGCATATGACAGAAATTTTGCGGGTGTTCCAACTCGAGAAGAAGGCTCTAAGCTCTAAGGCTATTTAGAAAATAAATCATCCATTAATATTTTTTGAAAGATCAACAATCTTCCATAATCGGGCTAGGTATTGCCAGCAGTGTATATAGCAGTCAGTTGAATCACCCAACTTCGCCCGGATCACCGCCGTGAGCAGTCAATATGCTTGAAGCCGCCATCAGTTGTCGATGTATTAAACGTCGGTCCCAACCTTTCCAAACACGCTGTGTATATAGGAGTCTGTCATTATTCGTAATGAAAACAACAATCTAACAAGGAAATTTAATTATAATGCCTATTTTTCTATATTTCATTTTTTAAAGTATTTTCTTTTGAATTATTCTCTTAAGGCTGTTCTTAACTGCTCTGCTCAACAAGCGCAAAAAGTTTTTACATATTTTCAAATTCATTTTTTAACGGAAAGGTATAAAATTGGAAAGCCTGGCCATGGAAGCAATTTGGAATTGAGCTGTTTTTTCCAATTTTTGATCAATCAATTACCTATTGAGTTATCAGCGAATTCGATCACGTGACAAACCCGTTTTTCGCCCGCTCTTGTGTGCTCTTTCTCCCTTCGCCCGTAAATTCGGTTCAAAACGCCTACTTTGACACAATTTTCTGAAAGATCTATTGCGTTTGCGAAAAAAAGGAAAAACAGCTCGATTACATAGTTTTTGAGTCAGCTTAGTTTCGTGCATTTTCGAACAAAAATAATTTAAAACTTATGTCAGAAAGTTTCCTTTTTGGATTTGAGAACACCCTTAAGAGCTACTTTCAGCTGTGGCTCGATAAATTCCCTGAATGCTATAAGACACAAGCTATAACGTGTTGTGCTTCAGTTACAATTCAGCCTAGTAAATCCAGCCCACTTTGAATTTTAGGAAATTTCGGAGCTTTCTGTCATTAAAAATTCGTCTTTTCGTTTTTAGTACCAGAAAACTTTAAAATTCATAAAATTCAAACTATCATAACTAGGTGAGTTTTGGTCGTAGAACAATGAAATTTTTACTGTTGTATTTGACAGAGCATGGAGAAAATTATTCTAAATATAATTTATAGGACGGTATAAAAATTTAAAAAGTATACATTTTTGAAAATTAATTAGAGGACTAACAACATTCAACATAATCTTAATCCAAGCCTTATTCTGAACACTTTTACGATTTACATTGCCGGCATATATCAAATAATATCGATAAAAAAATTTAACTGCGTTTCAATCTTTTTGGAACAACCTGTATACAAAGTAAATGTTATCTACTTTTTTCGAATATGACTGAGTCAAAATTAAATAATATTATCAATAGATATTATATGGTTATTTTGACCATCGAAGATCGCTTACGTTACCTTATGCTTTCATCCGATCCGATTATACAACATAATTACCTAAATGATATTTTACGTGCACTTGCAATAATGTTTTCGCGCTTACGGACACGCAATCTGCACTCTTCTCCCACATCGGGTTGGATAATCTGATTTTACCCGAACCCGATCCTAATACCCGCTTTCGGATCTGGTCGATTTGACGCCTTTTTTTCGTTCGTTGCTGGTCTGATTCGGGTAAACTCTGATTATTTCGGTTTCGGGTTGGTATTTGAGTCTTGTGGTAGGATTCAGGTTGAACATATTTTTTGAAAAAGTTTAGGATGTTTCGTCAGATGAAAAAAACTATATATTTGAACACCAACAAATCAATGAATATCTAGTATATATATATGTGTGTGTGTGTGTGTGTGCGTGTGTATTCATTTTTCAAGATGTAAAGTAAAATTGATAAGAGATGTGTAATATTAGACTATCTATAATTCTATTAAAATATCGGTTAATTTTCTTCTATTGGGTTGGGTTTCGGATAGGCACAATATTTTTTGTCGGGTTTCGGGTTAAGATTTTTTTTTTTTTTTGTCTGGTTCTGGTTAGAATCCTGGGGGTCGAGTTGGGTAATCCAATTTTACCCGACTTATTTATTTTAAATGTTTCGGTTTCGGGTTAAATTTTTTTTCTTTTGGGTCGACCCAATTTTTCAAAGACAGTTCTAAATATTTTCCAGAGAAAAAAATATCATATATTAGAAAATATCAGTGTATTGTATAATATATTCATTTTTATGCAAAAAAAAAAAAAAAAAAAAAAATATATATATATATATATATATTAGAGGCATAATCGTAGACTATTTTTTCATACTTGCATTAAAATATAGATTATTTTCTTCCACTTCGTGTTCAGTTCGGTTTCGGGTTGAAGTGTGCAGGATTCGGGCCGAGTTTTGGATTGGAGAAAATGTTTATCGAGTTCATGTTGACTTTAAGCAAAATTTTTGGTTTGGGTTGGGTTCCTATTTAGGTCGGGTTTTGAGTTGCTTCAAATGAAAATTTTTGGGTAGCATTGGGAGCTATCCGATCCGCTGCATAGGACCCTAATCCGTAGCACTATTCCTTACTCCTCAAGTTGCCTGCCAATGCTGTTTCACTGCAAGGAACATTTACTAGCAGAGAAACTACACTGAGAGTTTACGCGTACTTTCCCTAATGGGGAAATTTCAGCCTGTAGGAATATGTTTTCTTTCGTGTGTAACTGGTAAAGTTCACCTTGAATCCTCAGAAACTCACTCAGAATCGTTAAAATAATAAAAAATAATTTATAATTACTGTTTTTAATAATGCAAAAACATAAACAAAACCACGTGATACTAAAACGCGATGGGATTGGTTGTAACGTCATTTGCCGCTAAATTGAAATGTTTACGTTTTGCGTGCATACTTTTTACCATTGCTTTTCCGCTTTGCAGTCTTGTTTCATCTATTCCTTAAAATTTATTTAACGTTATCAACTTTAAATTTGTGAAAAAGTAAGATCTAACTTGTCTTAATATAAAATATATCGTTTTTTTTTTTTTTTTTTTTTTTTTAGTTTCATTAAAGTTTTGATTTGAAAATGTCGATTTTGACCAGATTTGTGAAAAGGCAATCGAACAATCTCCTAAAAATAGATGCTCTTTTCGTGTTTGCTTTTTCAGGAAAGAATTCAGATTTCATGGGTGCAGAAATACGAGAAGTTAAATCTAAAAGGTATGTATTTCTGTTCTACATTTATTTTGATTTATAAAATAATAATAATGATTAAAATGAAACAAAAGTTTAAAAGCTAAATTAGCTATTCTTTAAATAAATTATTTTCTTATTTCATCATATTTTAGTTTAACCCTTCTTTGCATGATTTTTTCTTTATTGGTGAAATAAATCAAGGTGATATAATTCATGTTCAAAATTAAAGGAAAAATGGTTAAAAAAATCTTAGTATGTATTTATAGTATAAATTTAGCAAAAAACAATATGATGGAAATCTCCATCATCATGCAAAGTTAGATCATTAGCTTAGTACTAAATAGAAATAAAAGAGGATATCATTGGATATTTTTTATTCTTTATGACAATTAACAAAACAATTATTATTTTTTATTTAGACACAAATTGACTCCACATTTACTACAAGAAATTGTAGAATACCATTTACATTTAGGATACTTGCACCGGAGTAACCCATCCACTGTTCGCCAATGTTCAGCACCATCTATTCTTATATCTTTTGGAGGTGGAGGAGCTGGAAAAGCCTTTTTTTGACAGCTATGGTTTTTTTTTTTTTTTTTTTTTTTTTTTTTTTTTAATGCAATGGACATTAAAAAGGTATCCAGACACGATCAACTTAAAGTGAACTTGTTCTTTTATATAATTTTTGGGCATTCAGTGTTACGATGGAAATTTCCATCATCATGCAAAGAAGGGTTAAATGAAATTTTAATTATTTTACAATACTGATAAATCATATTTGTTATAAAATAAAATATTGAGAAATAAAGAAATGCTTTTTATTTAGTTAGTACTTAATATATATTTTCTGAGTAAAAACTTTCTCTGGAAGTAAATAAAAAAAAAAAAAAAAAAAACCTTTGTATCTAAGCAGAAAAGAGAAGACTATAACAATAACCTGAGAAAACTTAAGACTGTTACAGTTAAATGCGACTTATAGAGAGTTTTATATAGTCACTTTAGAAAGCTTTAAAAAAATATTTTTATTCCCCCCCCCCACACACACAATAAAAAAAAGTTCATAATATCTATTTGGGAGTAATTGATGGTTTGTTTATATTTTATAAAATATTACTTAAAACTTTTAATAAAAACATACTACAAGGAAAAAATTTAAATGAGCTCAAGTTAGGACAAAAGGTTGTGACATACAATATTGCAGAGTATGGATCATTTTCTTAAAACTACTGCACAACTTTTTAATACCATATTTATTATAGCATAACATTAAATAATGAGCAGGAAATTAATCTAAATTTTCAAATTTATTCAGTTTTCTATTTAACAAACACAGAACCAAGTGTGGCTTGTTTAAATAATTTAGTTTTCTTACAAAGTTTATCTTGTAGTCGTGACAGGTTTTTTTGTTTGTTTTTTTAATTTAAATTTGAATAGTAACTTTTCCTTTTGTTAATGAGTTAAAAATAATCTAAAACATTATAAATAATCATATTTATAACCTGAATACCTTCTAAAATATTTTTAAATGAAATTTGCATTTTAGATATCAACATTTTTATATTTAAAAGTTCCTAAAAGAAATATGGCACAAAATTATCCTTTTGACATAAATGTTTTTTAATGGGTAATTTCCACATTTAAAAATAACAAATTTATTCACAAAACTTTAAAATAATGCATTCATTCTTTGACATTCCTTTTTGCTCTATCTTTCAAAATTTCCATGAAATTAAAGTTTTTCTGTCATGGTCTTCCTTATTTATCCTAAAGCATTGATACGTTTATTTATTCATATTTTTCAACCCCTAAAAAGTCAAAATTCAAAATTTAAGATTTTTTTTTAAAGTCATCAATTTTTGCCCCTTTTTAACACTTTCCAACAAAGTTGAAAAGTGTTTATGCATTCGGTTTGTCTGGCCGTCAGTCCGTCTGGCTGTCTGCCGTCTGTCCACGCTCTAACTTCCGTAAATATACCCGGATTTTCATGAAATTAATAAAGGTTATTTAGGATCACCAAAGCATGTTTGGTATTGTATATGAAGTACGTAGGATTAATTGTTCATTTACAGGGGCACTCAAAAGTATTCCATTACATTATGGTATATGGGGAATAACTCCCGTAAATATACTCGGATTTTCATGAAATTGATAAAGGTTATTTAGGGTCACCAAAGCATGTTGAGTATTGTATATGAAGTATGTAGGATTAATTGTTCATTTACAGGGGCACTCAAAAGTATTCCATTACATTATGGTATATGAGGAAAAATCGTTTGCAGAGTATTTTAATGACATTATGCTATTTCAAATGTATTGAAACTGATATAAATCACTGAATTTCACTACGATTACGTTAGAACAAGACATTCATAGCATTTTTTATTCATTTACAGGGACACACAAAAGAAATCGGTTACAGTACAGTACTGTCTTTGAGTAATAATTGCTGGAGTGCACGGTTTAAAATTCGGTATGCGCTTTTAAATTTAATTAATTTTTTGCATCTTACCCGTTATATATAAATTCTATACCTCAAATACAGGGCTGCAAAAAAGTATTCATGTACCGATCTCTTAATAGAGGAAATTGCTGAAGGTAAGTTTTCAACATAAGTAAATGTAGCTCTTAAGTGAACTAAATTTTGGCTTGCATGCAGTTAACAGATACAAGTCTATAAATCATATACAGGGCTGCAATTCGCATAATTTTCTAATTGTGGATAGGAACAGCTGAAATTGGGTTTTGAAATATATTATGCGTTTCCATATGGTTGAATTAGACGTAATATTTTAATTTTTTAAACAGTGCAGTTTTGTTACATTATTCTGAATGTGTTGGAAAGTGTTTCATAATCTATGCTTGACGCAGGATTTTTTTCTTACTTGTTAAAAAAAAAATGCTACTTTAATTTTTGTTTCATAGTCAGTAGCCGAAACACTAAGGAATATTTCAGCATCTGTTATATGTGCAGTTGTTGTTTCTTTATCATTTATGGTCAGCAAATTCATTACAAAATCTTCTGTTAAACATTCTCAGACCTTATTCTTGACATTTTTGTATACTCAGATTAAATTCCTTGTGCTGTTTGATGCAACAGAAGCAAGTGATTAGAAAGTCCTTATTTTTAATTACATATATTTTTTATTAGTACATATTTTGAAGAATCATTCTTTGATTAAGAATTTGCTTGCCTTTTTCTTTAACAACTTATATTTATCAAGTCCTGCGAATTTTAGAAATTTATTAGTTATTTAAAGATTATAAATCCTTCATCATATTACTTCTTAATATTTAATAATATCACACAACATAATATGGAACAATATTCTTTTTCAAAACAGTTCTATAGCCAAGGGTGTTGTTTAGAGGGTTAGAACCTCCCTTAAAATTCCCCCAAACTATGAATTCCTAATATATTAAGATTTCTGTACATTAATGTAGAACAAACATTTTCCTACACCTCCTCCCAATTTTTTTTTCTGGCTATGCTACTAATGCAAAAATACTTAATAAAAATCCTCAATATGTTTTGCTCAGAATGTATTATTTCAGTGAAAATTTGTTTTCATAAGTGATTGTATTTTTTTTTTTTCATTAATAAAATTATGCATTAAGGATGGATATCAAAATTAGAGGTTTCCAAAAAATCGCATTATGATTACTGAATAATGAATATACAAAGTTACGGGAGGGCAGGGGCTTTCACGGACTTTAACCGCGGCATCAGGATTCCTCCGCATCCTCTTGTCCGGTTTCGTAGCGACTTCGATTCTCGTCATAGAGCTCGTTAGATCCGTCTCTGTCACTTCGAAATGAAATCTGAAGTTAGGCTGTTAAGAGTGTACTGGAAAAAATATTTTTTCACCCTCAACAGCTCGAAATTTTCTGAGACATTTTCAGACTCATTTTTAAAAGTAAAAACATGAAACTTGCTGGGGTGATTTCTGAAGACATGTTTAACATGCCGTGTGATTTCATTTTCAGCTCAATTAATTAGAATTTGATTTTTAAACAATTATTTTCTCAGTATGACCATTTTTTTCATTCCCAGATTGCCCGCTTCGGAAAATTCGGTTCAAAACGCCAACTTTGACAGCGTTTTTTACAGTATTTTCTGCATTTATCAAAAAATTGAGAAGCACGGCACATTATATAGTTTCTAAATAAGAGAATTTCCCAGTTTGATGCGTTTGAGAGCAAAAATGAATTTTAAAATGAATCAGAAAATAAGCAGTTTGGATCGGAATACACCCTTAATTTGTTCCCAAGCTCAGAGATGCAAAAATGTGCATCAGCAGTTTAATTCTATCTGTGGTTCTGCGATCGCTACTTTCCCATGGGAACTTGCTGACGTATATTGTTGCTAGCATGAGTGTGTTCTGAGAACTCTAAAACCACAACAATATATATATATATATTTATTTAAATATGTATATATATATATATATATATATATATTACCATTAATTAAACATAACCTACCACCGTCAATTATTATGAATTAAAGCTGTAAGTATTAAAAAAAAAAAAAAAAATATTATAAGAATTATTATGGAAGATATATATATATATATGTATATTTAAATTGTAAATTTTTAAGTAATTTTCTAAAAGACTATTTTATTAAAGATTTTTTGTATCTTAAATTATGCTTTGTTTACATTTTTTTTCTGCTTAATTTTGGTTTATTTTAGCTTTTTTGAATTTAGTTACTGAAATGACAATAGTTTTTTTCTGTATTGGGTGCAGGATGGACATGTGTTCAGAAACCTGTAGATTTTTAGCAGTGGAGGTGGAGTTAGTTTTTGTCTGTCCTCCCACTGAAGAAGAACAGACTATTTTTTGCCTGTGTTTTTGTTTTTTATATGTCTTTTAACTTGTTTTGTAAAAGTTTTTTATAGTTAAATATTGCAGATATACACCTTCTTTTCTGAGTTATGGTGTTTTTGCATTTTAATGTAGTGATGAAATATATTTTTGTTGCATTCGATATGAGCTGCTATTAGCGCCAGTTGTGCAATAATTTTGTCATTAATTATATATATAAGACATATTCTAAGACACAATTCTAAGACATAATTTATAAGACATATTCATAATTCATATTACATATTCTAAGATGTGTTTTTAAGTATAAAGAGCCAAATTAGGGTGCTCCCTCTCCATAATCCAGCATTAAAATGTTTTCTTTTCTTTCATAAATTGTGGCTTACGCCGAATAATTTTTTCGCACAATGATTAACTATTTATTATATCATTACTTCACGATAATAGTGTCGTGTTCGTGTACATCAAGATTAAATCTAAATGCTGATCATTCCACCAGGACCGGTGGATTACTTAGTTACTACTGGGGTTACTGGTTATTGTTAAATTGATTGCCAAGATATAGTAAAGTGGGGACAGATGCCGCAGTTTTTCTTTTCTTCTTATAAAATGTACAATAAAGCAAAAAACAACAAACTAAGTACCAGAAATTATTGATCAAACCCTTTAGATTCTAATTTCTATGTTAACAAGTTAAAACCCTCTTAATAAAGTAAGCATAATTATTTTCCCACAGGCACCTTTTTTAACATCATTTTTTTATGTGCTGGATAAGATGCCGCATGGGGTGTGAGACAGATGCCGCATGGAGAAAAATGCTAGGCTGTTTATTTTTTTTTTTCAAGGAAATAACATTTTTATTTTCTCAAACTACCTAAAATGAAAATAAATAACAGTAAACTTACAAAAATTATATATATCACTAAATTGTGAAAAGATGTGTGAAAAGTGTAAAATGCAAAAGTGTAATCTCTATAAACAAAACTTAAGACAAAAAGTGAAAATGAAAAGAAAATCATTTGAATCTACATGAATGGATAGCATAATTATGGGAAATAATAGACAGCATAATTCCAAAAAAGATATAAACCACTGGTTTACATCTAGGCGAACATTGCAGTTTGCTCTTAATGTAAGTATTAGTTCTATTCTATTTAGGCCATAGTCTGTTTATTTTTGGCCTCATTCTTTGGCTTTCTATTTCCATTCGCCCCAATCACACCGCACTACTCGTTGCAAAAGTAAAGTAAACGTTTTTTATGCAGCTATATGATGCACTGAATCCTCTCCGCTTTAGACTTTGCTCCTTGATAAGACTCCAGCCACTCAACATATTCAGAGTCATCAAATTCCAATCCAGTTCTGTCATCAGAATCCATAAGAGGAACAATTTACCCCTTGTCGGAAGATGACTTATATTTAGTTTTTTCCTCAAGTAAGGCGTTTTCACGTTGATCTTTCCCTTCCTTTTTCTACACATTTCACTTCCACCAAGTTGTCGTTCTTTAACGTTTTCTAGTTTCTTTTGTTTTTCATTTCCTTCTTTTTTTTTATTGTTATAAACTCTGTGTTTGTAATATTTGCATCCTTTTACTTTCTCTTATTTGGCTGTATAGGTCTTTTGACCATTGGGGTAGGAGATATTTTATTTAACAGTTTAGATGGTGAGAATTGTAAACGACCTACGTTCTCCTTATTCACACATGGTGAACCAACATTGTTGAGGAGAATATTTTGATAAGCAGCAGAATGCGCTAATATACATTCATTTAAATGTAAGTTCTAATTAAATCGCAGTGATGAATTTATTGAACAGAAAAACAAAAATATATTTTGCGGCATCTGTCCCTCAACCTCGGTGCGGCATCTGTCCCATAGTGGCGGATAAGATGCCGCGCCTCCATTTTGTATCATGTGAGCGACGTGAGAGAAAGGCAAGCACATGTCTGCATTCTACAAGGATCTAGTCTATAGTTGCAATCGATTTTAGGATGAAATCTCTGTTTATTTTTCTTAAAATAAGTAATAAAACTTCATTAGAATAATTTTAGCAACTTACCACGCAGGTTCGAGTCGTAAAAACTGGCATAAATATGTAAATACTGACAGTTAAGCGGTGGAAACGCATACAACACATCACACAGCACAGAGGAACACTACGGACTTCTAAATTTGGTCTAAGGAACGCTAGTGTCGCCTACACAATCTCTGCGGCATCTGTCCCACCGCGGCGTCTGTCCCCACTTTACTATATAATCTTTCACCTTGTTAACCCTCAACGTTCGAAGAGCTCCTCCCAGGCACAGGCAAAGTTTTGTTTTTTTTAATCCTCAAATGTCACAATGGGACCGGAATTTAAGATAAAAAATTTATTCGTAAATAAATAAATGTATTTATTCGTGTACATAAGAAACCGAAAATTTTGTTTAAAAATACTGGTATCAGTGTGACATTTGTGGATTAAAATTAAATGCCGCCAGTGGTGGCAACGACCGCAAAGGGTTAAGTGGCTGAGTTTTGTTATCGTATTCTGAATGTCTTCGGAAGAATGTCTTCGGAATTTTTAAACAGCTTTCAAATATCTTGGAAAATGTTGATATATATATATATATCTACCCTATATATATAAAATCCTAATGAAACGAATTTATGAAACGGATATATGAAACGACTGAAATGTAACGAATTTATGAAACGATTCTGTGAAACGACT